>OZ005658.1:202390078-203002578 GCA_963930645.1 Salticus scenicus | reverse complement strand
ACAGGTGAATCTTCCAAATTTTAGTGAAAATTGGAAAATCTGAAGTGGGTCATCGGAGACTGAAAGTGGGGTTGTAAGTCCGTATCTCAAAAATGTCTCTAACAATTTTTTTCTAAGTTGCTATAAAAAGACTCTGTTACATGTCCTTTCGAATGATATAATTGCTTAGTTCAGAAAAATTGACAGTCGTCCTGTATAAATAGCTGAAATTCAGATCTCACAAGTGCATTCCTTTAAAAACTGATTTTGTACGGATTTCTTTTCAAACTCGCCCTGTTAACCAGTTTTTAGAAATGCTTTTGTATGCAATTATTGTTTTCTAGTCAATAATTGAGTGTGCCAAGTTTTAGTAAAAGTTGGTGTCTCAAAAACGACTCTAATGATTTTCTTGAAAACTGTTACATAAATCCATTATATCCTTTCTTATGTATTACTTGGTTATTACAATAAAATTAACAGTCATCCTACTTAGGCAGGTCAGTTTCAGATCTCGAAAATTAGCATTTTAAAAAATAACTACACATTTATCAAGTTTCTCTTACTGGAGAATTCCAAAAAAGGCACATAATATTTCCAAAAAGTGCATATAATATGTGTAATAGTGGGTACTGGAAGTCGTGTGGCTGTTTCATACCAGATTTTTTATAGTTTGACCTTTGCCTGTGTCTGTTAGAGTAAATTAAAAAAAATTCAGGTGATCCAAATGACGTATTTTGAAGTGAATAAGTTTGTTACTAGAAAAGTTTGTTCAAGATTGACAAGTTTTAAGGAATGATGTGTGTGAAAGTTGTAAAAACTTGTTTTGTACTGTTGAAACTCTACAGTACAAAACAAGAATGAAAACGTTAAAATAATAAAAGGTAAAATGACATAAAAATTAAATAAAACATTAAAATAGAGTTTTTGGATGGGGATACCCATCCAGATTGTCTTTTAACACACAAAACATTAAAAACAAGAAAAGGTAAAAGATTTAAATATAAAAATAATAAAAGTCAAGGTAAACAGTGTATAAAATTACAAGTATATACAGACAAGTAAAACAGTGTATAAAATTACAGGTATATACAGACAACAAGTAAAACAGTGTATAAAACAAGGTAAACAGTGTATAAAGTATGAGCAATGTACAGAACAAGAATGAAAAGGTTAAAATAATAAACGATAAAACGACATACGAATTAAATATCATTGTAAAATCCTGCATCTCTTAAAAAATTAAAAAGTTGAACGTGAGGATTTATACCTAAAAGGCTCGTCAGATTTGGTGAGGATGTTTAAAAAAAAATCTATATAAATGGCATAGGCATGGACAGTCAGTCAAGATATGGCGAATCGTAAGAGAACTAAAATGACAATTTGAACAATTGGGTTCTTGTTCCCCAAGAAGCAGATGCTTATGAGTTAATCTAGTGTGCCCAATTCAAAGACGTGTAATTATGACATCAAGTTTCCGTGGACTAAGGGTTTGCCAGATCGAAATATTAGGTTTAATTTCTAGTAATTTATTCTGAGTTTGACACTGCCATTGTTTTTCCCAATTGTCTCTAAAAAAACTTTTTATGACACATTTAAGATCTTCATATGGAACAGATAAATTTAAGGGTATAAGAGCTACATTGCCTTTTATGTCTACATGTCCTGGAACCCAACAAAATAAAATGTGAAATCCCTTTTTTATAAGGTCGTTATAAGCTTGTAAAACGGGTATAAAGAATGGAGAACAAGAGTTTGATGATAGTAATAACAAAACACTCTTTGAGTCAGTGTAGATAATAAACTTTCTGCAGAAAAGATAGAGAAACAACCAGGAAGGCTGTAACTGAAAGAAGTTCTGCCACAGACTACACCGCAACTAACACGATTACTGGTCTTGGAACCATCAGTATAAATATCCGTATAGTCCTGGTAATTAAAACGGTGAGAAGCGAAAAGTGACTGAAAAATAGTTGCATCTGTATTTGATTTGTCAAAGTTTTTGAAAGGATGAATGCAAGTAATAACTTGGAAATTCCAAGGAATCATATTTAAAAAGGGGCGGAGACGAACTCTGATATCAATATAAGGTGTGTCTGTTAAGATGTTATCAATTCTTAAGCCAAAATGTGGGATGCAAGATGGACGATTCATAAACAGATTACAATGATTGTTTTTTATATGAGGATGAAGTGGATGGTGTGGGTGTGAAAGAATTCGGTAATATAAATCCAAGGAAAGCTGTTCTGTTCTAATATCCAAGGGCGGCTCCACACAGTCAGCGTATAAGCTCTGTACTGGAGAAGTGCGAAAGGCACCAGAACAAATCCTAAGTGCATTATGATGCACAGTGTCTAGTTTTTTTAAATAAGAATAACCAGCAGAACCGTAAATTTGACAAGCATAATCTAATTTTGAGCGAATGACTGCCCGATAAATCTTTAACATGGAAGTTCGGTCTGCACCCCAAGAAGTGTTAGACAGTACTTTTAAAATATTTAGTTTCTTGTCACAATTTTTCCTAAGGTTTAAAATATGAGGAACAAAGGTTAGTTTCTTGTCAAATATAACACCCAAGAAGCGGGCTGTGTCGGTTACTTTAATCAGGTTATTGTTAATATAAATCTCTGGATCTGGATGAAGACCACGTATACGACAGAAATGCACACACTGTGTTTTGTCAGATGAAAATAAAAAGCCGTTTTCATTTGTCCATTTTAAGATGTGGTTAACAGCAAGTTGCAATTGTCGTTCAATAAAACGCATGTCCTTTCCCTGGCATGAAATGTGCAGGTCGTCAACGTAGAGACTGCCGTGAACATTTGGTGGCAACTGCTTTAAAATATTATTTATCTTCAAAGAGAACAGAGTGACACTCAGGACACTGCCCTGAGGAACACCCTCCTCCTGAAAATAAAAGTCAGAGTAAACTGAACCAATTCTAACCTGGAAGCGTCTGGTTTTCAGAAAATTTGCGATGAAGATAGGAAGGTTACCCCTTAAGACTAAATTAAAAAGGTCCCTTAAAATGCCATAGCGCCATGTCTTGTCATATGCTTTTTCTATATCAAAAAAGATTGACACCAAGTGGTTTCATCGAATATTAGCATTCCGGATGTTTGTCTCAAGGATAAGGATATTGTCAATGGTAGAACGTCCGCGTCTAAAACCGCTTTGCCAAAGAGAAATTAAATTGTTACTTTCTAGTACAAAAACAAGCCTGGTATTAACCATTTTTTCGAGCAATTTACATAGACAACTAGTGTGGGCGATGGGCCTGTAATTTTTTGGGTCACTAGTATCTTTGCCAGGTTTTGGAAAGGGGATAACAATAGCATCATGCCAAGCAATGGGAAAGACATTTTCACACCAGATTCTATTGAAAAGCCGAAGCAGATTTTTGAGGGATGCTTTCGATAAATGTTTAATCATAAGGTAAGTAATACCATCAGGTCCAGGAGCAGAATTATGAGTGTGTTTCAGGCTATTGTTTATTCCATTATCTGTAAATGGACTATTGTATTCATGTAAAGAGCGAGATATGAAGTTAATTGCCGAACATTCAGAGCGGTGTTTGTATGATAAGAAGGGCTCAGAGTATGAATTTGAACTAGATATGCTGGATAAAGATTTACGGATAGTGTTTGCAATATTTTGGGTGGAAGTGATTGTCTGACCATTATCATTAAGGAAAGAGATACTGTGGTTAGAATAAATGCCCATAGCCTTCTTGACACGATGCCACAATTGTTTACTACTGGTATTCGAGGTAATGCTGGATACATAATTAATCCACGATTCCTTTTGGCATTTTCTTCTAATCCTCCGTGCACTGGCTCTTGCTTGTTTATAGGCTATATAATTTGCAGTTGTGGGATATCTCCGAAAAATCCCCCATGCTTTCTGTTGGCACTTCTTTGCAATTTTGCAGTCCTCATTCCACCAAGGTCGGGAATGTTTAACAGAACCTCCAGATGATTTTGGAATTGAAATATTGGCTGCATTAATAATAGAATTACTGACCTGTGAAACTGCATTGTTTATATCTCCCTCAATCATGTCAGAAGTAATGGAGGCATTACAAGAGAAGGTAGTCCAATTTGCCTTTTCATAAATATAACGAGGTTTACTTTGGTTAACTTGATTAAAATCATAGAGAGATAGAAATAAAGGAAAATGATCACTGTTATGCAGATCATCAGAAACAAAAAAATTAAAATATGGGTAAAGAAGAATTGGAGAACAGATTGCGAGGTCTATTGCGTGAAAAGTCCTACATGGCTCGTGGAAATAAGTATTGTCCCCATTGTTTAAAAGACATAAGGAATTATCATTGATGAAGTCTTCAATGACTTGTTCACGGGAATTAACATTGGGGCTCCCCCAAATTGGGTTATGTCCATTGAAGTCACCGAGAATTAAGAATGGGGTAGGGAGTTGCAAAATTAAATTATTCAGATCTTGTTTTCGTACAGATATATTAGGTGTTAAATAGACAGTACAGATGGTTATTAGCATATTGATGTGGATTTGGGCAGCTATGGCATGAATATTTGTGTTTTTGTCTATAGCAAAAAGTTTTTGTCTATAGCAAAAATTAATAATTAAAAAAAAAAAAAATCTATATTGTCCAGTGATGCCTATAAAGATTAAGAATTTTTCCTCTCGTATCCGTAATTTAAATTAAGGTGTACTGATCTAAATTCATCATTTGAGATAAAAATGTTTGCACCAATCATGTAAAGTAGCTTTTGAATCGGTTTTTATAATAATTTTCATTCAATTTTGTGTCCCCTAAAATGACCTCTTTTTCAAAATTGAATGTCTTCTATTTTCTTATAAAATAGAAGACATTGCATAATTTCTCCTCTTTTTCCAATAAAAAATTCTGATCACCTTATACATAAAAAATAGAGTGAGTTAATCGTATTTTGCGGCGAGTAACTTTTTTTTTTCAGCGAGGTTGAAATTTCGGGCCCTGGTTATAGTATATTATAGTAAAGCACTTCCACTAGCAAATAAAGAAGAATGTTATGGCTTAAATATTGGCAGCCCTGTATATCTTCTGAAAGTTATGTATGCATCACATGGTGCACATAAATATAATCCTATATTAATAACACGCAGCATAACCTGAAATATACTTCCATCAATTTTCATGATTGTTGCATTATAATCTAGTTCTTTTGTGTAGCCCTATGAACAGTGAATGTTTTCTATACCATATTCTACATGAGGCATGTTTTTATGCATTTATAAAATTTATATTCATTTCATTTGGTTTAGTGCAGTATATAGATGTAACTGCAATTTCCTCCATAGACATAATGTATTTGAATACTCTTGGGTGTCCCTGTACACAAACGATTCACTTCATCTCAACAAAAAGATTAGTGCAGCATCTCTATATGATACACATTTAGAATATCAAGTTTGGATTATCTGCTGCTATTTGCTTTTGAGATATATTGATAACAGACACACACACACACATGCAGACCTACCGCTAAAAACACCATTTTCGTATCCAAGGGACCTCTACTCGTGTAAATATAACAAAAACGCACGTTAGAAAATTTGACCCTAAAACAATACTTTCTCTACCTTATAAGAGAAAGTAATAACTGCAGTTTTCCCCATAAATGTAATGTATTTGAATACTCTTGAGTGTCACTGTACACGAACGATAAGCTTTGTATAGCATCTCTATATAATACAAATTTTGAATACCAAGTTTGGAATCTCTGCCGCTGTTTGTTCTTGACATATGCTGATAACAGACAGAAATAACTGGAATTTCCCCCATAGACGTAATGTATTTCAGTACTCTTGAGTGTCCCTGTACATGAACAATTTGCTTCATCTCAATGAAAAGCTTAGTGTAGCATCTCTATATGATACACATTTAGAATACCATGTTGGAATCTCTGCTTCTATTTGTTCTTGAGATATGCTGATAACAGACACACACACAGACCAACCGCAAAAAACACGATTTTCGTATTCTGGGGACCTCAAAATGTGTAAATAACAAAAACTCACATTCGAAAATTTGACCCTAAAACAATACTTTCAATACAACTTTATAACAATTCGTTAGTTAAGATACTTTAAAACAATTTGTTAGATAAGATACTTTAAAACAATTAGTTAGATAAGAAAAGTTTTAATAGAAATCACTAAATATAGTTTTAATAGAAAACTGTTTGATTTTACACATTCTGTACTTTTGAAATTAAATAATTAAAAATTTTTGCGACCTGGATGTGTATTTAAAAAAAAAATTAATTTAACAAAATAAAACATCAGCTGACAAGTTAATGTTGCGGATGCTATCAAAATGGCCATGAAAATCGATCACTGAACTTGTTTGCTTGATTTTGTGCAATAATATCGAGTTCTCCTGTTGAAAAATAAAAGATCAGAAAAAAAATAATAATAAATAAATAAATAAATAAACAATAAAATAGCATAAGTTGTTCTTTCTGATTTAGAAATATCTTTCTTTTGATAAAGATCGCTTCTAAAAAAATATTTGCAAGGAAAAAAATTTCCATATTTTTTTCCCTCCAACAGATAGGCCGTGGCTTATTTACAATGTGTACAATTATTTTAAAGAACTTGTTGCAAATAAACCAGATGCAACAATTTGAGAGATTTTTATGCAAACCCAAGCAATCACTGATGATGCATGTGGTGTACCCACACGCACTGTGCAAAGGAATTGTTGCCAAAGCTGTTAAGAAAGTTACCAGCATTTTCCCTACAGTGCCGTGCTTGGAATCACCCAAGAAAAATGTAACACATTCGAAACCTGTTAAGGAAATGGATGATTTTTAATAAGGATAGTATATATGATCGTTAAGTTTATGATCGTAGAGAGTACTCGACCTGTGAAAAATTGAAAGAAGTTTTGATAGAAAAAGTTAGATTTTCTGGTAGCATTAAATCTCTCTGGATAATTTTTAAAAAGCTTGGTTTCACGTACAGAAGGTGCAATGACGGTCGGAAGTTTTTGATGGATGGAAAGAAATGATATTGTGGCTGCAAGAATTTCTTTCCTTAGAAAAATGCACAACATTCATCAAGAATCTAATCCTTGTCCTATTATTTATCTTGAAGAAACATGGATAAATCAAAATCACACACAAAAGTACATTTAGCAAGATTTCACAGACCAAGGTGGTCTTAAAATACCTAAAGGCTCCAGACCTATTATTTGCCATGCTGGATCTGCCCAACAGGGCTTTATTGAAGGAGCTCAGCTTGTGTTTGTCCAAATGTAATGGCGATTACCATCAAGAAATGAACAGTGACGCTTTCAAAGAATGGTTTATTGATTTATTAAAAGGATTAGAAGAATCCAGCGAAATCGTTATGGTAAACGCAAGTTATCACTCAAAATTTGTGGAAAAAATTCCATCGACAAAGACAAGAAAACCTGAAATTGTAGCATGGCTACAGCAAAAAAATATTTATCATAACCCAAGCAATACAGTTCCTGAACTATTAAACATTGTAAGAGAAAATAGAGTAAAGTATAGGATTTATGAATTAGACAGGATTGCCTATGAAATGGGACATGAAGTAGTCAGGCTTCCGCCCTATCATTGCCAGTATAATCCTATTGAATTGATATGGGCACAAGTAAAAAATAAAGTAGCCAAATGTAATAATACTTTTAAAATAAAGGACGTAAGAAAGCTTCTTCTGGAAGCTCTAGAAAGAGGGAGCATTGAGAACTGGAGCAGATGTGTTAATCGCTGCCATTTTTTACAAGATTTCATTGAAGAAGACATTAAGGATGAAGTCATTCAACAGTGTAAGTGAATATGAAGATTAAATTTTTCAAATTCACATTTCCAGTCTCTAAAAACGGGATTGTAGCTTGTTCTTTAAAAATTGTACACTTTGAAAATAACACCTAGACTGTTAAGAAAGAATTCTTTTCAGAAATAAAACAACCTGTCCTTTTTAGGACTTCCAAAAAAAGTTCTTGTCATAACTAAGCTCTACTTAGGGCTATAAATAAAAAAAGAAAATTCACATAACATAATCAAATAATGTGAATTTCAGAGAAAACCACAGAAAACGCTAAACTATTAAGCCAGCAAGTGTGATCTGGATACCTGCAACCTCCTGTTTACCAGCTCTAAGATTAGAATCTCAGAAACGATAGACGGTGATGCTGGATTTCAACTCTGATCTTGTTCGCCGTTCTAACCATTCAAAATTTCCCAGAAACTTTCATAAGTGATGGTTAAAATAAGAAAGACACACTTTGTCAATTGTCTGCATGAGGGATTTGTGCCAAACACCTTTTTCTAAACCCATATCGAATATTAGTGGTAAAAGTCTATTGTCTACTCGAAAGATGCAGGCTTCGATATGATGTCCTGCATAGAAATCTTTCTAATAAGATCTAAACTACATTTATGTGAGTTTCAGAGAAAATCATAAAACACTCTGAATGGTTAAGCCAGTGAATGCAACTTGGATTACAACTGGAACCTCACATCTACCAGCTGTATGACTCAGACCTGATAGACAGGGGAGGTTTCGTTCGAACTCAGTTCCCGTTTGTCGTCCTAACCACCACTCAGAATTTTCCATGATTTTTTTAAAAACTTGCATGTGCACTGGTTAGGATTATTGTTTCCCTGTAAAGAAATCATTGCTTTTAATCATTTCAATTTGCATTGAAATCATCCTTTATTGTATTTTTATTGTTGAAATTTTTCAATACAACTAAGAAGGCACTTTGAGCAATTTTTTTTATTAGAATTTTTGTAGGTATATCCCTGTAAAATTATCACTAATGCTAATCACTATACCTTATTCTACAGAAAATATGCTTTTGTGCATTTGAATAATGTATCATAATAAATCAAGCATTTGTTTCTCTTATTTTTATTTTATTTTTTAGAGACCTTTTTTTTTTTTCTTTCCAAGCAAAACTTCAGCTGAAATATATGTGGTACAGCATGTTTACATACTGAAAGTTTAGGATAATTTATATATTTTTAGGCATAACCAGAAATCTGGAATCGCCAAGATCCTGACGATTCCGGATTTTCAGCTTCGTACTCAGCATGTTGCAGTGTTTCTGGTGATTTTTAATTTTTTTTTTAATACTCATTTTACTCAAGTGCGGCGTTTCTTCTGAAAATTACGGTACTTATTATTTAATGGTTATTACTATGTCCTTACTAGAGCTTTCAATAGCGACCCCATTGAATCCCTATTCAGTGATTTACGGCAAATGAATTGGAGCAATGATATTTTAGATGTTAGATCAGCTCTATGCAGTTTAGAAAAGATTTTAAAAACTGGCCATTTGGCAGCATCAAAATATTCGAATATTTAAAAGAAAGACTGCATCATTTCAAATACAGGTTGTATTCAAAATTACAGGTATGCGACAGTCAAATGCTAATGTATCAATAACATGTCCTTTAACTTCAAACATACATAACACCTTTATTAGATGAACAAAAGTACTCCACTAACTACCATAAAATTTGTAAGCATTGCATTTATTGCAGGATATTTAGTTAAGAGTCATAAAAGAAAGGGTGGAGTGCTTAGTTTGAATCAAATAGCTAGTAACAAATGCCCAGCACCAATCTTTGGCTTAAAAGCTTAAATCAAGACAGAGGGGAACTATGCTATACAAAAGTATCATTTGTAACAATTTTTGCATACAACAGTTTGTTGAGACAGCTCTGCCTCTATTACCAGAAAACAATATTATGCAGACAGTATAATGATTATATATTCCCTAATCTTTTGAAAAGCTCACTGATTCAATGTTCTAACAAGCAACATTCTGATAGCCAGACAGTTTACGAGGAACATAAACAGTTCAACATCTGATTCTGGATGGTAGAAATTTCATTTCCATAATTTTCTGATTTAACCTTCCAACGGGCGCGCATATATGTGAGATACACCGGCGGTGAATCTCGTATATCTTAAAGTCAGAGAACATTTGGAACACTTATCTTTGGCTATTCACTCAGTATATAGTTATCTATTTTTAGTTATCTTTTGAACCTCGAGACAATGATATGAAGCTGTATATTTGCTATTTGTATTTGAAAAATACGAGCGACCGTTCATGTAATATTTTGTTATATTCGATTTTTTTTTTCGTTTTTTAAAATGATTCTTTGTTGTTTTTTTGTTTTAAACATTATTATTTTAACTATTTTTAAAATTAATTAACTTTTAACTTTACACTTTTTATTAAAAAATGACAAAATATCAACTGTATTATTTATTTTATTTTCAAATAATTCTGATGTTTCTTTGATTACTCTATATTAATTTTGTGCTTTCAATTTCATTCTTTCAGTTTTATTTAATGAATAAAAGTTCCAATTTAATGTTCTTATTAATCTTAAAGTGGTTATAGAATAATTAAAATATTCAGATACTTTAAAATAAGTATTTTACAGTAGTGTATGTGAAAAATATGCGCGACCTTTCATGTTCGTATAAGCAGCGCGCCCGCTGGAAGGTTAAGTTCCTTTTTCATTCATTTACATTTTGTTATTTCTGACTTCTTTTTCAACTGGCGATTATTCCCGATTATGGTCCTCCGCTTCATAACAATCTTTGGTAGGGGAGGGTGGGCCGCAATGAGACATTGTAATTTCACAAATAACTACTTTACAGACAGTTGCTGCCATTTAGGTGTGATAAGCAGAAGCTAATTGCTATCCATAATTTCTTATTGCAAATGACTGCTAGCTCATGTATTGCAGAAACAGGTATTTGTTACTGTATGTACATACAACTTTACTTTTATAGAAGTTTTCATCTGCTGTCATTTGGCTTCATTTGAATAATAGAAGTAAGTGCTGCAGTTTTTTTTTTTTTTTTTTTTTAACTTGTTAATATAGTTCATTATTATAACCTATAGTTTTAATAAATTATGTATATTTTTAACATAAAATAAATTTTTGCCATTTTGTTGCTTTAGCCACAATGAGACGTCTCATTGTGGCCCTAAGCAAACAAATCAGATTGTAAAATTTAATTTTAGAGCATTTTTGAACTTGTAAAGGCTGATAATTAGTATATATGTATTACATAACAAATACTTTTTAACAAAAGAAAAAATACATAAATATTATTGCTCATTTATATTTACAAATATATATTTCTTTTTTGGTAATAGAATAGCAAAAAAAAAATAAATAATAAAAACAAATAATGTTATGTATACAAATTTTTAAGTTTTAGTAGATATTGATAAAGTATTTTTTGTCAGGCTATTAATATATTTGCGTTTATTTTTATCTTTATTCAGGTTAATCATGTCTAGAAGGAGAAAGAGAAAAAGCGACAAAGGGTCGTTTTCTGATGCAGCAATTCAGAGGGCTGTGCAACAAGTATTAGTCGGAGTAGATGGTAAAAAAATATTACTTCAGAAAGCAGCAGCTAAAAATGGGTTAAAGTTTCAAACCCTTCAAAGGTATGTTAAGAAGGAACAACTGAATTCGGAAGAAAAATTTAAAATGGCCTTCAATTATAAAAGTCAATTAATATTTACTGAAGAAGAAAAAACTTCAGTAGATTATATGATTGAATGTTCCAAAATGTGCTTACTAAGGACTTTAGAGAGTTGGCACATGAAATGGCAAAAATAAATAATAAGAATATGCCAGCTACTTGGGAATCTAACTTAAAAGCAGGGATTGACTGAGCACCATTCTGAAATAAGTATTCGACAGCCAGAAAGTTGCAGTATTTCTCGTGCCACATCTTTCTATAAGAAAAATGTCAATATGTTTTTTGATAACATAGAAAATGCTTACAAAATTTTATCTTCACCCTGTTGTCTATTAGAAGATTTACAATGTGGTACACAACAATAAACCATAACGATTAAAAAAAAAAAAAAATTGTAAGTTTTATCAGAAAAATAACTGATGCAGAAACAATAACTATTGTTATAATTAAATCATAACAGTCGCAATTTATCTATAGTTTTCACCTTTTAAAATATTGTAATTAAAAAATTGATCAATTTCAACATTAAATTTTTTAAATTTTTTTTTATTTTTAGTTAGCCTTTAGTTTTTTTTCTGTTCTAAATTTTACGATTAGGTCCTCAGTCCACTTACCGTAATTTTCGGGAGATAAGCCGTGGCTTATATGTATTTAAAAGTTTAAAATCGGTAACTGCGGCCAATCTAATGGTGCAGCCTATCTGTTGGAGAAAAAAATGGAATTTTTTCCTTGCAAAAATATTTTAAGAAGCGATCTTTATCAAAAGAAAAATATATTTTTAAATCAGAAAGAACAACTTATGCTATTTTATTTTTATTTATTTTTTAATAATGTTCTTTTAGTTTTCAACAACAAGAACTCTTGATATTATTGCACAAAATCAAGCAAATAAGTTCAGTGATCGATTTTCATGGCTATTTTCATCAGCTGATATTTTATTTTGTTAAAATCTTTTTTTTTAATACACATCCAGATAGCAAAAAATTTTAATCATTTAATTTAAAAAGAAATATGTAAAACCAAACAATTTTCTATTAAAACTGTATTAAGTGATTTCTATTAAAACTTTTCTTGTCTTCTTTATCTTTCAACTTATTTTAACATTTGTTTTGTGACATTTTCTACTTTATACATATAAATTTTTTAGAAGAGGTAAAAACAAGCATCTCAAAATCTTAGAAAGCATGCCATCAAATAATTCTGATAACCATTTATAATGATGAATTAAAGTATTAAAAATAGGGGGAGGGGGATCAGCTAAAAATGCAGTTGGAATGTTAGATAAAGCTTATTTTTGACAAGTTTTATCTAATATTTTTACTTAATTCACATAATTAAAAATAGTTGAAAATAATAATTGATCGAAAATATACAGTACAAAGTCGAAAAAACGGACAAGATTTTAACATTTCATTACTAATGCATTAATATTAAAAAAGAAAAATTTAATGCTGAAAGAGGGGGGGGGAGGGGGGAGTCAAAATCACAAACGGTTTAGCTAGATTAGCTGGTTGGGGTTTACAGTGATCGTATCGGCAGAAGAGTTGTGGCTGTAGATTGGCGATTGGATTTTTCATCGAGAGTTTCTCTCATCGCTGTGGCAACTTCATGGTGGCGTAAGTAAAAAACGTGCAAAGAAAATTTAATTGAGGTGTGGGTAACAATTAAATTTGAACAGATTTACCGTTCATCAAATTTTGAGTGAACATTTGCACATGCAAAAAGTCTGTGCCAAAAACCCTCTCAATTGAGCAAAAGGACATGCGAAAAAAAAGTGTCTTGATCTTCTGGACAGAATCGCTAATGAGCAAGATTTCTTTAGTCGTGTGATCACAGGTGATAAAACATGGATTTTTGAATACGATCCTTAGACCAAGAGGCAAAGTGAGGAGTGGCACACTCCAAACTCTCCTCGGACAAAGAAAGCTCGAATGAGCAAATCAAAGATCAAATCAATGCTGATTTGTTTTTTTGACAGAAAGGGAATTGTCCACAAAGAATAAGCCGTCCTTGAAAGGCTCAGAAAAAGGGTCATTCGCGTTTGACCAGACATTGCAGAGAAATGGTTGCTTCATCATGACAACGCCCCATGTCACACTGCCCTCTCTATAACAGAATTTTTGACCTCAAAAAGGCATTCCTGTGGTTCCCCTTCCTCTGACCTCAGTTCCTGTGACTTCTTCCTTTTTCCTAAACTGAAAAATGTCATGTGTTCAACTTCTATTTGTTCATAAAGTGTTAGATCTTATAATGTGTTAAATAGAAATTTGTGTTAAGATTGATTTCCATATTGTACAGAAGTTCATATTGTACAGTACCATAATTGTAGAAGAAGAGAAGAAAATTCTTCCATTCTATCTGCCCAAGATTTAGCATTAGAGCTTTTATTAGCTTGGCCTGAGCCAGACGCATTAATCGAATTTCCTAAGTTTGTAGCCATAATAAGAGAAAGGGAAAAAAAGGGGTGAGTGTTTCTTCCAACACACAAACGCAAAGCGATTTTAAGAATCCTCTCTGGGACACCCATAACCACTCACCAGCTACCAGGTCGCCGACCCAGTTCAGGCATCACTATGTGGTCAAGTCGTGTTAGTCCGGTGTTTCTCGTTCGAGTAGTCACCGTTGTCTCACCTTCACCAAGGGCACCCAGTCTCCCAGTGTGACCCCAAGGCTAGACTACCGTGGCACCCTCACCAGAAACTTTGCCCCGATAGTCAACACCACACCTTCACCGGGTTAAACTTAATTAATGGATTAGTAGTTAATGTACTTTTTTTTTTTTTTTAATCATTTTTAATTTTTTTCTACAGTTTTTTTTTTTTTTTTTTTTTTTTTATGAACAAGCAACGCAAAAACAAAAGAAGAGGTGAGTCAAAATACAAAACAAAAAAAAGGTTAGTACAACTTTGTTAGTGTTTCCATATTTTTGTGTTTTTCAAAATTTTTTTTTTTTTTTTTTTTAAGAATAGAACTCGAACAAAACAAAAACAGACCAAGAACTTATTGGCAGTATAAAACAGACAAAAAAACAGACCAAGTACTTATTGGCATTTGAAAAAAAGTGAACAACTCAAAATTTAAAAAAAAAATACAAACAAAGAAAGAAAAGAAAGAATAAAAAATAGAAAAAGAAGGAGAAAAAGAAAGATCACTCGGGCCCGAGGTTCGTGACACCCCTTAATACCTGAAGAAGGTACCCCCCCCCCCCTTAGGGGCTATGTACAATGGGAATTTAGTCAAAATAATTAGCAAAATTTTCAATTTATGATGTTTAAAAAAATCTATCATAACACTATGTTTCCATATTCCTCGAAAAATGCTGTTTTTAAAATAAATTGTATCAAAATAACAAGCATTTTTATTTCATTTATCTGCTTAGTAAATTTGCAAGATTTGAGCCGGTACAGTAGTGCCCCCCTTTCAGCAAACATTTGCTGCAACTGTTTCCTTAAAATACATTGGGGATTTCATCCTATTATACTGTAACCCCGTCAAAAGTGGCGATATGGGTGACTATACGCTATTTGAATTCCAATGGTTCATAGACAAATTTTATGTTAAACTTATTATATTATTGTTTCTGTATGCTTAAACAATAAAAAATATGGTCTTTTATTTGGCTCACATAGTCTTACAAGATAATTGTTTAATTTAAGGAATTAATAGTTTAAAATAGTTATAAATGTAAAATCCTCTGGCCTCCCCATTAATAGATTATAATGATTTTATGGCCAGATACTTTAAATACGTATGCCATTATGTTTTTTTTAATATGATCATATGCTTTTATAAACATCAAAACATATTTTATCGAAACAGTGTAAAAATATTTATTAATAAAAAAAAAAACTTATTTTCATGTCATGTTGCAATAATGTCACTTCATCTGGCGAAACTCAAAGAAGTAAAATTTGACTTAAAACTGCAAAGGTATGTTTTTGTCCTTGAACTACATGCGTACAACAGTGTGAAGTCAGAAGCAAGCTAACGACGTTGAGCAAAACTCCAATGATATTGCGTCAGTTTGCGATTCACTGTAGGAAAGCGTGTTTGTGCCAGTCGTTGGAGTATTTCCTTTGGTAAGTATATGTTTTTGTATTTTATCGTTAGGAAATTGTATATTTGCGCAATGCAATGTTTATTGTGTGTAGATGTCATGTATTACGTTAAACTGTGGTCAGAAAAGCGAGTGATGTTGTTTTTGTAGCTTATGTGCAATTTTGTCACTTCTCTAGCATATTTCATGCCAGAAGAAATACATAAGCGCCAGGGAAGTGACGAAATTTTGTTTCATTAATATTTAATGTTTTAAGGCTTCATTTCATTTGTTCTACATACTCGAGCATAATCAGGGATTATGGTGAATGTTAAAAAGAAACAAACAAGAGAAGAGAGGTTAGAAAAAAAGCGTCAAGCAGAAAAATTACGCTACCAAAGAATTAAAAACGATCTGGTTAAAAATGCTGAATTAAAAGAAAAAGAAAAGCAGCAATATAAAAAGAAGAAAGACAAATTAAGAGCATAAATGATATGACTAAAAGGGAACAAACGGCTGTTAGAAAAATATGGAGAGAGAAGACTAAAAAGCAGAGAGATAGTGTAAAGCTACAATCTACCAGAAACTATCCAGTAACACAACCTGCGTTCCACAAAACAATATCGCTCTGGCTGCTAAAAGGCGATCAGAAATTCAGCGGAAACTACAAAATAAACTCATAAAAAAAACAAAAATATGAAATTAAACAGTTACGTCAAAAGGTACGTGACTATCAAAAGAAACTACGGCGCATCAAAAAACAGAAAATGAGTTCAAACTCAAAAGTGGCCGATCTTTTACAGAATAATAGTAAAGAGAATGTAGAAGAGGTGAAGAAAAAATTATTATTTCAATATTTTATTATGCCCAGGTAAAAAAGATAGCATTACAAAAGGTAAAATAAAAAAACAGAAGAGATTGTTACAGGACAGCATGAAAAATCTACATACCAAGTTTATAAAAACTAAAAATATAAAGTTAAGTAACACACTGTTTTGCCCCCTATGACCTTTTAGGGTTGTAATTCCAAACATCCAACAAAGAAAAACTTATTTAAAATTATTGAAATTTGATATACCTTAAACATCACTTTGTGCTGGCAGAAAAGCTTTTTTCGGCAGGGGATCCCCTCCTTCGACGGTGCCGACTGCACTCCGTGGCTAGTGGTCTTTCAAATGTTGATTATCTCTTTTATGGATGTACAGGTGACGCCATATCTCATTTATCTCCGCTGTCGTAACAGTTATCTCCGTGACGTAATAAATGACCACGAATCAGCGAAGATAAACGAGATATGGTGTCACCTGTACATCCATAAAAGAGATGATCAAATTAACTTAATTTAAACCTAACAAATTATCCTTTTATAGTAGCACTTACTTTAAAATTTCATATATATTTCGAGCGCATCCGCGCTCATCATCAGTGCTTTCTAGTGGTTTCATCTCTGTTTACATCGTTCTTCATCTCGGGATCTTCGGTTCGTTTCACTTCAGCAGTGGTGTTTCTTTTAATTGCTTGTTGCCAGATAGGAGGAATTATGCTATGTTCGCGATCGTTAATAGAAGAGTGGTTAGTAATTATCTCAATTGCTTCTCTTTTAAGGGCATAGTAGTGGTTATTATATGGAGCTATTTTTCGGGTTTTAGCAGTATTAAAATTAATGGGGTTATTTTTATGGGTTATGGAGAGGGCAGTATTGGATCTATTGGAGCACTTCGCCGACATTAAATACAATAGATCCAGAGCACTTCGCCGACATTAAATACAATAGATCCAATACTGCCCTCTCCATAACCCATAAAAATAACCCCATTAATTTTAATACTGCTAAAACCCGAAAAATAGCTCCATATAATAACCACTACTATGCCCTTAAAAGAGAAGCAATTGAGATAATTACTAACCACTCTTCTATTAACGATCGCGAACATAGCATAATTCCTCCTATCTGGCAACAAGCAATTAAAAGAAACACCACTGCTGAAGTGAAACGAACCGAAGATCCCGAGATGAAGAACGATGTAAACAGAGATGAAACCACTAGAAAGCACTGATGATGAGCGCGGGTGCGCTCGAAATATATATGAAATTTTAAAGTAAGTGCTACTATAAAAGGATAATTTGTTAGGTTTAAATTAAGTTAATGTTATCATATACTTTTCTAATTAAGTTAGAGATGATCAAATTTTGAAAGACCGCCAGCCACGGAGTGCAGTCGGCACCGTCGAAGGAGGGGATCCCCTGCTGAAAAAAGCTTTTCTGCCAGCACAAAGTGATGTTTAAGGTATATCAAATTTCAATAATTTTAAATATGTATTGTTAACTTTGTTAAATAAGTATTAAATCATTATAAAGAAAAACTTGTTTAACTCATGCAAACACGGAGCTAACCTTTGCTTCCCTAAAACAGGCAAACATCATAGATTTTCCAAACTATCAGAGTATGCTTAATTACCGTATATTTCCGTGTATAAGCCGAGAATTTTTGGAAATTTTTCGGAAGCTGAATTATGGGGGTCGGCTAATACACGGATCCACATTTCTAGCAAAAAACGTATGTTAGAAACGATGATTGAATACATATATTTTAAGCTTAAAAACTATGTATAAAGTAAAATAGTGATATTAAACCTTATTTTTAAATAATTATCACACATAAACTCTTAAATTAACAATTTTAAATTTATTTCTAGAGCAACTCGATGTAATCACGTGTTTATTTATTTTTTTTTTTTTCCCACGATTAAGCACTTTTCGCCAAAGGTCACATTTACGGCCATTTTTGTTTTTCTGTTTCGATGATAGATGGCAGCACCAAACAATTTTTTCTACTACCATGAATGATTTCAATTCTAATTTTTTTTTGTTTAAGCGTATTTTAATACAGGATTTTTGTGAAATTTTGTAGTTCTTTATTTTATTTTATGTTTCACCTTCAGCATATAAGGTATCTAGCAATAGTAAAAAGAAACATTTCCAAATCGAAATGCATATAAGCTAATTCCTATATTTTATTTCTAATTTCTGCCGATAGATGGCTGTACCAATCAATTTTTACTTGAGCGATTCAGAAAAGTGTAAATAACGAGACAACGAGAGTGATTTTGAAAATTAATCGGAAATTATTGAAAACAAAATTTCTACTGAAAATTTAATTGCTGCATTAGATAATAAAATGAAAAGATTTAAACAAAAAGACTTTATCACTGAACATGAGTTAATGTCATTGCAATTGCACAGAAACCTAAATTAAAACAAAAAACATAACTAGAAATGTTTAAAGATTTTTATAACAAAAATATGAATTTATATTGCTTTTTAATAACTTAATATATTTTAAAAGTAAATGATTTGTGTAAATATTATTAAACTAAATATAACAATATTTTACTCAAACTTAACTTAAAATATACTCTCAAGGTAAGTAATAAGACATTTTATTTCTTTAAGCATGGTGATTTCTTTGCTGATTTGAGTTCAAAATATGCCCGCGCTCCGTGTAACAAAACAAAAATTCTTTTTATTTACATTTAGATTATCTTAAAAGTTTTATAGATTGGCAATATTTTTGCCGTTTTAGCGATATACTCGAACTTTAAAAGAATATTTTTTCAATTCGGCTTATACACGGGTTTTCAATTTTAGGCAAATTTCTGCAGGGAAAAACGTATACTCGGCTTATATTCGGAAATATACGGTATTTATGTTGCGACTGATACAATGAAAAATGTCTTATGCGAGAATGTCTTAACTGCAAAACACGTTCCATATGTTATCATGAGTTCGACAATTCTGTTTTGATCAAATACTCTTCATGGCAATGTATTACAGAGGACATTTTAGATACTATAACCAAGAAAAAACGCAGGGTTCGAAAATATACCAAAATAAAATTAAACTGTGCTCCAAAAGACATTGTGATGAAACTTGAAGAAAACCTTGATATTTTTTTAAAGCATGAAGCAAATATAGTGCATCAATATCAAACCATTAAAAGTTTAAAAGATAACTTAACTGAAAAAGATGCTGTGATTCATATGGACTTTTTTGAAAATTATAATACAAATATTCTTCAGAAGTTCAATCGTTCCATTTTGGTGGGTCACGTATGCAAATAAATTTGCATACTGTGGTCTTATATACCAAGGGAGAAACAAAATGTTTTGCCACAATGTCAGAAAACCTAAACCATAATGTACCTGTAATCTGGGCTCATCTAAATCCTATCATGGAACTCCTTCCGTCCTCAGTAGAAAACATTCATTTTTTAAGCGATGGCCCTGTTACTCAGCACCGTAACAAAGATGTGTTTTTCTACTTACTTTGTAAATAGACTGAAACCTATCCGAATATTTGTGATTTTACCTGGAACTATCATGAAGCCGGTCATGGTAAAGGAGCTCCAGATGGTATTGGAGGGACATGTAAACGAACCGCTGACAAAATTGTAGCTTTAGGAACTGACATTGCTACGGAATTAGACAAATATTGTCCCGGCATTCAAATTTTTATGATACCCGAAGAAGAAATTGATTTTCAAAAGAAGATAATAGAAGATAATCGACCAAACATCAAACCTTTTACTGGTACACTAAAAGTACATCAAGTACGAGGAAACTATCTCAGCAATACGTTGTACATGAAGAGCCTCAGCTGCTTTTGTAGCAATTTTTGTCCTCACTTCCACTTAGGCGATATTAAATACCCCCAAAATGAAAAACCAAATTGATGTTGCTGCAGTATACACAGATTCTGAGGAAGACGTGCAAAACAAAATGGTTGCACAAACATCTACTCATCTGATTAATACTATAGACAATGCAGACACTGCTATGACTGTCAAGAACGGAGATTTTGTATTTATGGAATACCATATTAATAATAAACAATATAGATATGCTGGAGTATGTTCGTCAGATTTTGATCAAGAAGGAGAGAGATCAGGGTTACTTTTTTAAAGATCTCCAATGAAGATGGTACTCTTTTTAGAATAAATGACAATGACATGTCAGATATTAAATAGGAACAGATCTTGACCATATTACCAGTGCCAAATATACGTATGAAGGGTCACAGAGTATTCTACAAGTTTCCAAAGCCAGTTGATGTATTTGAAAAGTAAATTGTTGATTGTTTAGCATTTAAGTAAAAAATATTTAGTTTCGTGGAAATTATTGATTCTGTTCTTTGCAAAAAATGAAAGTTTTCATTTATACTGTGCACTGATAATTTTTAAGTTTATTTGTTTAAATAGCCTTGAGTCTGATAGGTGTATCATTAGATAGTACTATTGTTTTGTATTGTGAACGAAGTTTATATTTTTTTTTAATCTTGAAATTTTATTCAGATTAAAGCGCCTTGAACATTTTATAATTAAAAACTATCAAACAGTATGTACTGTGATTTTTCATCTCAGATGAGACTGATAAGCAGAAAATATTCATTCTGTTATTTGACACGGGTAATTGAAACCTAAGCATTGACAAACCATTAATATTAAAAATAAGGTTGCATTTAGAAACTTTGAAGACTGGATTGTATCTTGTATATTAAAAAATATCTAAATACTATAATTTGTTAAATTCACGAAACAAGAAGTAAAATTATAACTAAATTAATTAAGAACCTTACATTCTTCTTGAGTTGAGCCTTAGCACTTTCGGGAAGGGGCCCCTCCCATCATCAGAGGCAGCACGCTGGTGGCTTGCTCAGTTGTGTTGACACACTTGACTTGTTTTCTTGCAGTCTCGATGGTTCTACACCAGTTACGGTTAATTTCCTGTGCTGGGTCGTTGCCATTACAGGTAAGTGGATTTAATAAGATTTCAATCGTTTCTTGATTCGTGGCGTACATTGCGTTATTGTAATCTGCCAATTTATGAGTTTCGCTGGTGTTAATATTGATGGGTTCGGTCGCGTTTGTCTTGGTGAGCGCTGTGGTTATTTTTCCGAATTTAATGTCTGTAGAATGTTCTTTAATACGGTTTTTTATTTTACGTTTGGTCATGCCGATGTAGTAACCGGTTTCTTTGTTTATTTTGGAGTAGGGGATACTATAAATTCCGGAGGTTTCTAAGGGATCTATTTGTCTTTTTCGTTTCTAATTGTTTGGTAAATATTTTTATTTGGTTTGATTGGGATTTTTATGTTAATTTTGTTGGCTGCATTTTTGATTTTTTGGGAAATTCCACGGTCGTACGTAATGGCGGGAGTGAATTTTTGTTTTGGATTTTGGAAGTTGTTTATAGTATTGAGTTTTTTTATTCTTTTCCGGTATAGTTTGTTGATTAAGTCTTTTTTGTAACCTGCTTTAGTAGTAAATTTTCTGATGATATTGAGTTCTTTGTTTAATAAATTTTTATTAGAGCAAACGGTGATGGCGCGATTGATATAGGATTGGATAGTATTTATTTTATATTGATAGGGGGTTTTACTATTGCAATGAATTATTTCAGTACTACTATTTGGTTTACGGTAAACGGTTGTTTCTAGGGTAAGATTATTGGTTTTAATTATACTGACATCAAGGTAATTAAGAATATTGTTGTTTTCAATTTCATGGGTAAATTGGATATTATTATCAAGTGTATTTAATCTTTCAAGAATTGTTGTTATATTATATTGAGGGTTGATATAATTGCAAATACGTCATCGACGTATCTAAACCAACAGAATATTTCTTTGTTAAACGTTTCAAGTATATCTTTGTTTATTTTGGAGTAGGGGATACTATAAATTCCGGAGGTTTCTAAGGGATCTATTTTGTCTTTTTCGTTTCTAATTGTTTGGTAAATATTTTTATTTGGTTTGATTGGGATTTTTATGTTAATATTAAAGAACATTCTACAGACATTAAATTCAGAAAAATAACCACCGCGCTCACCAAGACAAACGCGACCGAACCCATCAATATTAACTCCAGCGAAACTCGTAAATTGGCAGATTACAATAATGCAATGTACGCCGCGAATCGAGAAATGATTGAAATCTTATTAAATCCACTTACCTGTAATGGCAACGACCCAGCACAGGAAATTAACCGTAACTGGTGCAGGACCATCGAGACTGCAAGAAAACAAGTCAAGTGTGTCAAGACAACTGAGCAAGCCACCAGCGTGCTGCCTCTGATGATGGGAGAAGCCCCTTCCCGAAAGTGCTAAGGCTCAACTCAAGAAAAATGTAAGGTTCTTAATTAATTTAACTATAATTTATATATGTTTTATTTAATATTAGTCCCCTTTCTTAGCTAATTAATCAATGGCCTGTCACTTTCCTGCTTTTATTTGTCACTACTCTGCCAATAGTGTCACTCCCCTGGTAACACATTTTCCTCTGGTACTTATAAAATTTAAAAAAATTTAAAAAATTTCTGGCCATCATTACAAATTTAAAAATAGTGTTAAAGAAATTATCAATATTGAATGGAACAGATTACATTTCCTTCAGGGACACAAAAAAATCAAATACAGTATATTCACCCATATGACGCACTGCACCTGACAAAACCATCAACCAGTCGCGTGAATTCGCTCTCCTTCCATAACTCTGTCGCCACTTTCATCTCATTGGCTAACGACAACGTTAGAATTAGCTGATTGGTTTAGCTTTTATAACAGAGGTGATTTTAAATTAAATAAATTGAAAATCTGCCATTTGCCTGGGGATAATTAACTGTTATTATGGCTTTTATTTTCGCTTCTACTTTTTCTGAAACCGTCATAGTATCTATAAGATTAATTCTAGATTTTAGTGTTTATTTAAAGCTCAAAACTGCATTTTTTCAGTGTATTTTATATATTTTTTAATTGATTTACAAAGAAAGAAAAAAATGTGGGGGAAGCATGATAGTCATTGCTGCAGCATAGATTTTTAAGCATTTTCTGCACCCTATTATATGTAAGGTTTTTGGATTTGTTCTGTATTGACATTTTGCCAATGAGTATTACGTGCCACACATGCTTGTGCTTCGCACACCCCTCCGGAAAAAGTGTGATATTCCGTTTGTGCAAGCCTACTGTGGAAAACAAAATGAAAACAGAGAAGGTTGGTTGGTTGGTTGATGGCCTTTTAATGGCGCAAGGTCCACAAAGGGACATACTGCGCCAAACTAATGTATAAAAATAAAGCGTAGCTTCTGGATGGGTTTACCCATCCAGATGGTCATTAAAAAACAAACCTAAAGTTAAAACAAGAATAGGTAAAAGGTTAAAAAATAATGCAGTCAAATAATCAAAAATAAAGGAAAACCGTGAATGAGATGAAATGATGTAAAATTAATGAGCAGTGTATATAATAAAATCAGAAGTAAAAAAAAATTATTAACAGAGTATATAAAATAAAAACACTTGTAAAAAATGAACAGTGTAAAAAAATAAAATCAAAAAACGCAATCAAATTTCATGGTAAAAACCTGCTTCGATTAAAAAACTAATTAGTCCAGAATGAGGATTTTCGCCCAAAAGGTTCGTCAGATTTGGTGAAGATGAATGAAAATAAAACCTATATAAATGACGTAGGCAGGGACATTCAGTCAAAATATGGCGAATGGTAAGTGTGCTGAAATGACATTTTGTACATAATGGTTCCTGTTCCCCAAGGAGAAGATGCTTGTGTGTAATCCTAGAGTGTCCAATTCTAAGTCTAGTAAGAGTTACATCAAGTTTGCGTGGAGCTTGTGTTGGCCAAAGTGAAATATATGGTTTAATTTCCCATAATTTATTGCTGGTTTGGAAATCCCACTCTTTCTGCCAATTGCGTCTTAGATAATATTTTAGAGAATGTTTAAGATCCTCATATGGAACAGGACAATTAAGAGGATTTAAAGCTTTCTTGGCTGCTCTATCAGCAGCCTCATTACCCTTGATGCCAACATGCCCTGGAACCCAACAAAATTTGATATCAAATCCCTTTTTTAAAAGGTCGTTATAGGTTTTTAACACAGAAATGAAAGAGGTTGTACAAGAACTAGATGAAAGTGAATCAAGTACACTCTTGGAGTCAGTATAGATAATAAATTTTCTGTTAGGAAGTGAAGAAATTAAATTAAGTGCAAGTTCAATGGCTAAAAACTCAGCAGAGAAGATGGAAAAGGAGCCTGGGAGACTATAGCTAAGGGTGGTGTTATCAGTAATAACACCGCAGCCAACTTTATCACTACACTTGGAACCATCTGTAAAAATTTTAATGTAGTCCTTATAAGCACAATAATGAGAAGCAAAGAGGGTCCTAAAAACAGCAGCATCTGTATTGGATTTGTCAAAAGCAATGAAGGGATGAAGACATGAAATAACCTTGTAGTTCCAAGGGGTCATACTAAAAAGTGTCCGAGGACGAACTTGAACGTCGAGATCAGACATATCAGCAAGTATATTTTTTATTCTCAAGCTAAAGTGTGGGATGGACCTGGGACGATTTTGAAATAAATTAAAATCTTTATTGTCAAAATGAGGATGAAGTGGGTGACGTGGATGAGATAGAATGCGGAAATACAATTCTAATGAAAGTCGTTGTCTAATTACAGTGAGAGAGGGTTCTACACAGTCAGCGTATAAGCTTAAAACAGGTGAGGTACGAAAGGCTCCAGAGCAAATTCTGAGGGCAGAGTGGTGCACTGTGTCTAGCTTTTTGAGGTAAGAAATACAGGTTGAGCCATAGATCTGACAAGCATAGTCCATTTTGGAACGGATAACTGCACGGTAGATTTTAAGGAGAGAAATGCGGTCTGCACCCCAAGAAGTATTTGAAAGGACTTTGAGAATATTTAATTTTTTAAAACAGTTTGTCTTTAAATTAAGAATATGTGAAATGAATGTAAGTTTCTTGTCAAAAACAACTCCCAAGAAACGGGCAGTGTCTACAACTGAAATTGGTCTGTTATTAATTAAAATATCTGGATCAGGATGAAGCCCACGTTTACGACAAAAGTGCACACATTGTGTCTTATCAGCAGAAAAGGTAAAACCATTTTCATTAGTCCATTTAGTAATATGCTTGATAGCAAGCTGTAACTGACGTTCAATAAAACGCATGTCATTTCCCTGGCAAGATATATGCAGGTCGTCAACATAAAGACTGCCATGAACATTAGGTGGCAATTGTCCCAGTATACCATTGATTTTAATAGAGAAAAGCGTGACACTTAAAGCTATATTACACGGATAAACACTTTTCAAGCGATACCAGGCGACATAATGTAAAAGTACGGGAGAAAAAATCGCCTGGAAACCAAGCAACTTGAAGCAACTTTTTCCTGCCCGACCAAGATTGTCGTCAGGTGTTGCCGCTATGAACCAATGAAATGCTGCGAATGCTAACGTCATTTGACGTCATTCCTCTTCTTCACGCCTCTTCATTCAAAAGGGGAACTTGGCGGTTTTCTTGAGATGCAATTTATTCCTCAAATGAATGTGTTAATTTTACTTTATCCTATATTATATAAATATTTATGTTTCGAATTCAAAATCTAATATAAAATGTGAGTGTAGTTCACCTAATTTTTTATGTACGGCGCACGTTTCTTTCCCGATAACTTTTTTTTTTTTTTATTATGTATTTTAAATGCGATATTTGATGAATTTTTCAAAGAGCTATTGTCAGATTGTTTGTTCATAATTAAATATTAAATTTATCCATGTTGTATCTTTTCTTTTGTTATAATTGTAATAAAAACACTTAACTTCATTGAGATATAGTGATTTTTAACAAAGTAGTTCTTTTCTACCAACCTCACATTTTAATAATTATACCATTGCTCTCAAATTTATTCTGTCAAAACGTAATTTTGTCGCAAATTTAGTTTTAAACATATTTTGAAAAAAAAAAAAAAAAAAAAAAAAAAAAAAAATTAGTCTTCTTTGTGAAATAAAAATAATTTACATACCATTAATATAATTTTAAAAAGTCTATCACCTGCTTAGCCATATCTTTATCTTTCTTTTAAAAAAATATATTTACTCTTATTTGTTACAGAGTTCAATAATATTTTAATGAATTTATTATAAGTAAATTTATTTTATTTATCAGTTTGTGTGTGTGTGTGTATATATATATATATATATATATATATATATATATATATATATATATCATGAAAACCTTTTCAAGCATTGCATTGTCCAAGATGAACAGAAACAAACCTAAATAATAAAGTAACCCAAACCCCGGAACCAAAGTAATTATATTGCTAAGGTATTTAATAACATATAATAGCAAAATACTTTGAGAATGTGTGCGTATATATTAACCCTACAGGCAAATCACAAGTCTTGCCGCCTGCCTTCTTCCTTCCTTTCTTAAGTTTCTTAAATTATTTTTTCATAAATTTCGATATAGTTTATGTTTTTAAGTTAAAATTTGTCGTGTTAGTTTATTGATTCGTTTGTTTTGCAGGCTGTTAATTAATAAATCTGCTTTCTTTAAATATGTGTATTTCATCCCCTGATGACAATTTTTTTCATTTTTCTGAACTTCTCCTACATAAAGAAATTTTTAATCTAATTGGTCATTGGTGTTTCACTGATCTTGTATCCGTTGCTTGGCTTCTACTATGCTTAATAGATCATCATTATATATATATATATATATGTGTGTGTGTGTGTGTGTGTATACATACAGTGTTAATGCCTAATTTAGGCAAATCCATATATGAAATTCACATATATATATATATATATATATACACACACACACACACACATAATATACATACACGCGCGCGCACAAATATATTTTGCTGATTACAATAGGATATAATATTTTAAATTAGTATGATTTCGCCTTACCTTTATTACTTATTTTTTCAATTGTTAAAAACTTAATTCAATTAACTCAACAAACCAAGGGTAAATATAATAAAATATAACTACGTTTTCTATAGGCTCGGGTACGATGCCAGGTCGCGCTCGTCGGCCTAGCCGTTCTAAGTTTTTTAAGTTTTTTTTTTTTTTTGAAACTCGCGTGCGTATGGTAAAATATTTTAATTAAATAGTTCCTAATGTGTTTTAATCAAATTATAAATAAGAAAAATTAATACAGCGTTCGCTAGGTTTTGTCCTGTTTAATAAATGTACAAAATCGGTTGAATGATGCAGCTTTGTATATCAAATTAAAAAATCCAGATAGGTAGAACGACAAATATCTGTCTATTTACCATCACCCTAATCTATCTATCTATCTATATCTATATGTATATACATATACATATAATTTTTCCATGAGCATAATGAAAAGAATGAGAACGAAAACTATATATATATTTATATATATAACCCAGTAAAAAGCAAAAGACAATTAGAAAAGAAACGGAAAATAGAATATAAAAAAGAAAAGAGAGAAAAAATGAAAGCATAGCAATGATCAATACGTCGTAATAAATTTATTATTTATTTATTTACAAAAACAGAGATCGTTATTTTGGTATCGTTAATAAGTTGTATGAAGTAAAAAAATGTAATATTTAAAAAATAGGAAAGGCAGAATATTTAGCAGTTCGTCAAAATGAATAAATAAATAAATAAAAAGTTACATAATACTAACTAAATGATGCAATAAAATCAATTGCCGGAGATAATTTAATCCATTTCATACCTCTCAAATTAAATGATAAAATTAAATAAAATGAATGAATCAAAGAATTAATATCATCTTAATTTTCAAGAATTAAAACACTGTGTCTAAAAGAAAAAAAAGAAAGAAAAGAAAAATAGTATAACACTAAAAAATTTAATTATGATTAAAAATTATGTTAATTTCACTTTAACAACCGACAAAAATAATATTGAAGGAATATTATTTATGTATATATTATCAAATCTTAAATTAGAGTTAATAGTTTTAGCTGCAAAATACGCAATAGGTCTGATCAGCTATAAGAAAAAAGCTTCTGTGAACTTCGGAAGCAATACAAATCACGCCGACAGTGCGATAAATGCGAGTACAAAAATATCATTGTGTAGAGTGAATACTTTCTTAGCAACCCTAACCGAGTGTTGCTTGAAATTGCTAGCGACAAAAATCGCCTCGTCTAATACCGCTTTTAGAACACTACCCTGAGGAACACCTTCCTCTTGAAAATAAAAATCTGAGTAAACTGTTCCAATACGCACTTGAAAACGTCTAATACTTAAAAAATTCTTAATAAAAATGGGAAGGTTACCACGCAGGTCCAAATTAAAAAGGTCTCTAAGAATGCCATACCGCCATGTCTTATCATAAGCTTTTTCAATGTCGAAGAATATTGAAACCAAGTGGTTACGTCTAATAAAAGCTTTTCGTATATTAGTCTCCAACATAAGAGTATTGTCAATTGTAGAACGACCACGCCGAAAACCACTTTGCCACGGAGAAATTAAACCGTTTTTTTCAAGAATAAAAACTAGCCGTGTATTTACCATTTTTTCAAGGAGTTTACAAAGGCAACTTGTAAGAGCAATAGGCCTGTAATTTCTTGGGTTGGTTGCATCTTTTCCAGGTTTAGGGAATGGAATAACAATAGCATCGTGCCAAGCAGTGGGAAAAATTTGTTCTGTCCAGATTCTATTGTAAAGTTTGAGCAGGTTTTTTAGAGAATTTATAGATAAATGTTTGATCATAAGATAAGAAATGCCATCAGGACCAGAAGAGGAATGGGTACTTTTCAAACTTTTACTTAATTCCTTCTCTGTAAAAGGGCTATTGTAATTATGTGAGGACTGTGAAGTAAAGTTTAAGATTGAACGTTCAGACCGTTGTTTGAAAGAAAGAAAAGGATCAGTATAAGAAATGGAACTAGAGATGTCTGAGAAAGCATTGCCGATGGTATTAGCTATATTTTTAGGTGAAGTAATGGTATGACCATTGTCATTTAAAAAAGAAATACTGTGATTAGTATAAATTCCCACTGCTTTCTTGACACGATGCCATAGCTGTTTGCTGCTAGTGTTTGAATTTATGCTGGAGACGTAGTCTACCCAGGAATCTTTTTGTGCTTTCCTACGGATTCTCCGTGCATATGCTTTAGCCTGTTTAAAAAGTATATAATTGTTAGTAGATGGGTATCTTCGAAAAATTCCCCACGCTTTTTGTTGTTTTCTTTTTGCAAGATTGCATTCCTCATTCCACCATGGCTTTAAATATTTTTTCATACAACCAGATGATTTTGGAATTGAGAGGTTAGCAGCATTTATAATAAATTTGCTTACTTGTGTGACTGCATCATTAATATCACCTTCCACCATGTTAGACGTAATAGTTGAGTGTAATGTAAAGTTCGCCCAGTTGGCTTTGTCATAAATATAATAATTATTACGAGGGTGACTATGACTTAAATTATAAAAGGATAAAAAAAGAGGAAAATGATCGCTGTTATGCAAGTCGTCACTAACGAAGAAATTAAAATATGGATAAAAAGTAGGAGTACAGATGGCAAGGTCAATAGCATGAAATGTTCTAGATGGTTCATGAAAGTAGGTGTTGGCTCCGTTATTTAATAAGCATAGGTTATGGTCATTAATAAGGTCTTCTATTATTTTACCACGGGAGTTCAGATCAGGACTTCCCCAAAGTGGATTATGGCCATTAAAATCACCAAGAATTATGAAAGGAGTAGGAAGTTGTACAATGAGACTGTTAAGATCATGCTGGTTTATAGATATGTTAGGTGGTAAATAGATGGAGCAAACAGTTATTAACATACGGATGTGTAGTTGGATTGCAACTGCTTGTATGTTGGTATTTAAAGGAATATTAGTATGTGGAACGCTATTGGAAATTAAAAGAGAGACACCACCTGTAGCCCTGTCGCTTTGGAGAGAGTCTTTCCTATAACATTGATAGCCACGAATTTTAATATTATCGTTTTGTTTAAGGTGAGTTTCCTGAAAAGCAAAACAAACAGGTCTATGATTAAAAATAATTTCTTTTATATCGTCTCGTTTATGGTTAAAACCCCGGCAATTCCAGCAAATGAAATTAGTCATAATTTTTTTTTTTTTTTTTTAAGATCAGAACATCTACGTTATTGTCTTCTGATGCAGTAGACATATTGTCTTCCCCTTCCGAAGGATGGAGATTAATTAAATCATCTTGTGAAACCTTATTTAAGGTATCAGTCTTCTGAGCATTTGTAGTGGATTTTAACGAAGTTTTTTTCTTTTTAATCATACTTTTGTTGGACGGTGAGTTTGAATACTTGTAAGGCACAGAGCTATGGCTTTTGTCAGACACTGCTTTTTTCAAATTCTGTGTGATTTTCTTGGGTACTTTAGGTTTAGTCAAGGGCAACTGTGAAGTGTGAGGAGTTTGATTAGATTTGGACTGTATTGTGTTATTTAGAGTAGTTGTTGGTTGGCTAGTTTGGTTGAGGCATTCAGTCTGTGTTTCTATTGTACGATAAGTCTTTTTGTTTGAAGTGACAGCTGCGTATGACTTACCAATGGTAGGCGTCCTGGATTCTACTATTTTCCGTGCTTGAGGGTATGAGATGTTTTCTTTGATTTTGACAGTTTGGATCTCTTTTTCTAATTTCCATTTTCCACATACTTTCGAATATGCTGGGTGATCTTTTTTGCAGTTAATGCAGCAGATAGGAGCTTCGCAATTTTTACTGTCATGGCCTACTGCACTGCAGCGAGCACATGTTATATTTCCACGGCAAGAAGTCATTGAATGGCCGAAACGTTGACATTTAAAACATCGAAGGGGATTTGGAATGTATGGTCTAATAGAGCATTTCAGATATCCAGCTTTTATTGATTGTGGCAGTTGCGGTGAGTCGATTGTAAGAATTAATTGCTTAGTGGGAATTTGTTTGCCCTCTCGAAAAATAGAGATCCGGCGGACAGCAACAACGTTTTGTTCTTTAAGATTTTCCAGGATTTCTGTTTCAGATACATATTGCAGATCAGTTTCAGAGATTACTCCACGGCTAGTATTTAAAGTTCTGTGGGCAGTTACCGTTATAGGTATATTACCAAAGTTAGTGCATTTTCTTAAATTTATAGCTTGTTTGCTGTTTGCCACTTCTATCAACAATTCTCCTGAGCGAAGCTTTTTGATTGTTTTTGGCTCACCTACCATTGATTGCAGGGATTTTTGAACTAAGAATGGGGAAGTCTTAGAGAAGTCTCCCTCATTTCGCTTTATAACAAAGAAACGAGCCTCATCACTATTAAATATATTCTTATTGTTCAAAGTAGATGAAAATTCATCCATCCTCTCTCCCCAAGAACTTGACTGTGTTTGGTTCGCTTGGCCCGAGCCAGACGCATTATCCGTATTTCCTTTACTTGTAGCCATAATTAAATTAAATAAAAAGGTTCGAGGGTTTCCTTAGTCCCACAAGTCAGCCCATTTCTTGAACGGACGGAAAGCAAAGGGTTTTCAGAATCGCTCCCTGGGACACCCATAACCACTCACCAGCTACCAGACCGTCGACCCAGATTGGGAATCACATGTGGTAGTCGTGTTAGTCCAGTGTTTCTCGTTCGAGTAGTCACCGTTGTCTCACCTTCACCAAGGGCACCAGTCTCCCAGTGTGCTCCCAAGGCTAGACTACCGTGAGACCCTCACCAAATCGCCAACCCAATAGCCAGCGCCACATCTACACCGGACATAGCTTAATTAATAGATTAGTAATTTTATGGTTTTTAGCTTAAGAAATGAGAACAAGAACAACAAAAGGTGAGTAAAAAACAAGGTGAGTAGAAACGAAAAATGTGAGTGAACAAGGTGAGTAGTTTCATTTTTTTTGTTTTTTCAAAGTTTATAATTTTTTAAAGAATTTTTTTTTTTTTTATAAGAACAAAACGACAGGAACAAGGCATTACCAAAAACTTATTGGCAACAAAAGCAAAATAAACCAAAACAAAAGTGAAAGAAATAAAAGGGAAGGGGAATAAAACAAAAGGAGAGGAAAAAAAGATCACTCGGGCCCGGGGTGCGTGACTCCCCCTGAATACCTGAAGAAGGTACCCCCCTGGGGGGAAAACAGAGAAGAAAAATGTGATTGTGCGAGTTCGTGCTTTTTGAGCCGAACAAATGTTATATTGTGAAATTAAAGTGTTTTATTATCAAATCAGCGATCTAATTAATTTGTGTCATGTGTTTTGATCAGATGCGTAAACATCTGGTCGTAGAGCCGGTGTAATAAGTGTAATTTAACGAGTGATTGGTGTTAATAATTTAGTTTTGAATTGCGTAATAAGAACAATGGTTTTCGAACATTTGTGGAAAGTAACTTACTGTGAACAGAATTGCAGTTTATTTTGCTGATTAATTAAGAATGCATGTTATTGGTGAAAAATCAGTGGTATTTATGAAGAATACATGTTTTTTGTGAACAATACTTGTTATTTGTGAGAGGAACTATGAATTACATCAGCTTAGTGATAGAAAATAGGGATCGCAGTGATCTGAGGTAAGAGCAATTTCTTTTCCCTTTTTTTGATTGAATTTATTGTTCGTGATTATTTAGTATTCGTGATTTAAGTGTTCGTTATTTGAGTAAGTGAGATTATTCCTCTCTTTTATTTATTATAAAGTAAATTGAGAAATATAAATATGTTCTAAAAAGCGATCTGAGGCTTATAGCCGAAGAAATAGGAGAAAAAATTAATGAAAAAATGACCGTGGCTGAACTAAATAGTATTATATCAAACAGTGCGTTGTATAAGTTGGATCCAGGGCAGGTAATTTCTATCGGCAATTCAATAATTGATGAATGAAAAAATGGTGAACAGCGACTTCTGGAATTGGAGAAAATTAAATTTGAAACGGTTAAAGCTGAGTTAGAACTTCAGAAATTAAAATCTGAAAATAAATCGGAAGTCAATAGTGATAAAGATTCTGAGTCGTGTAATTTAGATGCACTAATAAAAAGTGTTCGAACTATGAAATTGCCTAGTAAACCTGAGGGCTAGTGTTTATTTTTTGCTTCTTTAGAGAGAGCCTTTGTAGCGAAGGATGTTCCAAGTAAATATAAAGCGGAAATTCTTTTAAATTTAGTAGGCGAAAAGGCTTCCAATATAATTACATATTTAAAAGATGCGCAAATTGGAGATTATGAGAAAGTGAAATCATTAATTTTGCGAGAATTTGAACCCACTGCTATGGCGTGTTTGGAACAATTTCGAAAGGCGACTAGACAACATGGCAAAACATGCGTGCAATTTGCGTCTCGGTTAAAAACAAATTGGGAATATTATTTGAAACTGAGAAAAGTTTCGGATTTTGATACACTAAACCAATTAATTGTAGCGGATAAAATCTTCCAAACTTTAGATAAAGTGGTCGCGTCGCATATAAGTATTAGACAAGGAAATGAGTGGTTTAACCCCTTAAAATTAGCGCAGGAGGTTGACTTATACACAACTTCGCGAGGTAAACAGCCTGAGAATTACAATTCATCTCGTAAGTTTAATAAAGGTGCTAATGTATTTTTGTCAGAGATGAAAAATAACAAATGCGGTTTGTGTAAGGGTAATGAAGCTCACTTACTCCAGAACTGCCCGCAGTTTAAAAGGCTAACGCCACACGAGAGGGTAGAAGTTGTAAAAAATACTAAGGCTTGCTTTAAGTGTTTATTGCAAAACTGTAATTTCAGACAATGTAAAGTGCGCAATTGTTTCATGTGTAAGAAACCACATCATCAACTTAATACAAGTTATTCTGAGATTGGCATTGGCGGTCAGGTGTATGGAGTAGGGGCAAATAGTCAAGTAACTCAGGTGAAATCTGTGAATACAGACTCTATTGTTGCTACGAGTTTAGTAAGAACTAGAAATGTTTTTTGCTAAGCACAATTCAAGCGCTGATAAAAAATAAATATAACCAGTGGGTTGAGTGTAGATGCTTGTTAGACGTGGGAAGTCAAGTCTGCCTAGTCAGTGAAAAATGTGTAAATCGTCTACAGCTCAAAGCAGAAAAAATAAATACTTTGATTTCGTGTCTAAACGATTCGTCAGTTGTAGTAAAGGGCTGTGTGAGAGCTACCATAGCAAAAGATGGGAGATTTTCAGAGGAATCTAAATATGTTCATAGTTAAGAAAATCACAGACCTTGTTCCTCAGAGGATAATTGATGTAAATGTTGAGGTGTCAGATACAGTCCATTTAGCGGATTATAGCTTTAATATCCCTGGTGAAATAGATATATTGTTAGGTGCAGAGATTTTCTATGAGTTACTTACGCCAGGACAGATATATGCGGAAAATTCTTCTTTGTTGTTACAGAACACAAAATTTGGCTATGTTGCTTCAGGTAGTTTCGAGCAACAAGGTGCGAGTATGGGTCATTGCGGTCTGATTCTTGATGGGGATCTAAATACAACTTTAAAAAAATTCTGGGAGATTGAGAATGTTGAAATGGGGGTAACCAAATCTAAAGAAAATTCTATTTGCGAAGAGCATTTCTCGCGAACTCATTGGAGAAGTGAAGAGGGGAGATACGTAGTATCGATGCCTCTTAAAACTGATCCTTCGTGCTTAGGAGATTCTCGTGAGGTTGCTCTTAAACGACTCAGATCGCTGTGGACCCGATTATCGAAAGATGAAAAGTATTTAAGCCTTTATAAAAGTTTTTTAGAAGAATATAAAGAATTGGGTCATCTTAGAGAAGTAATTGAGGAAAAAGAACCCAAAATATGTTATTATGCGACACATCATGGAATATACATATATACATCATGGAATATATATTGATTTTGTGCAATAATATCAAGAGTTCTGGTTGAAACTAAAAGAACAGAAAATAATAATAATAAATAAACAAATAAAATAGCATAAGTTGTTCTTTCTAATTTTGAAATATACTTTTGTTTGATAAAGATCGCTTCTAAAAATATTTTTGCAAGGAAAAAAATTTCCATATTTTTTTTTCTCCAACAGATAGGCCGCACCGTTAGATTGGCCGCAGTTGCCGATTTTAAACTTTTAAACACATATAAGCCGCGGCTTATCTCCCAAAAATTACTGTATATATTGAAGATCGGGTTCGGAGATCACACCACGACAAATATTTAATATCCTATGCATACTTACTGTAACAGATATATTAGCAAATTGGGTACACTTCTTTAACTTGTTTGCCATTTTCTACTTCAATGAGCAGCTCTCCAGATCTAAGTTTTTTTACAGATTTAGGTTCACCCATTATTGACTCCAATGATTTCTGTATAAGGAAGTAGGATGTTTTTGTGAAATCTCCATTTCTTTTTACCACAAAAAATCTAGCCTCACACTTAAATACATTATTTTCATTAAGAGTAGAAGAAAATTCTTCCATTCTATCTGCCCAAGATTTAGCATTAGAGCTTTTATTAGCTTGGCCTGAGCCAGACGCATTAATCGAATTTCCTAAGTTTGTAGCCATATTAAGAGAAAGAGAAAGAAAGGAGTGAGTGTTTCTTCCAACACAGAAACGCAAAGGGTTTTTAAGAATCCTCTCTGGGACACCCATAACCACTCACCAGCTACCAGGTCACCGACCCAGTTCAGGAACCACATGTGGCAGTCATGTTAGTCCGGTGTTTCTCGTTCGAGTAGTCACCGTTGTCTCACCTTCACCAAGGGCACCAGTCTCCCAGTGTGATCCCAAGGCTAGAACTGCCGTGGCCCCATCACCAAAATCTTTGCCCCAAAAGCCAGAGCCACACCAACACCGGACTTTACTTAGTTAATAGATTAATGGTTAATATAATCATTTTTTTGTTGCCTTTAATAATTTTATGATTTTTTTTTTTTTTTTCAGTTTTTTTTTTTTTTTTTTATAACAGTCAACACAGAAAAAAACAAGGTGAGTCAGAACATAACAAAAATTAGTAAAACGAGGTGACTGGTATATTTGTGATTTTCAAAAAATTTTATTTTTTTTTTTTTTTTTTTTTTTTTACAGAACAACAAAACAATGGACCAAAAACTTAATGGCACCAGAAAAAGTAAAACAAAACCCAAAATAAATGAACAAGAAAATACCAAGAGCTTATTGGCAAAAAACGTAAAAGGAAGGACCAAAACCTTTGGCAGCAAAAGTATATAAAAATAAAATAAAATAAATAAATAAAATAAAATAAAAAATAAATAAATAAAGGAAGGGGAAAAGCTCACTCAGGCCTGGGGTTCGTGACACCCCCTGAATACCTAAAGGAGGTATTCCCCTTGGGGGAAAAGGAAAGATCACTCGGGCCCGGGGTACGTGACACCCCCTGAATACCTAAAGAAGGTATCCCCCTGGAGGACAGTCGGTGAGAATATCACGAATGGTTAGTGCACTATAATGACATTTCGGACAATTAGGTTGTTGTTCTCCAAGCAATACGTACAATTTATGTGTGAGTCTTGAATGCCCGAATCTTAGTCTAGTTATAATGACATCATATTATCTAGGGGTGAGTGTTGGCCAGATTGAAATTCGATATTGTTTTGGTCATTCCACTCCCTTTGCCAAATACTTTTAAAATAGCTTTTAAGTGTGTGCTTTATGTCATCATACGGTACTGGACAGTTTAAAAGTACAGAAGCCTGCCTTGCGGCGTTGTCTGCTATTTTTTTCCTTTAATGCCAACATGGCCAGGAACCTAGCAAAACAAAATGTTGAATCCCTTTTTCAAAAGGTCATTGTAAGTATTTAAAATTGAGATGAAGGAGAGGTTACAAGAATTAGAAGAGAGAGAATCAAGAACACTTTTCGAGTCTGTATAGATTATGAATTTTCTACCCCGATGAGATGAAATAATGTTAAGAGCAACCTCAACCGCAAAAAACTCTGCAGAGAAAATGGAAAATGAATTAGGGAGTTGATAGCAAAAAGGGATATTACCAATGATAATACCACAACCGACTTTATTAGTTGTTTTGGAGCCATCAGTAAAAATCGATGGAAAATGAATCAGGGAGTTGATAGCTAAAACTGGTGTTATGAATGACAACACCACAACCGAGTTTAATGCTTGTCTTGGAGACGTCAGTAAAAATCTCAACATAATCCTTATATTCAGAACGATGAGATGAGAAAAGCGCTTGAAAAATGGAAGCATCTGTGTTAGATTTGTCAAAACCACTAAACGGATGAAGACAGGAAATAGCTTGGAAATTCCAAGGTGTCATGTTTAAAAGTGACCGGGGACGAACTTTGGAATGAATATGAGAGGTGCCTGCAAGAAAGTTCTTAATTCTAAGAGCAAAATGAGGGATGCATGAAGGGCGATTCACATAAAGGTTATGATCGTTGCTGTTTAAATGAGAATGAAGAGGATGATTAGAATGTGAAAGGAGGCGATAGTACAATTCAAGTGAAAGTCTTTGTCTAATATCAGTGAGAGAAGGCTCCACACAGTCAGCATATAAACTATGGATTGGAGTCGTGCGGAAAGCACCTGAGCAAATTCTGAGCGCACTATGATGTGTTGTGTCAAGTTTTTTAATATAAGAGTGAGGGGCTGAACCATAAACCTGACAAGCATAATCAAGTTTGGAGCGAATAGTAGCTCGATAAATTTTGAGTAAAGATGGACGGTCTGCTCCCCAAGAAGTGTTAGAAAGAACTTTTAAAATATTAAGTGCTCTGACACATTTAGTTCTCAAGTGTAAAATATGTCGCATAAAGTTAAGTTTTATGTCGAAAATAACACCCAGAAAGCGAGCAGTGTCAACAACGGAAATTGGCCTGTTATTCATCAAAATCTCAGGGGATGAAGACCTCGTTTACGACAAAAATGCACACATTGTGTTTTGTCAGTCGAAAATTTAAAACCATTTTTATTTGTCCACTTAGTGATATTTTTTATAGCTAGTTGTAATTGCCGTTCTATGAAGCGCATGTCATTTCCCTGGCAAGAAATTTGCAGGTCGTCAAAATATAAACTCCCGTTGACACTTTGCGGCAGATGTTTTAAAATATCATTTATTTTCAAGGAAAAAAGCGTAACGCTCAAAACACTGCCTTGAGGCACACCTTCCTCTTGAAAATAAAAATCTGAATAAACTGATCGTATACGAATTTGAAAGCGTCTGACTCTTTAAAAGTTTTGAATGAAAATGGGGAGATTTCCTCTAAAGTCCAAATTAAAAAGATCTTTTAAAATACCATAGCGCCATGTCTTGTCATAAGCTTTTTGTATATCGAAAAAAACTGAAACCAAATGGTTATGTCTCACATTAGCTTTGCGTATATTTGTCTCTAAAAATAAAATATTGTCAACCGTAGAACGGCCTTGTTGGAAACCACTTTGCCATGGAGAAATCATATTTTTTTCGAGAATAAAAATCAATCTAGTATTTACCATTTTTTCCAGTAGTTTACATAGACAGCTTGTAAGAGCAATGGGCCTGTAATTTTTTGGGTCAGCAGCGTCTTTACCTGGTTTAGGAAAAGGAATAACAATAGCATTGTGCCAAGCAACAGGGAAGATATTTTCAGTCCAGATCCTATTGTAAAGATGGAGATTTTTAAGAGACTGTTTTGATAAATATTTAATCATAATGTAGGTAACACCATCAGGCCCGGGAGCTGAGTTATGGCAATGTTTTAAACTATTTTTTAATTCATTTTTTGTAAAAGGTCTATTGTAGTCTGGTGAAAAGCGGGAGTGAAAGTTGATTGATGATCATTCAGAATTACGTTTATGAGACAAAAAAGGTTCGGAATATGAATGTTGACGAAATGGGAGCTGCATATTCTACAGCTAGGATAGCTAATCGGTGACCTATGGAAGTGTTCTTTTCGATATTAAATGTTGCTGCAATTAATGGACAAATCATTTTGCTATCAACTAAAGAACCCCCTATGGAATTCAAAGCTAGGAGGCATTATTTGAAACAGCTCAGATTAAAGCTGATAGAAAAACACTTGTATGAAAGAAGTAAAAAAACAATGCTTCCATTAAATTTAAAACAATCTTTAGTTTGGTTGGTTGGTTGGTTGAATGCCTTTTTCTGGCACAAGGTCCAAAGTAGGACATGCTGCGCCAAACAAATAGGTAAAAGAAAAAATAGCCTCTGGATGGGTTTATCCAGAATGTCATAAAAAAAAATCACAGGAGAAAAAAGAAACAAAACTATATACAACATAAAATCAAAAAGGATAAAACCAGTGTAGACAATAAAAAACAGATGTAAAATAGGATGAATTTGTAAACAATAAAATCAGATGTCGAAGTAAAAACCAGCCTCTCAAAAAATTTGTCAAGTGATAATGAGGATTTGCACCTAAAAGGCTTGTCAGATTGGGTGAAGATGAATTAAAATAATGTCGATACAGATGGCGAAGGCAAGGGCAGTCGGTGAGAATATGGCGAATGGTTAGTGCACTAAAATGACATTTTGGACAATCAGGTTGTAGTTCTCCAAGTAATAAGTATTTATGTGTGAGTCTTGAATGCCCGATTCTTAGTCTAGTAATAATGACATCGTATTTTCTAGGGGTGAGTGTAGGCCAGATTCAAATTTGAGGTTTTATTACTTGCACTTTGTTATTGGTGTGGTTATTCCACTCCCTTTGCTAAATATTTTTAAAATAGCTTTTAAGTGTGTGTTTCATGTCATCGTATGGTACAGGACAGTTTAAAAGAATAGAAGCCTGCCTTGCGGCTTTGTCTGCTACTTCATTGCCTTTGATGCCAACATGCCCAGGAACCCAGCAAAACAAAATGTCAAATCCCTTTTTCAGAAGGTCGTTGTGAGTTTTTAAAATTGAAGTGAAAGATGGATTACAAGAGGTAGATGAAAGAGAATCAAGAACACTCTTTGAGTCTGTATATATAATGAATTTACGATTTGGATGAGATGAAATAAAATTAAGGGCAACCTCAATAGCTAAAAACTCTGCAGAGAAAATGGAAAATGAATTAGGGAGTTGATAGCTAAAAGTGGTGTTACCAATGACAACACCACAGCCGACTTTATTAGTGGTCTTGGAGCCATCGGTAAAGATCTCGACGTAGTCATTATAATGGGAGCGATGTGATAAGTTAAGGGACTGAAAAAAAGAAGCATCAGTGTTAGATTTGTCAAACCATTGAACGGATGAACAGAAGAAATAACCTGGAAATTCCAAGGTGTCATGTTTAAAAGAGGCCGAGGACGAACTTTCGTATGAATGTGAGAGGTCCCATCAAGAAAGTTCTTAATCCTAAGAGCAAAATGTGGAATGCAAGATGGGCGATTCACATAAAGATTATGATCGTTACTATTTAAAAGTGAATGAAGTGGATGATTAGGATGTGAGAGGATGCGAAAGTACAATTCACATGAAAGCCTCTGTCTGATGTCAGTGAGAGAAGGCTCCACACAGTCGGCATATAAACTAAAGACAGAAGAAGTACGGAAGGCTCCTGAACAAATTCTTAGTGCACTATGATGTGTTGTGTCAAGTCTCTTCAGGTAAGAATCGGGTGTTGATCCATAAACATGGCAGGCATAATCAATTTTAGAGCGAATAGCAGCTCTATATAATTTCAGGAGAGATGGACGATCGGCACCACAAGAAGTATTAGAAAAGACTTTTAGAATATTAAGAGCTTTGTCACATTTAATTCTTAAGTGTAAAATATGTGGTTTAAAATTCAATTTTCTGTCAAAAATAACACACAAGAAGCGAGCAGTGTCAACAACTGAAATTGGCCTGTTATTTATTAATATTTCTGGGTCAGAATGAAGCCCTCGTTTGCGGCAAAAATGCACACACTGTGTTTTGTCAGTAGAACATGTAAAACCGTTTTTATTTGTCGAGTTGATGATATTCTTGATGGCAAGTTGTAATTGGCGTTCAATGAAGCGCATGTCATTCCCTTGGCATGAAATTTGCAGGTCGTCAACATATAAACTTCCATTTACACATTGTGGCAATTGTTTTAGTATATCATTTATTTTCAAGGAAAAAAGTGTAACGCTCAGAACACTGCCTTGAGGCACACCCTCCTCCTGAAAATAGAAGTCTGAATAAACTGATCCTATTCGAACTTGAAAGCGTCTGACTCTAAAAAAAGTTTTGAATGAAAATGGGGAGATTTCCTCGAAAGTCCAGATGAAAAAGATCTTTTTAAACACCATAGCGCCATGTCTTGTCATAAGCTTTTTCTATATCGAAAAAAATTGACACCAAATGGTTACGTCTCACATTAGCTTTGCGAATATTCGTCTCCAATAATAAAATATTGTCAACCGTAGAACAGCCCCGTCGAAAACCACTTTGCCATGGAGAAATCAAATTATTTCTTTCGAGAATAAAATCTAATCTAGTATTTACCATTTTTTCGAGTAGTTTACAAAGACAGCTTGTAAGAGCAATGGGTCTGTTTTACCAATGGTGTTTGCAATATTTTTAGTAGAACTTATAGTTAAGCGATTATCTTTTAAAAACGAAATGCTTTGATTAGAATATATTCCCATTGCTTTCTTGACACGACGCCAAAGCTGTTTACTGCTTACATTGGAGGTAATGCTGGAGACATACTTAATCCAGGAATTTTTCTGGGAGATCCTGTGGATTCTACGTGTGGCTGCCCTTGCTTTTTTGAATGCGATATAATTAGCAGTAGTTGGGTACCTCCTAAAGATTCGCCATGCTTTTTGTTGCTGTCTTTTTGCAATATTGCATTCATTATTCCACCATGGCTTTGAATGTTTATTGAGACGTCTCGAAGATTTTGGAATGGTAATATCAGCTGCGTTTATAATACAGTTGGTGACATCAGTGATTGCTCTGTTGATATCACCCTCAGTCATTTCGTATGTGATTGTTGCATTTATAGTGAAGTAGTCCAGTTGGCCTTGTCATAAATATAATGTGGATTTCCAGGATGATGTTCATTAAAAGTATAAAAAGATAAAAATATAGGAAAATGGTCACTATTATGAAGGTTGTTACTCACAAAGAAGTTAAAATAAGGATGCAAAGTTGGAGAGCAGATGGCCAGGTCTATTGCATGAAAAGTTCTGGAAGGTTCATGAAAATACGTATTGTCACCATTATTTAAAATACATAAATTATTGTCAGCAATTAAGTCTTCAATAGTCTGTCCACGAGGATTAATTTTGGGACTACACCAAAGTGGATTGTGCCCGTTTAAATCACCAAGAACTAAAAAAGGTGTCGGCAGTTGTGAAATAAGCCTATTCAGGTCACATGGCGGGCGAACGGTCATATTTGGCGGTAAATAAACACAGCAGATGGTGACAAGTATATGAGTTTGGATCTGAACAGCAATGGCTTGAATATTAGTGTTTAAAGTGACAGTAGTATGTGGAACTTTGTTAGAAATTAATAGAGCCACACCACCTGTAGCTCTGTCAGAATGGGTAAAATCATTCCTGAAACAGCTATAGCCACGAATATTAATGTTATCATTTTGTCTTAAATATGTGTCTTGAAAGGCAAAGCAAATGGGTCGATGATCAGAGATGATCTCTCTGATTTCATCTCGTTTATTTGTAAAACCTCGGCAATTCCATGAAATGAAATTAGTCATTATGATTTATTTGTTTTAGATTAAAACATCCACGTCATTATCCTCTGATGCAGTAGACATACCTTCCCCATCAGAAGGATGAAGTCTTATTAATTCCTCTTGTTTATTGAGATTTATTTTTTTAGTTTTATTTGAAATTGAAATGGGCAATTTTGCAATTCTCTTTTTCTTCATGATATTGGGACGTGAGGGCAAATTAGAATGTTTTATGGAGACTGAGGAATGTCCCCGGTCAGACAAAACATTTTTTGCTGTTGATGGAGATTTTTTCGAAGTTGCTGGTTTAGATAAGGAAGACTGTGCAGAGGTAGACTTTTGATTTGGTATGGTTTGTAGATTTGAGGAACCGATTTGTATTTTTTCCGCTGGAGCACTGTCGGAGTTGGGGCATTCTGTTTGTGTAGCTATAGTTTGAAAAGTTTTTTTGGTGGAAGTAACAGAGGCGTATGTTTTACCAATGGTCAGCATTCTTGATTCTATGATCTTTCTAGCTTCAGGATATGAGATGTTTTCCTTTGTTTTGACAGTCTGGATCTCTTTTTCAATTTTTCATTTTTCGCAAGCTTTCGAATAAGATGGGTGATCTTTCTTGCAGTTAATGCAACAGGTAGGTAATTCACAGTTTTGATTGTCATGGCCCACTGCACCACAGCGAGCACATCTACTTATCGAGTCAAAAGCTTCCTTTGTTTGGCGATTTACTCAGAAGAGCAAAATTCTGACAACCCTGAAACCCTGGAATTTTTCGTGGGGTCATTCTTTTCTCGGACTCCGGAATTGACGCTTGCTTTTCTTCTACCCTCTTTCTTCTCTGTTCTTATCTAACCGTTTCAATTGCATCTTCTTCAGCTGGATCCCATTTACTTTTCAACCTCAGAGAAAGGGGAAAGCTTTGCAAAGTTTACCATCTTAAACGTTTTTACTAAACTCAGAGAACAAAATCCCTTGAACATGGAAAATGAAATTACTGAGATGTGTTCTGAATTGACAGGAATTTCCCGATCATCTATAAACAGAATAAAAGCTGAAATAAAGATGAGTGGGAAACTTTAGACTCCAGTAAAGAAACGTCCTTTGAAAGTTAATACAAGTACAAGGATACAGAGATATTACTTTACAAAAACAGCTATTCGAAGAAAAGTGCATTCTTTTTTCTTCAAAAATGAAATACTCATGGCCTTAAAAATAATGTACGCAATAAATGAAGATGATGATCTCCCAAATTTCAGTATTAGGACAGTAAGAAATTTTCTTCATGATTTGGGCTTCGTTTTTCAAAAACGAAAGCGTTTATCAATGCTTTTGGAATGTGAAGATATTCAACAGTGGTGGCATGAATATTTAAGAAATATCTGACGATACCGTTCTGAAGGAAGAAAAATATATTATACTGACGACACATAGGTAAATATAGGGCATACAAAAGAAATCGTATGGCAAGATTCCACTGTAAAATCCAATAAACAAGCCTTTTTAAGTGGTCTCTCAACTGGATTAAATGCCCCGACCAGCAAAGGAAGCCGATTAATTATTATCCATGCCGGGAGTGAAGATGAATTTGTTAACGGGGCACTTGAAATTTTCAAGTCTAAGAAAATTGGGGGATTATCATTATGAAATGAACGGTACCCATTACAAAAAGTGGTTTATTAATAAATTTCTCCCTCATGTACAATCAAATATTGTAATTGTTATGGATAATGCTCCCTATCACTCAGTACATGTTGAAAAAATTCCCACAAAAAAAGATGTACAAGCATGGCTGACAGAGAAAAACATCCATTGGACTCAAGACATGTTAAAAGTCGAATTACTTAAACTTGATAATGTTAACAAAAAAAAAACTATGAAGCTTACAGAATAGCTGCTCAGTATGGCCAAACGATTCTTCGACTCCCTCCATATCATTGTGAATTAAATCCAATTGAGCTGATATGGAGTAAAGTAAAAGGACATGCTTCCTCAGAAAATCGTACATTCAAGATAGATGAAGTCGAAAAGCATACAGAAGAAATAAGAAATGCATCATCTTCTTGGAGTAATTGCGTGAAACACGTAATTGAAGAAAAAAGAATGTGGTTATTAAATGGTTTGGAAGAACAGATTGTTGAAACCATGAGTTTTAATATTGATAGTTCTTCGGGCGACTCTGAACAGTCAACGGATAATGATGATAGCCTTAGCGGAATCGAGCCATTAGACGAATAAGAATATTTTTTTCAAGGCTAAAAAAAGTTCTTTTCAGAACTAAAAAATAAGTGCTTTCGAGGACAAAGCCTTATCAAAGGCGAAAAATTAAAAGATAGAAAGATTAATTACACTAAGAATTTAGAACACAAACTACTCAATTGTCTTTTTCAATTACCCCTCCCTTAAACATCAATAAAATAATAATAATAATAATGAATAAAATTAAATATATTATAAATAAATGAAATAAATATTAAGCCTTCTTAAGATTTCATAAGTAAAGCCTATATTTTCAATTTTCAACTCTAGATACTAAAATTTCAAAACCTTAACACAGTACATTTTTTTTTTTTTTAAATCACCCTCCCCAATTTCCCTGATTCATTTTTCTTTCCGCCAGGAATTGAGAGGTTCTCTTAAAACTGAGAGGGGCGATACCGGGTTCGAACCCAGTTCGTACTCGGCAGCCTAGCTGATCAGTGCTTTTCGTAGTTTTCTCAAAAACCCATTTAAATACGGACTAGGTATCCTGGAATCCCTCCCCTCCCACAGCCATTCCTTTTTCACTGAAAAATTGCCTGTATGTTGAAAAATAATACTTTAAAGTAACGAAGTTCTGAAACCTTTTCTCACTCTTTTTTTTTTTGTGTGTGTATGTATAAGTGTAAATTTAAACACTAAATCGATCATTCATTATTTAATCTACTCCTATTTGCACTTTATTCTTTTTCAATCAATTTACCTGGACTACTTTTCTGATTTCACCGCTTTTACCAGAAATTTTAATACAACAAAATTCAAATTTTACGCAATATTTTTTTCTCTTGGGAAAATAGATAAAATAGATATATCATTTGCTAAATTTCACATCTTCTGTAAATACCAGTTTCCTTTTTTGTTTTCTTTTTATAAAAAATAATTATTTTAGCTTAAAAAAATAACTCATATAATATAGAGTGGTTACAGAATTAAAACTTTATTGTTATTATTCTTGCATAAAAAATTTGAGTAAATTAAACAAATCTGTATAACAATAAAGTGTAAAATGAAATATAATGGACTTATAACCATACATTTATGGATAACAAAAATATGACTGATAAAATTGTTTTATTTTAGTGGAGTGAGAATTACACTATGTTAGCACTGTAACAATGTTAACAATGGTGGGTTTTGTTGTAAAACAAAGCCCACCAGCAGCCGAGCGGTGCTGCGCTCAAAGTTGGTAGATGGGAAGTGCCGGGTTTGATCTTTGGTTGCGCACATCCACCTACTCGTTTGGAGTTTTCTTCAAAACTCGCGTAAATACGAGCTAGGATCCCTTAGAAATAATCCCACGGAGGCCATTCCAGCTAAAGGCCTAGGACCCTAGCATAATCAATCCCTACAACAAACCCCTGTTAAAGAAAGAAAATTCATTCAGTTCTCAGAGTTTCTGCTCTTAAAGCTGGTAGATAGAAGGTGCCTAGTTCGAAATTCACAATCGTCAGTTTAGCCATTCGGTGATTCTTGCAGATTTTTTCGAAACTCGCATGAATACAGGCTAGGCCATTTAGGCCACTATGAAATTTGCCTAAGTGTGTCCCTCTTGTAATAGAGGTAAATTAGTATTAAGTCCTCTTGAAAAAACTGGGGACTGGAAAAAGCTGGCTCATAAATAGAGGTGGACTTTCAGAGAGGTTTTACTGTATTATACAGCTTTTACAACTTCATTTTTACTTTCTCTTACCCATAAGGTAGAGAAAGTATTGTTTTTGGGTCAAATTTTCGAACGCGAGCTTTTGTTATATTTACATGTTCTGAGGTCCCCTGAATACGAAAATCATGTTTTTAGCAAATGGTCTGTGTGTATGTGTGTCTGTTATCAGCATATCTCAAAAACAAATTATGGCAGAAAGTTCAAACTTCGTATTCTAAATGTGTATCATATAAGGATGCTAGACTAAACTTTTCGTTAAGATCAAGCAAGTGATTTGTGTACAGGGACACTCAAAAGTATTCAAATACATTACGTCTATGGGGGAAATTGCAGGTAAGTAGAGTTTAACATCTATAGACTGCACTAAAGCAAATGAAACAAATATATATTTTTTTGTAATAGAGATAGTCAACAGGGAAAAAAAAAATTGTGTATGTAGGAGCCTCGCCTCCCTCCCTGTGGGAGAAGTTCCCCCTCGAGGGGAGTAAATTTTCATGATGGATATATTTTAAAAGAGCTCACCAATACCTTTAAAATGAATGGTTGAACCATCGATCTGCGATAATTTATTACAAAATTATCGATTTTTTTTTTTTTTTTACTTTTAAGAAAAAAAAAAACAGAAAAAAAAATTGTATTTTTTTTTTTATTTTATATTAAGAATAAAATTGGCTTTTTTTTTATATTTGGTGTTATACTACTTCTCTAATATGGTAATCATCTGCATAATCATAAAAGATAATTTGTTGAAATAATAATTTTAATAAATTATTTTTTAATAACCGAATTAATATCTATATAAATGTAGGTGCATAATGAAACGGGGGTTGAGGGGGTGGTAGCCCCCCCCATCACACAAAACTAATTATCAAATAAAACTCTTCCGAAGCCAAATTTAAATTGTTTAACATAGGTTTACATAACAGTACTCGTTATCTTACCTCTTAATCTGCAACCTATATTTATAGTATTAAATTTCAGGGTAATAGAAAGTCGTGTGAGTGACACACCAGATTATTCCATTAAAAATTAGGTCATCTTCAATGTTATTTAATAAAGTGATAGCACCTTAAAATTTCTTTCTTTTTAAAAAAAAAATCGTAAAATACTTTTTGTAGCCTTGGAAATCGTTTGAAATTGCATATGCATTATATAATATTCTTAAATAAAAAAAAAAAAATAGAAAAAAGTTACATAGGGGGAGAAAAGTGGATATCATTTAAAATATTGTTAGAGCCATTTTGTTTATAACCCATGACGCATCTGAATATTTTTGCATAGCCCTGTTAACGAGTCATTAATACTAATCATGCTATACTCAATGAGGAACATGCCTTTGCATCTAAATAATGTATGTTACTTTCATTATGCTTTGTGATATATTAAAAAAACTTAAAAATGGGTTTAAAAATACAACTTATCGACCATAATGTACCCGAATCCTTTAGTGAAAACTTGTTAACAAGGCAATAATTATAATCGCATTGTTTTCAATAGAAATCATGCCACAGTAGACATGAGCAACATATATAAATTTCAAGGTATTGAAAAACATGTACAGAATGCTAGAGAGATAAACTGACATCTTGAATATTTCAAAGTGGCTAATCGGACCGTCGGTGCCATTAGCGTACAGGCTATTCGGACCATCTTTTCATTGTGCATGCGTGGGTCGCTAGGATGTAAGGGAGTATGAGGTGGTACTGATAATTAAGGAATTTTCTATGCTTCTTGTCGCAACACTAGGTTATTTTCCATGTGCTTGTTTATGTCGATGTTGACGCCCGGTATTCATTTTGTATACTCTTATTGTTTTTAAAACTAACTGTAATAGCTGTTTTTTTTTTTCTTTTCATACTTTATCTTGCTAGTCTGTAAGCTAAGATTTAGTTAATATTTTTGCAAAAAGTATGGAGGATGCTGAAGAGTTTCCGATATCTGCTGAAATGCAGAATCCATTTGAATGTGGAAGACAATTTGAATCTTTCTCGGATTTTGAATCCGTGAGAGGAAAGTATGAGAAAGAACATTTTTCCGTTTTAGTTAAGACAAAATCAGAAAAATGGCCTGAAGGGCATAAATATAGAGCGACACTTGTTTATAAGTAGCCTGATATACGTCTGTAAAAAAGGCGAAAAGCACCATGTGTCTCAGGCCACAGGTATTAGGCCCAATGTGCAAAGTGGAAAGCTTGGTTGCACATTTAGACTAAAACTTTCTTCAAATAAAGTAAAAGAAGCTAATTTAGCCCACATCAATCACATACTTCCAGAAGAAAGATTTCTACACCTTCCTAAAGACCTGCGGTTAAATGAAAAGGAACTGAAAGAAGCAGAACTTGTTTTGCAATCAAGTGGCAATAAAAAAAAGTTGCAGGCCCATTTAATATCTAAACGAGGTGGAAAGCCTGTGATTTTAAAACAGTTGCATAATTTATCCACAAAAATCAGAAGTTCAAAAGATACAGACAAAACTGATCTAGAAAAAATGGCAGAAGAAATGTTAAAAATTCCTGAAGCGGTTGTGAGGATTTCATATGAAGAAGATAAAAAGGAACTGATAGGAATATTTTTTCAAGATGGAAGAATGAGATCAATATTTGACAAATTCCCTGAAATGATTATTTTTGATGCTTCATATAAATTAAATAACTCCAAACTTCCTCTCTTTATTTTGCTGGCCATTGATGGAAATGGAGAGAGTGAAATTGTCTTTATTCATTATAAGATCAAAAAGCAAACTTTGTGTGGGCACAATGATTGATTATTTTAAAGAAAACAACAGCTCTTGGAATAAGGGTTCAAGTTTTGATAGGTGACAAAGACTTTGCTGACAGAAGTGTCTTTAAAGAAAAGTTTCCTGATGCGAAACTGAACATCTGTCTTTTTCATGCACTTAGGACATTTAAACGTGAAATTAGCTTAAAAGTGCCAAACCTTGACTCGACTAGAAAGGAAAAAATTTTAGAAATATTTTCTAACCTAGCATATGCCAAGTCCGAATAGTGCTACATTATCCAATTTAGTAAATTAATTTCGATGAACATATCAGAACTTACAGACTATTACATAGAAAACTGGCACAATATAAAGGAAGAATGGGTGCTTTATGCTCAAAATGAAGCATTACTGTTTTTGATCAGAACAACTAATTGCCTTGAAAGCTTAAATCAAAAGATTAAAACAGTTGTCACTAGATACAGTAGTCTCTCGAATTTTTTTAAAGACCTCATTGTCTCTGTGTCATTTTCATCTATTGAACGGGATCATAGAGCAATACAGATGTGTGAAAAAAAACGGGTTCTTAACGACAGTATTGATGATGTTGAGGTAAAGATTAGAGAATCATTAACAGAATTTGCTGCTAACCATGTCGTAAAAAACTATCAAAAATCAGATAATGTTGAATTCTCAGACATTAATGATGATTGTGCGTTTTTTCAAAATGAGGTAGAAACTGTTACCACAAGCAAAGATGGCTGCTCATGTGGCTTCTTTTCATCCATGGGCTTACCATGTAAGCACATTTTCAAATTCCGGCATTTACAAAACTTACCAGTATTTGAAGTTGAACTTTGCCTTCTCAGATGGACAAGGACTTATTTTTTTGTCTTCACATCCAGCTTTGGGTAATTCTCGAAGTTTGATACATATACAGGATATGACTATTGAAAAAAGTCTTTAACGACGGACATTTCGTCAACTTTATCCACTATGTCCAGAGATAGGTATGATTACTACCTGGAGAAATTGAAGGAATTTCATGCATTGATGCTAGCTGATAAATGTATTGATTTTGTGCAACATGATGCGACCACTGTATCAGCAAATGCATCTAATGAACAGCAGTTTGAACAGGCTACACCTCTACAGCTGCTAATATAGAATTGTCGAGTAATAATATCCAAACCCATTAAGAAGCAAGGTAACCAAAAAGGTTATGGTCAAACAGTAATTGGCCTGAAACGAGGACGGAAAAGAAAAATTGTGCAGTGTAATATCTTTGAAAATAAGCCTGAAAGGGAGAAAGTTAAAACTATTTTAAAATATTTTGTAGATGATCACGTTTCCCAAAGATACATGGACATGAGTAATGGTCAATTAATTCAAGAACATGAGGTGTCGGTTATTCCCGAAATTGTACCATTTCAACGACTTTGAGATGAAAGGATAGACTTGGAAATAATTAAAAAGTTTTTTGATCCAGATGCCTTCTTGATTGTTGAGCAGTTAAAAAGGGCAGTTATTGGAAAAGGATGGAAATGCTGTGATTATTATTCTGATTTGGAAGAAAAGATGCATGCTTAAATTGGTACAACTGGTCATATAAGAACATTACAACGGCCCCATCATCAGAATATTGGTTTTGCCTAATTGTTGCTAGTTTTTTATTTTATTATTATTTTGTATGTTTGTGCTTTTTATGCGGTTTTTGGCCTACGGACAATTAAAAACAGAATCACTGTTTGCTTTTTATGCGTTTTTGGGCCTATGGACAATTAAAAACCGAATCACTGTTTGCTTTTTATCTGGTTTTTGGCCTATGGACAATTAAAAACCAAATTAATATTTGCTTTTTAATGTGGTTTTTGGCCTAAGGACAATAAAAAACCTATTTTTTCCTATCCAAAGTGGCAATACCTTGTCGTGGTGGATAGGCTTTTTAACCAAGAGTGCGACAACAGTTAAATATACTTCCAAGTCATTTTTTTTTTTTTACAATGAATTTTTCAAAAATAAAAAATATGTAAGTTTTTGGAACTATTGTAAGGATCCTGCAATTAAATTGTATTCGTCTATTTATACTAATTCTTAAAATGATTCCTGCCCCTGTGGTGTGGGAGGCAATAGTGGGAGGGTCAGCCTTTAAACTGACAAAAAATAAAGTCATTTAAATGCTGCAAACTCTCCTAAAAATAAAGACTGTTAAATTTACCTCTCTATAAAAAGCCAATGACACAATAAAGAAAACAAGGCTCAGATGCTGTATCATCCACCAAGTCACCAAGTGCGATTTTTCGCCAAATGGGGTGCGTTTTTAATTGTGGCAACCCCTGTGTTTCTCCCCTGTGTTTTACCGTTACGGATTCCTTTGCTGCTTAGATTTTGTGCTAGTTACACGTACTTTTTTTAGCGGATTTTTTCAACGGTCTTCGTCAGGTTGTATTGCTCTGTATTATTTTATTGTGTTTATTGTTGTATGTTTTATTGAGTATTATTCTGTATCATGGCTTTATCGAAATGTAATGAGGATGTTCAAAAAAGTGTATCGAAATGTATTCAGGATCTTCAAAAAAAATTTAGTGCTTTTCCGGGATTTAGGTTTTCATCTGAAAGGCCTACATTTGGTAAGGAAGGGGTGGGAAATAGGTTTTTTTTTTATAAGCTATTGGAAAAACACGACTTGTTTTTGGCTTTTTTGAAAGAGACTAAGTTGTTAAAAGTACCTCTTTGTGGTAAATGTAATAATCCTATGAATCTCTCTGTGAAATCTGCTTCGTCTGATGGTTGCATTTATTCTTGCCGTAGAAAAGAAACTAAATGTAATCATCAGAAGTCTTTTCAATTTGGATCGTGGTTTTCCACAAGCAAGTTAAATTTGGGGGAAATTTTTTTGTTGACTTACGAAATTATTTTGGGAACTAGGAGTACTGATATAATGAATCAATATTTTTTTTCTAGTCACACTGTTTGTAATTGGAGGCAATTTGTTCATGAGACTATTCTAGAATTTGTCGAGTCTAAATCTGAAAAAATTGGGGGTGTTGGAAAAATTGTAGAAATTGATGAGTCGAAATTTGGGAAACGAAAATATAATAGGGGGCATTATGTTGAGGGACAGTGGGTTTTTGGCGGGGTTGAGAGGGGTTCTGGGAGGGTTTTTATGGTAGCGGTGCACGATAAAACTGCGGGAACTTTGGTTAGTGTTCTGAAACAATGGGATTTTTTCAACGGTCTTGGTCAGGTTGTATTGCTCTGTATTATTTTATTGTGTTTATTGTTGTATGTTTTATTGAGTATTATTCTGTATCATGGCTTTATCGAAATGTAATGAGGATGTTCAAAAAAGTGTATCGAAATGTATTCAGGATCTTCAAAAAAAATTTAGTGCTTTTCCGGGATTTAGGTTTTCATCTGATAGGCCTACATTTGGTAAGGAAGGGGTGGGAAATAGGTTTTTTTTTATAAGCTAACAGGGTGTCAACGATTTAAATCAATTGATTTAAATCAGTGATTTTAATCATGATTTAAATCAATTGATTTTTTAAAAAAAATCATTGATTTAAATCAACTGATTTTAAAAAAATCATCGATTTAAATCTTTTTTAAAAATTTCTAGAATTTCTTTTCAAAATTTAAATCTAGTTAGTGCTGCCTTTTTCTCAAGTCTCCTTTCTTCTTTATTGTTGTCCTAAGAACACTCACTTGACCATTCTTATCTCTTCTCTTCAAATTCTCTCTTCTTGTTATGACCCTTGCATTGTTCCTTACCCTGCACCTGTATCCTTTAAGATTAGGAGGTAATCCTTAATGGCTATTCTTTTGAAGTTTGTTGTACGTTCAGAACTATTCAATGGACCCTTATTTAAAGATAAGGTGGTGAAAGAAGTAAACGCTTTAGATTGGTGGAAGTCTTTCTCAGTATTAAAGGATTGCATTTCATCGAAAGAACTTTTTGTAATAGAACAACTTATGACTGCAAAGGCCACATCTGCAGGGGTTGAAAGAATGTTTTCAACCTTTGGTTTTGTGCATTCTAAAATAAGAAACCAATTAGGGGTGGAAAAGGCTGCCAAACTGGCATTTTTGTTCAAATCTTTGAATAAATAAAAATAAATACTAATATTGTTCCTCCTGTGTGATATTAATATTTCTGTAAAGCTGTATTTCTAAAACCTTTCTTTTAAAATTTGTAAAGTAGGTCATTATGTGATTTGTCAATACTGCTAGGCTCTCGAAATTATCAACTTTGACAAAATACTTTAGGTAGTCATTTCATTATCTGCATACTAAACAAAGAAATATTTTATTTACAGCTTTGTACTATGAACAACTAGGTATTTACCAGCTCTATATATTGAGATTAATTATATTTAAAAAATATGATTCTCTTTAAATGTTTATGTGTGTGTATGATTTTATTTTTAAAAAATCTGATTTAAATCAAAAAAATCCGATTTTTTTGATTTTTTAAAAAAAATCATGATTTTTTTACACCCTGTAAGCTATTGGAAAAACACGACTTGTTTTTGGCTTTTTTGAAAGAGACTAAGTTGTTAAAAGTACCTCTTTGTGGTAAATGTAATAATCCTATGAATCTCTCTGTGAAATCTGCTTCGTCTGATGGTTGCATTTATTCTTGCCGTAGAAAAGAAACTAAATGTAATCATCAGAAGTCTTTTCGATTTGGATCGTGGTTTTCCACAAGCAAGTTAAATTTGGGGGAAATTTTTTTGTTGACTTACGAAATTATTTTGGGAACTAGGAGTACTGATATAATGAATCAATATTTTTTTTCTAGTCACACTGTTTGTAATTGGAGGCAATTTGTTCATGAGACTATTCTAGAATTTGTCGAGTCTAAATCTGAAAAAATTGGGGGTGTTGGAAAAATTGTAGAAATTGATGAGTCGAAATTTGGGAAACGAAAATATAATAGGGGGCATTATGTTGAGGGACAGTGGGTTTTTGGCGGGGTTGAGAGGGGTTCTGGAAGGGTTTTTTGGGTAGCGGTGCACGATAGAACTGCGGGAACTTTGGTTAGTGTTCTGAAACAATGGGTTTATGAGGGAACGACTGTTTACTCTGATTCTTGGAAAGCGTACGGGAGAAGGGGGCTAGTGTGGACAAGGGGCTAGTGTGGACAACTTGAATAATTCTGTTATTTACTAATCAAAATTTCTCTGTAAGTTTTTCCAGATTGGCAACACTGATATACACTTCCATGTGTAGTTGCATGACAACACAGTTGATAGTTCAGTAGCAGTTTATAAAAGAAGGTTTTTATGGTGGAAAAGTAAGTTCCTCATTTCTTTTTTAATTACTAAATTATACTATTTTAATCCATTATTTCAAATAAAAAATTATAGAATGTTGTAAATGAATATATTCAACACATATCTTCATAATGATTTTTGCTGTGCATATTTTAGATTAACCATTATTAAGCCTAAAAAAAAAAAAATGGCTCCATGGGGCTAATGTGGACACATGATGGTGGGGCTACTGTGGACAAGTCCACACTAACCCCATTCAGCTTTCAGTGATAAAAACATTGATTAATTACAAATATATCACATTTTAAGCTATTTATTTTAATGATAGATTGATTTAAAGTGATAAATTCATTAACAATGAATTCTGTTGAGTTTTGTTTTCACATTTTAGGCATTTATTTACTAAATAAAATTAATTTTTGTAAAGTGATAAATTAATCTACAAAGAATTCAATAGTTTTGATACATTATTATTTTTTTTCTTCAAATTACTAATGCTAGCCTGTAGAATTTTATTTTTATAGCAATTATAAAATAATCTTTTTTTTTTTTTTTCAGGCTCCATCATGGTTCGCACATACCAACGTAAAACTGATCGTCCTAACCTGTCTGAAGAAACTATTGAGAAAGCTGTGAAAGATGTAATTTTAAAGAAGAAAAGCATTCGGGAAGTTTCAAAATGTTACAATTTAACAAAGTCTATGCTACATAAGAGTAAAAATAGCAGAAAGCCAATGTAAGGTACTCAATTCAGGGTGTAGTATAGACAAAGTTGATATTAAAAGCACTAATGTAATAGGAAGAAATAAATACCGATGTCATCAAGTATTTACAGATGAAGAAGAGCAACTCCACTGTGATTATTTCTTGACATCTTCGAAAATCCATTATGGATTGACGTTTCTACAAGCAAGAGTATTGGCATTCCAATATGCTGAAAAACTTAGTAAAGCAATGCCAAGCAATTGGAATACTAATGACTGTGCTGGCATTGATTGGATGCAAGCTTTTATGAAGAGGCATCCGGGGCTCTCCTTACGTAAGCCCGAAAATACGAGTCTATCGAGAGCAACATCATTCAATAAAAAAAAAGTATAGGTGAATTTTTTGACAATCTTCATGCTGTTATGGAAAAATATAAATTCAAACCTGACCATATACTAAATGTTGATGAAACAGGTATCACAACAGTATTACAAAGTCCCAAAGTAATTGCACAAACAGGAAAGAAACAAGTTGGGCAAGCTGTGTCTGGAGAACGTGGTGAATTAGTTTCATTTTGCAGCATTATATCTGCAACTGGGAATACTATCCCTCCTGTTTTTATTTTTCCCAGAGTAAAGTATAAGGATCATTTTCTTTTTGGAGCTCCGACTGGAAGTTTAGGTTTGGCTTCAAAAAGTGGATGGATGACAAAAGAGCTGTTTCCAACTGTTTTGCAACACATAAAAGAACACACAAAATGTGACATTGACAACCCTATTCTATTACTTTTTGATAATCACAACTCACACATATCAATTCAAGCTATAACATATGCAAAGGAAAATGGCATTGTTTTACTTTCTTTCCCACCACACTGTTCCCATAAGCTTCAACCACTGGATGTTGCAGTTTATAGTGCATTTAAAGGAGCATGTAAAGTTGCATTTAATGACTGGTTGCTAAATCATCCCGGTAAAACAATATCTATCTATGACATTCCTTCCTTAGCTGCAAAAGCATATTATAAATCGTTTACACCCACCAACATCATATCGGGATTTGAAAAGCCTGGCATTTTCCCAGTTAATCGATTAGCATTTTGAGATGATTTTTTTTGCAGCTATGTTACTGACCGTGAACAACCTGGTACTAGTAAAGATGAAACAGAAGAACTGAAATAAATGAAAAGTTATTTGAAAATCCTACTGAGTCAAAAATATCCCAGAATCCTCTACAACCAACTACTCCTGAAAGTGTGCGCCCATATCCCAAAGCTGCCTGAGAAAAGAAGGATTGAAGATACGGAAAAAAATAAACTCTCAGAAAAAGAAGAAAAGGGTGAAAGAAAAAAAAGGAAACTTTTTTGCTCAAAGAGATTCAAACTAGTTACAAAATACTGCCTCTGATTTGGAATGTGAGGAATTAGAAGAATTTACATCATCAGAAGTTGAAGAAACAACAAAACTGAAACCTCTTGTTGATACAGACTCGATAGATGTCAATGACTTTGTGATGGTAAGGTTTTTAAAAAAAAAACAGTGTTTTGCACTACGTTGGCAGAGTTGAAGCTGTATATGGATCTGTAGATTTTGACATACAGTTCCTTAGAAAAAAAGATGGACAAAGCAGCACTTCTAAGCGGGGTGAATCTTTCTTTTTTCCAGATGTAAAGGATGTATCACAAATCTCAAGAACTGAAATTGTCGCCAAGCTACCATTACCAGAAGTTGCTGGTTGCACATTTCGCACTGCATCTCAGTTGACATTTAATGTGGATTTGTCCAATTATATTGTAAAATAGAATTCAACGAAATACAAGTTATAAAAATATTTTTCTAACATGTTGATCTGTCTTTTGAAATAATTCTTTAACATAATGCAGTTAATTATAAATTAATATATTAGCTTAGCACTTTAATTAAAATATGCATTACTAAGGTTACATTTATTAAGGATTGTATTGTTTAGGTTAAAATTGATTTCATTACAATTTTATATCTACTTTTATGAGTTGCATTACATTGTCTAATGAGTATTCTAGCTTGTCCACACTAGCCCCATGACATGGGGCTAGTGTGGACAAAATCAACTGTTTTTTAAAAAAATATTATTAAAAATATATATTGCCTAATAATTTAATATATCAACCAAAATCAAGGCAAAAGTACAAATTGTTTAAAAAAAAAATACTTAAGGATTGTATTATTTACAAATGATATTTAGTATTCTTTTTTGTCAGATTTATAAAAATTGTCCACACTAGCCCCCTTCTCCCCTATGATAGATTGGGGGAGGAGGGTTTTGATCATTTAAAAGTTAATCACTCATTGAATTTTGTGGATCCTGAAACAGGATGCCACACGAACCAAATTGAAAGCACGTGGCGGCATGTGAAAGCTTCCTTGCCGAGTTACAATCGGCAAGCTGATTTTGAATTTTATTTGGCAGTGTATATGTTTCGGCAGATTTGCCATATTAAGGGGGAAAGTTGTTTTAATAAATTTTTGGAAAGAGTATAAAATCACAGTTAAAGAGTGATTTTAGTTTTTATATTTAGGTCGCCATTTTCTTTCAATTTTGTTCTTTTAGGGAAAAAAAATAGATAAAAATAAAAATGTAAAAAAAAAGTTTAAAATGAAAAAATTTAATAAAAAAAATAAAAAATGTAATAAAAAATGAAAAAATGTATAAAAATTTTTTTATATGATGAAACTTTTATTTAAGTAATTTTTTTAAGTAATTTAAGTAATTTTTTTAAGTAATTTTGTATTAATTTTGCATTATGTGAATAATTTATAAATGTGATTTTTTTATAGGTTATTTCTGAAAAGGATAAATTTTGGATATGATGATAAAGTTATATGCATATATTGATTCATCCAGTGCATGTAACAAGCTATCTGATCCTTAATTTAAAAAAAAAAAAAAAAAATTTTTTTTTTGCTTAAAATTCATATTAAAATTCAAAGATTCGATAATTTTTATTTAATATTCCTTAATTTTTTATTTAATGTTTTCAAATGACATGTTAAGATATTATTAAATAATATAACTAGGATGGTGGGGGGGTTCAGGGGGGTCTGCCCCCCTGAAAAACTAAATTTTTTTTGCTTAAAATTCATATTAATTTTTATTAAATATTTATTTTATTTTGTAAATTTTTTTCTTTTAATTTTAATTTCTTTTTTTTTTTTTTTTTTTATTAATATCGTTTTTCAAAATCGATGTAGTTTTTTATCATCCGTGATTTCCGGAGTTTTTTTTAACCACTTCATAAATTTTAAGAAAAAATAAGGGTTAAAAAATGCAACTGTAATACAAAATATGCGATTTTTGGTTGAAATTAATGTTGTGGTTAAAAAAAAACACTCCGGTAATCGCGGGTGATAAAAAATGGCGTTGATTTTGGAAAACGGCATTTTGGCGTGATTCCGGCACCATTTTGAAAAATGGCGCCAAACGGTGGATGATACAGCATCTGTTCCCACTCTAAATTTTATTTTATTTTAATTTTTACTTAACATAATAAAATTGCATATGGAACTTGAAAAAATCATGATTGAAGGTGTTTATATAATTTTTAAAAATGCTGATTTTTCAAATTTTAAAAAATTAATTAGATGAAAATCAAATGAAATAAAAAAATTCTAAAAGTATATTCTCATTTCTATCATCAAGGAGAAAGATTCCTGAAAGTTTAATTGAAAAATCTGAAATGAACAAGTTGAAAATTGAATTTAACTGATTCATTTAAATTAATTTTAATAACATAGAATAGGTAACTTAAGAAAATACCAGTAGATGGCGCCACATATTTGACTTTCACTATTTTTTCTGCAATTAATCTAGCAACTAACACTGCGCTAATATGGCTCTAAGCGCAGTCAGCGACCATTCATGACGTCACTAGATGATCAGTGCATGCGCAATAAGACGACGGTCCGAATAACCTCCAGACTAATCATGCATACAATTTAAAATACGTGTAATGCCAAATGAATGCTTTTTATTTATTTATTTATTATTATTAGTTACAATAATATTAGTAGAAAAATCTTTTCATTAAATTCAGACTTCTGAAAATATATAAAAATTAAATTAATATTTTGATAAATTATGATTGTAAATTTATAAGTTTAAAAAATCGTATTAAGTTATTTTGAGTCCATTCATTATTGTATCTGTACTTATATAAACACACATACATACTATTCTTTGAAATAATAGCTTAACGTATTTATAACCATGTAATTCTTTTAATTCAACACTAATTCCTTCAATAATAAATTTTGAATAATTTAAACAAAATGCGCAATTTCCCCCCACAAAAAATAAGGATAAACAGCCAAATGTAGTAACCCTACTACCTCTTATTGTATGAATACAGGGAAAAGGGAGTAAACTGGCTTCTGTAGCTTTCACAGTGTTCTCAAGTTAGGTTTGCCCCCGAGTATAGTGTCATTGAAAATGTGACATGGTCTATCCTGCATTCTTAATAACTCCCAATAATGCACAGTTTCTGCTACCAAAAACCATAAAAAAAATAATAATAAAGGGAAAGGGGAGAGGGGGTTAAACTCGCAAAAAAGGGGCGACAGATTGTGAACCTCACTATTCCTCCATTTTTATAAACAGCGAGGTAACTTGAGCTTCCGGCTTTTTATAAAATTATTGAAATGTTATTTTCTTTGGAAGAGATACAAAAATGCAAGGGTTATATAACAACTTTACAATTTCTCTTTCTACAATGTCATCAAATTCCCTGTATTTTTTCTTTAATTTAACCAATTAGTGTTTTGACATATTGTGAAATAATAAACTATAAATATTTTTAATTTTTCAACATAAGCCCTGAAGTGTTTTGTCATTACATATAACTGTCAGTTTAAAAGCAAATTTATGTTCATGTTATATTTTGCATTTAAGAATTTCTTTCACAATACGTGAGGGGTTTTTTTTCTGGATATAGGAACTCCTAATAGCACCTAAAGATGTAATTTATTTATAAACGACTTTTCCTTTCTGTATCAGAATTTTTTAGCATATATGCTGGTTTGTACATATGAAGCCTTCTATCATGTAATAAAGATGGATTTTGTACAGTTTTAAATTTGTCTCCAAGAGATGTGAATCCATGATCATAAAGTATGCAATAAGGTATTTGCAATTCACGGAGGTAACACCATACATCAGAATATGTCCAATCTAGAAGAGGAAGAATTCTAACAACAGCTGGCCAGTCAGAATCTGTTGCGCAAAAATATTGTAAATTAGCTGCTCCTGGATCACATCTCCTAGTCCCCATCAACATAGCTTTTACATTACAGTTTTTCTCAAGAAATAAAGAAATAGACTGCTTTAAATTCCCTTCAACAGTGGTCAAATCAAAATCGTAGAGTTCTGCACAGGTCTGAATAAATGCTTCAACTTCATGAAAAGGTTCCCCATCTCTAACATATAAAAAATTAATTTTTTTCCATTCGCCTCGTTTTAAATATCCTACACATGAATAAAGTAAATGAAGTAATGCAGTACAATCTTTACCACCATTGAAGCATAGGCAAAGATCTGACAAAGAATATTTATCAATCGCTTGCTCAATAACTGTCACAGCTGAAGACATAAAAGGCATTACTTTACAGTATGAATGTACCTGTTGTTTGGTAAGTAATAAATTGTTCTTGTAATTCACAATGCATTTTTCTGGCAAACGCTCATAAAGATAATTACAAGCTCTCTCTAAATCCTTTTCACAGTCACTTTCTAAAACAAGTTTAACTTTATAATAGTTGTTATTAAAAGTTGGATAAGAACCAAATTTAACAAGCTTTTTAAAATTTTTAACAGCATCATTTAAAATAGCTGTTATAGAAAATTCATCAGCTTCAAGATAAATATCTTTAGAGTAAGTTTTAATACTGTGTATCTCAAGCTTTGTTCTCAAAGCTTCAAAACTTTTTTGAAGTAATACAGGAACTCCAGGTAACATATAAATGTTTTGAACTGAAACAATGGGATACTTTATTAATTTGTTATTATGATCAATTTCAACATAATTGACTGTTGCTGAACTAGGAATTTTACAATATTTCAAAATCCCAGGATTATTTCTAGACTCAGAACCAAAATACTTGAGAACTAGTTGGAATATATCATTATTTAATATTAAATTTTCATTGCACGCTTTCGCTACTGCTTCATATGTAACATCATCGTGAGTGGGTCCAATACCACCACTTGTTATTACAAATGAACATTTAGAGGAGAGTTCTCGTACTTCAGTGGATATGACATCGATATCATCTGGAACAATAGCAACGCGATAAACATTAACATTCATAATATTCAGCTGTTTAATTAAATATGGAGTATTAATGTCATGGAGTCCTCTCAAAATTTCATCGCCAATAACTAAAATACCAGCTTTAGAAGAAGTGGAATGGGACCTATTCAATATCAGTTTTCTTCCACATCCAATAACATTAGGATACCGAAACGATAAGCAAGTTTTTAACCCAAACATAATAACTTTTAAAACTAATATTTGAAATGAAAAGCTCTTAAGTATTCGTGTTTCGTCATTACATAAAACAAGATAGTAGAACTCAAAATATAGGTATATATATATACAAATTAGATAGATTTGATCACGAATTAGATCATTCAGAAATCAACGGCTAAACAATAAATCAAAGATGGCGGGGTGGATTTGGAATTTTGCGTGGGATTTTGGCGGAATCTGGAAATAGAAAGAAAAGAGGCATATCGTAACCATGGAGTAATATTTAACAGGAGATCATGGTAATGAATGGAATCTCCACGGATTCTCTAAGGTATAATCACTCATTTTGGCAAAGTAAACCTGCTCAGTCGTACATCAACCGGGAATGCCGCCATCTATCGCGAACATTAGGAAACGCTTGTATCGCTACATTAAAAGTATTTTAGCAGCATTTTTTAAAGTACTGTAATTTTTTTCTCTTTCTTTAATTTATTTATTTATTTATTCAAATTAAAAAAAGATATATATTTATTTAATTATAAAAAGCTATAACAAATTTTAAATTCATTTTAAAGTTTTTAAAATATTTGTAATAAAAATTACAAATTGTACTAATAACTAACAAACATAATTTAATTTAAAAAGTGCAAAAGGACAAAAAATATTCATTCTTTGTTAGGAAAAATATGAAATTCACTTCAAATTTTAGATTTTTAAATTTACTTTGGACAAATTAATTAGAATAAGAGAAATTTAACTTAAAAATGAAAATAAAAATGTATTACTTTTAATTAGAAATATTTATGCTTGAATGTCAATATATATTAAAATATTAAGATGAAAAAAAAAGAAATGGTAATTATATTTTTGAGGTTTTTAACAAAATGACAAATATAAAATCAACTTTTTCCGGGAAAATCAATTTTTACAGATTTTCTTCTTCTTCTTCTTTTTTTTTTTTTTTTTTTAATTACTCTATCATTTCTTCATTAAATTTCCTTCAGATTCCAAACCGAAATTTTATATCCTTAAAAATGCGGATTTTTATGAAATTTTGTTAAATATAATTTATAAAAAATTAAATATGTAAAGGAAATTAAATAATACCTTTTCCTCTAAAAAAAAAAAAAAAAAAAAAAAAAAAAAAGTTGTGCGGGTTAAAGCCGACTGACTACGTTGTCATAATGGTACTATGCTTACGTGGAATGCCTTTCGTGAGTGTATTTTTAAGGAGATCTAAGCATGTGTTCCCGTGTGTTTCGGAGGAAACCACGGGAAAGTCAGAACAGCTAAGACGACGAATTGTGATATTGGATCGCACTAGAAGTTAAAAAAATAAAAAATAGATTAATAAATAGATTATGACACATTAAAAATCGAGAATTTATAACCTATTCTCACAAAAATTTAAATGTTGTTAAAAACGAGGGATTATGGGTTTAGTCTAAAAATCGCTAAATTTGATTAATGTTTATGTTTGTAAGGAATTAACTGTGTTAGGATCCCAGTCTTGGTTAGAATGCCTTTCACAGGTATTTTTCTAAGGAGATCTAAGCATGTATTCACGTGAATTTCGAAGAAAACCACGGAGAACAAGGCTGAGACGATGAATTATGTCATTAGATCGCATTAAGGAATATATATATATTGTAAACTGCGAAATTTATAACCAACTTTGACAAAAATTAATTTTTTTTAAAGTAAAATAGCGATTATGAGTTTATTAAAAAAATCGCTATTAAGTTGCCATTTTAAGGGTTTAAAATCAATTGAGTGCGCTAAGTTCGTAGGCCTGGTTATAATGACTTTTATTTGTGTTTATGTAAGGAGATCCAAGCATCTATTCACGAGAGTTTCGGAGAAAAACACGGAAAACTCAAAACGGCTAAAATGACTGTTTGTGACACTAAATCGCATTAGTAAAAATATAAATGAATTGTGACATAATGTAAATAGGGGATTATTTAAGAATTTTGACAAAAATTATTTAGTTAAAGATAAAGATTAAATTGAGTCTAAAAATCATTTAATTAGGTAATTAGCTGCGTTATGATCTTAGACTTGGGTGGAATGCCTCCTGTAGGTGGATTTTATAAGGAAATCTTATTCGTATTTAAACGAGTTTCGCAGAAATCCACGGAAAACTCACAACTGCTAAGTCGATGAGCTGTAACATTGGAGTATTGTGATATAGAAAAAAAGTATATATAAATAAGTTGTTACGTATTGTAAACCGTGAATTTCTAACGAATTTTGTGAAAAATTAAAATTTTGTTAAAAATATACCAGTTGAGTCTGAAAATCGCTAAATTAGGTTAATGATTTGTGGGGATTGCGGTCGATAAACTATATAAAGGACCTAGGCCTGGGTGGATTTTCTAAAGAAATCTAGTTCGTATTTACGCAAGTTTCGGAGAAAACTACGGAAAACTAAAATCGGCTAAGATGATGAGTTGGGACATTGGGTTGCAATCAATAAAAATGTATATAATAATAAATTTTGAGATACTGTAAGTTGCGAATTTATAGCAAATTTTGACAAAAGAGAAAGAAAAAAAATTTTGAATTTCAGAGTCTAAATATAGCTAAATTAGGTTGATTTTTTTTTTTTTTGGGGGGGGGGGGGTATTGTTAAAATTTTCAGCCAAATTTAAATGCCTTTCATGGATGTTTTTCCAAGGTGATCGAAGCAAGTATTCACGCAAGTTTCGAAGAAAATTCAGAACAGATAAGACGACAAATTGTGATATTGGATAGCACTAGAAATTAAGAAAGTAAAAGTAAATAAATTGTGAAACACAGTAAATCGCGAATTTACAATCAATTTTGACAAAACTTAAAGTTTCGTTAAAAACAGCGATTATGGGTTTAGTCTAAAAATCGCTAAATTAGATTGATATTGATGCTTTTAAGGATTACGGTTGATTAACTTGTTATTATTGTAATCCTGGTTAAAATACCTTTCATGGGTGTTTTTCTAAGAAGATCTAGGCTTGTATTCACGCGAACTTCGGAGAAAACCATGCAAAACTTGCAAAGTTTAAGACGATGTGACAGTAGATCGCATTAGGGAAAAAAAAAAGAAATATGTATATATACAGACCAGTGTCGGATTTAAGGGGGGGGGGCTAGGGGGCTGAAGCCCCCCCCCCCCCAAAAACACTGACCTTCACTATTGAATATTGCAATTGTAAATTTTTTATCGGTCTAGAATAACACTTTGAAAAATCTTAGCCCCCCCCCCCAAAAAAAAAAAGTCAAGTTCTGGATCCGCCACTGATACAGACATACTTATATATAATTGTGGTGTGTTATAAATAATAATTAGGAAAAGAATGATGCGCTCTCATATCAACTACAGTCACGAAGAGCATTCCACCTATAGGCCTAGGACCCAAGTGTATTAATCAGCCTTAAGCCACACAACCACGTAATTTTCAGTTGCAATACTTTAATACCGAAGGAAGTAAAGAAAAATTCATTACTTGGAAACATTTTAAAACATTAAAAATTTTAAATTTTATTTAATTTAAATAATCCTAGTAAAATTTTAATATACTTAATATTATTTCATTGCAATGCCTATGCATACAGGTTTTTTTATAATTCTGACATTTTAAGATATGGGTTTCCAGTGATGTTTATTATTTCATTTTTATGTACGTGAAGTGTACAGATGTGAGTATTACTGATTGCTTCAACAAAAAATTGTATTTATTTTTTAGATTCATGCATTTTAAGATATGAGTATCTATAATGATGTTTATTATTATTATTTTTTTCCTTTCATTTGTTCGTTATCATGTAAGTGTACCTGCCCACATCAAAACTAATACTACAGTAATTAAATAGCATTACTTCAAAACTGAAAATAATAAATTGAAGATGCCAGCAAAAAAGATAATAATAAAAAAAAATCAACAAAATTCGAAGAATACAAGTCTAAAATGTAAGCTAAAAATTATATCTGCAAGAAAAAAAAAATATTTCACTCCTTATTTGAATTTTTCAATTAAATATTAATAACAGCCCCTACCCTTTAAAATACTTGTTTAAATCATAATTGATAAGTACACACAATCACACGAAGGAAAAAAAGAAAAAAGATGCTATTTCCATTTCCAGACATTAAAACTCATTATTGTAAAAAATGTTACTAAATTAAAGGAGTGATGTAACTTAACACTTTCGCGGCCGCATGTTTTTGTCGTTTTGGCAGTTTGCACCACCTGTGGGCGTTATTATTGTAGATTAAGTCAATGTTTTCGGTATTCATATTTATAATATAAATGGTTAATGGATATACATCACAGTTATACTCTTTCTAAATTTTTTTTTCTCGACTGAGTGAAAATAATGCCTGGACCGGGAGTCGGACCCTGCATCTTTGACTTACAAGGTCAAGGCTCAACCAATTGAGCTATCCAGGCCGACAACCAGTCGGCATTACTCACTCAGACAACCTTTAGGCAGAAACATCTGGTCTATCATGTAGATAGCTCGACAGAAATAAGCCGCAGGTAAAGGAAAACACCATTAAACAATGGGAGAAAGAAATACAATTTTTATTAAAATCACACAATGAACTGATTGGAAGAAAATCATATTTATTGAAATTTTTTTTTTTTTTCGACTGAGTGAAAATAATGCCTGGATCGGGAGTCGAACCCCGGATCTTTGACTTACAAGGTCAAGGCTCACCTGCGGCTTATTTCTGTCGAGCTATCTACATGATAAACCAGATGTTTCTGCCTAAAGGTTGTCTGAGTGAGTAATGCCGATCGGTTGTCGGCCTGGATAGCTCAATTGGTTGAGCCTTGACCTTGTAAGTCAAAGATCCGGGATTCGACTCCCGGTCCAGGCATTATTTTCACTCAGTCGGTAAAATAAAATTTGAATAAATATGATTTCTTCCAATCAGTTGATTGTGTGATTTTAATAAAAATTAAACTCTTTCTAATCGAAGTATTTTTATCCATAATACACTGATTATATAAATGTGAATATTGAGTGTATTGTTAAGCAATACTGAAACTTATGTAATCTAAAGAAACGCCCACTGGTGGAGTTACAGATTTTCAAATGAAGTGAATTCACGTCAACGGTCGCGAAAGTGTTAATATTAATTCATTTGTTGAACTTCAGGGAAAATGAGGCAAAAAATCTAAACAAACTCGATTAGGAATTGGAAATATTTCTGTCAAGCAGAAAGATAATAGTGGAGCATTAATATTAAATAAAAAATATATGAAAATTTGTTTTCATTATTACTATTATTTCTTTTATTTATTTATTTATCTATTTGAGTAGAGGCTTGAATTTTTCACAATCTTCAAAATTTAAAACAGGCGTTTCTCTTTTATAATCGAGTGTTCATAACTTCGTATATGTAATATCTTATGTCTTCTGCATTTAAAGAAAATATTTTTTTACTGTATTTCAAAGCAAAAATAAAAATGTTTCATGATAGCAATTATCACAGTTTTTAATAATTTCTAAGACACAAACGAAAATTTGTGTACTTAAAAACACACAAGTTTGATATAATTCTTAAAAGTATAAGAAAAAAATCTGGAGGGACTCCACTTGACTTTCCGAACATAGTAATTAACCGTTGTCAAATTAATTTTAATAAAAGAAGTCGTTAAAGAGGGAAAAGGGAAAAATAACGTTTAACATGCCTACCAATTGATATATTGATTGGATATAGAGTTTAAACGCTAACGCATTTCAAATATTTTGAGTTCACTGGTTATAATGATGATTTTTTTTTTTTTTGTGTGTGTGTATGTCCACTGTAAAAGAAATGTGTTCTGCACTTATCAAAATGTATAGAAATCGTGCAATGATGACCTATAACCTGCCTACTAATTTTCAATTAGATAAGGTGTGTAAACGCTATTGCACTTTAAATAAATTGAATCAGGCATCGAAACGTTCCTAAAATTTTATTTGCATTTTATTATGTTGTCATCACTATTGAGAAATATTAATGCTAAAACATGTATAAATATTATGTAAAAAAATTTCTTTAAAATAGTGGTGACAATATAATAAAATAAAAGGTAAATTTCAGGAACGCTGCGAGGTCTGTTTGAATCCATAAGCCATAATAAGAAAGAATTTGTTTTTGTTTCCTTGTAAAAATAAATAAACTATAAGTGTGAGATTCTACAAAATCTGTACAGTTCGTGCAATGGTGACCCAAAATATTCCTAACAACTTTTAGCTCAATCGTATAATGTTATTGCGTTATAAATAATTTGAATCCATAAGCCGTAATGATAAAGAATTTTTCTTAATATCCTTTTTAAAAAAAAAAAAAAACTATAAGTGTTATCTTTCAGTTCAGTTCATCAAAGCCTTTAGACGCTATCGTGTTTATTCACATATATACACATAGATATGAATTGAGACATAAATTGATCATTGAGTTGGAAAAAGAGATTCCTTTCTACGTAGGAAAAGACGGCCATTTTACTCTCTTATGGATGTCTTTTCCCGAGTGAATATATACACAGATAAGCAAATAAAATTTATGTACTAAAAGAGAATGAAAAACTCCAGAAACCCATTTTATTTCTTTTTCCTTTCCTTTCCTCCCCCCCCCCCTCTATTATACTCTAGTATACTCGTGTCTGAACAAAACTGACTTTCTTTCTTTCAGTACTTATTATTATACTTTTTTGAGATAAAAATCGTCTGCATTCATCATGAAAAATATTTTTAATGAATTATAATTTAATAAATTATTTGTATTGCGTAAATTTGTATAGGATTATATATAGAAGAAAGTCTTGTGGTGGACACAACATACTAGTTATATAGGGTGATTATAATAAAACTATCCCGATATGATATATGAGATGATAGCTATCATACCGTTCATAGAAACTGAATAAAAATTTGGTGGAAGGTATTTTGAGGTATGCGCTCAAGAATAATATAAAAAGCAACAGTTAAACTCTAAGAGTTACGGTTACAAAGACAAAATTTCAAAAGGCAATGCCTACTTTTTTTTATTGAAATGGGATCTCCATAGAAAAAAGCCATAAATAGCGTTGGAACGCTACCTGTAGCTCGAAAATTGCCAGCGCTAGCAGGCTAAGAAAAAAAGAAAAAAAAAACTGTTGTACCTACCAGAGCACGATTTTCAGTTTTTTAATGACGCCACATTTCACACTGAGTCTTTGGTTCTGACCATCGAGCTTTAATTTAGGTAGAGAGCGAAATGGCAACCCCTTTGCGTGCCCAACATCATCGAGAAGTGTCACGTGACAATAACTTTGAGATTTCTCCTTTCTCCTGTGCGCGTGAACTACTACGGTATTGTGTTAGCCGAAAGCCGAATCATAGAGGTATTGTGCCCGCGTGGTTTGAGATCTTTCCTCGTAGTGCGTAAGCACATAGCGTCAAGCCACAGTGGGCGCCAAGCGTGAATTCTCGCCAAACTCACTTAGCTCCGTAGAGGTCTGCCGCTACAAAGAGACGCTAGAAATAATAATAATAAATACATAACTCTTATAATATATTTGTCAAATAATATCTAATGATGTCAATAATCTTTGGTATTTACAACCTAAAAAAATGTTTTTTATGGGAAAAAAACTATTGCCAAGAAAGCGATAAGTAGCGAAAAAAGTTAGCTCAACGAAATAACATGTTGGGCACGTTTTCTTCCGTAGAAAAGAATAGGGATTCGCCCTCTACTAGTATATCTGCTCGATGGTTCTGACTAGAGAGCCTCTACGGAGAGAGACGACAGATGAAGAAATTACGCTACGGCGCATGCTCATAGCGGACATTTTTTCTACCAAACTGGGTTTTGGTAGAAAAGTTCGAACACTTCTCAGATGAATATCAATAACAAAAAGTTTACAGATATCTTTCTTTTTTTTCATATTAAGCATTCATTTTAGCTGTAATTTTGAGCACAGTGCTTTAAAGACTTTAAAAATACTTTTAAATGTGTATGATAGTGAAAAACGTTTTTAAGTCAATCAGAAGCTGACTTGCTATTGACGCCTCTCTCCTTGTAGGCTCTCTAGTTCTGACTAAAGTCTACTGATTCTGCTTCGAAACGAGAAGAGGAGAGAATGGTATTCTCAATAGAGTTCTAACAACGACGTGACGTTCTTCTTAGAAACCGTACTTTGCTGAAGGACAACGCTAATTTTTCTATGCCTTTGGAAGCGTAGTAGTCGCATTTTTTTATGCTTTTGCAAATACATTTACAACATTGTGTTACAATAAATTTGTAACACTATTCCGAATTCCGATAAAATGGGTCAGTGAGGTCAACTGCTCCTCAGCAAACATGCTCGTGACGTCATCTGTTAGAACTCTATTTCGTGTAAGGCTACAGAATAAAGGCTTTATTTTCGTGGTTAGTAGTAGAGATGGGCGTTATTTCATGTAATATAATAAATAATACTGTTATTGCATAAGAAGCCATTCACATCGTAATATATTAATGAAAAGTTCATATTAAATAAATAACACTTTAATTTTATCTCTCTGCACGCAAAAAATGAGAGAGAGAGTGTGTGTAATATCCTCTGGCAATGTGCCAATAAAACACAGACAGAAAGTGAAATATTTTCACCAGCTTTCATGTAACGAGTTAAATAAATAATAATTAACTATTTCGTTGGTTCCATATCAGTCAAATAATTTTTTGAAATAAGTAATTGCTTTGATTGTTTAACATCTTTCTAATATTTTGTTGTAAGTATTATTCTAAACCGATTGTTATGGTGTATTGATTTAGTTTAAAGTTTAAATATCATTATAGTCTGCCAGTGAAATTCAACTTCGTAGATTACATATTAGTCGAATATTCTTTTGAAATAGGTGGTAGCTTTGATTATTTTACATCTTTCTAATAGTTTATTTAAAAGTATTGTTTTAGACTGAATGTTCTAGTATATTAGTTAATTTAAATATTAGTATAGGGTATGCCCATGATATGTAATGTCGAAAACACTTAATACTACCGTTTAACGAAATAATATTTTCATGAAGCTAAATTAAACAGCCTTGATGAGATAGGTTAGAGGTGATTAATTGGTGTTAATTATTGTATCATGGGAATGGGAAATGCGAAGGGAATTAGGTTTACGTGGGTATTGAAAACGCTAGTAGCTTTGGGAAGACGATGGAAGGCGTTTAAAAAGGATATGTGGAGTGGGAGAGGGAAGAATGAAGAGTGTTTGTTTATATTTAAAATCGCTTGTAGCAGCTGGAATTGAAAAGAGCACTTATTTATTGTGGTTTTCTTTGAGTTTATTCAAGAATAATTTGATAAGGAAATTGAATATTTATTTATTTATTTATTTTTATCTCATCTTTTTTTATTATTATTATTATTATCTGATTTTTTCTCGTGACTATTTTTAATGATTTCAAATGAATAAATTTGTTGTGGTATTAAGGATAGTTAATTATGATCGTATGTTAAAATTAAGTGTGTGAGAAAATAAATAATTTTATTCAATCAGTTTTTGTAAGCAAAATTTATGTTTTTAAAGAAGTGTTTCTAATTTTAGAAAACATATTCAAAGGGACAGTTTTCTAAGTATCATTGAAAAATATTAATTTCCTTGTCAATCTGGAATGTTCAATCCGGAATGATTAACCAATCAACCTATAAAAAAATCGCTTTTCTGAGATAATTTGGAGCAGAGTTACTCTTTAAAATGTGTTTTTGCCCCCCCCCTGCCTTTAAAGGGGGAAAAGGAAAATTTCACAAAATCGACTTATAGTGTGTGTTGGGAATGCATAACCAGCCCGCAAGTAAAAAATCGTCTAAGATAGTTTGGAGCAGAGTTACGCATGAAAACATGATTTTGCCCCACCCCCAAGGGGGATAAGATGGAATTTTACAAAATCCCTTAGTAGTGTGTGTCTTGAGTACGCATAACCAATCGACATATTAAGAAATCGCTATTCTGAGATAATTTGGAGCAGAGTTACTCTTAAAATCGTTTTTTGCTCCCCTCCCCGCCTTTGAAGGAGGGGAGGAGAAATTTTTGTAAGATCCCTTTATAATGTGTGTTGGGAATGCATAAACAACTCATATGTAAAATATAAGCTTACTGAGATAATTTGAAGAAAAGTTATGCTTGGAAACATGCTTTTTGCAACACCACCCCTAAGAGGGGAATAGGACGGAATTTTACAAAATCTCTTTTTAGTATGTGTCTTGAGTACGCATAACCAATTGACATATCAAAAAATCACTATCCTGAGATAATTTGGACCACAGTTACTCCTACAAGCGTGTTTTTGCCTTACTCCGCACTTAAAGGACGGGGGGTGAAATTTTGTGAAATCCCTTTACTGTGCGTGTCGGGAAAGCATAAACAACCCACATATACAAATTAATCTTGCTGAGATAATTTGAAGCAAAGTTATACTTGGAAACGGGTTTATATTGCCCCCCACCCCACCCCCAAGGGAAAAAGGAGGAACTTTCGCAAAACCCCATTACAATAGGTGTAACCCCCCCCCCCCCAAAAAAAAAAAAAAAAAAAAAAAATCGAAAATACCAAACATGAGGTTTTGGAAATATTCTGAAGAAGACTCTTGGCGATTTTCTATATCTTTGTGCTGTTATTAGTACAGTTTTCCTCAAAAACCGGTATTTTGCTATTTCTTTTTTTTTGCACTCAAGTCTAGTCTCTCACTCTCTGCAATTTCTTCACCGTGAAGCAATTTGGAGCCAAATTATTCTTATAAGGGGTTTTTTGTCTTCTGCCCCCCCCCCAAGGGGGCAGCGGGGATATTTCTCAAAATCCTGCCATAATGGGCATCAGTGTCCTAAAACCAACGTGCTCACCAAAATTTGCAAGTCTATCTCCCATAGAATCGCCACGGCTGTGTTGAGTCAGTGAATCTGATTTTACTCTTTTATTCCCCACCCAACCCCCAAAGAGGTAAAAGGGGGGGGGGGGGTCTTTCACAAAATCCCGTTACAATGGGTGTTGGACACACATAAATAAGCCACACACTAAAATTTGTGACCTCAGCTCTTAGATTTCCACGGATAAATTTAGCGCTAAAAGGAGGGATCGAATTTGCCCCCTCGTAACTCCCCCCCAAAATCGAAAAAAATCAAAACTGAATTTTTGCAAATACCTACAAGATGACGCTTGGCCTTTTTTTTTTTTTTTTTTTTAATCTGAGCTATTATTGCTAGAATTTTACTCGAAAATCCATGCATTGCTAATTTTGCCTCCGAAAATCCTTTTTACCCCCTCTCCCCCCTTAAAATCCAAAATCGCAGAAAATGATTCTTTTGTACTTAAGTCTAGTATCCTCATCTGCAATATTTTCACAATGAAGTAATTTGGAGCCGAATTATGCTTATAAAGGTGTTTTTTACTTTCTGCCCCTCCCGAAAATTAGTGCTTCATAATGGCCGACTCTCTCACATACGAAGTTTTGTGCAATTATACATGATACAATATGATATGAGATACAGCTTTCACGTATTGGGGGAAATTTAAGTATAGCAGCGCTACCTATCGGCCAACATGCACCAAAATTGAATCATAACTTCTCATAATACCCTTCCAACATAAAGTTTCGTGTAATTATGCGCATTAGAGCACAAGTTATAGCCTTCCCTAAAATTGCAGAAAGTACTGTATAACAACACCACCTGTTGAGTTGGCACCAAAACTTGATAGACACTAATATATGCCAAGGTGCATGTACATATAGATTTACATGAAATTCTGTGCAGTAGTTTCTGAGATATAGCCTTCTTATAGGTTGCAGAAAGTTGGTTGGAAGGAAGGTTGGTTGGAAGTTGTTTCGAGCGGCGCTATTCAGAATCCTTTGATGTGGTCAATCGGTTGGAGGTGGTTCGACGGGTTGGTTCGAAGAAAGTCCCTGGCTCTAACCCCCAGCTGAGATAATTGAGGGGCCAGAGGCAGATATCTTTGTCAATTTTGCATGCTTTCCTTTGAAGTAACTGCGCAATCTGATAAAAAAAGGTTACAACTGATGACAAGACATTTGGCTCTTTGTGTCGGGAGCGTGATTAATGGATTTTTGAACCTTGAAGTTCCAACAGCAATGGAAACCGGCCTTTAAGAAATCGAGAACCAACAGTGGATTGTCAGTAAGGTCCTGCCTAGAAATCCCCAGGCATGCAAGAACATGATCAGGGGAATCCTGCTGAATAGAACACTTGGTACAGACTTCAAAATGCTTGGAACCACCTAAAAATGTCAAAGATCTAAGATAACCACTGAGGAAGCGAATGAGGGTGGTTTGATCTTGCCTGTTACAATTAAATGCCAGAGAGCCACCTGGCTAGTTGCTCAGATGCCAATGGTGCACTGGTGGAACACACCAAGAAGATTTATTCTTGTTCTGGTATATTGTGTGCCGAAGGAATTTATTTTATACTTTTAGGCACAATTTATAATTAATATCTATGTCAATTTCCGATTTATTTTCAGTAGTTTGAATAATAATTGCTTGTTAAAGTCGGTTTTTATTTATTTATTTATTTTTAATCAGTTTTTATTTATTTTTTCTCGTACATTCATATTGCATATTTACATTTTGATATTGCATACATTCATATTGCAGCACATGGGAAGATAACAAATACCTCCCTCTCTTAGGGAAAAAACAAAAAAAAACAGACAATCAGACATCTTTTTAGGCTAAAAAAAAGGGGGGGAGGGGGCATTTATTAATATTAAATAGCTATAGGTGTACAAACCAAAGACAAAAAAAGCATGAAAACAGGTAGACAAGCATCTTCTGTTTAAATCCTAATGACTTTATAAAGGAATTTTCCTCAGGTTAAACTCTTTCCAGCAACAAAAGTATCAAAATTGGAATGTCTGTTAAAAAGTCAGAAGTGGACAAAAAACATGAAAATAGACAGACATACAAGGTCACACTAAAGTCCGTTCCCACTCTTTTAACTCCTGAACGGCTGCAGCTATTATAATAAAAGTGTTATCTAGGTATAGAAAAGTGTCTATGCGCTAATCGATGTAACCGATTACAGTGACCGTACATTGAACTTCACATAGCATGCGTGTCATCCGGTACGCTACAACGTGTGCAACGCAAAGTTCAAGCAAAGGTACATATGTGCAATAACGCTGATGGACAGAAGTCTGAGCATCGAAAATAAAGACATTTGATGATGAATAATTACCTTTTTTTTATGTGATCGTTTCGGTACGTAACAGTGTAGGAAATTGCGAACAAACAAATGCACGTTTTAAGCCTTCTATTTTTAGTATTAATGTTTACAAAATGTCTTTCGTAACAAATCGATGATGCTCTACAACTTTGTAATACACTATTTTCCCATTCTTATCTTATACTGTTTTCGAGATAGAGACGCCGATCTAGCTGTTTACCTCCGGGTGGTGCAGTAAGCGGTTGCATCTCGTAGGGCATTACCATTTTACTAAGTATAGCACACAGATTATTATACAGATAGGACACTCCCGTACATTCTTCGGTACCCAAAATTTGACTGCAGCGACCCTATTGTCAACGGCTGTAAGTTTCTCGAGATTTCCGGTTTACGCAATCGCTCATCTTATTTTTATTGTATCTATGTTCATTGTAATATTAGTGCAACGTTAAACCCAACATCCAACCAACTAACCATTGTATCGATGTTTACATTTGGCAACTTTGTTATTGTTTACGAAATTGATTGTCGAAAGCAATTTATTTTTAGAAGCAAGTACTAAATATTAAGCAAATAAATTTCGAAAATATATATAAACCAGAAATATTTTTTTTCATTTTAAAGCATTTTGTATTATTTAAACCAAACAAAGTTAAATATTTAAGATTTTATTCCATACTGCTATTTCAGCATTACAGTTTCTTATATTAATTTGTATACTTGAACACGAATGTGTTTGGCAAAATTTATTTTCAAACATAATAAAAATTAGTTTTATTTTTTAGAAAATAGCTGTAATGTTATGATTTTGTGAATTTAAAAGTAGTAGAAATAGTGAAGCAAAGAAAACTGCACATATGTTTTCATTTGGCAACTTTATTATTGTTTACAAAGTTGATTGTTAAAAGCAATTTATTTTAAGAAGCAAGTGCTAAATATTAAGAAAATAAACTTTGAATATACATAAAATAAAAACATTTTTTCATTTTAAGGCATTTTGTATTATTTAAAACAAGCAACGTTAAATATTTAATGATTTCATACTGCTATTTCAGAATTACAGTTTGTAATTTTAATTTGTACTTGAATATGAATATGTTTCACAAAGCATATTTTTAAACATTATAAAAAATAATTTTTACTTCTTAGAAGAATAGCTGTGAATGTTTTGAGGATAATTTTGTGAATTCAAAAACAATAGAAAGTGAAGAAAAAGAAAACTTCCCATACTAACACTAACCTGCTACTAACTTCTCGCGAAATAGAAAAACAATTTTCGATCAAAGATGCTATTCATGTAGACTTAACACATGTAGTTCCCCAGTGTTGACACTAGTGGTGCTACTATATTTCCGGTTCGCGTTTTAGCTTCACTGTCCTATCTGTATGATAATCTGTGGTATAGCATAGCTGCAGCCGTTGAGCAGTTAGAACAGTTGCAAATGACTTTAGTGAGCATCCTCTATTTTGCTTAGATCTTAAAGATATCATAATGGCACCTATTTTATACCAAGATCATAACAAAAAAAAAAAAAAAAAAAAAAAAGCGAAATTTTGTCTTATACTGCCATGTTAAAAATTTAGAAAAAATGCGATCACAGCGCCACCTGCTGGGTGATTGATCCCCAAATCTAATCAGCACAATGCCCCGCTAGGGTCCAACTATATACCAAGTTTGGTTGAATTTCATTCATTGGTTTGTGAGATACGGGGGAAAAAACGAAACCACAGACAGACAGACAAACAGACATTTTTTAAAAACTATCAATTCGTGTTAAGAACATCCCAAAACGTGTAGATCCGTCAAAAAATGGAGGTCGAAAATTTTCGCGAATCCAATACTTTCTCTATATTACATATAGAAGAAAGTAAAAAAAACGTTTCAAAATGGAAGCATTCGTTAAAAAGCTATAAGCTAATAATAATAATAATAATAAAAAAGATGAAGAAGAAAACATACAGTTTGAACTTAGAACAAAAGTCAGTTAATTGGTTAATAAATGAATTCAATGTAGACACGGAAGTGTCTCGTCTTAAAAAAAAAAAAAAAAAAAAAAAAAAAAAGAAGAAGAAGAAGAAGAAAGCATATAGTTTGAACTTAGAATCTAAGTCAGTTAATTGGTTAATAAATTAATTCAATGTAGACACGAAAGTGTCTCGTCAAAAAAAAAAAAAAAAAAAAAAAAAAAAGAAGAAGAAATCATACAGTTTGAACTTAGAACCTAAGTCAGTTAATTGGTTAATAAATTAATTCAATGTAGACACGAAAGTGTCTCATTCTAAAAAAAAAAAAAAAAATCAATAAATATAGAAAGGTTTCTACAAGTCTAAATTAAAAAACTATTTTAGATGATTTGTTGAATATAGATCATTTTCGCTGAATAAAGTCAAATTCTTGTGCATAAAGATGATAAATAACTCCCAATTTTCCGTCTAAATTAATTGCTTACCCTTCTGGAGCTGCTATTGTGAAACTTTGCGCCATTGTTGTGAAATATATTAGAATTTCCATCATGACAACGACTTTTCCAGGGAAGTTTCGTTTTCTGGATATAAGAAGTCTCATAATAATAAATGTTGCATTGTGAAAAGAATGCATGTGAATTTATAACATACACACAGATTTTTATAATATATTTAATCTTCGGCAGCAGAATTTATAATACAAAGATGATATTTTACTATAGATCACTTTCGCGGAATAAAATGAAATTCTTGTGGATAAGGATTATAAGTAAGTCCTAATTTTCCACCTAAATTAACAACTTGGCCTTCTGGAACTACTATTGTGAAACTTTGCATCAGTGTTGTAAAATACATTAGAATTTCCATCATGGCAATAACTTCCCCAGGACAGTTTCGTTTTCCTGAAATAAAAAATAATAAAGATATCGTCACATGATTAAAATAATGAATATGAATTAACAACATTCATTGGAAGAGTATTTCCTTTACATGATTTCTTTCATATGATAATACCATAATTTATGATGATTTCAATTGTTTTGTCTTTCTTAATAAGATAAATTTAAGTATACTTTACATAAATTAAATATATGATACCATGATTATATAAAGCGAAAAGAAAAAATGTGAAATGAAGGAAAACAGTATTTCATACAAAATATTACTTCTAATTCTAAAAGTAAATTAAAAAATTTCATAAAGTTGAATATTTTTTTCATTATCTATTGCAATTTATTGTTTACTACATTCAAAGTGAAGCCAGTTGTCAATTGACGACTTGACTTTCTGTCGTCATCCGACGTCATGATGAAATTTAACCTATAGGAGTCTTAATTTACCCCACAAATAAAGATAGCCAATCATAGCGCAGCTTTCCCCCACAAACAAAGGGAAACTCCGCCTCGTTCTAGTCGTCCATTCATAAAATTGTACTTCCATTATACAGCTTTACTTAGATAATAGATACAGTAATAAGATAGATAGATCATCGAGGGAGAAAAAATGATTCCTTTTTACTCCGAGAAAGACGGATTTTTTACCTAAGGCTTCTATATATACTTCTATATTATTTTATTTAAGGGGCTCTATTTTTACCGGTAAATACGAAAGCGAAGTGATGACGTCACTGGCCATTCGTGGATGCAAGAAAAAGATTTCCTATGTTAAACGCCCATTGGATTTTTTGTAAAAAAATATTAAAAATCGAGGAAAATTATTTCCCGATTTCAATCCATTGATGTAGCTGTCTGCCTGTTCGTTTGCCCGCTCTCGAACTCTCATAAGTATTTATGGAATCTTTTGAAACTGATACAGGTTATTTAAGTTTATTACTGGATGTTCACTATTGAAAATGGAGTAAATACCTCTGCTGGTTTGTGTACAGGCACACCCAAAAATACTCCAAAGCATTGTGTTCTAAGGGAAGTATTTCTATAAAATATATTTTAATACCTTTACTGTACACAAATCTTAATGAAATTGAAATATGTTATTTAAATCCATTATCGGATGTTTCCTATGTAAAATGTTTAAATACCAACACTGGTTTGTGTACAGGGACATTCGAAAGTATTCCAAAGCATTGTGTTCTGTGAGAGGTATTTCTATAAAATAAATTTTAATAATTTTACTTTGCACAAAGTTTAATGAAATTGAAGTATGTTATTATATGCACAAAAGAAAGCTTCTATAAAGTATAGTACAATTAACACTTGGTTTACAGGGCCACACAAAAATATTCAGTTACATTAAGAGCTATTAATAAAATTTTCTGGAATTATAATTTCATTTACATTAAGCGTTTTTAATACTTTCTAACGATTTTTAAGTGTGAATATGATATCAATTTGTGTATCCTTCTGTCCGATCGTATATCTTTCTATCCGTCTGTTTCTCGCCCCCCAGCGTCCGTAAATATATTCAGAATAATAATAATAAAAAAAAATATATATATTAGTCAAGTTCATTATAGAATTTTCCCTATTAAAAATTATATTAATAGGTCCTGTGCAACTAGTTTGTGCACAGGGACAACCAAAAAAGTGCCGATACATTGCGTTTTAGGATAGCCATTTTTAAAAATCACATTTAAATAACATTCTATTGTAAAAATCATAAAGAAATTTACATGTATTGTTAAGAATTGTAACGTAATGTTTTGTATAGTATATGATATGATTAACCTTCAAATTTACAGGACTACATTAAAATATTCAGATACATCAAAGGCTGCAGTTATAATCTTACGGTTGCATTTTCTTTTGCGTTATAATTATAAATATAATCTTTTTATTATTTTTTTTTAATAATCTTTTTTTTTTTCCTTTTAGGACAGAAGACTATTAAGTTTCAATCTGGAGTTTTTGTAGACTAGTTTTGTGCAACACCAGAATAGATTAGAAATATCAGTCCTATCATTACAAATTCGGTACCAAATAAAAGGAGCGATATTTTCTGAACCCAGTTGTGCAAGCAATCTTTCGACACGACAATTAGATTTTTTTTTTTTTTTACATTAACTAAAGAATGAAATTTAGGTGGCAACACTTCATTTTAATTCATTTTAGTCATTTTAAAAAGTACGTGGCCCGGTTTTACGGTCAAAAAAATGACATTTAAAATAATCTATTTAAAAAACTTTTAAAACCCAAATTCTTAATGTATCGTATCACATAAATCTTTTCGGAGTTAGAATAAAATTTAGTTTGAAAAAAAAAAGAAAGTAACTTTTTTGTTTATTAACAAAAAAATTTGATGAAATTTGAAATGCAATTTTGTCTTGTGGGGTACAGGCCATATTTTTGTGTTCGTGAGAGAAATTAAAAAAAAAAAAAAAAAAAAAAATAGAAAACTGCAATTTTGAATCCCACTTCAAAAACATGTGACTTAATGTGAAGCAGATTTTTTATTTTTATTTTATTTTCTCCTAACGGTTTCCATACAATCTTCTGCTGTTGGCACCTAAAATTCATGCTAAATTCATTTTAAAAATCTAATTATTCGATTGATTTGTAACGATACGACTGATATTTCTAATTTATTTACCTCATTTTAAATAAATGTACCTTTTTTTTTTTCATTCTGTCGAAAGAAAAAAAAAATTGGCAACAATTAAATTATGTTGAGATTCACAAACATACCGTAGTGAATGACAGTAAGTACATGAGAATTTAGGGGGGGGGGGAATGAAATAAAAAATAAATAAAAATTTTACAGATTGAAATTAATAGTATTCCGTACTAAACTAAATTCTGTCTTTGACAAAAAAAAAATTATTTATTTATTATATATATATATATATATATGTGTGTGTGTGTGTATCTATCTATCTATCTATATATATCATGAAAAACGGCAGTTTTTCGAGTGACGCAAGCGGGAGGACAAACTGAACGCTGCGAACTCATATATACGGCTAGTTTGACATCAAAGAGATTTGTAAAAGCCGACACTTAATATCTCAGCAAATATGCCATATTTTGTTCTGATCTTTTCAAAATAGACTTTTATCTTCGGTCTTAATCTATCCTGAAAATTTTACATTTCTACATGCAGTATGTTTTGAGATCTGAATCTCAATTTAAAGCCAAAAAGGGAAAATGTGTGGTGTAAGGATGTAATGGACTAAATTCATGAAAAAATATCTCTAAAAGCGCACGAACGATTTTAATTTAATTAATATATGTTGTTAATGGGATCTTTCTGAATCTAGTAACGTTTTTTTTTTTTTTTTTTTTTTTTTTGTAAAAGTTGCTTTAAAAATAGAAACTATATTACTCCGCCAAAATGCATGCTTTTATTCGGCGAAAATGTCGTAATTCCGTTCTCATTTTCAAGGCACGTTGGTTGGCTGACCAACGTGAATGCAGTCAATGAATTATTTAAACTTTCCTTTTTTTAACGCAAAAATACTTTATTACATTTTTTATATATTTATTGTATATATACTAAGTCAAATTCACTTAAATATATTTTCTCTTCTGCTATGAAAAAGATATTTTTGATTTCAAAATTTCATATTTAGTCAAAATAGTATTTAGATAACATTTTAAAAAAGGAAGTATTTTGTAATTTTAGATATTCCATTTCATCATAATAATGATGAATTTACAATTTTTAAAGCAAAAAAATTTTAATCATTTATAAACATCGATTTTATAGTAGCTCAATGATTTGCGATTCCTATTCATGTTTCCTTCCGCACAGGGAATGCAAAAAAACAGCAAATGGCGTTTTGGCGCCATCTTTTGTTTTTAATTTAAATTAAAACATACACTTTTGCATATATATATATATATATATATATATATATATATTTCTTTTTAAAATACAGTTAGAGTTTATTCATATATTTACTTTTCAGACTTTAAAATGATACATATTTTAAATATTAGCATAATCAAACTAATTTTTTTTTTTATTATTTAAAGCTATAATGGCTAGGGAATGAAAGAGGGGATAAATACACTGTATATTAAAAAAAAAAAAAAAAAAAAAAAAAAAAAAAAAAAATCCATGAAAATATAATTAAAATTCATGAAAGTGTGTCAAATAGCAATTATTGAAAAACACGTCAAAATAAATAAATAACATCTTTACTTTGAAACCCATAATAATTTATTTAAAAAATATAATTCTCTCTTTCTTTCTTTTTTTTTTTTTTAATTAATTAATTTCTGCATGAAAAATTCCATTTCATAAATATATTTAAAACTACAATAAACAAAAAACCCTCCTTTAATTTTAAATAATTATTTCTACATGTTTCTAAGCAATTAAAAGGTTTTTTTTTTTTTTTTAAGAAAAATAGCTTAAATATTGGAATGTATATGGTTTAACATGAAGGTAATAATTTGGCCATCTAGTGGCGCCATCTCGTAGCTTACATTAAAACCATATACATTCCTATATTTAATTTATTTTTCTTTAAAAAAAAAAAAAAAAAAAAAAAAGACACACGCTTAGAAACATGTAGAAATAATTCTTTAAAATTAAAGGAGGGTTTTTTGCTTATTGTAGTTGTAAATATATTTATGAAATGGAATTTTTCATGCAGAAATTAATTAATTAAAAAAAAAAGAAAGAAAGAAAGAGAGAATTATATTTTAAAATAAATTATTATGGGTTTCAAAGTAAAGATGTCATTTATTTATTTTGACATGTTTTTCAATAATTGCTATTTGACACATTTTTCGTGAATTTTAATTCTATGTTTTTTTTTTTTTTTTTTAATATACAGCGTTTTTGTCCCCTCTTTCATCCCCTGGCCATTGTTGCTTTAAATAATAATAATAAAATTAGTTTGATTATGTTAATATTTAAAATATGTATCATTTTAAAGTCTGAAAAGTAAATATATGAATAAACTGTAACTGTATTTTAAAAAGAGATTTTTAACTTTTAATAAGAAATATATATATAACTTGTATTTTCCATAAAACTTAAGCTTAACTTGTATTTTACTTAACTTGTATTAACTTTAGCTAACTTGTATTTTCCATAATTTTTTTTCTCCAAATGATTTTATCTTACTTTTAAAATTATAGAAATGTAGAGCTTAATTTATATTTTGTCTATTTTTTTTCCACCAAATATTTTTATGAAATAATTGTTACCTACACTTTTGACGAAAATTTAAATTGTGAATATTTGAGCTTAGCCTCAAAAGGGAAAAGAAAATAAATAAATTTCCATTTTTAACATTAACTTGATTTTTTTTTTTTTAAATTGTTTAATTTGCATTTGTAATTCTCTAAAAAGAAACTTGCAAAATGTAAATTACGTAATTCTAACTTAAATTTGAAATTTCCCACTTATTATTTTAAAGTGTTTGAGAATCCCACTCAATATTTTTTTCTAGTGCGAAGCTTCTCCATTTTGTTTCCAAGTGGCAGGCTACTTGAAAATTTGTCAGCATGATAGCGTTTGAAATACTGAATTAATTCAAACTAAATTTGTAGTGTGGATTTATCTCAGAAATGTATTTTTTATGTTCATTTGCCAACTTAATCTACCCTCTTGTTTCCCTGTGCCAGCCCACTGAAATTTTCAAATTTACATTAGAAAGGTTCTATGAACCGATTTGCTTAAAACTCCATATATACATGCCTTCATTAAGAAATCCACCAAGTCCATTAATAAATTGTAGAATTAAAAAATTGTAGAATTGTACAATTTTGATAAAAAAAAATGGTGGCAACTTCATAATAAAAAATAAATCAGTTTACCCTTCCTAGGAGCCAGAAGGACTTGTTTTAATTTTTTCATAAATAACCCCTAAAAAGTAATGATATCAGTACAAAAAAACCCTTAACGGGTTAAAAGTTTGTGACGCCGCTACTTTATGGCTATAAGAATTAGAAATATGAGTCTTAAAAATAATGATATCAAATTTTAAGTAACGCTTTGCAATTAGTTAAAATATACATAGATTTTCTTATTTGATCATTTACTTTCTACTTTTATTTATATTTATAATGCAAACGTAATATTTTTAGCTTCAAGATCAGACAGATATATAAAATACACTCACTGATGCTTTTTCATTCACATTTCAAATTCAAAATAACAGTTTTAAAAGGAATGATATAAAAATTCCAGTGGCGCCTCGGTGTTATTTTAAAAGATTTGTTTTTAGATTCCATTAAGATTACTTTATTTTTGTCTAATAAAGTATATTTACACATTGAAACAGTGCTTTTAATTTTCAAATATACTGTCAAATAATTATACTTTCATTGAGTTTGCATTATAAATTAAAATTATTTATTTCAATAAATTGATTTATCTTTTGCGTCACGCTATCCAAAACTGCAAGTAAAATCTGTGTAAATATTTTCTTTACGTCACACTACCTCTTTGCGCAAATTTTCACTCAGCTGGATACTATGATACTATGTTTTGGATAGCGTGACGCAAAAGATAAATCAATTTATTGAAATAAATAATTTTAATTTATAATGCAAACTCAGTGAAAGTATAATTATTTGACAGTATATCTGAGCACTGTTTCAATGTGTAAATATACTTTATTAGACAAAATAAAGTAATCTTAATGGAATCTAAAAACAAATCTTTTAAAATAACACCGAGGCGCCACTGGAATTTTTATATCATTCCTTTTAAAACTGTTATTTTGAATTTGAAATGTGAATGAAAAAGCATCAGTGAGTGTATTTTATATATCTGTCTGATCTTGAAGCTAAAAATATTACGTTTGCATTATAAATATAAATAAAAGTAGAAAGTAAATGATCAAATAAGAAAATCTATGTATATTTTAACTAATTGCAAAGCGTTACTTAAAATTTGATATCATTATTTTTAAGACTCATATTTCAAATTCTTATAGCCATAAAGTAGCGGCGTCACAAACTTTTAACCCGTTAAGGGTTTTTTTGTACTGATATATATTCTATTCTTTTCATACCATGCGTAAAATTTTATTTCTCTCAATACTTTATTTCAGCTATCACATTATATTTTCTACATATTTTTTTTTTAATTCTTTTATTCGCGTCAACCATGGATGCGATTTTTCTTTTCTTTAGCTCAGTACGCATTGTTGCATCGATGACGTTAAAGTCATAATCCAAGCGGTTTATACCGGGACGCGTATCTCCGAACTGTTGGCGCACGCAGAACAAATTCACAATTTTTCGCCAGAGAATGCGATTTTCGCCAAATCTGGAAGTGCAAAGAGAAACTTCACGCCGCTTAACCTGTATAAATAAACATCCGGCGTTTTTCTTTCTTTCTTTTTTTGTTATTAATTTTTTTTCTTCTGATTATTAATGTAGGATTTAAATCGCAAAACGAAACATATCTTGAAATTAAGAAATAGTTATCCGAATAGAGAAGTAGATAATAATAATGGTAATATATTAGCATTGAGATCCGATTTCATGTATAAGGCCAAAAAGTTTGTAAAAATTGTTCAAACAAATTACAAATTCTTAGTAAAATGCATGAAAAATGTTCATAAGTCCAAATCAGTCGTACGCCATTTTACATTTCAACTATTTTTATTGTCATTTTGTATTTAAATTTTTAAAATGTATGACTTTATAAAATATCTCTCTTACGATGCAGTGCTTGAATTTTCATAAATTATCACCTTATATTTATCTATTATGTATTTTTAAAGAGCATCTTAATCATAATAAAATAGATATTTCGTGTTAAATTTTATGGTTGAAATTCATAAAATTTTCTAAGTATAATTTCCTTCTCGGACATGTCCATTTCTCATTCTTTACCCCCCCCCCCCCAACCCCAACATACAAAGTTATAAAATAAAACGTTAAACATTTTATTAATGCTATTCTATTTGTTTTTCAGTAATCATAAACAATCTAACTTAATATGTTATACAAATCAAAGTAATAATGATGCGCATAACCATTTTCATCCTATATTTATTGTTACTAATTTCTATTGAGAGCGAAATGTATTCATATTAAAAGGAATGAGTATGATAGAACACTCAACACAGTCGCAGACTGAAATGCCGCACCTCATAGGCTACCCTCTATCCGATTCGATAAATTTGATTTATCGTAATTAAATGACTAATTTTATTAGGATTGTTTTCGTACATTAATTTCCAACACAACTGATCCCCATATTGCAAGTTCGTGGGAAGTATTGGCCTAATTTGTCAAATGAAGGAAACACAATATTTAATTACTAAAGTTTCAAATTAAAATGTTCATATTTAATGAAGTGTATTAAAAAATATATTTTAAAATATTAGTCTGACATGTTTACGACAAAATATTGGCATAATGGACGTTTAAACGAAATTTTGCTCTATTTTGCCATGTTAAAAAGAAAACATAAATTTTGAATAACATGTGAAGTTTACAACTTACATTGTTCCAAAGCAATATTGTCCTTATCAATGACATAAGTGATATTTAAAAACTGATGCATCCATTTTACAAACTCAATATCTGTAATACACACAGACAAGTCACATAAACCAAACACTAAAAATATAATTTTTGGATTCAGGAAACCTCAAAACATGTAAATGTAACAAAAATTCAATTCCGAAAACGTGATCCGAAAACAATACTTTCGCGACCTTTTACGGATAAGATAAAGTAAATTAGAATAAGAGAATAATTTTAAATTAATTAAACTTTAATTGCATTTATTACATTGATTTTTATTTATAAAAAGAAATGCTTTTATTTAATTTGGGGTAGACCTGTATATTTACTATATATTTTACAAACACAATATAGTGTACTAATTTAGCACAGAATTTAAAACACATAGCACGACATGAAATGACCTTTCAGCAATTCCATTGTATGAATATATCTGAATTCTTTTGTGGGGTTCTGTGTAAACTTCTAATAAAGGATATACATTCTACATTGTATACGAAACATTCTTTCATGCACATAAAATAAATGTTCAATTTTTTTTTTTTTTTTTTTTTTTGTTTCATCCAAAAATATTAAATTGTATTTACCAGAAAATTCACACATAGACTTAATGAATTTGAATTCTTTTCTTAGTCACTGCACACGAATTACTTAATATTTCATCCGAGTCCCGATATCTATTCTTGAGGTATGGTGATAACAAACACACAGACACACACATTCAGGCAACCGCTAAAAACCTAATTTTTTGTTTCATGATATTTAAGCAAATGTAGCAAAAACTCAATTTCGGAAATCTGAATCAAAAATAAAACTTTTCTTACAATATATGGGTAAAATAAACTAAATAATGATGCGTAATAATGATAATCTGGTGTGTCACTCACACGACTTTCTTTTTCACCCTGCATTTCAATATTATAATGACAGATTGCACATTAAAGCTTAAGATCAATAGCGTAAGAATGTAAAGTTTAATGTACTTTTCAAATAATCTAAAATAGGTTTAGAAACAATTTTATTTGACGAAGAGAAAGTAAATAATAATAATAATAAAAATAATAATAAAAATAATAATAAAACAGAATAAAATAAAATAAAATAAATGTATTTCAAGGATAATTTTAAAAGCTTTAAAATCATAATATTACAAATATACTTCTTCATTAATCTTGATAAAATAAATTTAAAGGGTTTTCTAATAAATTTTGGCATTAAATTATATTATCTAAAAATAACGATACAAAGACTCCATTGACACATTTTTAACAATTATGATTCAGGGAGCCTCAAAACGTGTATATATAACAAAAATTCAATTTCGAAAATTTGACCCCAAAACAATACTTTCTCTACCATATATGTTGGTAAGAGAAAGTAAAATAAATAAATAAATAAATAAATGTATTTCAAGAAAAATTTTAAAAGCTTTAAAATTAGAATATTACAATTTTATTTCTTCATTAATCTTGCTAAATTAAATTTAAAGGGTGGAGGATTTCTAATAAATATATTATTTAAGAATTACGATACTAAAACTCCACTGACACATTTTTAATAGTTTATTCTCTTGGGAAAAAAAAAAAAAAAAAAGATTGCTCCAATCCTTAACGAATCATGAATGAAGTGGAAAGGCGGGTTGCTTTGCGACAGAGAGGGTTTTGGCGCGAGCTACAAAAATTCGCCAGGTTGACCTGTATGCGCCAACATTTCGGAGATACGCTACCGGGACAACGGTCACTGGGAAATCAAGGCTATTCTTATTATAAATATACATATAATTAAACTGGTTTTATCAGCATATATAGTTACGCTCATCAGTGCCTGACTCTGTCAGGCTTTAGGCTTAAGAGATTTCCTTGGACTCTGCCTATATGTGAATGCAAGTTACCACATAACTTTCATACTTTAGTTAATTTTAAAAATTCCAAGCTGTTTAATCCGACGGATTCAGAAAAATTGCCCCTTTCATTTCGTACCTTATTTGTAGCGATTTTTTAATTAGATTTTTTAAAATTAATTAAAATTTGACATATTCAGCTTTAAAATAGACATTTAAATTTTTAATTGTTGCCTTTTTTTTTTTTTTTTTTAAGCATATGAAATTAAATATGCTTTCACGTGAGGAAAAAAAAAAAAAAATGTGAAATATTAAATTTGCTCATGCATATAAAAAAAAATGACGTCTATAAAATAATAATAATAATAATTTTAAATTTTAAAGGTAACGAAGAGATAAATAGAGTGTGAAGATTTCTCACCGGCTTGCTAGCAAATGAATTATTTGAAGTAAGAAATAAATATAATGAAATTATCATTTTTCAACGCGCGCCTTAGTCGCCCTACAACTAACTAGTATTGTATATTTCTAAAACTCTGTTGACTACTAACTGCAGTGACCGAGAGATTCTGCAATTGAAGCTGGATATGATGTGTCGGTATCGATACCAGGTCACGTTCGTCAACACAACCGTTCAAATTTTTCCGTGGCTTTCTCCAAAATTAGCGTCCTAGGGCCCGACAGAAAGACTCCCTCACAGAAGGCTTTTCACCTATGCCTAAGTAAGTGCTTCGTGTTAACAGTTGGCATTAATATTAACGGCACCTACTATTATTTTAAATTGAGGGCCCGCTTCACTCACCGTCGCCGGAAGCCGAAGCCAATGTTATTCTATGGGAAATTTTTGTTACAAATAACTTATTAACTAATACATATTTTTAAATTCTGTTTTCACATTCTGAAAATTCCCAACTGTTAAACTGACGGACCTTTTTTTAAAAAAAAAATTTTTTATTTCTTTATATTTTATTTTGAAGCTGCAAAATACGTATTTTCAATATGTGAAATTTTTCATTTCACAATTTCAAAATAAAATATTAAAAATTGAAAAAAAAAAAAAAAAAAAAAAAAAATACATTTAAAAAAAGGTCCGTCAATTTAACAGTTGGGAATTTTCTGAATGTGAAAACAGAATTTAAAAATATGTATTAGTTAATAAGTTATTTGTAAAGAAAATTTCCCATAGAATAACATTGGCTGGGACTTCCGGAGACGGTAAGTGACGAAGGCCGTTAAATGAAAGAGAGGTAAAAATAACTTAAATGATTTAATTTATACTCACCATATGAAAACGGAACATAGCTTTCTTGTTTCATTACAACCTCTTTACCATCTTCGGTTAGAAATCTTAGCGGCTCAAATTTTTCTGGCTCATTCCAATATCTTGGATCATTATGTAGACCCCACAAATTTGCTATGATAGTTGTACCTTTGGGAATGTCATAGTTTTGTATCTGAATATTTTCCATAGCTCTGCAATTAAACAAGTTTGTAAAAATATCATCGTGATTATTGGAAAAATATTATACTCATAATTTAAAATAGTTCGATTAAATATCGTCTTGAAAACCTAATTAGGTTATCATATCCATTTAACTTAAAATACATATCTAAACTACTTTTATTAGCAGGCTTTGCTCGCTTCGCTGGTCACTGTATAGAAACGTTTAAATAAATATGTTTCAATTGGCGACTATTTTTAGCAACTCAAAACCATGGCCAAGTACCGTGATACACAGTTTTTAATGAAATGTAATTGAATTGAATTACTTGAGTTTCATTATGTTGATTAAAAAACGGTTAATCTTATAAATAAAGCAAAGAGTTTGTCGGGAATACATCCGGGTGGACCACTCCTATTTTTAATTGGTCTAGACTTAACTTTGGTGATGAAAGTTGGCAATTTTTTTTTTTTTTTAGTAAAAACTGAGGATTTTTTTTTTTTTTAAGATACTACATAGATGTTATAACTTTTTAAAAGAGCTCTAAAAACTGCTCATTTTTTGTGCGGGTTTATATGTATCCGACATCTAAAGTAACGGGATTTATCAAAATTACTTCCGTTCTCCCCTTGGGGGACAGAAGGCAAACACAACTTTGTAAGCATAACTCGGCTCCAAATTACTTCAGAGTGAAGAAATTGCACATGGGGAGACTAGATATGAGTACAAATAATACAATATCTACAGCTTAGGAATTTTCGATTTTTAAGGAGAGGAAAGGGGAAAATCGATTTTTGGCGAGAAATTTCGCAAATTCCGGATTTTTGAGTAGAACTCTACCAAAAATGGAACAAAGATGTTGAGAAAAGCTATGCAACTTCCTTTGGATATTTCCAAAAGATTTTTTTGATTTTTGTGATCTGCCATTTTTTTTTTCTTTTTTTTTTCTTTTTTTTTTTTTTTTTTTTTGGGGGGGGGGGGGGTATGTGTTATAAAGTGCAAATTCGAGACACCCTTTTTAGCGCTAAATTTGCCCTCGGAAGTTTATGAGAGCTGCGGTCACGAAGTTTGGTGCTTGGATTGTTTATATGCATCCGGTACCTAGGAACGGGATTTTTGGAAGTACCCCGTTTCCCCCAGGGGAACAGGAAGCAAAACAACGTTTGTAAGCATAACTCGTCCCCAAATTACTTCACGGTGAAGAAATTGCACATGATGAGACTAGACTTGAGTATAAATAGAACATTATGCACGATTTTAGAACTCTCGATTCTTAAAGAAGAGAGGGGGAAAATCGTTTTTCGGGGGGGGGGGAATTTCAGAAATTCCGGATTTTTTAGTAGAGCTCTATTAAAGATGTTACAAAGATATTGAAAATAGTCATCTGTCTTCTTTAGAATATTTCCAAAAACACATTTTCGTTTTTTGGGGATTTTCGATTTATTCTTTTTTTTTTTGGGGGGGGGGGAGGGGGGCTGTTACAAAGTAGCAAATTCAAGACCCCCTCCTTTTAGCGCTAAACTTGTCTTGAGAAATCTATGAGATCTGCGGTCACGAAATTTGGTGCGCAAATTGTTTATATGTATCCGACACTTATTGCAACGGGATTTTACGAAATTCGCCCCCTTACCCCCCTTGGGGTCGGGGTGGGCAATAAACACGCGTAAAAACACGTTATCCTGTTTGAATTAGCCTTACATTATCTTAGAATGATGAATTTTGGTGTGTGGATGTTGATTAGGTGTACGCATTATGTACTTTGGTGAGATTTCGCAAAACTTCTAACTTAGCCGCTGGGGAAGAGGAATTAAGAAGCGGGTAAGTTACTGCCGAAGGCAGTGTAGATCCGAACTCCTCACGTTGCGAGCGGGAAAAAACTCTACAGAACACAGAGGAAACTTTAACTTAGGTTATTAATAATGATATGGAATTTTGACAACTCATTTCAGTATAGTGATCAGCGAAGCGGGCAAAGCCCGCTAGTTTTAAATATTTTTGTAATGCGAGTGGGACAAAAAGGAAAAGCACTTTTTTTTAAATTGGTCTAATTAACAAAATATCACCATATTATGCGTTTTCCGTTCTGTTTATTATCAAAAGGAAAAGGACTAATGCAGTTTTTCCTGTATTATTGACATTTCTATAAATTAAATTAAGTTAAATTATCCAGTACCAAGACTTTGCGATGAAAAAGTCTCTGCCGAAGTCAGCGAGGGTGGCCCGAAGCGAAGTTTTTAAGCAATTTCAATGTATTTTCTTTTTAGTGTTAATTTGTAGAACGGTATAAAAAATATTGATTCTTTTTTTAATTAATTTAAATATAGTGACCAGCGAAGCGGGCAAAGCCTGCTAGCTTAAAATAAACATGCATTCACGTTATTTTACGAACGATAGAATAAAATAAAAATAATAAGAAGCGTACAAAACCGTTTGCTTAACAGAAAAATAATCTATATATATAAAAATGAATGTTTGTCTGTATGTCCTTTATAAAATCGTAAACGGCTTGACCGATTTCGATCATTTTTTTTTTTTTGTTTTTTTTCTTATAGGCCAGGGATGGTTAAAAATCCTTCATATCTCAAACAAAAAAACAGATATCCGTAAATTTTTTGCTTTAAAATATGGCTAATATAAATGTCTAAAAACCAATTTCTGGAATTTTCGAAATTCGGTCCCCAAGGGGGGCGGGGGGGGGGGGCAAAACGGGATTTCACATGCGTAAAACGCGATTTCGCATAATCCTATATATCTCAAACAAAAAAAAAAACAGATATACATGAAATTTTTGTTATAAAATATAGCTAATACAAATATCAAAAACCAATTTCTGGAATTTTAAAAATTCAGCCCCCAGGTGGGGCAGCAGGAGCAAAAACAATTAGAAATACAGTTAGACCTTTCAAACTGGTACAGATGGGTTTCAATAGCCTGCAAGTCGAATGGGGATATTTTTGAAAGTTATTAGGAGGGGAGAGAAGGGGGAGGGGAGAGGGGGGGGCAAAAAAAAATAGAGTTAGATCGTTCAAATTTGGTATATAGAGGTTTTCGATACTTACAAATCGATTGCGGATATTTTCGAATTTGTAAAATTATTAGGAGGTACGGGAAGGGGGTGGAAGCGTAAGGGGGGGGGGCTATGGGCAAAAACAAACAGAAATACAGTTAGGGCATTCAAAATTGGTACAGATAGGTTTTAAAGGCCTGCAAGTCGAATGGGGATATTTTCGAAAGTGTAAAGTTATTAGGAGGGGCTAGAAGGGTGGAGGGGATGGAGGGGGCAAAAAAATAAAAACAGAGTTAGATCGTTCAAAATTGGTACACAAATGGTTTTCGATACTTAAAATCGAATGCGGATATTTCTGAATTTGTAAAATTATTAGGTGGGGCGGTAAGGGGGGGGGGCTGCTATAACTGAGCCATTTTCAATTTCAGTGTATAAATTTGTTTACTATTTATCCTCTATTTTTTGTAAGAGCACGTGCTGAACAATACGTCAAAGGAAAAAAAAAAGAGTTAAATGAATTTAATGCTTTAATTTTTATGTAAAATATGATCGCGTGCTATCTTCAAAATTTGTTAAAATGTAAAGATTATGCGGTGCGTGTGGCATCCATTGTTTTGTTTTTTTATTCAAGAAATAGAATAAAGAGAGCAAGGATGTTAGTTGCATTTTTTCATACAGTTTGAATTTTAAATTTTAGTGAAGTATTATTTACCGTAGGAATAATTTTCTTATGTTTAAAGTTATAGGGAATTATTATACGAGAACAAGAGATGCTACTTTAATAATTTTAAAGTGTAAATAATTATTGGCGTCCGCTTTTATACAGTTAATTTTAGTAAGAGAAAAGCTAGGAATTTGCGGTGCTTATTTCATTGCTTTACATATAAATAGTGGAGTCCACGGCGACAGGACCTTTTAAGTGAAGTAAAATTATTTTGATTATATTAAGATTAAAAAGATGTTTAAAACCGTTAAAGGATTTTAAAAAGAAGATTTGAAGTAGGTAGCCGAAGAGATTGGAGAGACTTTGCCTTCGACGTTCACAATAGCAAGCTTAAAAGAGCTGATTTTAAATAGTAAAGAGTATGAAAAGGATCCCGAATTTGTTCAGGATATTTTAGAAAATGCTATAGCTGAAAGAAAATTGAAAGAAGTAAAACAAGCTTTGAAAGAAGAACAGGAACAAGCTTTGAAAGAAGAAAGACAAGCTAAAAAAGAAGCTGAGGCGTTAAGGCTTGAAAAAGAAGCAAAACTGGAAAAAGAGAAATTAAGATTGAATCATGATTTAGAATTGGCGAGAATACAATCATCTGGGCAAATTCAAACTTATGCCATTTTAAGTAATTATGAAAATAGTACTATGAGACGAAAATTTACTTTACCTAAGCTGGAATTCAGCAAATTTGGCGGAGAAATTAAGGATTGGTTGCCTTTTTGGAGCCAATTTGAACAAATCGATAAAGATGATAATATTGCCCCAGAGGACAAGTTCCAGTATTTAGTACAAACAACAATCTCTGGTTCACGCGCAAGAGAAGTTGTTGAAAGTTTCCCGCCAACTGGCGCCAATTATTCAAAGGCAGTGGAAAGTTTAAAGGCTCGTTTTGGCAGGGAAGATATTCTAGTAGAAGTGTATGTACGAGAGTTATTGAAGTTGATAATATCTATGCAAACAAAAGGTAAATTTGCTTTAACTTCATTATATGATAAGCTTGAGTCATATTTACGGGCGCTAGAAACATTAGGTGTTACCACTGATAAATATGCATCCATTTTATATCCTATGGTTGAGTCTTGTTTCCCAGCAGACTTTTTGAAGGCCTGGAATCGCTCGAATCTCTCTTCTTCTAATACGGATGGTAAAGGAAGGTTGAATAATCTGATGCATTTTTTGAAAACGGAAGTAGAAGGTGAAGAGAGAATATCTTTAGCTGTAGCTGGCTTCGGTTTGACAAAGCGTGAAGATAATAAATATTCTAAAAGGAAAAACAGTGCAAGTGCAGACTATATGCGAAATAAAATATCGACAGCTGCAGGTTTATTGACAACGTCTTCTAGTTTAGATTTCAAAAGGGTGTGCATTTTTTGCCAAGGCAAACATTTGAACTCTGAATGCTTTTCAGCTCGAAAATTGAGTTTAACTGAGATACAAAAGATTGTAAAAGATAAAAATTGCTGCTTCGCTTGTTTGTTACCTAATCATACAGTTAAGAAATGTCGAGCAGTTTTAAAATGCATTATCTGTTCTAAGAAGCTTGTGCCTTTGATGTGCGATTTGCGTGTTTCTCAAGGTAAAAGTGCACAAGAAAGGGTTTAAGAAAATTCAGTCAGTAGTGAAGTAAACATGACAAATTTTAATAAGCAAAGTGCTAAAGTATTCCTTCAAACCTTAAAAGTGAAACTAATCTCAGAAAACAAGCAAAAAACAGTTCGTTTATTGTTAGATTCGGCATCCCAAAAATCTTATATTTTGAAAAGTATAGCAGAAGAGAAGAATCATACTCCCATTCGTCAAGAAAAAATGATGCATTCATTGTTTGGCGGAGTTACAACAAAGGAATGCCAACATAATTGTTATAGAATAAAGGTTAAGGATACGAATGAGAAGTTCACCTGCAATTTTGAAGTGATGGATCAAATTACTATATGTGAAAACATTCAACCGGTCACTAAAGGTCCGTGGATTAAAGAGTTGAAGGAATATGGAATCGAATTATCTGATGTAAGTCAATGCCGTGAAGCTATCGAAATATTGATTGGTGCTGATGTTATGGGAAAGATGCTAACTGGCAAAAGAAAAATATTGACATCTGGTCTTGTTGCCATAGAAACATACCTTGGTTGGACATTGATGGGCAAGGCGCCTCACACCGAAGTTTCAATAGATAATTTAGCAATGATGGTGACGTCTTTGTTCGTAAATGAAGCTGATATCTCAAACTTATGGAGATTGGACTTGATCGGAATAACAGATACTATAGAAAAGAAATCTAAAAGTGAGATTGACCATCAAACAAAGGAACATTTCTTAGAGACCGTAAAAATTAATAAGGATGGTCGTTACGAAATTTATCTTCCTTGGGCTGACGACACATCTGCATTACCAAATAATTTGAGTTTGGCTGTAAGACGTTTAGAAAGTACAACTTCTAAGTTATTAGCTAAGAACATGTATACGAAAAATATGAAAATATATTTATGGACTGGTTGAATGAGGGGATCATAGAAGAAGTTCCTGCTACCAAAGTGAACTCTCATGGTAATTATTTACCTCATCACTCAGTTATTAAAGAGACCAGTAGTACAACACCTATCTGTCCAGTTTTCGATGCTTCAGCAAAGTTTGCTAACCATCCATCTTTAAATCAGTGCCTGCAGTGTGGCCTAAATTTGGCCACTGGCCACTAGGTCGTGTCACAGAACTTATTCCTGGAAATATAAGAAAGTTCGACTTGTAAAGGTTCAAAGTTCGCAACATGAACTTTTACGACCTATTCAAAGATTATATCCTTCAGAAGTAACATCAAATAATAGTTCAAAACTGAAAGAAGCATACCATTCAAAGGAAATCTCTGCTCAAACCGTTAACCTGTTGTAACTTCAGAAGAGGAACCAGTCAAACATAACAAAGCGGGAAGGAGAAATAAAGTCCCTCAAAGACTAATGTTATATGAGAACTACACCTGCAATATTTGGTTTTATTATAACCTATAATCAAAAGGTGGGAGGGTGTTATAACTGAGCCATTTTCAATTTCAGTGTATAAATTTGTTTATTATTTATCCTCTATTTTTTGTAAGAGCACGTGCTGAACAATACGTCAAAGGAAAAAAAAGAGTTAAATGAATTTAATGCTTTAATTTTTATATAAAATATGATCGCGAGCTATCTTCAAAATTTATTAAAATGTAAAGATTATGCGGTGCGTGTGGCATCCATTGTTTTTTTTTTTTATTATTATTCAAGAAATAGAATAGAATAAAGAGAGCAACGATGTTAGTTACATTTTTTCATACAGTTTGAATTTTAAATTTTAGTGAAGTATTATTTACCGTAGGAATAATTTTCTTATGTTTAAAGTTATAGGGAATTATTATACGAGAACAAGAGATGCTACTTTAATAATTTTAAAGTGTAAATAATTATTGGCGTCCGCTTTTATACAGTTAATTTTAGTAAGAGAAAAGCTAGGAATTTGCGGTGCTTATTTCATTGCTTTACATATAAATAGTGGAGTCCACGGCGACAGGACCTTTTAAGTGAAGTAAAATTATTTTGATTATATTAAGATTAAAAAGATGTTTAAAACCGTTAAAGGATTTTAAAAAGAAGATTTGAAGTAGGTAGCCGAAGAGATTGGAGAGACTTTGCCTTCGACGTTCACAATAGCAAGCTTAAAAGAGCTGATTTTAAATAGTAAAGAGTATGAAAAGGATCCCGAATTTGTTCAGGATATTTTAGAAAATGCTATAGCTGAAAGAAAATTGAAAGAAGAAAAACAAGCTTTGAAAGAAGAACAGGAACAAGCTTTGAAAGAAGAAAGACAAGCTAAAAAAGAAGCTGAGGCGTTAAGGCTTGAAAAAGAAGCAAAACTGGAAAAAGAGAAATTAAGATTGAATCATGATTTAGAATTGGCGAGAATACAATCATCTGGACAAATTCAAACTTATGCTATTTTAAGTAATTATGAAAATAGTACTATGAGACGAAAATTTACTTTACCTAAGCTGGAATTCAGCAAATTTGGCGGAGAAATTAAGGATTGGTTGCCTTTTTGGAGCCAATTTAAACAAATCGATAAAGATGATGATATTGCCCCAGAGGACAAGTTCCAGTATTTAGTACAAGCAACAATCTCTGGTTCACGCGCAAGAGAAGTTGTTGAAAGTTTCCCGCCAACTGGCGCCAATTATTCAAAGGCAGTGGAAAGTTTAAAGGCTCGTTTTGGCAGGGAAGATATTCTAGTAGAAGTGTATGTACGAGAGTTATTGAAGTTGATGATATCTATGCAAACAAAAGGTAAATTTGCTTTAACTTCATTATATGATAAGCTTGAGTCATATTTACGGGCGCTAGAAACATTAGGTGTTACCACTGATAAATATGCATCCATTTTATATCCTATGGTTGAGTCTTGTTTCCCAGCAGACTTTTTGAAGGCCTGGAATCGCTCGAATCTCTCTTCTTCTAATACGGATGGTAAAGGAAGGTTGAATAATCTGATGCATTTTTTGAAAACGGAAGTAGAAGGTGAAGAGAGAATATCTTTAGCTGTAGCTGGCTTCGGTTTGACAAAGCGTGAAGATAATAAATATTCTAAAAGGAAAAACAGTGCAAGTGCAGACTATATGCGAAATAAAATATCGACAGCTGCAGGTTTATTGACAACGTCTTCTAGTTTAGATTTCAAAAGGGTGTGCATTTTTTGCCAAGGCAAACATTTGAACTCTGAATGCTTTTCAGCTCGAAAATTGAGTTTAACTGAGATACAAAAGATTGTAAAAGATAAAAATTGCTGCTTCGCTTGTTTGTTACCTAATCATACAGTTAAGAAATGTCGAGCAGTTTTAAAATGCATTATCTGTTCTAAGAAGCTTGTGCCTTTGATGTGCGATTTGCGTGTTTCTCAAGGTAAAAGTGCACAAGAAAGGGTTGAAGAAAATTCAGTCAGTAGTGAAGTAAACATGACAAATTTTAATAAGCAAAGTGCTAAAGTATTCCTTCAAACCTTAAAAGTGAAACTAATCTCAGAAAACAAGCAAAAAAACAGTTCGTTTATTGTTAGATTCGGCATCCCAAAAATCTTATATTTTGAAAAGTATAGCAGAAGAGAAGAATCATACTCCCATTCGTCAAGAAAAAATGATGCATTCATTGTTTGGCGGAGTTACAACAAAGGAATGCCAACATAATTGTTATAGAATAAAGGTTAAGGATACGAATGAGAAGTTCACCTGCAATTTTGAAGTGATGGATCAAATTACTATATGTGAAAACATTCAACCGGTCACTAAAGGTCCGTGGATTAAAGAGTTGAAGGAATATGGAATCGAATTATCTGATGTAAGTCAATGCCGTGAAGCTATCGAAATATTGATTGGTGCTGATGTTATGGGAAAGATGCTAACTGGCAAAAGAAAAATATTGACATCTGGTCTTGTTGCCATAGAAACATACCTTGGTTGGACATTGATGGGCAAGGCGCCTCACACCGAAGTCTCAATAGATAATTTAGCAATGATGGTGACGTCTTTGTTCGTAAATGAAGCTGATATCTCAAACTTATGGAGATTGGACTTGATCGGAATAACAGATACTATAGAAAAGAAATCTAAAAGTGAGATTGACCATCAAACAAAGGAACATTTCTTAGAGACCGTAAAAATTAATAAGGATGGTCGTTACGAAATTTATCTTCCTTGGGCTGACGACACATCTGCATTACCAGATAATTTGAGTTTGGCTGTAAGACGTTTAGAAAGTACAACTTCTAAGTTATTAGCTAAGAACATGTATACGAAAAATATGAAAATATATTTATGGACTGGTTGAATGAGGGGATCATAGAAGAAGTTCCTGCTACCAAAGTGAACTCTCATGGTAATTATTTACCTCATCACTCAGTTATTAAAGAGACCAGTAGTACAACACCTATCTGTCCAGTTTTCGATGCTTCAGCAAAGTTTGCTAACCATCCATCTTTAAATCAGTGCCTGCAGTGTGGCCCAAATTTGGCCACTGGCCACTAGGTCGTGTCACAGAACTTATTCCTGGAAATATAAGAAAGTTCGACTTGTAAAGGTTCAAAGTTCACAACATGAACTTTTACGACCTATTCAAAGATTATATCCTTCAGAAGTAACATCATCAAATAATAGTTCAAAACTGAAAGAAGCATACCATTCAAAGGAAATCTCTGCTCAAACCGTTAACCTGTTGTAACTTCAGAAGAGGAACCAGTCAAATATAACAAAGCGGGAAGGAGAATCAAAGTCCCTCAAAGACTAATGTTATATGAGAACTACACCTGCAATATTTGGTTTTATTATAACCTATAATCAAAAGGTGGGAGGATGTTATAACTGAGCCATTTTCAATTTCAGTGTATAAATTTGTTTATTATTTATCCTCTATTTTTTGTAAGAGCACGTGCTGAACAATACGTCAAAGGAAAAAAAAGAGTTAAATGAATTTAATGCTTTAATTTTTATATAAAATATGATCGCGAGCTATCTTCAAAATTTATTAAAATGTAAAGATTATGCGGTGCGTGTGGCATCCATTGTTTTTTTTTTTATTATTATTCAAGAAATAGAATAGAATAAAGAGAGCAACGATGTTAGTTACATTTTTTCATACAGTTTGAATTTTAAATTTTAGTGAAGTATTATTTACCGTAGGAATAATTTTCTTATGTTTAAAGTTATAGGGAATTATTATACCAGAACAAGAGATGCTACTTTAATAATTTTAAAGTGTAAATAATAAGTATTGGCGTCCGCTTTTATACAGTTAATTTTAGTAAGAGAAAAGCTAGGAATTTGCGGTGCTTATTCCGTTGCTTTACAGGGGCTATGGGCAAAAACAAATAGAAATGCAGTTAGGCCGTTCAAAATTGGTACAGATTGGTTTTAGAGGCCTGCAAGTCGAATGGGGATATTTTCGAAAGTGTAACGTTATTAGGAGGGACGGGAGGGGGGCGGAGGGGCAAAAAAAAAATAGAGTTAGATCATTCAAAATTGGTACATAGAGGTTTTCGATACTTACAAATCGATTGCGGATATTTTCGAATTTTTAAAATTATTGGGAAGGGGGGGGGAGTGGTGGGGCAAAAAAATAAAAATAGAGATAGATCGTTCAAAAATGGTGCATAGAGGTTTTGATATTTACAAATCGATTGCGGATATTTTCGAATTTGTAAAATTATTAGGATAGACGGGAGAGAGGGGGCGAAGGTGGAAAATAACAGAGATAAGTGTTAGAGCATTTTGGGAATTTTTTCCGAAGGCAGTGAGAACCCGGTGCGACATTTTTCCTAATCAGATTTTGTTTCGCTCTTTTTTCATGTGATAAAAATTAATGCAATTTTGAGAATTCAGTAATTATAGTGATTCATTTAAAAATAGTGACCAGCGAAGCGGGCAAAGCTTGCTAGTAAAATAATAAATAAATCATGCCACATTTTTTTCTGTACGTCACGCACAGACAGATAAACGTTTTCTTTTATTAGTATAGACGTACAGTACACTGCTCAAAACAATTAAATGACATTGAAAGTATTTTATAAAATAACAGTATAAGCATTTTTTCCCCCCCAAGAAATAGAAGAACGGAGTTACAGATGCAAATTTTTTTCATTTTCAAACTTCGGAGCATGCAAATTTTGAATTTGACATCGAAAACGACGCTTTAGAGGCAGCGAATGAAATTTCGCTTTCAACTCAATGAAAGACAAAGCAGAAAAGAATGATCGACATTCAGTAAGTGCGCGCTGCTTCGATGAGTACAATACCTCAACGAATTCATTTAGCCGATTCAAAAGCTTGGAGATTTGTTGGTTGGTTAGAGGGGGTACCAAATACAAGCCGAAGTGCCAAAAGCCACTGGAGTTTCACAAAGTAGGATTTCCAGGATCTGAAACAGTTTTTTGGAGACTATAAATTCAGGCCGAAGACCAGGGCAAGATCGTAGACGCGCAACAACGCCCGATGAAGATCGATATTTAAGGCTAACGGCTCGGAGACACGGAAATATGAATGCCACTCTTCTTCAACAGCACCTTCACTCGGTTACTGGTACCGCAGTTTCGACTCAAATTGTTTGAATTAGTCACCACGTGGTAGCAATAACTCGGAGAATCTCATTCCTGTATCGGCAACCGGTCAGACCTTCATTTCGAATGATATGGAAATTGGTGCACCTATCAATAAAAGTGTTAACATAGATTATTAACCCCCACCCCCACCGCTAAAGCTGACACTTCTGTGCACGAACGCAGGATTATTTCTAGAGCCATGTTCTCTACAGATGAAAATACGCCTATTATCTGGATGAACAAAAAATCAAAACTCGTCAGAGAAAGTAAAATTGCGCCGTTATTTTCTCCTCCAGGTCATATCCTCTGTTGCCCACTCCCTGCGGTCACGATGATGCCTTGCTGTTAACGTAACATATATCATTGGTCGGAGAGCAATATAGGCCTACAGGCTGTTTCGGAGAGTTTGGGTCAGAACTGTGATGCCAGCAGCCGAGCGAAGGTATTGTTGAAGAAGTGTGGGATTCATATTAATATTAAGGTGTCTCCTAGTCATTAACATTAAATATCTACCTTCATATTGGGCGTTTTTGTACGTCTACGAGTTTTCCCTGGTCTTCAGCCTGCATTCATAGTATCCAAAAAACTGTTCCAGATCATGGAAATCCCACTTTGTTAAAATCCATTGGCTTTTGGTACTTCGGCTTGTATTTGGCACCCCCCTCTAACCAAACAACAAATCTCCAAGCTTGTTAATCGGCTAAATGACTTCGTTCAGACATTGTACTCTTCGAAACTACACGCACTTACTGAGTGTCGATCATTCTTTTCTGCTTTGTTTTTCATTGAGTTAAAAGCGAAATTTCATTCGTTGCCTCTAAAGCGTCGTTTTCGACGTCAAACTCAAAATTTGCATGCTCCAGAGTTTGAAAATGAGAAACATTTGCATTTGTGATTCTCTTCTTCCATTTTCTACAAAAAAAAAATTCGCTTATACTGTTATTTTATAAGACTTACAATATCCTTTAACTAATAATAATAGGAGACTTGGGGTTGGAATATTAAAACCCGAATAAATTACTACGTCAGAAACGCCAAAGAAAAATATTGGAAATGCATACAGCTGTTTCGGCAGCCTTAAGCGTGCCGTCTTCAGTGCGAAAAGGATGCACTGTAAGGATGCCGCACCTTTTTGCACTGAAGACGGCACGCTTAAGGCTGCCGAAACAGCTATATGTATTTCCAATATTTTTCTTTGGCGTTTCTGACGTAGTAATTTATTCGGGTTTTAATATCCATTAACTGCTTTAAGCAGTGTAATTATTATCACTTTTATTTTTTTTTAATCTATTAATATATATATATTTAACCACATATGTAATTTATCTACTAAATGTGACGTTCTAGAGGATGCTTTTATGAATGTAGCTTAGTTATAACGAAATCTGTTCTTACATTCTGGCTGTATCGAGAGGAGCTATAGTTTTCCACCTTTGTCCTTCCAATATTGTCGCGTATGTGTAGGGAATTTTTCTTCGATCTGACCACTGAATTCTTTTATCTTTTCCAAGGACAGAGTCTATTTCTTCTTGAATTTTAACTTGTATGTCGGGATATTTAGCCATAGCCACAATAAGCCAACAGATAGAATTCTTTGTCGTATCACTTCCTCCAAGAAACAGAGCTTGAATATTCCCGAGCAGATTAGTATCTTAAAAATAAGTAACATTGTCGTAAATACATATTTCTTATTTATAACAAAGTTTTAAGCTAATGAACAATTTTTGATGTATAACTAAACACTTATTTATGATTCAGTTTGTGTACGTTATGGTGTGTATCTGTTATCGAAAAAGTTAGAAATCCGGCATTCTACATAATGCCTAGGCATCGTATATAATGCCTGAACTAGCCGGCAATGCATGAAACGATTCTTATTTCCCAAATTTCCTGAGCATTCTATGGAAGGCTAAATTAAGACTACTATATAACAGGCTGAACCATTTGCCGCCATTTGTACGTCAAGTCCGTCATTGCTAAACTTAAGATTGCTATAATAGTCTTATATAGTCTCATATAATAATATTATATGGTAGTTTGTCACTGCCAAACCTAAGACTATTATATAATAGTCTTATATAATCTCATACAATAGTCTTAGTTTTAGCAATGACGGACTTGACGGAGAAATGGCGGCGAATGATTCAGCCTGTTATATAGTAGTCTTAGCTAAATGAGAAACCGGCAAAGTATGAAATACATCTCCGATTCGTTTCGAGTATCATGCGGCAAGGCACGTGACTTTTAAGGAGCGTCTCAAGCTTAGAATTTGTCAGTTGCACTTGGCGGTTTATTCGTGAATGTCAAAATATACAATTCTGCTTAAATTTGTTCGACATAAAATTGGTTTTTTATTGTGCTGCATGAAAATGGAGGAGCAAACTATAGTGTTGGAGAAGGAGTCATGGTCTACAGACATGAAACAACGATTCGACGATGAACTGTTCAAAATTTGAATTAATGCAGCAAAAAAATAGTTTTTTCTTAACCGAAAACTACTTACCAAAAGTTAATAAATAATGTACAAAAAAGCCAAAATGACTACTAAGAAGGAACCCAGGGACTATTGGTTGCTGAATCGCTGTACTGTGATGATTGTAGAAAACAAAACTCATTTATCCTGTTAAAGAAGGCGTCAGTACTATACAGTATTTAGTATTACGTAAGGGACTCTAAGTTACTTCACGTACTTCATGAAGGTCACTTGGCTTTTGAACAAGGAGGACGTGATAGAATATTGAAAGAACTTTCAATCAAATACAAAAACGTTACACGTCGTGACATTTAACTATACATCCACCTTTGTGAACCTTGCCAGGAAAAACAGAAAGGTATTAAAAAGGGCATTGTTTTTAAAACGTATGATTTTTTTCCGAATTTAATTCTCGTTGATATTATTGACTTTTAGTCTCAGCCAGATAGAGAATGCAAATTTGTTATAGTGTACCAAGATCCTCTCACAAAATTTGTGATTCTCAAACCTCTAACTTCAAAATGAGTTGAAGAAGTATACTACAACCTAGTATACATATTCTCGTTGCTTGGAGCGCTATCTATATTACAGTCTGACAATGGTAGGGAATTTGCCAATAACGTTGTGACCAGCAACCAGCTTGACGTAGTTTTGGCCAGCACTGAAGATCGTCCGTAGGAAGCCTCGTCATTCACAAGCCACGGTAGTGTTGAAAGAGCTAATCAAAATATCGAAAATATGCTCCGTATTTGGATGCAGGACAACAAATCTGACTGCTAGAGTGAAGGACTGCGTTTCTTTCAATTTATAAAAAACAGAGCTTATCATTCTGGGATCAAAAGAACACCATACGAAACTGGCTGCAAATATAAAGTAGGGCTTACAATGTCTTTTCTACCTGAAGATGTTTTAAAAGACATAAATACAGAGGAGAAGCTAGAAAAAGTAATTGAAAGTGTCCAAACAATGGAAAAAGGTGAAACTAATCAGGTTATGCAAGAACTAGTATGTTGTGGCCATCACAAGACCTTTTTCTGTATTTTTCTAAAGCGTATTTCAAACTAGTATGTTGTGGCCACCACATGATTTTCTTCTGTATTTTCCTATACAAATTCAATCAGTAACACTAAATATCCAAAAAAAGTCAATTTTATTGTCAATAGTACATTAATTTTTTATTTATTTATTTATTATTATTATTATTATTATTATTATTATTGTCAAAATGAAAAAAACTGATAACTTTATTTTAAATTATCGCAGATCGATGGTTCAACCATTCGTTTTAAAGGTATTGGCGAGCTCTTTTAAAAGATACCCATCATGAAAATTTACTCCCCTCGAAGGGAGACTTCCTCCCCCCCTGGGGGGTGGCGAGGCTCCTACGCATACAAAATTTTTTTCGCAGCTGACTATCTCTATTATAAATAATTCTTGTAAATTTCAAAATGATTACTGAAAAATAATTCTCTTTATGCACATTTACACAAAATTTTGTCCTATATCATCATGTTAAAAATTTAGAAAAAACGGGATGGCAACGCAACCTGTAAGACAATTTTTACCAAAAGTTGATAGGCACTGACTAAATTATGTCAAGATGCAACTACATACCAATTTGTATGAAATTCTGCGCAGTAGTTCCTGAGATACAGTTGCCACAAAATTTTGTCACACACACAGACTGACAGATAGTCGGTCAGACATTTTCTAAAAATGGTCAAATCGTGTTCTGCAGCTCTCAAAACGTGTAAATCCATCAAAAACCCGAGGTTGAAAACTTTTACGAATCCAATACTTTCTTCTATTGAATATAGAAGAAAGTAAAAACATGGATGAGATTACAATCGATAGTAGATTAAACAAACATAATGAAGACACGCTTACCGAAGAGATTTCCGTTCCTGATACCTGTTGTGTGTGTTTAAAGGAAACGAGTGATGTATTTGCATGCAAAAAGTGTCGTAAAAAATTTGTACCTGCTGTGGCCATGCAAGTAAAGATGATGAAATGGATATTTTGTGCATTCTTTGTTTCAAAACTGAAAATGCTATTGAAGGTAAAATTAATTCTAAAATAAATCTGGATATACAAGTCAAATAAATAAAAATAAATTCGGACCAAAAAAAAAAAAAAAAAAAATTCTCACTGCTTCTTTGGGAACTACTGTGCGAGGTTCCTATTCCTGACGTCGACGAAGGGCGAAGTGATTCGCGCTATATATTGGCAGTTGTAACGACAGAAGATGGCTTCTACCGACTTGGAATTTCTGAAGGAATTTTAAAACAAGTATATGCGAGATCACTATCCATTTAAGTCCTAAGAACTTGCTTAGAATTGAAGATATTCTTGACTACGAAATTCTTCTTTGGTCAGTTGCAATTGCTCAGTCCAGTGAAAGCGGCCAAGGATTCATCAAATGTTTGTGCGAAACAAAGTGCCAAAATATGCAAAGTTTTGCATGAAAAGTGTAATGAAATGTAATTCAAAATGCCATTCAAGCCTACCATGTTGCAACAAGTAAGTTAATTTTAATTTCTTTTCTTTTCTTTTTTTTTTCTTTTATAATTTTAATGAAAATTTTCTTTTCCTTAATAAGAAAGGAATACATTTTGTTTTGCACAACTTTCTTTTTTCTTTAAGTATTTCAAATAATTTTTTTTTAATGGCACTCTTATTATTTTTTCAGAATAACATTTGTATTTTTGAGGAATGCACGTCATTTATATAATAGACTTATCAGGAACTTTTTTCATACTTTGCCTAAATGGCATTTGTCATTAGAGGTCTGCACGGGCCGGGCTGTCGGCCCGAGCCCGAGCCCGGCCCTCGGGCCGGGTTCGGGCCGAAATTTTCAATTTGCTCTCGGGCCGGGAAGGGCCCGAATCTTTTCCTAGAGTCCTCGTTAATCAACGATAAAGGAAAATTATAAAATTCTTTTTCAGTCATTTATTTTACATAATTTTACAGTCTGGTATGTCACATAAAATTTTATTTTGTTAAAATTTAAAACTAGTCCTACAGATCGCCTCTGAGTACAGTCTGGAGTTGAATCTCAAAAGGTGTAATTTTCTAAAGTGTGACGTTTAATTTTTAGGACATAGAATTTCAGACGGAAAAATCAAACCCTCACTATACAAAACCAAAGCAGTGTCAAGTTTCCCTGAGCCAAAATTACTAAGGACGTTCAAAGTTTCTTGGAATATTAACCAGATATTTCGGAAAATTTATTAGAAATTATTCAATCATCGCTAAACCGCTTGGTGATGATCTGCTAAAAAAGAATACATAATTTAAATTTGACATCGAAGAGAAAACAGCTTTTAATGAACTTAAACACATTTTGTCACCAAAACCGGTTTTGTCTATCCAGGATTTAAACTGCCATTAGTTTTTTTAGCATTTTGCTAAAAGGTATCATATTTTGCTAAAACCAGTCGGTCATAATTTCGCTAAAAAGCTATAACTGTATAACTGCATAAAATATCTCTATATAATAATTCAGATTTTTTTTTTTTTTTTTTTTTTTTTTTTTTTTTTTTTGTAATATTTGCAGGCAAAAACTACGAAAGGACTGAAATTTTTGGGAATCCTTATTTATATAGTAATTTGGATTTACTTTTAATTTTCAATGATTGAATTTAAATGCAAAAATACTTAAAAGTATGTTAGAATTCAGAATTTGCTTCATAGAAGCATTTTTAGCACTAGTATTTCACGATTATCTACGACTACACTTTACTTGATTTTAAAATTGCTTTTTCATTTTACACATATGATATGAATACCTCTTTTTCTATTGATAAAATCAAAACATAGTTTCCCTGATTCATATTTTTAAAGTCACAAATATGGATGCTTGGTTAAAATCATCAATGAACAAAAGGAATAGAAAACAAAACTGAAGATAACAATTTTTATTAAAATCACACAATCAACTGTGGAAGAAAATCATATTTTGAATCATATTTTATCTACATGATAGACGAGAGATGTTTCTGCCTAAAAGGTTGTCTGAGTGAGTAATGCTGACCGGTGTGTCGGCCTGGATAGCTCAATTGGTAGAGCCTTGACCTTGTAAGTCAAAGATCCGGAGTTCGACTCCCGGTCCAGGCATTATTTTCACTCAGTCGGAAAAAAAAAAAAAATCAAAATATAAAACTGAGGATAACAAAGCTAAGTAAAAGAAATCAATGGTATCCAAAGAATTAACTTTCGAAAAAGCTAAAATAGTGCTTGCCTACTTTCGCTAAAATGCTAAAGTAATTTTTTTGCCAGGTTAAACCCTGTGTCTATCTAATAACCCTAAAAGCGAAACGGAGGTTCATATGGACGCCTGTAAAGATGGTTACGGTGCGGTTTTAATACAACGATTGATAATTGATAATCATCTTTACCCTATCTATTACACGAGTAAGAAAACAACAGAGGCAGAACGGAAACTTTCGAGTTACGAGCTTGAGGCCATTGCAGTAATTGAGGCCTTAAAAAATTTCGAGTATATGGTCCTGGGTATTCCCTTAAAAATGGTGCCGACCTGTAATGCTCTTGCTATGAGGATGGAGAAAAAAGATATTTGCACGAAGGTTACCCGATGGGCCTTAATGCTAGCTAACTTCGATTATACCACCGAATATCGAAGCAGCACAATTATGCGTCACGTCGAAGCACTCTGTCGAAATTCTATTTGTATGATAGCAACAGCAATAGCCATAGCCAGTTTAATTTACCTACAAAATGGCAACAAAATTTTAAAGTCGCTAAGGGGTTCTATACTAAAGCTGTACCAAAGAAATTTTAAGAACTCCATACAGTAACCGTTGCTTAGGAAGGCAACGCAATTAGCGCATGTCTTTATATAGATGAATAGATTTAAAAAAAAAAAAAGTTCTGTCGTACTAAATTAAATTCTGTTTTGTACAGAATTTAATTTTATATCTATTACGTAGAAAAATTTATAGGATTTTTTTTTTTTTTGTGACGGATGTGACTTTTTACTTCCTTCTATATTCAATAGAAGAAAGTATTGGATTCGTAAAAATTTTTGACCTCGGGTTTTTGATGGATTTACACGTTTTGAGAGCTGTAGAACACGATTTGACCATTTTTAGAAAATGTCTGTCTGTGTGTGTGTGTGTGACAAAATTTTGTGGGAACTGTATCTCAGGAACTACTGCACAGAATTTCATACAAGTTGATATGTAGTTGCACCTTGACATAAATGAGTGCCTATCAACTTTTGGTAAATATTGTCCTACAGGTTGCGTTGTCATCCCGCTTTTTCTAAATTTTTAACATGGTGATATAGGACAAAATTTTGTATAAATGTGCATAAAGAGAATTATTTTTTAGTAATCATTATGAAATTTACAAGAATTATTTATAATAGAGATAGTCAACTGGGAAAAAAATTTTGCATGTGTAGGACCCTCGCCACCCCCCTGGGGGGGAAGTCCACCCTCGAGGGGAGTAAATTTTCACGATGGGTATCTTTCGAAAGGTCTCGTCAATACCTTTAAAACGAATGGTTGAACTATAAATCTGTGATAATTTAAAACAAAGTTATCGTTTTTTTTACTTTTAACGAAAATAAACTTAGAGAAAAAATCGTATTTCTTTTTTAACGAAATTTAACTAAACTTGGTATTTAGTTGGCCCCTGACATACACTTAAGCTGATTAGATTCGGGAATCAATCGCTCAACAGGTGGCGCTGTGATCGTATTTTTTCTAAATTTTTAACATGGCAGTATAGGACAAAATTCCGTATAAATGTACATAATGAGAGTTATTCTTAACCTGCGATTGTAAAATAATATGAATTATTGATAATAGTAGTAGTTAATTAGTAAAAAAATTTTGTGCATGTGGGGGCATCGCTTCCCCCCCCCCTCCTGCGGGAAGTACACCGGGGGGGGGGTAAATTTTAAAGATGGGTATCTTTCGAAAGGTCTCGTCAATACCTTTAAAACGAATGGTTGAACTATAAATATGTGATAATTTAAAACAAAGTTATCGATTTTTTTGCTTTTAACGAAAAAAAACTTGGAAAAAAATTGTATTTCTTTTTTTATTGTTATTGAGTGAATTTGTATAGGAAAATATAGAAGAAAGTCTTGTGGTGGCCACAACATACTAGTTTTAGTATTTATTTTTGAAATAAAAATTTTATCTTTGACTTTTATTTATTTCTTTTTTTAATGCTGATTCCCCGTTCATCTTTACATTGCATTAAGGTAATTATTTATACATAATTTACAAACGTAAATTTCAAGTCAAATTTTGAAAGGAATATGAAAAGAAATATTACCGTTGAAGTAATGTCCATCTTTGCCTTTGTACTTGTCCATTTCTTTTAAATAGTCTACAATAAAATTTTCATGTTCTTCATTCTTGTATGTTTTCTTAATCTTTAGAACTTCGTTCCTAAAAAACAGAAAATAACACGTTATTTTCTACCCTAAAATACAATGATTATTATTTTTTGGGGTATAATAATTAGGCGTAATTATTATCAATACAAAAAACCCTTAACGGGTTAAAAGTTTGTGACGCAGCACTGTACTTTATGGCTATAAGAATTAGAAATACGGGTCTTAAAAATAATGATATCAAATTTTCAGTGACGCTTTGATATTAATTAAATTATACATAGATTTTCTTATTTGAATTTGCTTTTTCCTTTTATTTATATTTACAGTGTAAACGTTATTTTCAACATAAAATAATATATAGCATTTACTCATTGATACTTTTCCATTCACATCTCTTATACTATGAAAGCATGTGTTTTAAAAGAAATTATATGAAATTCCAGTAACGCAGTGGTGTTACATTAAGTGATTTGTTTTTAAATTTCTCTGCAATTATTTTGTTTTGCATATTAAAGTATATGTGCACATTGAAATATTGCTTTTAATTTTCAAATACGCTGTCAAATATATCACTTTCATTAAGCTTATATTATGTACTGAAATATATTTATTTCAATGAATTATTCTATCTTTTGCGTCACGCCATCCAAAACTGAAAAAAATTTCACAGTTTTTTTCTTTGCATCACGATATCTATTTGCATGCATTTTCAATTTATTTGGATGAAATGACACAAAGTAAACATTTCCATATATTTTACTTACAGTTTTGGATGCCGTGACGCAAAAGATAGAATAATTCATTGAAATAAATATATTTCAGTACATAATATAAGCTTAATGAAAGTGATATATTTGACAGCGTATTTGAAAATTAAAAGCAATATTTCAATGTGCACATATACTTTAATATGCAAAACAAAATAATTGCAGAGAAATTTAAAAACAAATCACTTAATGTAACACCACTGCGTTACTGGAATTTCATATAATTTCTTTTAAAACACATGCTTTCATAGTATAAGAGATGTGAATGGAAAGGTATCAATGAGTAAATGCTATATATTATTTTATGTTGAAAATAACGTTTACACTGTAAATATAAATAAAAGGAAAAAGCAAATTCAAATAAGAAAATCTATGTATAATTTAATTAATATCAAAGCGTCACTGAAAATTTGATATCATTATTTTTAAGACCCGTATTTCTAATTCTTATAGCCATAAAGTACAGTGCTGCGTCACAAACTTTTAACCCGTTAAGGGTTTTTTGTATTGATATCATTACTTTTTAGGGGTTAATGATCAAAACGTAAAATTAAAGGAGCATGGTAATGAGTTATAACACTGTATTAAAAGTGTTGTTTTATAGGTCATACTCGAACAAAATAACAAACTAAATAAAATTTTAAAATTTTATAAAAAGTGATAAAAAAGATGGACACATGCAACATTACAAAGGCATAATATAGTACATTTTAAAAATGACAAAAATTTCTTATTTATATTTATTTCTTATTAAAATTTTTTAGGTATAGATTTGATTTAAAAGAGAAAAATAAATATTAATAGAAAAATCTTTAAAAGGTGAAAATTTTATACTGGTAAATATTTAAGTAGTATAGTTTGTTATGAATTTAATTTAAAAAAATCTTAATCTATTCAAAATTTTATTATAGCTTAACATTTTGTAATTTATATATTATATATACTAGAAACTTAAAGAGCAAATTAATTATTTTCAAATTCTGTTTTAAGAATTTTTTCAATCCGTAGTTTAAGTGATTTATCACCTAATTTTGAAAAAATTACAAATATTTGCATATGATTATCATATTATTTGTCATTTTTATGAAAATAAAGGAAAAATTTTTTGTTGTTGCAATCACCTTTTAAAATAGAACCAATTTTGAAAGTTAACAACGTATCAGCATGAAAACAATGTAAATACAAAGAATATTTTTGATAAACAAATGTCATATAAAATACAAGTACCTAAATAAATAACTCATTTAATATATATATTAAAAAAAGAAAAATATTTTTTTTTTTTTTTTTTTTTTTTTGTTTATTTTTGACGCTTTCCGATAGATGGAGCCAAAACGATTATTTGATATTCAGTATTTCAGATGGAAGAGAAGAAATTCGTTCGCGAAACTGCCGCATCACGGTATTTTCGGAGTAAAAAATAGTTCGATTTTTAAACTGAGTTATAAAAAAAACAAGAGTTTTCCTAGGGAAAAGGGAGATGTCAGGCACATCAGATAAAAGCGATTAATATCATATATAAATTAAACTAAATTCGCTCGAGCCATATTCGAGAAAAAATTCTTACACATTAGTCCGTCCATGTATAACTTAAATGAGCCAATTCATATCTCGAAATATATTGCACGCAGAAATGTAGAGATTTCAGGGTAGGATCAGACAGAAGGTGAAAGTCTATTTTGAAAATATCAGAACATAACCTCCTATATTTCCTGAGATATTAAGTGTCGGCTTTCAGCGGTTTGTTTGATCTTAAAATTCCTGTATATATAAGTGTCGCAGTTTCGTTCGTTTTTCCGTTTCCGCTGAGTGTCGTGGCGTTCGTTTGTTTTGCGCTTGCGTCACTAGAAAAACTGCCGTTTTTCATGATACCCTAAAAATAATAACCACTCTACTATGATAGTCATATATAGTAAGTTTAATACTTAAAATTATCAGCAAATTTCCATTTTGGACATATATATAAGAGGATATATATATAAGATTGTCTTTCTACTGCAAACGGAGAAGTTATTGACGTACACAAATATGACAAAATGCTTATTCCTGTCCCCAAGAATTGAACCTTTTCAAGTTTTCTATAACTTCTCTATTAGCTAAGCGAAAGTCACAATTTTTTATTATATTTATTTTGTTGCATCTTATTTATTTTATTTTTTAAGCATATTATACACACAGAAGTCTTAGTATTTCATATGGAAAAATTAATGACGTACTCAAGCACAGGAAGAACGCTCATTATGCAGGACGTTCAGAATTCTCTTTCATACAATACATACTTTTTTTTTTTTTTTTTTTTTACATTATACATACGTCTACGAACGTCTTAGTCAGTATATTTTGAATATGATTCAAATATTTGATATGTTTTTGATATGATAATATTTTATTATGATAATAAATGATCAGCACAATTTAGATAATCTTATTTTATGAAAGATTAAAAAAAAAAAAAAACCCGTTGTTCCTATCTTTATGTCGCGGAGTGTAGTCTTAAATTAGAAAAATTTTAGTCTTAAAACTTTTCTAAATTAGTCTTAAAAGAAAGATTAGTCCGGGAATAGTGTTATTTTATGATAATAATAAATGATAAGCACAATTTAGATAATGTTATTTCATGAAAAATCAACTAAAAAACCCTTTGTACCTATCTTTTTGTCGCGGGGTGTAGATCGCTTTTATGTAGCTCTGTATGTTGTCTGAAATGAATGAATTACAAATATCTAATAGCGAAAAAATAAAGAAATGAAAACTAAAATTGAAAATACCTTGTGAGCAATTTTAGCTTGTGTATCACAATGTATCTAAATATTTTGTGAGACTCTGTTAAAAAAAAAAAAAAAAAAAAAAAAAAAAAAAAATGCTAACTTTACTTTGTTTTAAAGGAGATGTACTTAGGGGCATTTTGATAATGTATATCAATTTTGTAATGTATTGTGCATTATAAAGAAATTAAAACAATCCTCACAATATTTCTCACAAACAGCAGTATATTGGAATTCTTTTTGTGAGACTATTTAGGGACTAAAAATTTTATTTTTTTAATTATTTTTAATAGAAAATATATTATTGTGAACCTGAAAAACTTATATGAGTTCAAGATTTCTACAGGAATTAGAGCATGGAAAAACAGACTATTCGAAGTCATAAACACTTTTAAACTCTAGTGGAAAGGGCTAAAAAGCTGTTCATGATAGGAAAAAATAATTTTAAATAAGTATTAAAGAGTAAAAGTATTTTAACCAGATATAGCACAAAACACTTGCAGCAAAGTGTAAATTATTTTCTTAATGCATATTATTGTTGTCATTAAATTCAAACATAAGTTTGAGGAAAAATTATTTCTCAAATTTTATAACAAAGATATTCTGATAACGTACACAAACATCAAACCGTCTCAATTATATATATTAAAAGCAAAAACTGTTTCATTTAAGAGACAAAAATTTAAGTTAAAATAGATTTAAAAACAAAAAATCATATAAAAGCAATTAAAATCTAGACGTTTCGAAACCCGTCCGGGTTTCCTCATCAGTAATTACAACACAATATGCAAACATTACATGAATACTCATGGAATTTAAAGGAGTACAGAATATTGAAGAGCCAGCCCGCATGCTTCATTGATAGTGTGGAGATGCTTGGCAGTGTGCCAGCTCTCAAGGAAAATACGCGATTTATATTTATGAAAACCAGAATTTAGAATTTTTATATTATTGAAGTCAGGAATATGATCAGTTTCTATTGAATGGATTACAATTTTAGAATTTTGGTTGCAATTTTTAAAAGATCGCCTGTGCTCTTGTAGTCTAATTTTCTGTACGGCCAGTTTCACCTATATAAACATATTTGCAATTTTTACAAGGATTTAAATATATTACTCCAGTTGTCGATAATATAAAAATTCAAAATTCTGGTTTTCATAATTATAAATCGCGTATTTTCCTTGAGAACTGGCACACTGCCAAGCATCTCCACACTATCAACGAAGCATGCGCACTGGCTCCTCAACATTCGGTACTCCTTTAAATTCCTTAAGTATTCATGTAATGTTTGCATATTGTGTTGTAATTACTGATGAGGAAACCCGGACGGGTTTCGAAATGTCTAGATTTTAATTGTTTTTATATGAATTTTTGTTTTTAAATGTATTTTAACTTAAATTTTTGTCTCTTAAATAAAACAGTTTTTGCTTTTAAGATATTCTGATGTTCGGCTCATGATTTATACAGATTATTTGCTTTGGGTTCATAATCCTTTTAGAATCAGTAATGTTTCTTTTTTCTTTTTCTTTCTTTTTTTTTTAATTAAAGTAGAGTAATAAACACCAAAAATGACATGATTGAAATGGTTATTACTTACAAACTATGAATAAACACCATAAAATGCAATAAACTCGCAACAATTGTTTCGGGTCGAAAAAACACACGACCCTTCATCAGGCGAATAAAGTAAGCACGAGTGCTGCAGTCAAAGCGGCAACGCACAAAATCGTTTGAAATGAAAAGAAAAACTTTATAAAGTAGAAAATAAATAGAGCTACTGGTGTGAGTAGAATTGTACAAGAAACAAGAAAATAAATAAATGAGTGAGATTAAATATAAGGATAACAAAAATTAAACGAAAATCTAAGTTACGTGAGTAATTTCCAAGCATCAGAGAAGAAAGGAGTGGAAGAAATATCATTAACAAGATTTTTCGAATTTTTAAATATGTAAAATGCTTCATGAATATCCAAATGGGAGGAACAGACAGGAGATGAGATTATGTTAGTTTTGGAAAAATCAAAACGATGACCTTGAGACCAGCAGTGGGAAGCAACAGAAGATTTGGTAATCTCTTCATTACGAACATTCCGACGGTGCTCATTTATTCTGTATTTCAAACGCCTCCTAGTTTGACCAATGTAACTTAAGTTGCAGGACGAACACGGAATTAAATAAATTCCAGAACGGTTTTCGGTGGGAATGGGATCCTTAAGAGAAGATAATTTAATTTTATTGACGGGTTTGTAAATAACTTTGAAACCAAACGGTGAAAGAATTTTAGAGATTTTAAAAGAAAGTGAAGAATAAAAAGGTAAAACAACTGGGATGAGACTGCGATCGTTTAATTTGGGAGCAGAACGTTTAGGATTCTTAAATTTATGTAGAGCTTTATCGATGATAGATGGGTTATAGCCACGAGAGAGAGCAAGAGATTTTAAATAATTAATTTCTTTCGAAAGATTAGACGGATCAGAACAAATGTGTAAGGCCCGATAAACATAAGTGTAAAAAGCAGACATTTTTTGTTGAGGGGCGTGGTTAGAGAGAGCATGCGGAGGCAAGGAGACTGAGAATGGTTTTCTAAAAACAGTAGTTGAGAAACAATCCTTTTCTTTATTCACAAGAACGTCAAGGAAAGGCAAAGAGCAATCCTGTTCAACCTCAAAAGTGAATTGAATGCATGGGTCAATCGAATTGACCAAAGAAAGCAAATTGGACAAATCTACATCAGGGGAGACAAGAACGAAAGTGTCATCCACATACCTAAACCAGTGAGGAAATTTATATACACCGAAGAGTTTTTCTTCAAAATAGTGCATATAAATGTCGCAAAGTAAAGGAGAGAGAGGACTACCCATGGCCATACCATCATTTTGGGAATAATAAGTACCATTAAAAATGAAGGCAGTTTGCCTGATACACAAATGAACTAAATTTACAAGTTCCTCAATTTCAATAGAAGAATAATGGAATTCACGTAGTCTTCTCTCTAAACAAACCAGAGCACCTTGAACCGGAACATTTGTAAAGAGTGATTTTACATCTAAAGAAATCATAGTATAGTTAGACGGAGAGATGCAAATCACTCTTTACAAATGTTCCGGTTCAAGGTGCTCTGGTTTGTTTAGAGAGAAGACTACGTGAATTCCATTATTCTTCTATTGAAATTGAGGAACTTGTAAATTTAGTTCATTTGTGTATCAGGCAAACTGCCTTCATTTTTAATGGTACTTATTATTCCCAAAATGATGGTATGGCCATGGGTAGTCCTCTCTCTCCTTTACTTTGCGACATTTATATGCACTATTTTGAAGAAAAACTCTTCGGTGTATATAAATTTCCTCACTGGTTTAGGTATGTGGATGACACTTTCGTTCTTGTCTCCCCTGATGTAGATTTGTCCAATTTGCTTTCTTTGGTCAATTCGATTGACCCATGCATTCAATTCACTTTTGAGGTTGAACAGGATTGCTCTTTGCCTTTCCTTGACGTTCTTGTGAATAAAGAAAAGGATTGTTTCTCAACTACTGTTTTTAGAAAACCATTCTCAGTCTCCTTGCCTCCGCATGCTCTCTCTAACCACGCCCCTCAACAAAAAATGTCTGCTTTTTACACTTATGTTTATCGGGCCTTACACATTTGTTCTGATCCGTCTAATCTTTCGAAAGAAATTAATTATTTAAAATCTCTTGCTCTCTCTCGTGGCTATAACCCATCTATCATCGATAAAGCTCTACATAAATTTAAGAATCCTAAACGTTCTGCTCCCAAATTAAACGATCGCAGTCTCATCCCAGTTGTTTTACCTTTTTATTCTTCACTTTCTTTTAAAATCTCTAAAATTCTTTCACCGTTTGGTTTCAAAGTTATTTACAAACCCGTCAATAAAATTAAATTATCTTCTCTTAAGGATCCCATTCCCACCGAAAACCGTTCTGGAATTTATTTAATTCCGTGTTCGTCCTGCAACTTAAGTTACATTGGTCAAACTAGGAGGCGTTTGAAATACAGAATAAATGAGCACCGTCGGAATGTTCGTAATGAAGAGATTACCAAATCTTCTGTTGCTTCCCACTGCTGGTCTCAAGGTCATCGTTTTGATTTTTCCAAAACTAACATAATCTCATCTCCTGTCTGTTCCTCCCATTTGGATATTCATGAAGCATTTTACATATTTAAAAATTCGAAAAATCTTGTTAATGATATTTCTTCCACTCCTTTCTTCTCTGATGCTTGGAAATTACTCACGTAACTTAGATTTTCGTTTAATTTTTGTTATCCTTATATTTAATCTCACTCATTTATTTATTTTCTTGTTTCTTGTACAATTCTACTCACACCAGTAGCTCTATTTATTTTCTACTTTATAAAGTTTTTCTTTTCATTTCAAACGATTTTGTGCGTTGCCGCTTTGACTGCAGCACTCGTGCTTACTTTATTCGCCTGATGAAGGGTCGTGTGTTTTTTCGACCCGAAACAATTGTTGCGAGTTTATTGCATTTTATGGTGTTTATTCATAGTTTGTAAGTAATAATTTTACAACGCCAGTTTATTGATGCTTCCTTATTAAATGATTGAAATGGGTCCGCGAGTACTATCGCTTAGAGTAACGCATCAAATGAGTGTCCAGGCCCTGTAACCAACTTTTTTCTCTTCTGAGCGGCGGTCCTGGTTAAGATCGATTGTCTATAGATCGAATACTTTTTTTTTTTTTTTAAGGAATCCTGGCCCATATCCATACGATTTTCGAAGAAAACAACGGAAAATCTGAGTGAGCTGTTTGTTGAACGTGACCTCCTAACAGCACATATTCTCCAAATGACATCCTCCGGTTGTCCTATGGATGAAAAGGACGTCTATGGAAATCCTACAGACATCTTCAGGATGTATTGTGGACAAGTGTGTTGTTAGGGATGCGAACTCGGGCATCTTCTGACTACCAGCTTTAAAAGCCAAATCTCTTACCCACTAATAAAGATTTGTTTTTACAGATTTTCTACATAATATATGCTTACCTGAAAAAATTGTTGAAATTGATCATTGTTTTCTGCGTTTTTGCAATACTTCCGATACCTAATGCAGCTGCAACATCCCATAGAAAAGGAAAGAAACGGATGATACTGGACTGGCTAAAGCTAAGCATAATTTCTTCCATTGCATTATCTAGAAATACTCTGTCAGGATCTTCAGGAGAGAGTCGTTTTCCAAAGACAAAAGCCGATATGTTATTAGAAACACTGGAGGTCACAATTTTTCTAAAGTCGAAAGGTGCACCTTTATAGGAAGACACAATTTTTATGAAGTCTTCTACTTCCATCTGCAAAAATGTGAAAATAAAATATGAATACATTATCTATATTTTTAATGCATTTTCAAATAAAAAATACTTGTATGTTGTGGCCACCACATGACTTTCCCCCCCTAGGGGGGAAAAGCGATGCCCCAATTTTTTTCCTAATTAACTACTACTATTATCAATAATTCATATTAATTTCACAATCACAGGTTAAGAATAACTCTCATTATGTACATTTATACGAAATTTTGTTCTATACTGCCGTGTTAAAAATTTAAAAAAAATACGATCACAGCGCCACATGTTGAGCGATTGATCCCCAAATCTAATCAGCCCCAGTTTATGTCAGGGGCCAACTAAATACCAAGTCTAATTAAATTTCGTTAAAAATAAAAATAAAAATAAAATACGATTTTTTTCTAATTTTTTTTTTTGTTAAAAGTAAAAAAAAATCGATAACTTTGTTTTAAATTATCACAGATTTATAGTTCAACCATTCGTTTTAAAGGTAGTGACGAGACCTTTCGAAAGATACCTATCTTGAAAATTTACTCCCCTCGAGGGGGGACTTCCCCCCCAGGGGGGTTCACGAGGCTCCTACGCATACAAAATTTTTTCCCCAGTTGACTACCTCTATTATAAATAATTCTTGTAAATTTCAAAATGATTACAAAAAAATAATTCTCTTTATGCACATTTATACAAAATTTTGTCCTATATCACCATGTTAAAAATTTAGATAAAGCGGGATGGCAACGCAACCTGTAAGACAATTTTTACCAAAAGTTGATAGGCACTAATTTATGTCAAGGTGCAACTACATACCAATTTGTATAAAATTCTGTGCAGTAGTTCCTGAGATACAGTTGCCACAAAATTTTGTCACACACACACAGAGACAGACAGACATTTTCTAAAAATAGTCAAACCGTATTCTACAGCTCTCAAAACGTGTAAATCCATCAAAAACCCGAGGTCGAAAATTTTTACGAATCCAATACTTTCTCTATATTACATATAGAAGAAAGTAATAACTCTCATTATGTACATTTATACTAAATTTTTACTTTCTTCTATATGTAATCTAGAGAAAGTATTGGATTCGTAAAAATTTTCGACCTCGGGTTTTTGATGAATTTACACGTTTTGAGAGCTGTAGAACACGATTTGACCATTTTTAGAAAATGTCTGTCTGTCTGTCTGTCTGTCTGTGTGTGTGTGACAAAATTTTGTGGCAACTGTATCTCAAGAACTACTGCGCAGAATTTCATACAAATTGGTATGTAGTTGTACCTTGACATAAATTAGTGCCTATCAACTTTTGGTAAAAATTGTCTTACAGGTTGCGTTGCCATCCCGCTTTTTCTAAATTTTTAACATGGTGATATAGGACAAAATTTTGTATAAATGTGCATAAAGAGAATTATTTTTTAGTAATCATTATGAAATTTACAAGAATTATTTAAAATAGAGATAGTCAACTGGGAAAATTTTTTTGTATGCGTAGGAGCCTCGCCACCCCCCGTGGGGGGGAAGTCCCCCCTCGAGGGGAGTAAACTTTCAAGATGGGTATCTTTCGAAAGGTCTCGTCAATACCTTTAAAACGAATGGTTGAACTATAAATCTGTGATAATTTAAAACAAAGTTATCGATTTTTTTTACTTTTAACGAAAAAAAACTTAGAATTTTTTTTTTTTTTTTTAACGAAATTTAACCAGACTTGGTATATAGTTGGCCCCTGACATAAACTGAGGCTGATTAGATTTGGGGATCAATCGCTCAACAGGTGGCGCTGTGATCGTATTTTTTCTAAATTTTTAACATGGCAGTATAGGAAAAAATTTCGTATAAATGTACATAATGAGAGTTATTCTTAACCTGTGATTGTGAAATTAATATGAATTATTGATAATAGTAGTAGGTAATTAGGGAAAAAATTTGGGTGTAAATTTTCAAGATCGGTATCTTTCGAAAGGTCTCGTCAATACCTTTAAAACGAATGGTTGAACTATAAATATGTGGTAATTTAAAACAAAGTTATCGATTTTTTTTTACTTTTAACGAAAAAAAAAAAATGATAAAAATCGTTTTTTTTTTTTTTTTTTTTTTAAATATTGTTACTGCGTGAATTTGTATCGGAAAATATAGAAGAAAGTCTTGTGGTGGCCACAACATACTAGTTTCCTATACTGCCATGTTAAAAATTTAGAAAAAAATGCGATGACAGCGCCACCTGTTGAGCAATTATTCCACAAATCTAATCAGCACCAGTTTGTGTCAGAGTCCAACTAAATACCAAGTTTGCTTAAATTTCGTACATTAGTTCGTGAGATACAGCGTCCACAAAATTTGTGATACACGCACAGAGACAGACATTTTCTAAAAACAGTCAAATCGTGTTCAGGACATCCCAAAACGTGTAAATCCATCGAAAACCGGAATTCGAAAATTTTTACGAATCCAATACTTTCTCTATATATACATATAGAAAATAGTAAAAATGTTGCTTTAAACTGTTGATTTTGTATATTTGCTAACCACTTGTTAAAAATTGGTTGAAAGTCAACAATGTTTTTACTTTCTTTTATATTCAATAGAAGAAAGTATTGGATACGTAAAAAATTTCGACATCGGATTTTTGATGGATTTACACGTTTTGAGAGATGTAGAACACGATTTGACCATTTTTAGAAAATGTCTGTCTGTTCGTCTGTCTCTGTGTGTGTGTGTGACAAAATTTTGTGGCAACTGTATCTCAGGAACTAGTGCACGGAATTTCATACAAATTGGTATGCAGTTGTACCTTGACATAAATTAGTGCCTATCAACCTTTGGTAAAAATTGTCTGAGAGGTTGCGTTGCCATCCCGCTTTTTTTAAATTTTTAACATGGTGATATAGGACAAAATTTTGTATAAATGGGCATAAAGAGAATTATTTTTTAGTAATCATTATGAAATTTACAAGAATTACTTATAATACAGATAGTCAACTGGGAAAAAATTTTTGTATGTGTAGGAGCCTCGCCTTCCCCCCCCCCCCCTGGGGAGGAAGTCCCCCGTCGCGGGGAGTAAATTTTCAAGATGGGTATCTTGAATCGTCAATACCTTTAAAGCGAATGGTTGAAACTATAAATCTGTGATAATTTAAAACAAAGTTATCGATTTTTTTTTATTTTAACGAAAACAAACTTACAAAAAAAAAACGTTTTTTTTTTTTTTTTTTTTTTTTAACGAAATGTAACCAAACTTGGTATTTAGTTGGCCCCTGACACAAACTGGTGCTGATTAGATTTGGGGATCAATCGCTCATCAGGTGGTGCTGTGATCGTATTTTTTCTAAATTTTTAACATGGCATTATAGGCCAAAATTTCGTATAAATGTACATAATGAGAATTTTTCTTAACCTGTGATTGTAAAATTAATATGAATTATTGATAATAGTAGTAGTTAATTAGGAAAAAAAAATTGTGTATGTGGGGACTTCCCCTCCCCCTGGGGGGAAGTCCCCCCCGGGGGGGGGGGGTAAATTTTCAAGATGGGTATCTTTCGAAAGGTCTCAATACCTTTAAAATGAATGGTTGAACTATAAATATGTGATAATTTAAAACAAAGTTATCGATTTTTTTATTTTTAACAAAAAAAAAACTTGAGAAAACTAGTATGCTGTGGCCACCACAAGACTTTCTTATATATTTTCCTATACAAATTCACGCAGTAACAATATTAAAAAAAAAAAAAAAAAAAAAAAAATACGATTTTTTTTTTCAACGTTTTTTTTTCGTTAAAAAAAAAAAAAAATCGATAACTTTGTTTTAAATTATCACATATTTATAGTTCAACCATTCGTTTTAAAGATATTGATGAGACCTTTCGAAAGATACCCATCTTGAAAATTTACCCCCCCCCCCCCGGGGGGTACTTTCCCCTGGGGGGGGAAGCGATGACCGAGATTTTTTTCCTAATTAACTACTACTATTATCAATAATTCATATTAATTTCACAATCACAGGTTAAGAATAACTCCCATTATGTACATTTATACGAAATTTTGCCTATACTGCCATGTTAAAAATTTAGAAAAAATACGATCACAGCACCACCTGTTGAGTGATTGATCCCCAAATCTAATCAGCCCCAGTTTATGTCAGGGGCCAACTAAATACCAAGTCTGGTTAAATTTCGTTAAAAAAAAAAAAAAAAAAAAAAAACGATTTTTTTAAAAGTAAAAAAAATCGATAACTTTGTTTTAAATTATCACAGATTTATAGTTCAACCATTCGTTTTAAAGGTAGTGACGCGACCTTTCGAAAGATACCTATCTTGAAAATTTACTCCCCTCGAGGGGGGACTTCCCCCCCAGGGGGGTTCACGAGGCTCCTACGCATACAAAATTTTTTCCCCAGTTGACTACCTCTATTATAAATAATTCTTGTAAATTTCATAATGATTACAAAAAAATAATTCTCTTTATGCACATTTATACAAAATTTTGTCCTATATCACCATGTTAAAAATTTAGATAAAGCGGGATGGCAACGCAACCTGTAAGACAATTTTTACCAAAAGTTGATAGGCACTAATTTATGTCAAGGTGCAACTACATACTAATTTGTATGAAATTCTGTGCAGTAGTTCCTGAGATACAGTTGCCACAAAATTTTGTCACACACACACACACACACACACACAGACAGACTGACAGACAGACAGACATTTTCTAAAAAGGGTCAAATCGTGTTCTACAGCTCTCAAAACGTGTAAATCCATCAAAAACCCGAGGTCGAAAATTTTTACGAATCCAATACTTTCTCTATATTACATATGGATGAAAGTAAAAATCGTAATTTATTATTATTACTTTCTTCTATATGTAATATAGAGAAAGTATTGGATTCGTAAAAATTTTCGACCTCGGGTTTTTGATGGATTTACACGTTTTGAGAGCTGTAGAACACGATTTGACCCTTTTTAGAAAATGTCTGTCTGTCTGTCTGTCTGTGTGTGTGTGTGTGACAAAATTTTGTGGCAACTGTATCTCAGGAACTACTGCACAGAATTTCATACAAATTAGTATGTAGTTGCACCTTGACATAAATTAGTGCCTATCAACTTTTGGTAAAAATTGTCTTACAGGTTGCGTTGCCATCCCGCTTTTTCTAAATTTTTAACATTGTGATATAGGACAAAATTTTGTATAAATGTGCATAAAGAGAATTATTTTTTAGTAATCATTATGAAATTTACAAGAATTATTTATAATAGAGGTAGTCAACTGGGGAAAAAATTTTGTATGCGTAGGAGCCTCGTGAACCCCCCTGGGGGGGAAGTCCCCCCTCGAGGGGAGTAAATTTTCAAGATGGGTATTTTTCGAAAGGTCTCGTCAATACCTTTAAAACGAATGGTTGAACTATGAATCTGTGATAATTTAAAACAAAGTTATCGATTTTTTTTACTTTTAACAAAAAGTAACTTAGAAAAAAATTTTTTTTTTTTTTTTTTTTTTTTTTTTTTTAACGAAATTTAACCAGACTTGGTATTTAGTTGACCCCTGACATAAACTGGGGCTAATTAGATTTGGGGATCAATCACTCAACAGGTGGTGCTGTGATCGTATTTTTTCTAAATTATTAACATGGCAGTATGGGACAAAATTTCGTATAAATGTACATAATGGGAGTTATTCTTAACCTGTGATTGTGAAATTAATATGAATTATTGATAATAGTAGTAGTTAATTAGGAAAAAAATCTCGGTCATCGCTTCCCCCCCCCAGGGGAAAGTACCCCCCCGGGAGGGGGGGGGGTAAATTTTCAAGATGGGTATCTTTCGAAAGGTCTCGTCAATATCTTTAAAACGAATGGTTGAACTATAAATATGTGATAATTTAAAACAAAGTTATCGATTTTTTTTTTAACGAAAGAAAACTTTGAAAAAAAAATCGTTTTTTTTTTTTTTTTTTTTTTTTTTAATATTGTTACTGCATGAATTTGTATAGGAAAATATGGAAGAAAGTCTTGTGGTGGCCACAGCATACTAGTTTTTTTTTAATATTGTTACTGAATGAATTTGTATAGGAAAATATAGAAGAAAGTCTTGTGATGACCACAACATACTAGTTTCAAAAGGATTACCATTTATGTATTATGTTATTACCATTCTTCCTAAGAAAAGTGTATTTCTGAACTCTTTATCTACAAACTTCGAGGGGAGTTTGGTTTTTGAAATCCTAATCGCATAAAAAAGCATGGTCAGAAATGGCAAAGAATGTAACCACGTAAAAGAAAAATTACAAAAAGAGTCCAACACAAAAATGAATGTAAATAGCACTTATTACTTAAAAAATAACAAATACCATTGAAGCTGTTTAACGTTTCGTCCGTTGACATCGATGCATCTTCTACACCTACGCCGCATGAAATTTCCGAATATTTTTAAAGATTCTGGACATTTTGTCATCAGCCATGGAGATTTGTGGCTACAGGTCCATATCATAATCTACTAGCGTTTAGTAAACAATGGTCTTCCTGGTAACCACGAAAAAAAAAAAAAAAAAAAAAACTGAGAAGATTTATGTCAGGTGAACTGGAAAGGCCAGACCACCACGCCTAATCCATGTACAACCAAATGTCCCAAATATTATATAATGTAATTAATCTTCTCGAAACTAAATTTGACGGTAAACATGCGCAAAAAATCATTAAGCAATTTTCGAAGAACTTTCTGAAGAAAGATGAGATATTTGTTTGAATGCAGTCGAGATAGTAAGGAGTTTGAACAAACATAAACACTCATCCACAATACTCGACTACGTGTCGGCACGTGTACTAGTTCCTTGTTGGTTGAGTACGGCCAATGTGTGGACATTTTGAGTCTTTGAAAAAAATCTTCGCAGAAAATCAATGTATAAGGTTTGCCCAAATGAAAAGGAGACCTTAGCTGTAGCGGCGTTACATCAAATCCCAGTGAGGTAATGTGTTGGCCGATATATGGCATGATTGCTACATGCACATGCGCAGTTAACGGCTTCGCATGAATATCCTCATTGCTGGAGAGACACTTCCGCAATTCGTTGCATAATGGATTCCTCCAGATCAGCACAAAAGGTGTGCCCAAATGAAAAGGAGACTAAAGTTATATGTGAAGAAATTTTAATAACAATAATATAATTACAGTTCATGTGGTATAGTACAACTATAAATAATTGCCATTTGATGCACTGATCCCAGCGAGTAGGAAGGGAGTGGATGGCTTAACAGATGGGTCAGCAAACATTCTCTCCGTCTTCTGATTCTCTGACAGATGCTTGGGCACCCATTGTGCACAAACATTGCCATAACCAAGGTTTTTGTGGATTATGTGATGCACAGTTCCTTTGTTTATCGACAATTCAACAGTAATTTCACGTGTGGTGATCCGGCGATTCTGCCGTATGAGCTCATCCACAGCCGATCTTTTTTGTGCTGATCTGGAGGAATCCATCATGCAACAAACTATGGAAATGACTCTCCAGCAATGAGGATATTTATGCGAAGCCGTTAACTGCGCATGTGCATGTAGCAATACCACCATGCCATATATCGGCCAACACATTAACTCACTGGGATTTGATATAACGCCGCTACAGCTAAGGTCTCCTTTTCATTTGGGCACTCCTTATATCATTGAACAAAACAGACACTGAAAAGGCTAGTTAGCCGTGCCATGTCGTTGAAATTTGTTGCATTCAATTGAGTTGGTTTCAACATCACACTATATCTACACAATGGGCAACTGGCGGCGGACTAAGGTTCATCCCCAGGGGTGGTCCGAAGACATACCACACAGTTTTGATCCTCTGCGGATAGGATGCCCCTCCTCCCCCCCCCGCTTCGCTAACACTCAGAGGTATCAATTTCGGAATATGAAGGACGTTGTCATGACAAATTTTACGTGTACCAGCCACAATTAGCGTATACGACAACTTGAGCTACCTTTACATTATTACTGCAATCAATCGTATATCAAGCATTGACGAAGAAAAATATTTCTCCGTTGTAAAACAAATCTGAATTGTCATTTGACAAAAAATCATTTAGGTAAAAGCCGATGCAAAAAGGTCGTATTAATGAACAATCTTCATTATTTCAGTACGTCTAAACTTTATACAAATCCATGAAAAGTTATACAAAATCGTATTTTCTTACTTGAATCATGGTCTCCCATTTGTCTCTTCCAAGCCCATATTCCCTCATGGATTTCATGCAGAATTTACGCTGCTCTACCCATTCTTCACCATTTATGCTTGAGAATCCTATAATTAGTGATAAATTATAACGCATCAGTTGAAACTTCATAATACAAGACGGACTGAAATAAATTCATGAGACGTTTACATTATTTTCCCTTACCCTGCTTTAGAAGAAACAGTTTTATTTGTCATATATTTCTATGTGAGGGGGTCCCTTAGCACACTTGCTTCAAACAAGCTTGATTTTGGTTGTTCAGTGATGCAGTTTCTAACCAGATTCAAGATTAGAAAACCAGATTTTAAAAATCAAATGTATTATAGATTTGAAAATTCCTTTATGTCATAAGATAAGTCAAAGACAGCTGCAACCGTAATTCTTAGTTTATTCACCCTCAAAGAGAAGAAAAAATCAATTTTGCAAACTTAGAATAAATAACTTTATATACCAAAGCAATAAAAAAATTCATTTTTATTCAAAAACCAGTTTTACAGGTATTTAGTTCATATGCTGTTATAAGCATAGTGCACGTTTGATGAATTATCAAGCTGGACAAATGTAAACTTGCATGCTTGCATGAACCATGCAGGTTTGAAATATCATGTTTGATACAAGGTTTTTGTGCTGTCTGGGGAAGAACTACCCAATATTAAAAACTATTATTTAAATTGATTTTTTATTTACTTTCTTTTCTTTTTTCTTTTTCTGCCTTTTTTTTTTCTTTTTTTCTTTTTAGGACGGAGGGCTATTAGTTTCAATTTAGAGTTTCCGTAGACCAGTTTTGTGTAACACCAAAATAAATTAGAAATATAAGTCCTATCGTTACAAATTTAGTACCAACTGAAAGGGGCGACTTTTCTGAATCCAGGGGTGCAAACAGTTTTTCGACACGACAATTAGATTTCTTTAAATTAACTGAAGTATGAAATTTTGGTGGAAACACTTCATTTTATTTCATTTCAGTCATTTTAAAAAGTACGTGGCCCAATTTTACGGTCAAAAAATGAGATAAGACATAAATCTATAATAATAAAAGAAAAGGTTTGTCTGTATGTATGTCTGTTCTTCTATACGTTCAGTCCCTATAGAACGTAGAAGTACAAAAACTGACATACGAATGCTCAGGTGTCTTTCTTAGGGGATAGTGAAAACATAATTTAAAAATTTTAATTAGTTGCGGAGATATTGAATAAAACGTCAACGTATGTCAAATAATAAATTATTCAATTCTGAGTTTAAGCAGCGTTAAATGCCCAAATAAATTAAAAATATCAGTCCAATCTTAAAAAAATTCGGTACCAAATAAAAGGGCGATTTTTCTGAATCCAATTCTGTAAAAAGTATTTCGACACGACAATCAAATTTTTTTTTAATTAACTAAAGTAGGAAATGTAGGTGGCAACACTTCATTATTTCATTTATCATTCTTCAGGGCCAGGCATGTTCTTCTTGTCGGGAATAATTTCTTTTAGACCACATGACAAGATAATTGGGAAAAAAAGAAAAAAAAGCAGTTTTTGAATTTTTTTCAATTTTAAACCGATTTAAGCAGAAATTGGTAATCGCCCGTCACTACAGCTCACCTATCTACAGTTAAAATAATCTAAGGTATAGGTTAAAAAAATAAAAACTATTATGTTTTGGCCACCACAAGACTTTCTTCTATATTTTCCTATACAAATTCACGCAGTAACCAAAAAAAAAAAAAAAAAAAAAAAAAAATTCAGTTTTTTTCGTTAAAAGTAAAAAAAATCGATAACTTTGTTTTAAATTATCACATATTTATAGTTCAACCATTCGTTTTGAAGGTATTGACGAGACCTTTCGAAAGATACCCATCTTGAAAATTTACCCTCCCCGGGGGGTACTTCCCCTAGGGGGGAAAAGCGATGCCCCAAATTTTTTCCTAATTAACTACTACTATTATCAATAATTCATATTAATTTCACAATCACAGGTTAAGAATAACTCTCATTATGTACATTTATACGAAATTTTGTTCTATACTGCCGTGTTAAAAATTTAAAAAAAATACGATCACAGCGCCACCTGTTGAGCGATTGATCCCCAAATCTAATCAGCCCCAGTTTATGTCAGGAGCCAACTAAATACCAAGTCTAATTAAATTTCGTTAAAAATAAATAAATAAATAAATAAAAAAAAAAAAAAAAAAAAAAAATACGATTTTTTTTCTAAGTTTTTTTTTTGTTAAAAGTAAAAAAAAATCGATAACTTTGTTTTAAATTATCACAGATTTATAGTTCAACCATTCGTTTTAAAGGTATTGATGAGACCTTTCGAAAGATACCCATCTTGAAAATTTACTCCCCTCGAGGAGGGACTTCCCCCCCAGGGGGGGTGGCGAGGCTCCTACACGTACAAAAAAATTTTCCCAGTTGGCTATCTCTATTATAAATAATTATTGTAAATTTCATAATGATTACTAAAAAATAATTCTCTTTAAGCACATTTATACAAAATTTTGTCCTATATCACCATGTTAAAAATTTAGAAAAAGCGGGATGGCAACGCAACCTGTAAGACAATTTTTACCAAAAGTTGATAGGCACTAATTTATGTCAAGGTGCAACTACATACCAATTTGTATGAAATTCTGTGCAGTAGTTCCTGAGATACAGTTGCCACAAAATTTTGTCACACACACACGCACACACAGACAGACAGACAGACAGACAGACATTTTCTAAAAATAGTCAAATCGTATTCTACAGCTCTCAAAACGTGTAAATCCATCAAAAACCGGAGGTCGAAAATTTTTACGAATCCAATACTTTCTCTATATTACATATAGAAGAAAGTAAAAAAGATTATATTTGTTTAAATTCATTTTTATTTTATCTGTTTATGTAAAGAGACAAAAATTACTTTTAACAGAATTATAATGATATTTTTTTTAGTGCTAGAGGCCTATTTCAGTCGGTACAGTTGTCGAATTTTTATAATACACTCTTAATTAGTGCTAGAGGCCTATTTCAGTCGGTTTATTGAATGGGGATTTATTGAATGAAGTCCCCCCAAGGCACAACTTTGACATGAGTCCCCCCACAGGCCCAACTTTGACATGAGTCCCCCCCAAGGTACAACTTTGACATGAGTCCCCCCAAGGCCCAGCGTTGTCGAATTTTTATACGTCACTCTTAATAGTGCTAAGGGCCTATTTCAGTCGGTCTATTGAATGGGGATTTATTGAATGAAGTCCTCCCAAGGCACAACTTTGACATGAGTCCCCCCCCCAGGCCCAACTTTGACATGAGTCCCCCCCAAGGTACAACTTTGACAACGTCCCCCCCCCAGGCCCAGCGTTGTCGAATTTTTATACGTCACTCTTAATAGTGCTAAGGGCCTATTTCAGTCGGTTTATTGAATGGGGATTTATTGAATGAAGTCCCCCCAAGGCACAACTTTGACATGAGTCCCCCCCAGGCACAACTTTGGCATGAGTCCCCCCCAAGGTACAACTTTGACATGAGTCCTCCCCCCCAGGCCCAGCGTTGTCGAATTTTTTTACGTCACTCTTAATACTGCTAAGGGCCTATTTCAGTCGGTTTATTGAATGGGGATTTATTGAATGAAGTCCCCCCAAGGCACAACTTTGACATGAGTCCCCCCCCAGGCCCAACTTTGACATGAGTCCCCCCCCCCCCAAGGTACAACTTTGACATGAGTCCCCCCAAGGCCCAACTTTGACATGAGTCCCCCCAAGGCCCAACTTTGACATGAGTCCCCCCCAAGGTACAACTTTGACATGAGTCCCCCCCCCAGGCCCAGCGTTGTCGAATTTTTATACGTCACTCTTAATAGTGCTAAGGGCCTATTTCAGTCGGTTTATTGAATGGGGATTTATTGAATGAAGTCCCCCCAAGGCCCAACTTTGACATGAGTCCCCCCCAAGGTACAACTTTGGCATGAGTCCCCCCCCCAGGCCCAACTTTGACATGAGTCCCCCCAAGGCCCAACTTTGACATGAGTCCCTCCCAAGGTACAACTTTGACATGAGTCCCCCCCAAGGCACAACTTTGACATGAGTCCCCCCAGGCCCAACTTTGACATGAGTCCCCCCCAAGGTACAACTTTGACATGAGTCCCTCCCAAGGTACAACTTTGACATGAGTCCCCCCAAGGCCCAACTTTGACATGAGTCCCCCTCCAGGCCCAACTTTGACATGAGTCCCCCCCAAGGCCCAACTTTGACATGAGTCCCCCCCAAGGCACACCTCCCCCTCATTGGGAAAAGAGAAAAAACGTTGTTTTGCGGCTATAAGACAGTTTGGACTTCCAACGTTATTTGTTACAATATCTGCAGCTGAAACAAATTGGTTGGATTTAATGAAAACTTTATCATGGAATTTAGATCGTCACGAATTAACTAAAGAAGAATTTGTCGTTATTAACAAGTTTAGCAGTAGGCCTCTGGCACTAAATTAAAATCTGTCAATGTCAGATTTTCATGATTTAAATAATGAAATAATGTCGTGTCTGTATATATATATTTTTTTTTTTTTTTCGTTTCTGAACTGGGCTGTAAAAAAAGCAGTTTTGGAATTTCTTAAATTTTAGACGGATTTTAACAGAAATCACTAATTGCCCTTGATAGATTATCCAGTTTGAGTCTAAAATATATCAAAGATATTCATTAATAGTATACGTAATACATCATTCGAAAGATATTTTAAAGTACTTTTATTGTTTACTATTAAAGTGATATAAGCTGCTCAAATTCTGTACGAAACTTTCGGAGAAAACTACGGAAAACCCAGAACCCTTTTGTTCTTTTATATTTTACACTTTCGAATTCCGATTTCCGCTCACGTTTCGTTATAACAAGTTTTTTAAAAAGTTACTGTATTAATTTATTTTCTTTTTTAAATCAGTTGTTTAGAGAGAGAGAAATGTTTTTGGAATTTTTGAAAAAATGTTGGGTACAAGTATAATGTTGGTCCACAACTGGATTTAGCTATTTTTCTTTGGCGCCATTTTGAAGGATAACGGCATAAATAATTAAAAATAAGCTTAATTAATTTTGTACATTAATAATGACGCCATTTTGAAAATCACGTTTTGCTTTTGTTTACACTTGGAATCCATGGCAACCATTTGCGAAAATGGCATTTCGCCATAATCACCAATGAAAAATCGCCAAATGCTCTTGCGGACCAACACTATATTAGTTCCCGGAAATCATATATATAAACATTTATGCATACTGATGATCCTTGTTATTTTTTCATGCAAAGAAAGGAAAGTTAATTTTAAATATTTATTTTATTAATATTAAAAATAAGCTTAATTTATTTATGTACATTACAAAACAGACACATTTTGAAAAACGCGTTTTCACTTTTTTTACGTTTGGAATACATGGCAACCACTTCCGAAAATCGCATTTTGCCGTAATTACCAAAAGAAAATCGCTAAATAGGGTTGTGGACCAACATGCAAATTGTTCCAAATAGAGTCAACTCATTTATAAATCTTGTAATTTCGCACTGCTAATTTTTTTAAATTACAGAATTAGACATTTCTGTGACACATTTCGGTATAACTTTAGTATAATCCCCACAGCTGAATTTGGCGATTTTTCTTTGGCGCCGTTTTGAACGATAAAGATGTCGTTCTGGACTGTTTGCGATATAATATGGCAGCCTATTCCTATATGTTGTTTATTTTGGATTTATGATTTATGATTTAGATTATGATTTTATCATTTATGATTTAGATTATGATTTTACCATTTATCATTTATGATTTTTAGATTTAGGATTTAGCCATAATCGCCAACAAAAAATCGCCAAATATCGTTGTGGGGATATACTAAAGTTGTTACCACATTTCATATTTCTAATTATGGCAAGGCAAAAATTCATCACCTAAAAAGTGTAGGCAACAGAAAAAAGTATAAGTATTTGGAAAAAATACAGGCCTATAAGTACTAGATTTTTTCTTTTCTTTCTTTCATTTCTTTTTTTTTTTTTTTTTACAAGCAATTACACCAAAAAAGTCATTGCAATATAATGACAAAAATTTAAAAATTGTCAAGGGGGTCATATATAATAAAGTTGTAACACAAAATGGTCTAAATTTTATGAATTTCTTTCTATTCTTAAAAAAAAAAAAAAAAAAAAACATTTAAAAAAGAAAAAAAAAAAAAAAATGTGGTATTAAATATTATTTATTTCAATTTTACATTAAATATGGGGATTTCTTTAACATTTTTCTGCTTTTGTCTTGTGTTATACACTCATATACAGTGAAAAGCCTCACAGGGATATTAATAAGTTTAGCGAATTGGGGGTTGGTGAGCGAAGCGAGTAGGGGGCAGAGTCCTGTAGTTTACCTTTAAAATTTGAAACTTATATCACCATCCAATTAAAATTTTAATTCACTAGAGCCAAATTATTATTAGTTTTTGCAGGATGAAATGCTAATGATACTTAAACTAAATCATTCAAAGAAAAGCTTCAAAATAAAGTTCATGTTTGACGATTTAGTTTTCATATTTCTCCTGGCAAGACAGCTTTAATAGGACCCCAATGGCGACTTATTAATTTTTGCCGCCATGTTGGCGAGATCCCTTTTATTTTATTAAAAATGAAGAAGTCGCCAAGTGGAGCTATAATAAAGGTACCATGGTGACGTTCACAAATTTATTATTATTATTATTTCTATAAACCAACCTCTATTAACTATGTAAAACGAATTCAAATTAGGTTTCGGAACAGCTTTATTTGACAAGTAAATTCTGTGTGTTGGGGGGGGGGACCACTCAACCCCCCGTTTCATTACTATGAGGAATTAATTTCAATTCCGTGAGAGTTTTCCTAGATATGGCAAAAAATTATAGTAAAGCACTTCCACTAACAATAGAAAAGAGTGTTATGGCTTAAATATTGTCAGAACTGTATATCTTCTGAAAGTTATATACACATCACATGGTGAACATAAATGAAATTTTATATTAATAACTAACGACACAACCTGAAGTACTCTTCCATCAATTTTCAAGTATTGCCGCACTATAATCTAGTTCTTTTGTGTAGCCCTGTAAACGAACAGTGAATGATTTCTATACCATATTCTACATGAATCATGTTTTTACGTATATAATATATATATATATATATATATATATTCGTTTCATTTGGTTTAGTGCACTCTATAGATGTTAAACTCTACTTACCTGCAATTTCACCCATAGGTGTATTTGGATTCTCTTGGGTATCCCTGTACACGAATCATTTGCTTGATCTCAACGAAAAGTTTAGTGTAGCATCCCTATATGATACATATTTAGAATATCAAGTTTAGATATTCTGCTACAATTTGTTTTTGAGATATGCTGATAGCAGACAGACACGCACACACACACAGACCAACCGCTAAAAACATGATTTTTGGATTCAGGGGACCTCAAAACGTGTAAATATAATAAAAACTCAGTTTCGAAAATTTGACCCCAAAACAAAACTTTCTCTGCCTTATGGGTAAGAGAAAATAAAAGAGACCATTTAATTACAAGAAAATTAATATTTAAATAAATAAATCAAAATAAAAAGGTTTAAAGCTATTATATAGCGTATCGTTATTAGTGCGTAGCTATTCCTCAATTTATCTTCATCAGCGCATAAAAGAAACGAAACGAAATGAAAATGCTTCTATATATAAGAAACGAATCGATTTTTACGACTGTTCAACGACTGCACTTTCTTAATTTTTTCTACATTTTTTATGACTACCATTTCTCGATTTCCTGTTGGCTAATCCCCCACATTCCACCTTATTCTGTTGGTAGATTGAACAATCGTAAAATCAGATTCCTTTCTTATATGTAAGAGCACTTTAGTTTAGTTTGTTTTATGTACTGATGACAGTAGGCTAAATGCTAATGCTACCGAAACGGCTGTCTGCTAGTTTATTATTTCCTTTGGCGTTCATGACAATGTTCATTGTTCCCATGTTTATTTATTTAGTGCAAAGTCTCCTGTCAAGATCTATATATTAGTTTAATTAAATTCAAATAATATTAAATTTAATAAATAAATTACTTTTTAAGTAAACATTGTAAACTGTAAAATCTCAACAGTTGCTTCAGGTCAAAATAATAACTTGGCCTCTCGTCAGGTGAAAAAACTAGGAACGAGTGCATTATCCAGGCAACAAAGTGCACTCGTGCCTTTTCAGAAATTTAAAGCAACTTCTGTATTTAACTTTGAAATATCATTTGTTAAATTTCGGAGTAAAGATGCCATCTACCGAACAGAGAAGGAACGAAAGTTTAAAAATCGATTAAAACAAAGAAAAAAAGAAAATTTTGTTCATAAGATAAAAAGACGGAAAATCTGGTATGCGAAACCACACAACTTCCATTACCCACCCATATTACAAGTATTATATGCACTTTTTGGATATAATGTGATCAGAAAACATAAAATTGGTTTAACAAATTAGTCATCTAGCAATTGTCCTACAAGAGAAAACTTACACATGTATAAAGACATATAAAACAGATTTTACACAGCAAGTTATTAAAAAAAAACAGTAGATACGTTTTTTGAAACACTCATTTTTGAGGTCTATAACTGACCTATCTACTCAAGATGAGTGTCAATTTTTTTTTCTGTAATAACCACGTAAATACATGCGAAAGGCTGGCTAAAAAAGTGTTTATGAAAAAATTTTCAAAAAAAAGGGAAAAAAATCGTTAGAGCTGTTTTTGAGATACCGACATTCACTAAATCTTGGCTAACTCAATTGTTGACGGGAAAACAACAATTACATGTAAAAGGATATCTAAGAGAGAGTTAATAGGATGAGTTTGAAAAATATCAGTACAGCCGTTTTTGAAGGAATGCTCTTGCGAGACCGGAAACTGATCTACTTATACAGGACGCGTATCAATTTTCTTGAACAAATCAACTAATGCATACGAAAGGACATCTGATAGAGTGTTTATATAGCAACTTTGAAGAAAATCTTTAGAGCCGTTTTCAAGATATGGACTTACGGTCCCACTTCCGGTTTCGGATGTCCCACTTCCTTTTTTTCAATTTTTACCCAAAATTAGGAATATCATCTGTACGCTAAACCTCTCTCAATTCTGAAGTTTCGTCGTTCTGTCTTCATTAGTTTCAGAGATATGATTAGAAATCCTACATGGATAGGCTGACGCATCCGCCATTTTCTAGCCCACAAGACCGGCTGATGGTTTATTGGTGGTTTTTCGGCAATAAATTGCATGAATAACTCCAGAAAAGGACACCGCCTGTTTATATTTTCTTCATCCAGGAAGAAGAAAAAAGTGGATTATAAACTGCAGATGTAACTCGTGGATACCCGGAGCAGGAGCACATTTTGTAGCGTAAGATTTCCCTTATTTTCAAATTATTTCATTTTATTTTCAAAGTTGTTTGACAAATTTAATATGAATGTACTGTTTTTTTTTAAGTTATTACTTTAAATTCTTTTTAAATTAACTTTAATATTACATTTCTTTTAAAGTGAAGGGTTGCAGTTTTGAGAATGTTGGCGATGTTCTTAAAATTGCCAACTTGTTTGTTTCGTGATAAGAAGTTCTAGCTCACTTGATCTGTATAGAAGTTTAAAGGCGATAACAACGCTAATCAGGTAACCTAGCTTTTTCTACCGCCAACACTTTCCCAGACGGGCTAGAAAATTGCGGACACTGCGCCAGCTCTTATCATATAGGAGTCTTAGATATAATAGTCAGAAGTCAGAAGACTCCCCATACACATATACTTACATAGACACATACACACAAACATACAAATGCGCTGATCAATTACTGAAAACCACTTTTTTGGACCCAGGAAACTTTAAAACATGTAAATCAGATGAAGACAAGATATCGAATCTTTTGACCGAATACAATACCCCCATTACCTATGGTTATCAATGTCAGGTAATGAAAGTAAAAATGCTAACATGATGTCAGATATTTGGTTTCAATGCAAAACAAATGAACCTTTTTTTTTTTATGAAGATAGCGGTGCATCTTATTATTCAATCAAAAATTAAGGAAAAAAATGTCTTACCGACAGCATCGGGTAACGCACTGAAAAGTCCATCAGGTCTATCTGTTGTAGTGGATTTACTGAAGGCATCTTTCACTGCTTCGTAGTCACCAAGTATAACAACTGCAGTTCTGCCCATGTATACGCTACAGAAAGTTGAATAGTTTTTATTGATTTAAAAAGCGGTAAGTTCTGTTTCCGATTATCATAAACTATCACTGAATTCGATACATCGGAAACATAGAAGATGCATTGTTAATAATAACACAGGCTTGCGATGAAAAAAATACAAGGGAACTGTTAGCTGAACTTAATGAATTTTTTGGTGCTGATTTAAAAAATATAACGAAAAATTTCTGTTCCGTCACGTTTTCTTGAAAAATTCAATTTTATTTCGATTTTTAACACATACATAATATTTACTCCTCTTGGTCATCATCTATTTTATGTAAGTTACCTTAATAAAAACATAAAATAGTATGTTGGTGATTTTCTTTTAGAAACTACATCATAATTTGATGTAAAAAATACCCAAAGGAACTTCTCTTTTTTCTCTCAACCAGAGGCGGCTCACGCGATCTAGCAATAGTGGTTTTTTCATCCATTTAAACCTATAAAAATAAATCGATTGCTGAAAAATCAATTTGCTACACCTAGAATCGATAATTTTTAATTTATTTAAATGGATAAAAAACACTGTTGCCAGATAGTACATGCAATATTCTTCAAGGGGAAAAATATATATATCAATATCGATTTTACAAAAAATCTTGATCTGATGGGAAAAAATGGAGGTCATTTTCGAAAGCAGCGCACCAAATAATATAAAATTTAGCGAAAATTTCCTTTGTATTTTTCAAAAATTTCAATTTCACAGGTCTGTGTAATCTTTCAACTTTTCATCAAAGGAATAATACTAAACATGCATTTTCAGCTGTAACCAATATTTTAGTGCTTAATAACAATATTTAAGTTTAACCAATATTTAAGTTTCACCATTTGTGTGGTACTTACAATTGAAACAGCACCACTCAAATGGTTAAACATTTCACCAAAATATTGGTTGCAGCTAAATTGGAACCATTTTTCTGATAAGCAGAATTTTATTTATTTTTAACAATGTAGAAAAGTTTTAAATACTTCTTTCATTTTTTTTGAAGAGTGTGGAAAAGAAAGTGGTATGTTGTAGCCATTACAGAACATTTTCTGATCCAAATTCATAAACTGCAAATTATTTATTAAAGTCATTATTCATAAAAAAATATTTTACATGATGAATGCAGACGTTTTTTATCTCAGAAAAGTATGACCGTAGTGTCGAAAGAAAATCAGCTTCGTGTTCGAGCAAAAATTTGGTAAATATATATGTTATAGGTCCCCATCGGACGAATTGTATAGATTTTGATAAGTGTAGGATTTTACAGGAACACAATAAAAAATTCTTTATCATTATGGCATATGGGCTTAAATTATTTGAGTTGTGATAGCATCTAAACGCTAACGCCTTATGCTGTATTAAGAGTTGATAGGTAAATTATAGGTCACCGTTTTACAATACGTATAAATTTTAATGAGTGTAGAAATTATGTAGATATATAAAGAAAAATTCTTTATGATTACGCTCTAAACCCAAACTGAATCAACATAATTTTTCATTATGACCTTCATAGTTCATATACATAGCACGTTTTGTGAACTTACTATAGGAGCTGAAATATAGTCTTTCATTAAATGTAAGATATTGCAGCTTAGCAGCGCCACCCAAAATCGAATCAGCATCAACTTAAATCAAGGTCCAATTCCAATCACATATAAACTTATATGGAATTCCGCCGATTCATGCGGAAGATACAGAGTCCACAAAATTTTGGTAACACACACACACAGACATTTCTAAAAATAGTAAAATCGTGTTCAGGACTCTCAAAACGTTGAAATTCATTGAAAATTATAAGTTTAAAATCTGACACTTTCTTCTTCAGCATATACTAAAAGATAGAGCACCAAGCATGATGCATTTCAAGGTCTAATAATACTTCTAATTCTTTTGTGTGGTCCAGTAAAAATTTTCATACTTTATTTTAATTGAAGAATGCTTTTATGCATATATATAAAGAAAAAAGTATGTTAATGCCATTATGTTTAGGGCAGTCAAAAGATGTTAAAATGTACCGACAAGAAATTTTACCCATTGATGTAATATATTTAAATTCTTTGGTAAGTATTTTTTTTTCAAATTTGATTTCATTTAAATTTTTTTCCTTTGGTAAGCAGTTGTTTCAATAACAGCTCAAATTTCAAGATTTCTGCAGTGTCATGCAGAGGCGTAGAAAAGATTAGGCTCAGGGAGCTCAAGTCGCTATCCAACCCTGCCCCCCAACAGGATATCATAAAATTTCCATTTAATGCTAAATGAAAGAATCGCCCTTTTAAATCCAAAATTTAAGTCATCTGAATGTTCATTATTAGAGTTTATGTAGCTAATAATAATAATTAGTGAATATTAATTAGCATTTAATTATTACTATTGACTTTCGTAAAAATAATTTTCAACCATTTTTAATATGAAATTTTTTTAATCCTCTCCCCCCCCCCCCCCTCATGATTTTTAATTACTACGCCTTTAGTATGAGGTCAAAAAAAAATTCACATCATGAGATGGATGCTTTTTCCATAGCTGCCAGCTTTTACGCTTTTCCTGAAAGATTCATACTCAGAATTTCTGAACAGAAATATTTTATATTAATTTATTTTATTAAGTAAGGTGACGATAACTTTTTGAAAATACTGGGATCAAATCTTTCAAGAAAAGCGTAATATTTGGCAATTATGCCTTTCCATTTCAGTTTGGATTATTATTATTATTATTATTATTATTATTATTATTATTATTTTATACAGTAGGCAAAAATCTGCACCATGTTAATTTTTAGCAGTGTTGCCAATTATAAGGGTTTGTCCCTACTCGTAGGGACTTTTAGCTGTTTTCTTCAGAATACAGGAATGAAGTAGGGACATTTTGGTGGTAAACTTTCTAACCTTAGAACATCCTCGGATATCTTGAGGATGAAAGTACATCCCACAGACTTCCTCAGCACTAAAATAGGGACTTTTATTGTCAATATAGGAACATTTTAAGCTATCCATACAGACATAGAAAAAATTGTGTTGGCAACACTGACTTTTAGTTCTCTAGTATACGGTAGGGAATGATGAACTCGGATTTTTGACATTTTAACACATTTTAGAGGTTGAAGAATCACAAAATTTGTGTGTTAATCGTCTGCAGATTACTCAATTTCTCACTTACAAGAAAACATTCAAAAGATGTCGTCTTCAAAAAATATTGAAAAAAAATATGTGTGATTCTACTCTTCATAAAACACCAGAAAGTTAAAAAATAATCGGCTGAAATGAATTACAGCGACCACAAAAAATTATCAAAATTAAGCATATTTGGCGATTGATTTTGAGTACTTGGCGGAGAAGCAAAATACGGTTCTGTTCGTACACGGCAATCTCTGTGCTAGCGAACTTATCGCCTAACAGCGCTAAATCGCCAAAAATGCTTAATTTTGATAATTTTTTGCGGTCGCTCTAGCTGTACTTCATTTCAGCCGATATTTTTTTCACTTTCTGGTGTTTTATGAAGAGTAGAATCACATATATGTTTTTCAATATTTTTTGAAGATGACACCTTTTCAATGTTTCCTTGTTAGTCTTTATAAACATTACTTCAAGTTAACAATGTAAAACGTATTTTGTCGTAAAAAATAATTTAAAATAACCAAATTTAAAATATCCCCCCATATATTGAACACTAGCTCAGCAAATTTCAGCATCCTACATTGAAAATTCCGTAAGTTATTCGAAATTTAAGATTTTCTTAACATTATAGAATGAGGCAACACTTCGCATACACATACATTCTAAGGACTATTTTCATCGTAAAGAAGTCCGACTACTTTTAAAATGTCATTTGAAATACTTGGAATCCTTTAGAAATTTAAGGTTTTCTTAACGTTCTAGAATAGGGCAAAGTGCAAAATTTTCCCTTAAACGTGCATTATGACGATTATTTTCACCGTGAAGAAGTTGGACTAGCTTTAAGGTATCATTTGAAATACTTGGAATCATTTTGAAATTTGAAATGCTTAACGTTATAGAATGGCGCAAAATGTCAAATTTTCCCATGAACATGCATATTGAGGATTATTTTCATAGTAAAGAAGCCGGACTAACTTTAAAATATCATTTGAAATATTTGGAATCATTTGAAAATTTAAGTTTTTCTTAACATTATACAATGGCGGAAAATTCCAAAATTTCGCAAAATCATGCCTTATGAGGATTGTTTTCATCGTAAAGAAATTAGACTGGCTTTAAAATATCATTTGAAATTACTTGGAATTATTTGGAAATTTAAGATTTTTTTAACTTAATAGCGGCAAAATGCCAAAATTTCGCATAAATATGCATTATGAGGATTATTCACATCTTAATGAAGTCGGACTAGCTTTAAAATATCATTGGATAAAATTTGGAAATTTAAGATTTTCTTATAGAATTCGGCAAAACGCCAAAATTTCGCATAAGTAGGCATTATGAGGATTATTTTCATCGTAAAGAAGTCGGATTAGCTTTAAAATATTATTCGGAATGCTGACATGAACACTATAGAATAACTACATTTTGCTTTGAAAATTTTATAAATAATTCGAAATTTAAGACTTCTTAACACGTCAGAATAGAGCAAAATTTAGAATAAACGTTTATTTAAGCAACAGCTAATAATTTAAACCATAACGCAAAAGCAAGAGTATTTTAATTTTTATTTTATTTAAAAAATTATTTATTTTTTATAATTGTCAAACGGTGCGAGTTGGATACCATTAGTAAAATATAAAGTATGTAAATCACATAAATAATACTTTAAATATTAATTATACATACCTGAATACATTACCGTAAATATACTTCAGTCGATTCAATTCCTTGAAAGGTTCTAATCCTAAAAATGGTAAGTATCCCAAAATGGGAACTCCCGAGGGTCCTGGTGGAAAATTACTTTTCTTGCGCGATTTCTGATACAGTATTAGAATAGCAATAAGTAACGCTAAAACTACTGTCAATATTTTGCAACTGAATATCTTTTCCGATATTTCATTGTAATTAAAATGAGTTTCAGACATGTTAATTCTAGTGTTAATTTATTTCTATATTTTAGTTGTTATTTCACGCAGACATATTTATATTTTTCTACATAACTATCAAACGTCGAGAGTTCGAAAAACGAAGATAAACTTATCTGTAATCTTATCTAAAAAGTATTATCTGGTCTTAACTAAGAAGATAATTTATATATATCTTTACTATTGCTAGGGGATTTCTTTTCTTTTCGCATCATCGTTGATGTTAATGAAAATTTTACTTAAATCTATTGAAATAAAAACATCAGTCTGTCAGCATTTTGTAAGCACAATCAATATTAATGAAATCAGACTTTTGTCTGTAAATTTCTCAGAATAAAAATAAAAATTGCAATATTTTCGCGTTTCATACATGTTGAAAGCCAAAAATGACTTCAGAAAATTTTCTCTGTGTGTGTGTGTGTGTCTGTCTGTGTGGGCCGTTGTGTCTGTATGTCTGTAACGCTATTTCTGTCCGAGTATCATGTGAGAACGGCCTAGATAGAATTCAACGACGCTTGGCAGGAATTTAGGCCTGTACCCAACTTAAAATTAAATCTATTAATTTTTACGAAATTTCCCCCCCCCCTCCCCCGTAGTGGGGCAAGAGTCATAACACGTTTGTAAACATATTTCTCAGAATAAAAAATTTGTGAAATATTTTCACGTTTCACACATGTTGAGCCAAAAATGACTTCAGACAATTTTCTCTGTGTGTGTGTGTGTCTGTCTGTGTGAGTCGTTGTGTCTGTATGTCTGTAACACTATTTTTGTCCGGGTATCATGTGAGAACGGCCTAGATAGAATTCAACGACGCTTGGCAGGAATTTAGGCCTGTACCCAACTTAAAATTAAATCTATTAACTTTTGCGAAATTCCCCCTTAGTGGGGACGGGAGTCAAAACACGTTTGTAAACATAACTCAGCACCAAATTACTTCATGATGAAGAAATTGCACAAAGGGAGATTAGACTTGAGTACAGTTTTGGGATTTTCAATTTTTAAGGGGGAAGGAGGAGAAAAATCGATTTTCGAAGAGGGGATTTCGCAAATTCAGGATTTTTGAATAGAACTCTACCAACACTAGTTGTTGAAAACAAATATGCGCCTTCTTTAGGATATTTTCAAAAACCTACTTTTGATTTTTTGTGATTTTCGATTTATTTATTTATTTTTATCTATCTATATATATCTATATATATATATATATATATTTTTTTTTTTTGGGGGGGGGGGGGTCGTTACGAGGGGGCAAATTTGAGACCCTCCCTTCCTTTTAAGAGCTAAATTTGTCCTGGGAAATTTATGGCAGCTGCTATCACCAATTTTGTTTATATGTATCTGACACCTATACTATAGTAACTGAATTTTGCGAAATTGCCCCTGGGGGGGGGGGGGGGCAGAAGGCAAAGACGCGTTTTTAAACATAACTCGGCTCCAAATTACTCCATGGTGAAGAAATTATACATGTGGAGACTAGACTTAGTAAAACAAAGGAAAAAAAAATCAAAATTTTTTATTTTTAAGGGTGCGTGGGGGGGGGGGGGGGGAGGATTCCGCAAATTCCGGATTTTTGGGTAGATTTCTACCAAAAATGGTACACAAATGTTAAAAACAGCGATGCGTCTTCTTTAAGATATTCCCAATAACACATTTTAGTTTTTTTTTTTTTTTTTTTTTCGATTTTTCGATTTTGAGGGCATTAAGAGGGGCAAATTCGAGACACCTGCCCCTTTAGCGCTAAATTTGTCCTGGGAAAACTATGGCAGCTGCGGTCACGAATTTTGATGCATAAATTGTTTATATGTATCCGACACCAACTGTAACAGGATTTTACGAAATTTCACCCTCCCCACGTTTTCTCCTCTTGGGGTCGGGATGAGGGAGGGGGGAGCAATAAACACGTTTCCAAGCGCAACCTTATTCTAATTTTGGTCAATAAGAATGTTTTTTTTTTTTTTTTTTTTTTTTTTTTTTTGGGGGGGGGGGTGGATATGCGTACACAAAACGTACTATAAAGGAAATTTGTGACATTTTCTCTTCCCCATTTTAAAGACGGGGGGGGGGGCATGTTTTCAAGTGTAACTGCTACCCAAATTATCTTAGGAAAGCAAGTTTTGGATGTGTCGATTGGTTATGCATACCCAATATACACTACAAAGAGATTTTCTGAAATTACTTTCTACCCACCCTCATCCCGTAAGACGGTGCGGTAAAAAAGACGTTTTCAAACTTAAATCTGCTCCAAATTATCTCAGAAAGCGATTTTTTATGCGTGGGTCGGTTATACGTATCCATTATCCAACACACATGTACAAAGAGATTTTGCTCAATCCCTCACCCTTCCTACACTTTAAGAGCGGGGGGAGCAAAAAAATGTTTTCAAACGTCACTCTGCTCCAATTTATCTCAGGAAAGCGATTTTTTTATGTGTTGATTAGCTATGCGTATGCAACACGCACACTAAAGAGATTATATGACAATCTCTCCCCCCTCCCACCTTGGGGCGGGCGTGGCAAAAAGCCTGATTTCAAGCTTAAATCTCGGCGAATTTTGGTGTGTAGGTTTTGATTAAGTGTACGCAAAATATTCTTTGATGGGATTTTGCAAAACTTCGTCTAATTTCAGTGTTTTTTTTTTTTTTTAGATTTTATTAATAATGATATGGAATTTTGAGAAGTCATTTAATATACCACAACTAAATTCAAAAACTGACGTACAATTAATAGAAAGAAAATAAAACTTCTTCACACACCATAAATTTTAAGTCAGCACAACCGGTTTCGAAAGGACGTAGCCTTTCTTCATCAGGTGCAAACACGTGCTACTACCTTGGAGGCAAAAGAAAGACGCAGTCTTTCTAAAGAGATTATATGACAATCTCTCCCCCCCCCCTCCCTCCTTGGGGCGGGCGTGGCGAAAAACCTGATTTCAAGCTAAAATCTGGGCGAATTTTGGTGTGTAGGTTTTGATTAAGTGTACGCAAAATATTCTTTGGTGGGATTTCGCAAAACTTCGCCTAATTTCAGTGTTTTTTTTTTTAGATTTTATTAATAATGAATGATATAGAATTTTGAAAAGTCATTTAATTTACCAAAACTAAATTCAAAAACTGGCGTACAATTAATAGAAAGAAAATAAAACTTCTTCACACACCATAAATTTTAAGTCAGCACAACCGGTTTCGAAAGGACGTAGCCTTTCTTCATCAGGTGCAAACACGTGCTACTGCCTTGGAGGCAAAAGAAAGACTTGACTTAAAATTTATGGTGTGTGAAGAAGTTTTATTTTCTTTCTCATTTAATATAATGTCCAGCGAAGCGGGTAAAACCTGCCAGTTATAATCATAAAACATCAACCTATCGAGACTTAAAACAACCTAATTTAGTAAGTTTGTAACGCAACTTACAAACTGTAATCAAATACTAGTCATATATTTTTCAAGGAAACTTAATTATTGCAATGCGGTGAAAGATTTTCAAGGACTGTTAATTGAGGTCTGCAGGCGGCAAAAATTCTCGATTTGGTCTTGGGCCGGATCAGGCTCGGGTTTATTTATTTATTTATTTATTTCATCTGCGATCAGGCTTTTTTCTTTTGTGTGTGTGTGTATGTTCGGGCAGGACCTGGATTAAATATTTTTCGGGTCGCGTTGACACAGAAATTTTTTTACACTTTCCTCGACAATTAATGAAGAAGGAAAATGAGAAAACATTTCATTAGTAATTTATTTTACATAATTCTGTAGGTTAGTAAGTCATATGAAATTCTGTTTTGTTGAAAAGTGTTTATGTCTTCAACTTGATTGCTGCCTGTTCGCGCATTGATTTCCACAAATAATATTAGCAAATATCAAAATATTCAAAATGGTGTGCATGTCGCTAATAGTTCGAGCACATGCACAAACAAAATAAATCAAATGCATTACTGTCTATGAAGCTCTATAGCACATGGCCTGCAGATTTTAGGGACTGTGAAGGATATTTTTTAGACACTTCTCCGCTCCTTTCCAGGGCATTAAATGTAATGAAATTAGCATCATTTTTCAAATGAGAAAAAGCATCTTTTCCAATGAAAATGATTGGATTACCATTAACGTTTTGTTTACAGCTTGAAAAAAAAAAGGTTTCAGATACATCATAGAATATAAGTGGAAATAGATGAAAGTAGATTTTTAGTATTATTAAACCTTTTTAATACCTCTTACAAAGTTTGATGAATACTAATATTTTAGGTTTGACATTCTGCCTCTCCATCCGTAATAATACATCTCTGTTTATACATAATTGTCTTCTAAAACAGGCCTGTCCAACCCAAAACACTCGGTGGGCCGCATTAGAAATGTATTTTATTCGTTCGGGCCGCACCGTATGTACTGTCATAAATACCCCCCCCCCCTCTTTTCCCGACAAATTTCGCCGTAAATTAGCTGATAATTTACGGTGAAATAAGTCGGGGAAGAAAATTAATATTATTATTTTATGACTGTACCTACATATGCATATGTGTATATAAGTTTGTGAGTATATAATTCATGTATGTATATACTTTTTTCAAGGTAGGGTAGGGTGAAAATTCGGAGCAGAATACATTAATGTAAATTATTTTCATTCATAAATTAACAATGGTATGAAAAATTTATGAATGTATATTAAAACTATAATAAAAGAATGAATAATGGATTTAATAATATTTCATTACAACAATTCTTTAGCTATCAATAATCGTTTAAAGGTATTTTCACTTCGAAAAGTCAGACCGTATTTATTAATTTTTGATCCATTAACCAAAGCTGTCAAACTTTAAATATCATGTTAGTCTCCTCGCGCGCCGCAAGAACCTACGCGGTGGGCCGCATGCGGGCCGCGGGTTGACCACCCCTGTTCTAAAAGATGAGTAGTTTTGTAACAGGATTTTCTGTTGCTTGTCTATATAAAACCTCTGAAAATTAGATACTAAAAAATTTTTGGAGAGAAATAACTCCTTTTTTTTTTTTTTTTTTTTTTTATCGGATCGAGCCTTATTTTATCGGTTTTTGTACGAGCCGGGCCAGGCCGGGCCGGGTAAGTAAAGCTTTCGTACGGACCGGGCCTCAAAATTTTCAGCCATGCTAACCTCTACTGTTAATAATAATCATCCAATTAGTCATTTTAAATTATTCACAGATAATTTAATTTTTAAAGATAGTTTTTCAGTTTACATTTCTGAAATGGATAGGTATGCAATTGTATTTTATTATTTTTTTCTTTGAGTAAATAGAGCGTTTGAAGTTGTTTTGTTCACTTTTAATGTAAATACCTCTGTCATATGCACATGAGTTCTTAAAACGCCGAAGAAATATAATAATAAAAATAATTATTTAATTCTCAAAAGGGATGTATTCCAACCCCATAAAAGCTAGCCCTCCCATAACAAAATTAACACACAAGCCTCATATGTAATTAATTTGATCATTGTTAGATCACATTTCATCAATAATTTTTTACTTTCTCTTACCCGTAGGGTCGAGAAAGTATTGTTTTAGGGTCAAATTTTCGAACGTGAGTTTTTGTTATATTTACATGTTCTGAGGTCCCCTGAATACGAAAATCATGTTTTTAGCAAATGGTCTGTGTGTATGTCTGTTATCAGCATATCTCAAGAACAAATAGTAGCAGAAATTCCAAACTCGGTACTCTAAATGTGTATCATATAGGGATACTACAGGAAGCTTTCCGTTGAGATGAAGCAAATGGTTCGTGTACAGGGACACTCAAAAGTATTCAAATACATTACGTCTATGGGGGAAATTGCAGGTAAGTAGAGTTTAACAACTATAGACTGCACTAAACCAAATGAAACGAATATATATTTTTTGTAATAGAGATAGTCAACTGGGAAAAATATTTTGTATGTGTACCCCTCGAGGGGAGTAAATTTTCATGATGGGTATCTTTCAAAAGAGCTAGCCAATACCTTTAAAACGAATGGTTGAACCATCGATCTGCGATAATTCATTTTAAAATAATAATAATAATGTAATATTGAGAATAAATTAATTATATATATATATATATATATATATATATATATTCAGTGTTATACTACTTCTCTAATATGGAAATCGTCTGCATTATCATAAAAGAATTTTTTTAAATAATAATTTTAATAAATTATTTTTTAAAAACAGAATTATTTTTTAATAACGGAATTAAATTCTATATAACTGTAGGTGCATTAATGAAACGGGTGGTTGAGGGGGGCTACCGCCCCCTCACACAGAACTAATTATCATGTAAAACTCTTCCGAAGCCTAATTTGAATTGTTTAACATAGGTTTACATAACAGTACTCGTTATCTTACCTCTTAATCTCCTCCAACCTGTATTTATAGTATTAAATTTCAGGGTAAGAGAAAGTCGTGTGAGTGACACATCAGATTATTTTTGTTTGATCGATTTCATTTAGAGTTATAAACAAAAAAAAAAAGGGGGGGGGGCAGGGGAGGCGAGGGGCTAACTTTCATCAAAAGTAAAATTTCCCAAATTACGGAAAAAAATCTGGAGTGACTCCACTCGACTTTCCGAACATTGAGTAACTAACAGTTTTGTAGATAAAATAAAGAAAGAGGAGTTGCTAAACAAACAAAAAAGAGAAAACCATAACAGAATGTTTGAGTATTTTTCTCCATATATCACACGAGGTTTTATTTAACGCTACTGAACTTTGAGCCCTTAGATCATAATGATAAAGAATTTTTCGTTGTGTCCCTGTAAAAATCTATAAATGCTAGATTCACCAAAATGCTTATAGTTAGTGCAACAGTGATTTATAATAATCATACAAATTTTCAGCTCAATTGAATAAGGCGTTTAGATGCTATCGCTGGTCTCATAGGCCATAAAGATAAAGAATTTTTATTTGTGTCCCTGTAAAAAAACTGTAAGTGCTAGATTCACCAAAATCTATACAGTTGGTTCAAATATGACCTATAACATGTGTACAAATTCTTTGCTGAGATTAATAAGGCGTTTAGACGCTATCACACTTTTAAAAATTTGGCAAAGAATTTTTCTTTGTGTCCCTGTAAAAAAACTATAAGTGCTAGATTCTCCAAAATCTATACAGATTGAGTATCTGTGACCTATAATATGTGTATAAAGTTTTTGCTCAATTGAATAAGGCGTTTAGATGCTATCGCACTTTTAAGATTTTGGTCCCTTGGCCATAATGATAAAGAGTTTTTCTTTGTGTCCCTGTAAAAAAACTATAAGTGCTAGATTCACCAAAATCTATAGGGTTCGTACTATGGTGACTTACAATATACGTACCAACTTTCCGCTTATTCGAACAAAGCGTTTAGACGCTAGCGTGTTCACTCACAGACATACACACATACATACACACATACATACACACACACATACATACATCATCGTAAAAATAGTGAAAACGGACTCGTTGGACCTCGAAACGTATAGAAACATCAAAATCTCGAATTCGGATTTTTGACATGATTACAATACTTTCCTCACTATAGTGTTCGGAAAGTAAAAAAAAAAAAAAAAAAAAAAAGATTCAGAAATTGTTAGATCTGATTCGATCAACCATTTTCAGAGTTTGATCAACGATGAAAATAGCTTAAAATTCAATTTTTTTAACCACAAAAATTTAAAAGTTAACCCACCCACCACACACACACTTCCTCTTGATGGATATTTGGGTCAAAATTGGCCCTACCCGATGTAGAATCGTTAGATCGGATTTAATTTTCAGCGTTTGATCAAACTCGGGAATAACTTAAAAATCGATTTTTTAATCAAGAAAATTTAAAAATTTTGTTCCTTTTGACGGGATATTTGGGCCAAAACTGGTCTTATTCAACGTAAATCGATTTTTAAGCTACTTCTGGGTTTAATTTGATCAAACGCTTAAAATGGTTAATTAAATCTGATTTAACGATTTTACGTCGATTAAGACCAATTCTGACCGGAATATCGGTCAAGAGCGATCTAACTTTTGAATTACAGTAGTTAAAATATTGACTTTTAAGCTACTTCCGGGTTCGGTCAAATGCTGAAAATGATTCATGAAATATGATCTTATGATTTTACTTCGGATAAAAGTAATTTTGACTCGAATATCGGTTAGGGGGGGGGGGAGGGGGGGCTGACTATTTAAATTTTCGTGTTCACATTTAGAAAATTCACAACCATTAAATTGATTCTCATTTTCCAAAAACTGATTTTTTAAATATTTAATATTTCACTTTGAAGCTAGTGCAAAAATGCACTTAGTTTATTTTTCAAATATTCGTAAATTCACCAACACGCCTGTAAAATAATAGATATGCTCAGATATAAGTTTAAAAAATTATTACAACTCTCATACTTTTTACTTTCTTCTCTTTTCAATAGAAAAAATGATTGCTTTTGTAAAAATTTTCGACTTCAGATTTTCGATTGATTTACAAGTTTTGATAGGTCTAGAATACAATTTGACTATTTTTAGAAAATGTGTGTCTGTCTGTGTGTGCGCGAAACAAAAATTTTGTATCAACTGTATCTCAGGAACTACTGCACAGAATTTCATACAGAGATACAGATTGATATGTAGTTGCATCTTGACATAAATTAGTGTCTATCAACTTTTATTGAAAACTGTCCACCAGATGGCTTTGACATCTTACTTTTTCTAAATTTTTAACATGGAGGTATAGGACAAAATTTGCTATAATTGGGCATAATGAATATTATCTTTAACAGATCATTATAAATTTAAAAGGAATTATTTAAAATAGTAATAGTGAACTAAAAAACTTTTTTTGGACATGCAGGAGCAACACTTCCTTCCCTGGGGCAGAAAGCATTGGAAGTGCTCCCTTGGGGGATAAGCATCCAAAATTAATTATTATACTATTGATCAGTGATAATTTAAAACAAAGTTATCGATTTTTATTATTTTTAACTATAAATAAATAAATAAATAAAAATATTAAAAAATATATATATATAATAAAGTATAGTTAGAGTAGAACATAAAATAGATTTTCTTTGGACACTTAGTGTTATACTTCTCTGTGATGACAATGAACTACATTCATCGTGAAAAATAATTTTTTTAAATAATAATTTCAACAAATTATTTCGATTGAATGAATTTGTTTAGGAGAATATAGCAGAAAGTCTTGTAGTGATCACAACATACTCTTTTTTTTTTTTTTTTTTTTTTTTTAGAAACTAACAGAAAACTTTTTCAACTGCCATTTTCCAAATGGCTTGAAAAATTATACAAATTAATTTACTTTGTATACCCAGCTAAAAAAAAAAAAAAACTTAAGAAAAAAAAAATTGCACAAAACTGCAGATTATCTGAAGGTATTTGGAACAATAAAAAGTTTAAGGGGAAAAAAAATACTTTTTTCCAAACAGCAAATTTTTTGCTTTTAAACTGCAGTTATTCTGGAGATTTTATGATTTTTGTTCCGAATATCTTCAGATTACCTGCAGATTTTTTTTAGCTGGGTAGCTGGGTAGTTAATTCACTAGCCAATTTTTTTAGCTGCTGCGTAGCAGAAGAAAAGCCTTAAAAAAATTATTAAATTTCAAGTTTTAAACACCAAATACGAAAAACTGAAATTGAATTTGAAATTTGGCACTGAAGTAGCTCAGACATTTCTCGCCAAAATGTTTACTTATGCATTTCCAATACTCATATCTACTCATAAAATAAAATTGAAAAAAATGCGCAAAAACATTGAAACAGCTTGGACCTCTTGGCGGAATTTGAAATTTGGCACTGAAGTAGCTTGGACATTTCTCGCCAAAATGTTTACTTATGCATTTGCGATACCCATATCAACTCATCGCCGAAATAACAACAAAATTATAAATAATTATAGGATTAAAAAAAATTATATTCCATGTTTTTAAATTTTCTGTTGAATCTTATAGCTATAGAATTACATTAGCACTTTATCAATGTGTAGAAAATTTCAAAGCGATAATGACGTCAGTTTTTGTGAGATGCATAATTTAATTTTTTACAATTTTTCAATGTTCACGTTTAATTAAATGTATTTATTTTTATTTAGAAAAAAAAGAAAAGAAAAAAAAAAAAAGAACTTGTATATATATATATACAGGGTGGTCCGAAAATCATGATAGAAAGTAAGCGATTGTTGTGGAAAAAATGAAATATGCAAGAACATGAAACCTATGTTATTGAATAAAGATATAAATGACATTTAATATACAAGGTGCTCGAAATGTCTACCGCCCCCGACTATAGTGTTGTAAAGCCAGTTCCGAAACTCTGTCATAAAGCGCTGGAGTGTGTCAGAATCAAGTGCATCAATCTCGATTCTGATGGTTGATTTCAGATCCTCAAGTGAATCAGGGGTATTCCTATAGATTCTGTCCTTGTTGTAAACCCATAAGAAGAAGTCGCACGGATTTAGGTCCGGACTGTATGGGGACCCATCTATCCCGTGCCCCGTGAATTTTTCTTCATCCAAAGCAATCAAACGCTCACTACATGTCGTTTTAAGCCACAGGAAGACATCAGCAGTTGCATGGAGACGAGCCCCATCTTGTAGGAACCAGTACTGGCATATCATGTTGAGACAGCCCGCTTCAGGGCCAAAGTGATGGTCTAGAAACTCTCGATACTTCACTTTCGTGACCATACCGTCAATGAATATCGGACCACTCATCCACTTCGACGATATGGCACATCACACCGTGACCCTTTGTGGATACAGTCATGAGACGACACTTAGATGAGGATTTTCCGCACCTCAAAAAATATTCTTACAATAAATAATCATTTTTCCAAGGTCAGTGATTCCATATTGGTTATTCATTATTTCCGGTAATCAAGCATTCACCTTAAATGTCAATATGTGTGCTATTACAATATGGAAGAATTATAATTATATCAATAAATTTGAAATCAGGAACTTAAAATACTTTCTATCATGTTTTTCGGACCACTCTGTATATATATATATATTTGGCAACAGTTAAATTATAACTAATATTTATTTTCATATTTTAATTAATTAAAAGAAAACTTTTCAACATCATATCTTTAATAACTTGATGTATATAGTGTCCACACAAAAAATGAACAATTTTAAGACCTCTTTTAAAAAGTGTAACATCTATGCAGTATCTTTAAAAAAAAATCATCAGTTTTTACTAAAAAAAAATTTCCACCTTTCATCACCAAAGTAGCTAAATCTAGACCAATCAAAAATAGGAGTGGTCCACCTGGAATTGTTCTTGACAATCTCTTTGCTTTATTTGTAAGATGAGAATCTATTACGCAACTGATTATAATGATAGAAACTCTGCAAAGTGAATTGCTGAAGAATCTGAAATTTACAAACTTTAACTGAGAAAAATTCGCGCTTGTGAGTGCATTTCCCAATAAGATGGATATTTTCGTAATAAGCTCAGTTAGACTTTTAAGAAGATATATAACATGTATAAATACCTTCTGAACTGTTGGTGACCCTCCTTTGTGAACTGAATTTGGACCTAATAGTCAACATATATTTGTTTGTTTGAAACTTTTTTCTTTTTTGTTGCGGTCATATTGGGCGCGTTCAAAAGTATTTCCCGGTCACTTCTCGAGTTGGGAAATGACATCACGCGGGAAGTTCGGGAAATTATAACTACCATATAGGAGCCTAGGAGCCTTACGAAAAATGACCGAGATATAACTACTTCCGTACACATCTCATCTTCCCGGGAAACAAATATATAAACAAACATGGTTCCTATATGGTAGTTCTAATTTCCCGAACTTCCCACGTAACGTCATTTCCCAACTCGGGAAGTGACCGGGAAATGCTTTTGAATGCGCCCATTTTGACTTTGGAAACCAAATGAAATATGGAACAGTGGTAGCTTTTGAAGTTTAAAAAATTGCTTATATTTCTAGACATTACGTACAACTAATTGGCGTTTTAAATATATCAGTGTTTTTTTAATTTAACTATGTGCCACATAAATAAATAAATAAATAAATAAAATTGTGAAAATTTTGTGTTTCCCGGTTTTTCTTGTGAAAGTGAAGTTTTGAGATTCAATATCTGGTCTAGACAATCTATATTCAGTGAAAAAATGATATAAGATTGTATTACAAATTTATTTCTATGTACTATCTTATTAGTAGTATTACTATCTTATTAATCATTTGTGTGTGTGTGTTAATTATTCTCTACAACAAAATGCCCCTCTCAAAATTTCAAGTTTTCCCATCACTACTTGTGAAGTAAACAGTAGCAGATCCAGAATTTACCTTTTTTTTTTTTGGGGAGGGGGGCTCAGAGATCCGCCACTGTGTCACCCATACTTACACTTATCCCGAGAATTTTGTATGTTGGTCAGGTGTAAGTAGAATGTTTACACTTGTCCTAAGTACCTCAAATGCATCACTTACATATTTTATTTTGCTTTCTCTACGTCTTTTAATTTTTATAAAAATATTATCTGCGATACTGATTTATAGATCTTACTAGATATATTTTCTCTCCAATTTTTATTTTCTATAAAATTTAATTGTATAGATTATTACTTTTTAAATTGACTATAATTTGGCGTAGCAAAAAAGCCAAGGAAAATAGAAGTGGCTAAAACGTTTGCAGATAATCAAGAGTTTACCGTATTCTGATCTTTTTTAGGTTTTGTTGGAGTGTTTCCAAACCATGGGACAAGTGGAACCATACAAAATTTTCATTTTTTTTTTTTTTTTTTTTTATGTGACACATTGTTAAACTACAAAAAAAATCTGATATTTTTAAAAATCCAATTAGTTGTACTTAATGTCTAGAAATTTTCAGAAGTGTAAATACAATACCAATACAGCAAAATCAGCTCAAAGTCGAACTAAACCAAAACTTTGTTACACTTACCTCACTTAAACCTATCATGTTCATGGTTTGAAATTTTCATGATTTGATTTGTCTTCTTTTCAAATCAGCTGAAAAGTAGATTAGATTAGGATAATTTTACAGCCTTGAATGAATATATCAGTTAAACTTGTTTCAAATAATTCAGTCAAAACATTGGCTTGTTAAATTCAAAGTTCCAGGTTCAATTTCTGGCCTAGATATTTTTTGTTCAAAGTTAAAAAAAAAATATATAAAAAATAATTGTATTTTAAAAGATTCTGCAATTAATATTATTAAAGAAAATGCATATTATAACTTATCACAGTTTAGCTCTTTTATAGCTTAATTTGTCTTCTTTCAAAACTTCTGAAATGCAAATTGGTATAATTAACCAGTCTCAAATGAATTTTAATTCTTAGTTAAGATAGCTTTTGTCTTGTATAAAAATTCTTCAACTTTTCATTACAAAATGTTTTTAAATTAACAAAAAAGGTGTCTTATTATTTATAGTCAAGGGTCGTAATGTTCCTCTATTTTTACATGTATTTTATTATTTTGTTTTCACTATTTCGGAACAGTAATTTTTAAAACAATATTATGGCATTAAAACACCAAAAACAAAAAGTGGTGGGAAAATAATAAAATGCTCGTAAAAATATAAGAATGTTGCAACTTCAACCTCTGCTTATAGCTTTAATTAATATCTATATAAAATGAAATAACATTAAATAAACTCAGGCAATTTTTGTGGGCATACTTACCAAAATAACATACCATATTAATTAGTCTTTTAAAAATTTTTCAGGTATTGAAATATTACAACCTCTCTTCCATAATAATAGTTACAAACTAATGTTTAAACTTAAGGGCCCGCTTAACTCACCGCCGCCGGAAGCCGAAGTTATTCTATCGGAAATTTTTCTTTACAAATAACTTATTAACTAATACATATTTTTAAATTCTGTTTTCACATTCTGAAAATTCCCAGCTGTTAAATTGACGGACCTTTTTTTTAAAAAATATTTTTTTAATTTTTTATATTTTATTTTGAAGCTGCAAAATACGAATTTTCAATATGTGAAATTCTTTCATTTTGCAATTTCAAAATAAAATATTAAAAATTAAAAAAATACATTTTTAAAAAAGATCCGTCAGTTTAGAAGTTGGGAATTTTCTGAATGTGAAAACAGAATTAAAAAATATGTATTAGTTAATAAGTTATTTGTAAAGAAAATTTCCCCATTGGCTCGGGCTTCCGGTGACAGTAAGTGAAGAGGGCCGTTAAATGAGAATTATTGATGAATGCAGCTGTAAATTACGCTGTAGTGTAAAATTGCAAAGCCTTAGAGCAAAATCAATGTTTTATCATACTTGTGTCATTTGTTTTTATGCATTTTGTAATTTTTAGGCTAACTTAATTATCGTGAATTATAACTATTCTTATGTTTTTCTTATGTATTCTTATGTTTCATACACTGATCGAAATCAATTGCTTTAATTATAAACATAGATAAAAAACCTTAAACATTACTTTGTGCGTCGTTGTTGTTTAAATTTTTCACCCGGGTTACCGGTCCTCTTCAGAACGACATCTTCTGTGGAAGACTTGAGCTTGACTGATCTTGAACGTGTTTTGCCAAAAGGTGGCACCACATACGGTCTGGGACTACTGCGCCGCTGTCATTGCATGCATCATTATTGGTTGAAATTTCTATCGATTCTCTAAACATTGCGTAATAGTAATCATCGTAATTGGCTATTTTAGTGGCTTTATCAACATATGTTTTAACAACCGTTTAATAGTTGTTTATCAACAACTATTTTAATGTCTTGTTTATTGAAAGTTTTAGCTAAGGCTGTATTACATTTTCTCGTTTTTAAATCATTTTTATGTTCAATGGACATATTCCCACTTTGGGATCGAGGCTACAAGGATATCAGCTGGGTAGGGAAACAGTCTCAACTCTACCATAACAAAGCATTGTGGCTTGCAAATTTTTATCTTGCAATATTATTTATAAGAGTTACGGATTATATGAAATTGAAGTAAGAGTGATATAGTGATACCTTTGTTTTTAATCCAGTTTTAGTAATATACTTTAATATCAGTGGCGTATTCTCTGGGTATGCTAGGCATGCGCCGCATACCCACTAAAAACTATCTAAACTTTAAACAGAATTTATTTAAAAATAAATTATTTGAACTAATTTTGTTTAACACTCGCTTCCATTTATACAGTATCAATCATTTAGTTTTGAAAAATTATAGTGAAAGGAAATTTCTTTTGTTACATTATTTCTGGATAAATCCGAGTGTTTTTTATTTTTTTTCCTTACTATTGTCGTTACTTCCCTCCCTCTTTGTTTAGGAGACATCTGCTGACCAGTATCGTCCCGGAGATACCCTCCCTCTCTTCTGCTGACCGGTTATTGCTTAGGTCATGCTGCCTTTCTAAAGCATGCCCTGATATAGGGATTTTTTGCTATTTGAGGGAATAGTCAACGTCCCTCTAATTTTCACTCGTAGAAACTACAAGGGGAGTTCCGCTGTATAAACGACCCAAGGCATGCTACCCTAGGAGAGCATATTCTGGAGTTTGGGGGTATTTTTTAAAGCGTAGGGATTTTGTTACCTTCGGTAGAGATGTTCGCATAGAGGATAGCTGGCTTTTCCGACGGATTGATAAATTAAAAATTATACTTTATTTTACAATAGTGAAAAAAAAAAAAAAAATTGATTTGAAAATGATGATTAAATTGCAAAATAAAATTTGGATAAATTTCCAAAGGTTGTTCTATGTGCGAAAAAAGTTGCTTTTTTTATGTATTTATTTATTATTATTATTATTTTAAATCTAAATAACTTATTTTAAGCGAAGACTTCCGCCAGAAATAAAAGTATGTACAAATTTTGTTTATTCAATAATATGAATAAAGCAAAATGTCTTCTTCATGTGTTCCTGTATGCGCTATGAAGGTCAGGCCACTGACGCAGATTTACAAAAAATTAACAGATGCATAGCTTTGATCGTGAAGGTGTGCATAGAATTTTTTCTTTCTTTCTTTTTACTTTCTTTTTCTTTTTTTTGTGTGTGTATGTGTGTGCTTATTTTCTTTCCTTATTTTCAAATTTGAATTTCTTAAATTAATTATTTGTTTATTTATTTATTTATTTTGGAATATTCCGTTAATATTCCTGCTTATTTTTCTTAAATTTTATTTAAATTGCGTGTTTTTTTTTTTTTTTTTTCATCCATCTGCATTTCTTATAAAAGATCGCTATTCTATTTATTTTTCCTTCTTTCGCATTAAGTCATGCGATCAAATAGTTTTTATATGATAAAATTTTAATGCTGTTCCTTTTTTTTTTTTTTTTTTTTTTTAAATACACATAATAGTTGCGTTTTCAAAAATTGTTTATGTAAAGGCGTAATACCCTCTTTTGAAGAAGAATGTTTATTATTTTAATGTATTGTTTCTATCGAAATCGAATGGTAATATTATAGAGAGAATTAAACTTATTAAATTTTTAACTTTATTAAAAATTGTAAGAATTAACTTCTTGTGTAAGAACTATCAGAGATCAGATAAGCACCTACATTGAAACGCTCGCTTAAGGCGCTGCCACTAGCAGTGGGGTCCCCAATCTGACATAGTGTGGTCGTGGAAGACATAGCAGAAAGCAGCGAACACCTGAAGTCAAGTTTTCAGCGATTTCAGTGGATTTTTTCTTGCCGGTTCTCACTATTTGTTCTTTCTTTCTTTTTCTTTTTCTTCCTCTTTTTTTTTTTTTTTTTTTTTTTTTTTTTTCTAAAGTGATATAAAAAATTGTGATTAAATTTCTTTGAAAATTCATTTAAATACAGCGATCAATGAAGCGACCAAATGGGCCTTCAATAAGTTTATATAAGAGTCCTTTAGATATATGATATATCTAAAATTACCAAGAAATTGGAGGCCCACCAGCGGCCGAACGGTTCTGCTCTCAAAGTTGGTAGATGGGAAGTGTCGGGTTCCATGGTTTTCTCTGAAAGACGCGTAAATAAGGCTAGGACCCCTTAGAATGACCCACGACGGACGGCATTCCACCCATAGGCCTAGGACCCAAGTGTAGTCAATCGGACTTGAATTCTACCAACCAACCAACCAAAAAACTGGAAAAATGCAAGCTTAAATTTGATGAAATGATATTGTCTTGATCAGTAGTGTTCTTTCCATAGTTCGCTTCAGAGCATGCCCAGATTCAAATGTCACGGTACGCCACTGTTTAATATTAATCAACATATGTAATATTAAAAGTTGCCATGTGAACTGTGGCGATGTTAACAAATTTAAATGGATGTTCCAATTAATAAATTCCTTTATTAAAGTGATTGAAATTCTAATTATTTAAGCTTTGATGGCTATATATATGTGTGTGTATAAAATGTTCTTATTAATCTTTTATTCATTATATATATATGTGTGTGTGTATACATGTTACCGCTAAAGTGCAGAAATCAGTTAATCTGCAGATTAGCTAGGTAAGCTGCACATTAACTAGGGCGATCCGTTAAAGTGAGGAATTTTTTTTCATTTCTCAAATTACCTAGGTAATCTGCGAATTACCTAGATAATCTGCACATTACCTACTAGGCACTCGTTAAAGTGAAAATGAGATCTCTGGTGTTGTAATTTTACAGCACACTGTGTTGTATTTGTTTTTTTCATTCGGGGAAAAAATAGTTTTCTTTCCTTTTCTTTCTTTCTTTACTTATTTTAATCTGTATGTGTTTTAATTTTTATGTCTTTTAAAGTTATATTTGTTTTAATTTTTTTACTTATTTCATCTTTTTTATTCTGCCAATATAAGTTTGAAGATGTTATGCATTTTTAATATGAAATATAATAACTTTAATAGCTTTCAATAAATTCTGTTTTATAAATGAATGTTAGAATTATAATATAGTAATGCTTTCTTTTCAAAATAAAAATATTTAACCATTTAAATTAAAAAAAAAAAAGTTTTATTAACAACTTACATTGCTATTACTATTTTTTTTTTTTTTTTTTTTATGTTATGCACCAATTTTTAATTCGATAAAGAAATATTAAATTAGACAATTCAGAAGCATTATTTAAGAAGTACTTCAAATAATTAAAACTGCTTTAATAATTTTAGACCGCAGGAAAATTAAAATGACTGTTTTCCAATGCTTTATTAAACAATATTTTGCAGCATACATATTACAGCAACAAGTACAAGTTTAGCAATTATATTAATTTTACAATTAAATAAATAATAATAAAAAAAAACTTTATTAACACATTTTATGTGATAAACTACAACGAAATTATATGAAAAAGCGAACAAAATAAAAATAAAAATGCAATCATGATAGATAAAATATATAAAGGAAACTTGAAATTGAAAGAAACAACAACAAAATGTAATGAAATGCTAAAAAATGCACAAAAATTTCATATTAAGTATTTATTAAAGAAAGCCATAATATTGAATGCCATATTTTTCAGAGTTAAAAATTAAAACTTTTTTTTTCAGTAAGTAATAGTAATTTAAATCAATTTTTAAATAAATTAGTTTTAAAAAAGTTGTGTTTTAATAGTTTTATTTCGGGAGGAAATAATTACTGTGCTGTAAATTTTAATATTCATAATTCAAAATGAAGTTTCAGGAGATAGAGCGTTTAGATTAAGATTAGATTTCAATAATAAAATGCAGTGCAGACCCTTATCAAACTTATATTGACAGAATTAAAAAAGAGAAGAAATAAAATCAAAATTGAAACAATTATAACTTACTTGCTACTTTAAGTTTTGTGTTGGTCATGATAAGAAACCTATAATAACCATGTCTTCGATGCTCCAAGTTTTGCGTTTACTAATTATCATAGGCGGAAGCGGAGTGGAAAGGATGAAAGTTTTGGTTTGTGTTTGAAGGTCATTCGCGTATATGTATCACATGACTGTTTGACGTCATAGTGAATGTAAAAAAACTAAGGCTCGAAACAAACATTTGAACTTTAACGACACAGAAGCCGCTAATCCGCAAATTACCTAGTTAAAACGCAGAAAACTCTTGATTCCACACTTTAACGGGTCATTTTAGTTAATCTGCAGATTAGCTAGGTAATCTGCACATTAACGGATTTCGAGCTTTAACGGTAACATACATAAAATATTCTGCAATTTTACGATATGGAATAGTCTTAACTTTATCATTCGATTCGGTTGTTTACATTTCTCTTTTGTTCTTGTTTGAACAGATATCTGATTATTAAGTTTCACTGGAGAAATATTTAGGAAAATGTTATGCGTAACAATAAAATGGCATCTTGAATCTAATTTGTTTACAAAATATCGGCCACGTGTTCGGCGATTTTACCTACGGTGACGTCACAGGAATATTGTCCATTGTTTTATTTCACATGAATATAAATCCATTCTAAAAGTAAGATGAAAAAAACTAGTATGTTGTGGACATCACAAATATTTTCTATATAATACTAAATGTTAAAAGAAAGATAATTTATGCCTTATAGACAAAATCTAAGGAAATGCTTTTATTATACAAATTATTTTTTAATTTATTAAAAAAGATAAAAATTTATATCTCTTTAAGAAATTATTACGATCTAAGACATTTTAATATGCTACAAGAAATTATAATTACATATCAGGATTAATCACATTTACCAATGGATTGAATTATTAACTTTGAAATTCCGATGAACACTTTTTATAGTAGCAAAGAAAGCAAAATGAAAAACTATGGGACATTTTTATGCAGGCTGGGACAAAGAGCAAACTATTAAAACAAGGGCTACTCTAGTCAATACAGAACATATGCCTTATTTTACTATAATCTTATGTTTTTTTTTTTTTTTTTTTTTAAATAACTTAAAATAACAATTTAATGAAATATTACTAGTCTACAGTTAATTTTAAACATAATATATTAATTGAAATAAACTTTATGATAATGAAAAAGGGGACTGAGACGTCTGCGACAACCGTGAAGTGGGAAATTTAGGTTGTTGCTTTTAATAGCCATATATTTTTTAATTATGCATGTATCAATAAATTTTTTTATGAAAATATTAACAAGAAGTTCAAGAAATATTTGTTGCAAATTATTTACTCTTACGTGTTACAGTTTTTTTTTTATAATAGCACTGAAAACATACGTATTTTACTCTTAGGATTTTTTCACTTTGGTACACTTTGTGAAAAATCTGTTGAAAGTAGTTCCTTGAAATTTTAGAGGGAAATAAAATAAGTGTCTCTGCATATAGTGAACCTAATTTTTTATGTATATACCTAGTGATATTTTTTTAAAAGAGCAAAAATATGTGTTGAAAAATGCATATTTCTAATAAGTAAAAATTGCCATTTTTTTTTTTTTTTTTTTTTTTATAATTTTAAAAATAGAACAACAAAACATAAAATAGGTTCAGCACATAAACAAAAGTATTTTCGATCATCATGCATGATTTCAAGGTAGGATTTTCATTATTTTTTTTAGAAAAGTGTACCAAAGTGAAACAATCCTTAAGAGTAAAATACATATGTTTACAGTGCTATTATTAAAAAAAAAAACTGTAACACGTGAGAATAAATAATTTGCATCAAATATTTCTGGAACTTCTTGTTAATATTTTCATAAAATTTTTTTATTGATACATGCATAATTAAAAAATATATGGCTATTAAAAGCAACAACCTAAATTTCCCACTTCACGGTTGTCGCAGACGTCTCAGTCCCCTTGAAATTGAAAGACATGTTTAAACATTGCTATGTTAACAATCTTCTTGTCTGGCTGAAATTGCAAAATTGTCTTAACTACAACGAGCAACTTAACAAAATATTAATACTAATTCAAACAACAAATAAAGACATTAGACATTTTTAGAAACATTTATTTAGAAATAAAACATACAATTTTTCATATATATATATACTGAAAAACAGATATTAAAATAAGATATAATAAAATATAAATTCAAAATATACCTTTAAAAACATCAATTATGTATAAAAAGATAATATTGCTTCCCAGCATGAAAAGTGACACAAGACAAAAAACAGTAAATTTGAGTTTATGTCATTGAAAAATACTTATGAAGTACCCCAATATACACGAAAAGCGTCATATCCTTATATCAAAATTTATCCACTTGATAAGCATTTCTATTAGCTTTACTGCCCTTGCCCTCGTCACTTGTATACGTATTATTTTAATTCATCATTACCAAATCTGACAAACCTTTTGGCCATTAATCCACATTATCATCTGACCAACTTTTTAAAAGAGGCAGGTTTTTACTATGATATCTAATTTTATTATTTACACTATTTATCACATTTTACATCTTTTTATTATATACACTGTCACTGTTTATAACATCTTACATCTGTTTTTATTATATACACTGTTTATTTTTTACATTTTATTTTTTTGTAACCTTTTTATCTATTCTTGTTTTGTACTTTTAACGTGGATCTTTTTGATGACAATCTGAATGGGTGAACCCATCCAGAAGCTACATTTCATTTTTTATCTTCTATATAACTGTTTGGCGCAGAATGTCCCACAGTGGACCTTGTGCCATTAAAATGCAACCAACCAACCATTAGACTTATTGTAGGCTAGTCAGCGTTTTATTATTACCTTTAAGATTATTTTCCTCAAATACTGCATTTTTTAGCTATGTCACTTTTCTTGCTGTGGTGCATTATGATATAAATATTGCATCAACATTTCCCACACATTATTTAAGTATTTAAAAGAAAAATGGCACCGATTACATAATCTATCCTGCATATAAGACAGAAGAACATACAGCCACCAAATTTGATATGAAAACAATTTATAAAATGATCTCAAGGTACAAAAAAAGATTTTTAATTAAAAAAAAAAAAAAATGCCAAATGATTATGCAAAGAAAAATGGCGAATTCAACAAATGAAATGACCCACAAGCGATTAAAAATAAAATAATAATAATCAATAAATGTTCATTTTGTTTATTCAACATGTTTTTATAAGGATTTTTTGAATTTTCACTAGCAACTAAAGATTTTTTAAATAAAAAATAATCTCTACTGCATTTATTTTTTTTACAGTGCTGGCTTATGATATGAAACAACAGCAACAAACAAAAGATAAGCATTTTATTATATCAATCTTCAATATATAATTATAATATATTGTACGCCAGAGGTAAAGGACATCATGTCCATTTTGTGAACACCGTGATTTTCATGCACATATTTTGTTTTATACACATGCATTAAGCACTATATTAAGTTACTATGAAGGAGATAGGACTGTGGAAAATAAAACTACGTCCATTTTCTTTATTGATATCAAATGTATTTCATTACAACATCATTAACATCATTCCTAAAAAATTACATTTTTGTGACATGGTGTCCTTTACCTCCATAGCACAGATATATAATTATAGGGTAAAAAGACCCAATTATGAGATATTATTTTATTAGCACCAATATTTGATTTTTAAATAGAAAAATATATTGCATCATTTCTTCAAGAAAAAACATACATTGCTTGTCTAACATTATCAAATTTGAAAATTGTTCTATGTTTCATAATATTCATGAGAAAATAAAATAACCAAAATCTATCAAAAACGTGATTTCAGAAAAGGTATTCTAAAGATTGGGATAAGTAAATATTTGCAAATAAATAATAAAATATACAACTACTATATGATTAATTCTTTAACCATCTTCCAAAACATAACAAATAAAGATCTGATTGTAAAAATAAAAACATATAACAATCACCGAAAGTATTGAGTTGAAATGTCATCAACAAAAATATTGTCAGTCATAACTAATCTACAAAAATATTAAAAATGAAAACGTTATTAGAAGATAAATTTTATATACAATAATTGCTTAAATCATAAAATAAGAAAGTTGTTTCTTTTTTTTTTTTTTTTTTTTCCATTTCATAATGTCTTAAAACTTATGGCTCAGGGAGGGTTGGACTGCAAGAATTTTACTATATTTTAAAAAATCACACTCAAAAATACATCCCAAGGGTTTTCCACCAAATTTTTCACATTGTTCATTAAGGTGCTTCTACCTTTAAAATGCAATTTTCAGTCAAAAATCCAATTTTCTATTTTTGATTTAATATTAAAACCAGACATTTTATCTTTCTAAATCAGTTTGGATTTTGTTTCTATCTTGCTTAGAACTTGAGTTACAGGTATTTTAATATTAGTCACTCGCAAGTTTTTGAAACTGGAAATGACCGTAAATGTTTGTTTACATTAATGCTTTACTTAATATAAGTATTGAAATTTGTTACTGCATATAAAATGATTTTTAAAAAGAACCTAACAAACTTTGAAATAAATCAGGATCTTTTTAAAATTATTTTTTTATTTAATAGGTAAAATCTGGTTTTTAATTATGTTTTTTGCTTTTTCTCAAAATGATATTTTTAAAATTTTGCTTTATCGCAAAACATCATAACTCCAAAAGTTATAATAGTAATGTTATGAAACTTTGCAAAAATACTCTAAAGAAGTTTATTTAGGTAATGTGCCTCTACTATGATTACAGTTAATTATTTTTTCATGTTTTAGTTGATACAATTTGTGAATTGTATGGTATTTTCTTGATCTTTCTGTGTGTAAAAACGTTAACTTAAATTTTTAATTACATAGTTATGATTACGAAAATGCTTCAGTACCTTAAGAAAGTTTCATTAATCATAATAAAATCTACAGAATAAAAATATTTTATTTGAGTTTTGATGTTTTGCAAAAGTGCCATTTTATAGCAAATTTTATGTATGTTTTGAGCCTAAAAAATCAAGATATTTAAAAATATGCATATTTTTACATGTTATTCACAATTTTCAGCTATATTTTATAATAAAATGCACATAAGTAGGCACTTTTTCAAATATTAAAAAAATCCCTTCTGAAGGTAAGCAGGTAAGGTACCTTAAGTATTTCATCTTTTTTTGTTTTCTCTAGAATTTTTTTCTTAAAAAAGAAAACGTAAAGTAATTATTTTAAAACAAGTTAATTCTAAAGCTTTGTTAAGCAAATATATGAAAAAGTGAATATTATACTAATGAATAGCTACAATGTGTGGCAGCTAAAGATTACAGTTATATATGAAATAATTTTGGTTATTCCAGTTACTGCAGTATTGTCGAGCACTCTTTGAACACTCCAAATCAAATAAAAAATAAATTTTGAAACCGTTTTAAGAAATAAGAACTTGTTCAATTCCTAATGCGCTTCTGATAAAAATTAAGATTCTGAATATTGAAGCAGCATCACACCTTAACTATAATATGGAAAAGAAAAAAAAATATATATATATATATATTGTTACAAAATTGTAAATACTTGTGTTTATTTTTGTATAAATTCTTTCAAAGAGGCTTAGTAAGTTGATAAAGTGCTAATTTTGTGCATTTCTAATCATTTTAGCGTAAAAATAGCCTTATTTTCCCTTAAAAACGCATTGGACAGCTCCAATAAGGCAGGTAATGGATTTGGTGCCAAATTTGGTGACTTTTTCCCACCTTGGTGATTTTTTTGGCGACCTTGGCGAGAAAATCCTTATAAGGGATATACCAAACATGGAAGCTCTAATCTCATTGGCTGATGAGGTACGGAAATTTCTGGAACTTTCCACACATTTCTACAGGGGTATATAAAGGCTGTTTTCTTCGCCAAGGTCAGTCTGAGATCAGCTTCTGTCAATGTTGCATAGCTTTGAGCCTCTTTGAAACAGACTTGCTTTAAGTGTTATTGCTATACAGTGTGTACTGTGGATTTGCTATTGACAGCTGTTGTTTAAGCTGTGTTTACTGGTTGAATTGAAGCTGATACTTGGTTTATAGACCTGTATTTTTCTGGAACTTTCTGTGAATAAATTACTGAATTTTTGTAAGTTTCGCCTTTCATTCTCAGACAACTTACGAACCCCCAAGTGTGCAACAATATATTTATATTAAACTTCCATTACTGGACATTTATTTTAACATTTATTTAAAAAAAAAAAAAATTGTTTGATTTGTATATTTGTAATTCCTGAAAAAGAAATCTGCAAAATGTAAACTATGTAATTTCTCACTTAAATTTAAAAAATCTCAATTTTTTTGTTAGAGTGGAAATATCTCCCTCAATATTTTTTTCCTAGTGTGAACACTGTGGCTTGCAGAAACAAAACCCTATGTTATTCAATGAAGAATTTGTCATAATTATTCGTTATCTAATGCACCTTTTAAAATTTTGTTTTCACATTCAGAAAATTTACAACCACAAAATTAGTTCTTGTTCCGACTTTGCAAAATTATTTTTTTATTTCATTTTGAAGCTATAAAATGCAACAGAAGTACTTAGTTCATTTTTTTTCCCACACGTTCTAAATGTGAAAACAAAATTCAAAAAGTTATATTGGGTAATGAGTAATTTTGACAGCACAATTCCTAATAGAGTGACATATGGCTCAGTTGCTAGCAACCATAGGTATTACCATTACTTAATGAATATAATCTAACAGTTAGAAATCTAACACTTTCTATCTTCCTCATATTCAGTTTATTCTTCGTATAATGTACAACTGAAAACAATAATAATAATATATGTACAGTAGAGAGTCAAAAATCCGCACAGCTCGGGACCAGAGGTTGTGCGGATTTTAGGATTTGGCGGATTTTGGAGCCCATAAAAAATAATTTTCAATTTGAATAATAAAAGCAGAATATTAATCAAACTAAACATATACTAGTGAATAGTAACACAGTTTCACTAAATATATATATATATATATATATATATAATGAAAACGATAAATAAAAATGAAAAAATATATATCAAATTTAGACAAAATCTGTTCATATACATTTTGTTGTAAACTACACTTGAACATGCACACATACATCATTGAGATTTTTTTTTTTTTTTTTTATTGTAAATGGTCATCTATTCTTATTTTGTAACACAAATATATTTTTTGAAGAATTTAACTGAATTTTTTCTTGCACCTATGCCTTCATCAAATAGCAATTTCAAAAATTAGATTGTTTTCCTCATTGATATTATCATCATCATAATAATCAATTTTCTTTTAATTAATTTAATATACTGTTGAAAATTTCCTTATCAGCAACTTGGTTCTTGCAGTTTTTCATGTTTTTATTATTGTAATCATAAGATGTGAGCACAAAATCTGTATTAATGATTTTTTGCAAAAATTCTGATTTGCAGTTTTGTAACTTAAATTTCATTGTTTGTATCTGAAAAGCTGTGCGGATTTCGGACTTTGGCGGATTTTAGGTCGGCGGATTTCTGGCTCTCTACTATATATATAATAATGATAATAACTCTCTAAGTACCATAAATAAGTTTTAAAAAATGAGGTATTGTAAGTAAAAAACAAGATAAACTTTACTGTCTCCTTTTAAATAATTGCATAAGATAATAGTGTAATGAAAAATTACTTCTTTAAAACACACAAATTATATACATAAAATTATCTGAGCAATATAATAACGAAAACAATCCTTCATTCCATAGAATTGTCCATAATTATCATAAAATATAGATTATAGAAAGCACATAACTTATATGCATAAAACTATCTGTGCAGATTTTGAAATTATGGAAGAATAAAATTAGGAATACATTCGTCCCAATATATAATTAAATAATATAACAATATAATAAAATATATATAAAAAAAATCAATTATATGTATAAAGATTAAATTCATTATTAATAATTAACATAAATAATAACATTTGTCCAAAAAATAATTATCGTTTCTTATTTCTTCTGACAGGGCATTGATCTGTGTCTGCTATAATAGAATTAAATGCTCTCACTACAGGACTGGAAACAAAGCAAAGAGCACCTCCACCTCTTTTTTCTTGAGACAGCTGCAAAAGAAAATTATCAATGAAATGTAACTTAAAGATAATACATCCTTAAAAGGTGATTGCACACTGGGTGTTTGAAAGACACTAATTTTAGTTTTAATTCTTTAAATTCTTTAACCTATAAGTATTAATTTAAAATGTATGTAATACAGTGGTGGACATAATTATAAGACACCTGTCTAATTTGACAAATAGTGAAAGAAAAGATTCATAGCTTAAAAATGTTTTATCAAATATGTCAAAAACATAAATTTATTCTGTTATCACACGTAATTGTTTTACAGAAATGATATTTTTATAGAGTTTAATTAAAAAAAATTAAAAATACCATGGACAAAATTATAAGACATCCTAACATTTTAATTAAAACACCTGCTTTTTAAAAAAAAATAATGTGCAATATGCAAATTTTCTGCACGCTGTTATGACGTCAGCAGTTAACTAAAGCAAACGATAACCGACTTCACGTATTTACAAACATGCCACGAGGTACACAATTAAAAGAAAGTGAAATTCACGAAATTTGGAGATTAAATGGAACTGGTGCTTCAATTAATAATATTTCAAAAGTTATTAAATGCTCTAGATGTGCAATTAGAAATGTTTTGAAAAGAGGAATTAATGGATCGGTGATTAAAAGATCTGGACGTACTCCTTGCTTGTCCTCGAGAGACAGACACCATGTGCTTTCGCTCGCTACACAGAATAAGATGACCACTACAGGCATTAAAAATGCTTTGAAACTGAATTGTTCAAGGAGAACCATTAACAGGGTGTTGCATAATGCTTCCTATGGGAAATATAAAAAATTGAAGAAAAAACCCACAGCTTCTAAGCCGGCACAAAATAGAGCGTCTAAACTTTGCTAAACAAACTATGGCCTGGACCTCCAAATAGTACTCTGTGTTATTTTCTGATGAAAAAAAGTTTAACCCGGATGGTCCTGACGGGTTTCAATATTATTGGCATGATTTACGGAAATCTCCTCATGTACTAATAAGCCGCCAAATGGGTGGCGGCTCAGTAATGGTTTGGGCTGGTTTTTTGGCTCAAAGAAAAATGGATATTGTTTTTGTGCATTCAAGAATGAATTCCAAAAAGTATAAGAATCTTCTTAAAGATCAACTAGCCATATACAGTGAACTTCTTTGTGGTGTAAACTACACTTTCCAGCACGATAACGCACCGATTCATGCATCACCCAAAACAAAAAAGTGGCTTTCAGAGCAAGGTACCAATGTTCTCCCGTGGCCTTCTCGCTCCCCAGACTTAAATCCCATCGAAAACTTGTGGGGGATCTTAGCTCGTGCAGTTTACTGAAATGGGAGGCAGGTTATATGTGTCGAAGACTTAAAGAATGCTATAAAATGTGCTTAGGAAGAACTGTCTTGCGATATTTTATTAGAATTGATAGATTTGATGCAGAATCGCATCTTTCATGTTATAAAAAACAATGGCGGCTCCACCAAATACTGAATAACCATGTTAAGAGGATTTTCTTTTAGACCATTAGTGTCTGCTAATTATGCTGACCACTGTATTTGGAAAAAACGGTTGGTGTCTTATAATTTTGTCCATTATGTTTTTAAGTTTTTTCATTAAATTGTATGAAAATATCATTATTATAAAATAATTATATATGATAGCAGAATAAATTTATGTTTTTGACGTATTTGATAAAACATTTTTAAGCTCTGAATCTTTTCTTTCACTATTTGTCAAATTAGATAGGTGTCTTATAATTATGTCCACCACTGTAAATCAATAAGTTGTGTAAAGAAAGATAGTACAAAATTGTATAAAACGAATTAACCCTTTACATGCCGAGGAAAATTTACGAGAATCACTTCAAAGTGCCACCATTTTTTCTCAACTCTGAAATGAGTAAAATAATTTAGCATATGTCAAGATCACTTTCAAGGTGATTTTGTTGCATTGCTAAAAAGTGTCAGTATTTTCAATGGTCGCAGCAAAATACAAGGATCGTATTTCAGAAAATATACCTAGGGCAGTTAAGGGGTTAAAATAGTTTTTCTTAAAACTACACATCAGTCAGATTCCCCTTTTCTCCTTTCCCATGTTATCCAATGGGATTTTTGTTGCTTTGTTTTATAAGGACAGCTCATTCAAAAATGAAGTATTTCGAATTCTGTATATTACTTTTTGAACATGTCGCCTTTTAGCTTAGTGAGCAATTTGTTTGAAAAATAAAATTAAATAAATAAATAAATAAATAAAATAAATTTAAATATTTTATTTCATTAAGTAAATTTTGAACTCTGAGTTTTGATCTCTAAACAAAATATTTAAATTTAATTTTCAAAAAATTGCTCACTAAGCTAAAAAACAAAGTATCCAAAAAGTGAAATTCAAAAAACAAAATTCAGAAAACTTCATTATTTAATGAAATATTCTTGTAAAATGAAGCAACGAAAATCCCATTTGATAACACAGGAAGAAAGACAGAGTAAGTTGGACTTATGTACAGCCTTAAAGCTTTTAAATTCATGAATGATTTTAATAGCATTTAGAGAATAAAAAAAAAAAAAAAAAAAAAAAATATGAATGTAAATAAGTAAAGGTAGATTTCTATTACTGTAATAAAATAGCATTTATAGTAATATTAATATGTATGAATAGTATTTTTAAAATGATCACATAAACTGTTTAATTTAACTAACTAGGAAACTGTTTCAAGATCTAATTTCCAATTTTCTAGAAAGAAAATTAATTTACATAATACATTACATTCATTGAAGCATTTTTAACTACTGTGTCACAACAGAAATATCACACACAGGCCCTGATTACCCAATAGGCATGAGAAGCATGTGCTTCCCCTGGAAAATTTTGAAAAGCCCCCAAATTAAGCAAAAAAATGGGCCCCAAATTATAAGCTTGTGGTCTAAAAGCATTGTCTGATTATAAAACGTCAGTGTTCTACCTGACTACACAACTATCATTTCTAGATTATATAGGATATATGCTAATAAAGCTTTTACACATTCGTTTATAATGGAATAATTTCATATATTGTGGTGAATATAGACTTTCACCAGTTTATATCTTGGTACAAAAATCAAGTGAATTTGCTTGTCTATGTTTTAAGCGAATTTACTTGTCCTCAACTCCAGGTAACTACAAAATTTAATGAAAAATTTATATATTTTTCAAGATGTTTCTATGAGTCTTTAGACCAAGAAGTCAGTGGGGGCCCCCAAATGGATTTGTGCTTCCCCTCAATTGTAAGGTTAATCAGGCCCTGATCACACACACACACAAAATAATAATAATAAATAATAATAAATTCTAAGTTTCAGCACCAACTTTGAAAAAGTCATAGCTAAACTTACACTATCCCTCATTAATTAATATTCTTAGCAACTTACGTAAATTGAGCAGCTTTAATTGTTGCAATGTGACATCATGTCATTTAATTTTTACTTATTTTGTAACTTCAATATTGCATAGCAATCTCAAATTTACATTTATATTATTAAAAATTTATTCGGCACGTACATTTGAACTGATAGGCAATAAAAATAAAATAAAATCATATTAGAATATCTGATTAATCAAAATTAACATTGAAATAAATCAATCAAAATAGAAATTTTTTATAGCTTTTCTACTGCAACCTTAAATTTTTTTGGCCCAATTTTGAGAAAAAATACATATTATTGTGAAATTTTTATTTATTTTTGTGAGAAAAATTTATTGTGTAAAACTTTGCATTTTAGCAGTCATTCTATAAAATATTTAGTATCAAATTAACAGTATATCATTAAACTAAGTATATGCATACATTTAAAATAATACTGGGAAAATGGGGAAATTTTGTAAAAAATATCATATTTAGAAAATAAAATTTTGTGAAAATGGCTGTTTTTATGAATTTGAATTTAGTGAAGGGGCACATTTTTAAATAGATTACAATTTTATGAAGGAAGAGCCCCAATTTTCTCCTGGATTAATCCCTGCTATAATAATAATTTTTACAAAGAAAATCAGCTATTAGCATGTTAAACATTTTCGTAAGAAGTAATTAAAGCCCCTCTCACCACCAAATCCCATGTTATTCTATGGGGAAATTGGTTTATAGGATTACTTAATACCTAATTTATTATTCTATTTTTAATTATCTTTTTACATCTGGAAAATTTAAAACCATTAAATTAGTACACTTGCTTTCCAAAAACTGTTTTTTTTTTAGTTTAAAAGGGCAAAAAATTAACTAATTTAATTTTTCTCATTCTTTAGATGTAAAATAAAACTTTAGATAACAAAAAAAAAAAAAAAAACAATTTTTAAAAAACAAGTACAAATTTAACAGTTGTGATTTTTCCAAATATGAAACCAAAATTTAAAAAAATACATTATATAATGATTAATTCAAATTCTATAAAGAAATTTCCCCATGGGATTTAATAACCGGAGACAGAGAAATTGCCAAAATGTGAGAGGAGCCTTAAGGGGGTATATCACAGATCATCAAACAAAGCCCATGTTACTCTATGGAGAAAATTGCTAATAGAATTATACATTATCTAATTCTTATTTTTAAATTTTGTTTTCACATTCTGAAAATTCACAACTGTTAAATTAGTCTTAGTTTCTCAAAAATTTATTCTTTTAATTTTTAAAATTTGAATTTTGAGTTTAAAAATATAAAAAATGAACTGAGTGTATTCTTCTCAGTTTTCAACTGTAAAATGAAATATTAAAAATTTTTTAATTCAATTTTTGGAAAATGGGTACTAATTTGACAGTTGTAAATTTTCTGAACTTGAAAACGAAATTTAAAAATACCAATTACGTATAATAAGTAATTCTATAAACAAATTTCGCCATAGATTTACATGGGATCTGGTGACCTGAGACAGGAATATAATAAGATGGAGTGAGCAGCCTTATGAGAGGGTGAAAGTGTACCGCACTCTAGAATGTAGAAAAAGAGGGGGAAAAAAGCTAAAAACCCATAGAAATAGCATGGGACGAAAAGCAAAAAAACTCACAATGTCAAGTGTGTTAAAAAAAAAAAAAAGGAAAGAAAAGAAAAAAAAACGGCTCACACCGGAAGTAATAAAAGGACAAAAATGACTAGAAAAAGACATTAAACAGCGGGAACGGGAGGGCTGGGGCGTTAAATATATCGTCGAGGATTAATACGTCTCGCCTCGCCTAGTATGTACCACCCCACTTTAGAATATAGAAAGAGGAGAAAAAAAAGCAAAAACCCCATAGAAATAGCATGGGACGATAACCAAGAAAACTCACAATGTCAAGTGTGTTAAAAAAAAAAAAAAAAAAGAAAAAAAGAAGAAGCTCACACCAGAAGTAATAAAAGGACAAAATTGACTAGAAAAAGACATCGAAGAGCGGGAGCGGGCGGGCTGGGGCATTATATCATCCAGGATCCAGGATTAATGCGTCTCGCCTAGTATAAGACTGGGATGGGTGGGCGGGAACCACTGCACCTTAGAATGTAGAAAAAGAGGAGAAAAAAAGCAAAAGTACCATTCTGTTCATATCAGCAACACAAATCCAGTTTTGTCTGGATTCATCTGAGATAGCCCATTTACTGTGATCTTCTGTAGATTTGAAGAAAATACTCCTCCTGTTTCTTCTGTTTGAAATAGTCATGTTTATTGAAACAATATCAATAACTTTAAAAGTGGATTGACAAGCTGGTGGTAAAAATGAGCCACTTCCTCTTCTCCATGTCTCCACCTTTAGAGATGATTTCAGTTCGGGAGCAATGATATCACTGTATAAATCTGCAAAACAAATTTCACAAAATTCATTGCATCATGGGATAGTTATTTAAAATGAAGATAGTCATTTGTATTAATGTTCTTAAAAAAAAATCTTTGTAACATACAAGACATATTTTTTTATGAATTGGAAGTTAAAAGTAAAATTACAAAACAACACACACACATTATGTTTCTACAGGATTAAATAATAATAATAGTAATATTAATATTTTATTAAAATTAAATATTTTATTAATCACTATTCAACAAATTCAAAATCACAAATCCAGAAAATTTCAAAATCTGGAAAACTACCAGTCCCCAATGTTCAAGATAATGGGTTTTATATATAGTATTTTAAGAAAAGCTGTAACATGATTTTTTTTTTTTTTTTTTTTTTTTTTTTTTTTTTGAGTTGCGAGTTTGTATATTTTTGCTGTTAATTTTTATTTTTTAGAATTATTTTATACTATATGTTCAAGTCATTGGCCATACAATAATTTGTTTCTTTTTTATTTATTTAAATATCAGAGTTTAAGTAATTTTTAAAATCATTTGTGGCTTATATTTTCAGTGTGCTTTGAAAATTTTACTTTTTTATGCAATATTTACCACACAAAGGTTATACACATATGTATGTATCATACCAAAAAAAAAGAATATGAATGTTCCAACATACAAAAAAATTCTTTTTAGTAAATAATGCATAGCACATTAGATTTTTTAATATAATTTTATCTTGCATTAAACAACTTTAAAATGCTTGTTTGTTTTTAGGAAAAAATGTATACTGGAAGAATTGCTGGAATTTATAATATAGTTAAGTGGATGGCTGCTGAAATATAAGATAGATATATTAAATTATAAATAAATGAAGGAACATGAAAAATATGGTATATGGTAAATGAAAATCCAAGACTTTCATGAAAATGTGTTCTAATCTCTCTTTTAGAGCAAAAAATAGTGATATACTCTGTAAAATGTAAATATCTTTTCTGATTTTTCTATTTATTTTCTAAACATATACTGTATAAGGAAAGTATTGTAATCGTGAAAAATTCTGACTATAAAATTTTGGAGTATCTATACACTTGTAAGTCTCTTAAGTTCATTTCTGTTATTTTTGTAGTAATGTATATACCGTAAAATCCCGAAAGTACCCCCCCCCCCTCAAATATAACCCCCCCTCCCTTTTCTCTCTGAAAGTGAAATGTCTCCGTTACCTTGAAAGTAACCCCCTCCCCCCCGTTTTTTTTCTTCATCCAACAAAGCTACATACAATCTTCGGGTGCACTTACGGCACATCGGCATTGCAAGTTAAGTTTGGCATTGAATTAAGTTTTAATATTTATATATTATTTCTAATTTAACTAATATTTCATAAAGTGTCGGATGCATGTTATCAATGGAATCATTACACAGTTTTTTTACCTTTAATGTAAGAAATTACCTTATAATATTTCCTTTTAAGTAAGTACCGTAAAATCCCGAAAGTACCCCCTCCATCGAATATAATCTTCCCTCCCTTTTCTTCATTTTTTAAAAGAATCTTGATTATAACTCCCCCCCTCCCCACCTGAAATTTATGCATTTTGCTTTCAAAAAAAATGGGGGGGGGGTTACTTTCGGGATTTTACGGTATGTGTGTAAGTGAATACAATAGCATAAGAACTTTATTCGACTGAGTTCAAAATTGGTAAATATATTAAAGATCACTGTCACACAAACTGTATTAATTCTTCTGGGTACAGGACTTATAGTTCTCCAGCAGGAACACAAGCGTTTCTTTTTTATTACAGACTATGAACTCAAATTATTCGAAATGTGGTAGTATCTAAACTTGACATTCGATTAAAATCAAATTATGTAGGCATACTATGGGTCATTATCACAAGAAGTATACAAATTTTCATAAAGGTAGGAATTATATTTCTTTTCTTTTTATTTTTTACAAAGATACAAATTAGTAATATTATAAATTACAGTCTATAAATTCAAATTATTTAATATTCATTTCAGCAATGTGTAATTGTTTAAAATAGGAAGAAAAAAAAAAAAAAGATGTTTGTTAACATATGACCCTTATTACACATAATGTACATACTAATATTAAAAGGAGACTTGGTGCTGGATTATTAAAACAAGTAAAAACTACAACGTCAGAAATGCCAAAGAGAAAAAGGTAGGATGCAGACAGCTGTTTCAGTAGCATTTAGCGTATTATCTTCAGTTAATAAAGAAAATAGAAAGAAGCGCTCTTATATATAGAAAAGGGGCTGAATTCTGTTCAACCAATAAAATTACGCGGAAGGTGGAGGATTGGCCAATAGGAATTTTAGAAAAACTAGTTGCGAAAAATGTAAAAAAATTACGAAATTGTGGACTGAATGTAAAATTTCCAACAATGAGAAAAATAGAGTACAGCAAAATCACAATTAACAAGATTTTTAAGATTTTTATAAATATAAAAAGCTTTAAAGAAATAGAGTTCATGTGTGGATTTAGGCCTGCAAATCACTGAATCAAATTTAAAATTATGCTTTTTCACCCAGCAATGCTTAGAAATAGCCGATTTATCGGTGTCCCTACTTAATTACATCTGTAAGCAAGAAACCAATAAATCGATTATTTCTAAGTATTGCTGGGAGAAAAACCATAATTTTAAATTAGATTCAGCTAAAATAATTTCAGGCCTAAATCCACTCATGAACTCGATTTCTTTGAAGCTTTTTATACTTGTAAAAATTTTTAAAATATTATTAATTGTGATTTTGCTGTACCCTATTTGTCTGATTCTTGGAAATTTCACATTCAGTCCACAATTTCTTAATTTTTCTACATTTTTCACAACTAGTGTTTCTAAAATTTCTATTGGCCAATCCCTACCTTTTGCGTAATTCTATTGGTTGAACAGAATTTGGTCCAACAATATACCCTTTTTTTATATATAAGAGCACTTCTCTTTCATTTCTTTATGCACTGAAGAATGTACGCTAAATGCTATCAAAACATCTGTCTGCTTCCTAATTTTTTCTCATTGGCACTCCTGATGTTGTAGTTTTTCTTGTTTTAATATACATACTACATATAGTTTTTTTATAGAGAAGAATAAAAGAAATTTAAACATGTTACATCTTATGGGGCAGATGATACATGCTTTCAAATTTTTCTACAGCATGTTTGCTAACTGAAAATTATATGCTTACCATTTACATGAACACATAGAAGAATTTAGATACATTATGTTCACTGTACAAACATATGAATTTGGCAAGAAATACTCAGGCACTCTATTAAAACTTTCTTTTTTGTCTGTTTACTGACTTAATCTCTAATTTTAATCTATTCAAATGACTGTTAATTACTGAATGTTTGGAAAGTCGAGAAAAGTCACTCCAGATTTATTTATTTTTTTCTTTCATATTTTATTGCATGGGTTTCTATCACTGAAATAAAATACACTTAAATGAGAATCAGTAATAGTTTTCATTAATTTTACACTTAAACTTTTATTTATCATATTATGAAGTAAGCAAAAAATGTATTTCAAATATGTTTTTATGCATAGCACATCATCATACTAATTAATAAGAATTTCATGAGGTGGCACTTAAAATGTCATTAATTACAACACAGGGAAAGATCCTATAAAATGATAATCATAAACAGAGTCAGTGTGTTATAAAATTGTTTTCTTGGATTCCTTTACTGCCTCAATGACATCTAAAAAACAGAATGAAGTTAAAAGTAAAATATATATATTCGACCCTAATAGTACTTTTGACTTCCTTCCATAAATTCAATTTTATACACTTTTTAATCTAATGGTATTTTATAGTTAGTAGATAAAATAATAATAATAATAATGATAGGAAAGGCATTAAATAAAATCAAAATGACTGTAAGAAAAATAAATAAATAAAACTATACAAATATCTCAAAACCTTCATTTTTTTTACTTCCATTACCCTACTATAGTAGGTCTAAAAATATGATATCGAGTTTTAACCTGATTTACATGTTTTAAGGTCTCCTGAGTCCAAAAAAAGTAGTTTTTGGCAACTGGTCAGTGTGTGTGTATGTATGCATGTGCAGAATCTTCTGGCTATTATATCTCTAAAACTAATAAAGATAGAATTACGAAACTTCAGATTTGATACAGGTCTGGTGCACAGATGAATTTTCCAAATTTTTGTGAAAACTGGAGAACCGGATGTGTGTCATCGAAAACCGGAAAAGGGACCGTAAATCCGTATCTCAAAAATGGCTCTAACGATTTTCTTTAAAGTTACTATATAAACGCTCTATTAGATATCCCTTAAAATGATATAGTTGGTTAGTTCAGGAAAATGGACAAGCCTTTTGTATAAATGGCAGAATTTCTGGTCTCGCAAGTGCGTTTCTTTAAAAACAACTGTACAGATTTTTTTCAAACTCGTCCTATTAACTCCCTTTTAAATATCCTTTTGTATGTAATTTTTGTTTTCCAGTCAATAATTGAGTATGCCAAGTTTTGGTAAAAGTTGGTATCTCAAAAATGACTCTAACGATTTTCTTGGAAATTGTTACATAAATCTATTTTAGATACACTTCCTCATGCATTACGGGGTTATTACAGGGAAATTAACAGTCATCCTGCTTAAGTAGGCTAATTTTAGATCTCGGAAATTGGTGTTTCAAAAAATAACTGTGCCATTTTCTTTTTCTTATTTTTTAACTTGCTACATAAACTTTGTTTTTTTATATGTTTCTCTTACCAGAAAAATTTTAGGTTTCTACTTCGTCATGTCAATTTTATGTCTTTTGATCATATTATCTCAAAAAAAAAAAAAAAAAAAATCAAAGGTGTAACAGTGGGTAATGGAAGTCATATGGTTGTTTCACATCAGATTCATATCCGTAGAAGAATGCACAGTTGAACCTCAAAAATCCGGAATTAGTGGGACTCCAATGATTCCGGATTTTCGAATTTTAGAGATTTAAAAAACATTAATTTTTTATTTTTAATAAAAAAGCACCACAAAACTGGCGTTGTAAAAAATATTACTTACAATCTTTGAATAAACACCATAAAATGCAATAAACTCGCAACAATTGTTTCGGTGCGTTGCCGCTTTGACTGCAGCACTCGTGCTTACTTTATTCGCCTGATGAAGGGTCATGTGTTTTTTCGACCCGAAACAATTGTTGCGAGTTTATTGCATTTTATGGTGTTTATTCAAAGTTTGTAAGTAATATTAATTTTTTATGCCATTATAGTAACATACAAAATGAAATTTTTATGCTAGTGAAAATAAACAACCATCAAATTGGCGAATTAAATAATACAACACAAATATAAAAAAAAAAAAAAAAAACACTTATGCTGAATTAAAATAATATAAACACAATAAAATAAAATATAATAAACAACAGATGATGCCTTAAACTATTAATTCGTTAAAAATATACTCAAATAAAATTATAGAAATTGACAAAGAATTTCTTACAGTTATTTTTATTTTATTTTATTTTATTTTTAACATTTTCATTAATTGAAAGCTGTGTGACTTTAGTGAGAATATTGTTTCTTTCTTTCTTTCTTTCTTTTTTTTTTTTTTTTTTTTTCAAATTCAGTTTTTTAACCTCCTGTTTTTCTAAAGAATAGTGTCTTTAATTAACAATCAATCAGTATAAAAATATGTCAGATTATGTCCACATTTATGCATTGGGGCCAATTAAAAAATTTTTAAACTGCATTTCCCCAAAAAAATGAAAATCAAGAACAGCAAAGTCTTATTACCATATTTTTATTAACTCGTTTTCTTGTTTGTTTGTCCAGTACAAATCTTGTAATCAATTTTTAACTAACTTACCAACTAGCTGGACATTTGAAACTTTCAGAATACCTCAGAACACAATGACAATGAAATACCTCGAAGCCCGATTTTCGAATTTTTATTAATTTTCTTTTAATTACTTAAAATATGAAAATAATAACCTCCTAATAGCTTTAAAATTAGCCATTTAAATATTAGCTATAATTTAATTGTTACCAAACAAAAATTTACAAGTTCATTTTCTTTCGACATAAAAATGAATACATTTAATTAAATGTGAACATTAAAAAATTATAAAAAATTAAATTATGCATCTCACAAAAATTGACATCGTTTTCACTTTAAAAATTTTACACACATTGATAAAGTACTAATATAGTTCTAAGTTATGATTCAGCAGAACATTTAAAAACATGGTATGTAAAACGTTTTTTTATCTTACACAATTATTTTAAAAATAAAACTGGAATTGGAAAAAATGACTGGATTTCAGAGATTTCCAAATTTTGGATGTTTGGATTTTCAAAGTTCAATTGGATTAGATAAAAAGTTATGTGATTTGCATTGGTAGAAAAGGCAAAACAATTGTATATTTTTACATTCAAATCACACACATATAATATATATATATATCATTGAACATTCACTGACAATATTTAGTTTTTAAAAATTAGTGTTTTCTCTAATGGTTAATCTGGTAACATTAAAACCCGAATAAACTACTAAGTCAGGAACGCCAAAGAAAAATATACAGCTGCATACAGCTGTATGCAGCTGCATACAGAATGCATACAGCTGTTTCGTAGAACATATAGCTGTTTCGTATTACAGCTGTTTCTACGAAATGCATACAGCTGTTTTCGTAGCCTAAAGCGTACCGTCTTCAGTGCAAAAAGGAACTGAAGACGGTCCTTTTTGCACTGAAGACGGTACGCTTTAGGCTACCAAAACAGCTGTATGCATTTCCAATATTTTTCTTTGGCGTTTCTGACGTAGTAGTTTATTCGGGTTTTAATATTCCAACGCCAAGTCTCCTGTTATTATTAATCTGGTAACACTTTTGTTATAACTAAATGTTGTCAATGATATAGTACATTTCATTATTAGAAGTCAATTATTTTAAAAGTTATTCAAATAAATTTATGTGAAAAAAGAAAAGAAAATGTATTTGTAATAAAGAACTTGAAAACTGTAGGTTGATGTTAAAAATAAACATATAAAATGCATTTATCGTATCATATTTATAATAAATATAAATACAGGGTGATCCAAAAGTCACAGAAAAAATAAAAGATATATTAATTATTCAAAAAGTATTGACCATATAGCACTATGCGGCTTTCACTGAAAAGCACAGAAAGACATGGTATTTTTTTTAGGGGTGGGAGTCGATTAACAGTTTTAACTGGATTAATCATAGTTCATTAATCGATTAATTGGTCAATTAATTGGATTTTTAATCGGTTTTGTATAATCTTTGTATAATTTTATTTCAATGAAAAGTAAAGCTCTCTTATATGTTTCTTTTTCTTTTTTTTTCAGATAGTATACACGACAAGCCATAAAAATGATATAGATGTTAATTAAACTAGTTCCTTAAGTAATAAATATCAATAATAATAAATATGCAAATAAATAATGAAAAAAGAAAACTTAATTTTTTTTTAATAAATGAAAAACTAATTTAAATTCGAAAATAATACAACACTTCGAAAAGCAACTGCAAATACTCGTACATTACTGAGCATTTACAGATATTTTTATTTTTATTTTATGAAATACATTTCCTGTTAAATTTAGATTTAATTATGAAGATATTTAATTAAGATAGTTAGTACTGTTGCCTCTTAATTATTGATATATAATTAATAATAATAATAAAACATAATTAAAAATACTTTATAAATATTACAGACACTCATTTACATATAATGGCAGATCAGAATGAAACTCACCAAATTTTTATTTTCAAATATTACATAACAGGTCATAAAAAAGATACTATTTTAAGCGATCCATTAAACACACAAGCACATTGACATTTTTGGGATCTAAGCTCGATCTCATGTGAAATATATATATATATACAGCGAATACGTAAAAAATATTTTGTAGGAATCGAACTGATTAATCAGCACAGCCCTAATTTTTTTAGGTAACAAAAGATTTATTAGCAAATTAGTTTAAATTTTCATTTTCAGTTGGTGCTTAAATTGTAAAATTACTTTTTTACAGTGGCACAATGCATTTAACAAAGTAACTAGGATTATAAATGTTCAGTGTGACGACCATCATTCATTAGATTGACCATCAGACTTGTGTATTGGAAATTCTCCCAAAAAAACTTCAGTATTCGAAATATTGCATCATTTGATCAGGCGAATCTGTTTAAAATGTGAGAGGATACTGCAAATACAGCACGATATGTAGGTGAAAAATGTAACTAATATTTTTCTTATACATATTAAAAAAAAAAAAAATCCCATGCTTTTCTGTATGTTTCAGTGAAAGTCACATAGAGCTACACTGTTAAAAATTTCTGTAAATTTAATGTAATTATTTATCCAGAGTCTCTGTAAATTTACAATAATTCTCAGTTAAAAGTGAATAATCGAGATTCTCAATCTTTATTCTGTATTTTTACCTAATTTTATTATTTAATTTTTTAATTAACCCTTTCACTACCACTGGGACATATACGTCCCAAGCAATGCTGCCAGATTGAGGTATTTTTTTTATTGAATATCCACCAATAAATTTTAATTGCAACGGTTGTATAATCATTCCGAAAACATCTAACAAAGAAGCCTTCGAAGTTATTAGGCATTTAAAATTTAGTGGTAGATATCATATACAAAGAATTCCCTCAATCTGGCAGCACTGGTCCCAAAGGCAGTGAAAGGGTTAAAATTAAAAATGATTGCTTCTACTTTAGAAAAAGCATTCAAAATCCGAAATATATTCTCATCAATAATTAATTAAATTAATATTAGTTATTAAAATGAATGTATAAAATAAGTTTTTTTAATATCTCCGTTTATTCTCTGTAATTTTATGCAAGACTAAGATAATAGATTACACAGAGTTTTCTGTTGAAATTTTTAACAGTGTACAATCAGTACTTCTTAAATAATAATGTTTTTATTTTTTTTCTGTGACTTTTTGATCACCCGGTGTAGAAATACATTTATTTGAAATAGAACTTTGAAACTGAAATATAGTAGAATGGCATCTGAGAATACAATTATTTTATATACAGTAGAAGATCTATATAATGCAGTTCTCTATATAACGCAAAATTTCTTGGATATAAACAATGAATTTTGCAGTTAAGAAATACTTTCTAAAAATCTGTTACTTTGTTAAGAAGTAAGTGTGATACATTTGTTTTGTTTTTTATCTGCTTAATTCAGAGATTTTTAATGAAAAAATTGCTGTCATTAATTTTTTTTCAAGTGAGCAATATAATGAATGATTTTGTATATGTATATATAGACTATCTTTATAAAGTAAATTTTAGAATGAAAGTTATTATCCACCCAATTTATGTTCCAAGAAATGTAACAAATGTCCTACTCTGTTTTGATATGTTTCAGACATATTTGGCCATGTTCACAAGCAGTGGCGGCTCGTGCAAATTTTCACAGGTGGGGCCCAATCCATCGTATGATGCGTAATTTAACTTTAATACTACTCATTATTCAAACATGAAAACAAACATTATTAAAATGGGATGTAAAATGAAATTTTGGATTTTTATTTATTTTTTTCTTTTTATGATGACGAATTTCAACACTATGGAAAACATTGCATAAAATTATCTCAAAAATAGTTTTATAAATACAATTGAAAAATTCTGCAATGTTCTGATCAATGGAATATCAAAATCTAAATACCTGGAAGCTAGTAGACGGAAATTTCCAAGTTCGATACCAGATCACTTTCGTTGACATATACATTTGGAGTTTACTATGGTTTTCTCCAAAACTCAAATAAAAAGGGATATGTAATACTTAGAAACACTTTCAACAGAGAGTACACCACTCAGGTCTAGGACCCTCTTTTAGTCAACTGGCTTTAACCATAACAGTACACACCATTAAAATTTAAATTCAAATGTCTCAGAGTGTAATATTATTTAGCTTACGCTAATTATATCCCTAAATCTTTTAATTATAGAATTCCAAGTGTTATATTCATGTTTCTTATCTATTTGAATTTAGAAAGTCATGATTAATGTAATGTGGATACATATTAAAAAAAAAAAAAAAAAAAAAAAAAACACGTTTCTCATTTAATTTTAGATAATTTAAATTAACTTTCAATAAATAAAGAAATAAAACAGGCTACCATCTTAAAAAAATAATAATAATAATAAAGAAAATAAAGAAAAAATAAAGAAAAGAAAATAAGGAAAAAAGAAACATATTGTTATATTTCTGTTAAATCGCATTTAAAAGAAAAATTCTTTAATAATAATGATAAATCACAATTTTATGCAGCTATTTAATCCATTTATCCATGTAAATCCATTAATTATTTATCTAAAAATTTTACAATTTATTTACATAAAAGTTTTAACACTATTCTGAAGAGAAAAAAAAAAAAAAAAATTGCATATTATTTTTATTCCCCCCCCCCCCTCATTTAAATTCAAAACACTTTAGTTAAAGAGGTCTTAAATTCTTATACAAGCTTTTACCTCAAAGGCTAGTCTAGAAAATATTTTTGACTATTACCAGATTTCTTTTTTTTAAACACTAAAATTTTAAACTGTCATATATAACTCTAAAAAATTCATCGAAAAATCAATGAGGAAACAAAAAAAAAAAAAGAAAGAAAGAAAAGAAAAACGTAATGCAGAAGTCGCCAAATATTACTCATGGTTAACAGACAGTTTTTTTTCCCCTATAGTTTTGTTCCAAAGGGCCAGGACTCTGCTGGCCCAACGACGAGAAAATTACAGCGTGCTTAAACTGATAAAGCAATTAGTCGCCAAATATGTCAACCCGATCTTCTAGTAGAATAAACTGTACAAATAAACACGCCGATTTCGGGCCGGCTGAAAAAGGCCCTATTCTCTTAGATAAGGAAGGGGAGTCATTAGTGATCTGTGACAGCTGAAAAAATAAATTGACAAATAAATGATAATGAAAGAAGAGTAAGAAAAAATTAGATAGACGCATTTATTTTGTATATATGTTTTTGAATAGTTATAAAAAATAAAATTATTATTATTATTATTATTACTATTTTAATCGAGAAAAAATTTAGGTGGGGCCGTGCCCCGCTGGCCCTTAATGTAGAACCGCCACTGCTCACAATGATGTGTGATGCTTGATGATGTGTGAAATGTGATCTATAAAATGCAAAATTCTATATGTAATGCAAAACCTTGTGTTTTTAGCTTTGCGTTATAAAGAGCTTCTACTGTATTATGTATAAAAATTTAGTGAAGTACCTCCTTTATACTGATTATCTTTTGCAAAACTTGTAAAAGGTTTGTTGCCTAAACTCTTTAGATTACTTGTTCTTGTCAGTGGATCTCGCCTAACAAAAGAGGGATTATCTGTGAATAATGTTTTGGCTTTGTCATCCAGCTGTTGTCTCACTTCTTCAGTAATTCCACGGGCATAAATATTAGGGTGGCTGAACAACAGTTGATTACCTATAAATGGAAATAAGGATTATATGTATTTTATTTTTCCATCCAATAATCACAATTAAAAGCAACAGTATCACATATTGCCAATAATTAAAATTTACATCAGAAATGAAAATTTAGTGGTCAAAAAGAACACCAAAGTTATTATTTGATGGTCCAAAAATATAAATTATAGACAAATGTACTAGTGCATACACCCCGCAACAAAAAGATAGGAACAAAGAGTTTTTTCATTGATTTTTCATAAAATAACGTTATCTAAATTGTGCTTATCATTTATTATTATTAAAAAATAACACTATTCCTGGACTAATTTTTGTTTTAAGACTAGTTTAGAAAAATTTTAAGACTAAAATTTTTCTAATTTAAGACTAGACAGCGCGACAAAAAGATAGGAACAAAGGGTTTTTTTTTTTAATTTTTGAATATGATTATTTTGAATATGATTCAAATATTTAAATGTCTTTGATATGATAATATTTTGTTATGATAATAAATGATCACACAATTTAGATAATGTTATTTTATGAGAAATAAAAAAAAAACCTTTGTTCCTATCTTTTTGTCGTGGAGTGTAGTCTTAAATTAGAAAAATTTTAGACTTAAAACTTCTCTAAATTAGTCTTAAAACAAAAATTAGTCCAGGAATAGTGTTATTTTATAATAATAATAAATGATAAGCACAATTTAGATAACGTTATTTTATGAAAAATCAAAGAAAAAAACCCTTTGTTCCTATCTTTTTGTTGCGGGGTGTACTTTTTACATATATTTTTATTGTTTATGTTTTTATTGTTTTTATTTATATTTTTTTGTTTTATGCAAAAACAGTACCTTTATTTTAAGCTATAAACACAAGCTGTTTATGTGCCTCTATTATATTGAAATTAATTCACTCAAAAGTACAAAAAAAATTAACTTAAACATTGTTTAAATGTATTTAATATCACACTAGAGCTCAGTGGGATATTGGCAACAGTCTGGGAATCATAGTTAGAGATGGTCTGAAGACATGTCATCACAATTTTGATTCTCTGCAGAGTCAATTTAATTTGCATAAATTTATATACATATATATTTCTTAAAACTGATATTATGTTTCTTAAAGCAAAATAATAAAACTTGAAAGTTTTATTATTTTGTATTTTTAAAGTGTTTGTTTCTACACTTTTTTAGACCCCTGGGGGTAAAGACTGTCTCAGACCATCTTCATAGCTCAATGTGCAGCTTTAATGTGACATTAATCAACCTAGTCTAACCTAAAATACACTATTAAGCATTTTATTTTATTCACTAAAAATTGCACTGTCTTACATAAGCAGTGAATGGTTGCAATTCCTATATGATAGGAAACATTGCCATCTCGGCAATATTCTAAAAACAAACCTATTATTCAACAAGATTCTCCCCAATCTAGCATAAAAAAATTCTAATTTAAGCCTATTTTTAAAAAAGAATAAAGAAAAAACTGAAAATGAATATTGTCACATTTTAACCCTTTACATCTTAAGATCTCATATTTAAAAAATATTAACCCATATATTTAAATATGTTGTCTGAAGCATTTAAAAAAATAGTTTATAAACATTATCATACAAAAATTAAACATTTACTGGCAAAAAAGTGTTTGTTGAAGTCAGAAGCATTGTGCAAAGTGACATACAAATTTTTCAAAATATTCAAGTTTTCAATTTAAATGGAAGTTTAAAAAATCTCTTAATTTTGCTGTAATGAAATTGTTTTATTTCTCACAAATTGCATCTATATAAACTGTTTATGTTCAAAAAGTTCACATCTCAATTTTTTTCTTCATAAATTAAAGTTTGCTTTGAAAACATCACATAATATCACCATCTGTTGAGAATTTTATAAACATTTTGTGTTAATTCTAATGTTGCAAGGCAGTAACAGTCAATAAAATCAGTTTTCAAATGCTTGCTGTAGTAATAACTTTCATTTTTACTTTCTTCTATATTCAATAGAAGAAAGTATTGGATTCGTAAAAATTTTCGACCTCGGGATTTTGAAGGATTTACATGTTTTGAGAGCTGTAGAACACGATTTGACCATTTTTAGAAAATGTCTGTCTGTGTGTGTGTGTGACAAAATTTTGTGGCAACTGTATCTCAGGAACTACTGCACAGAATTTCATACAAATTGGTATGTAGTTGCACCTTGACATAAATTAGTGTCTATCAACTTTTGGTAAAAATTGTCTAACAGGTTGCGTTGCCATCTCGCTTTTTCTAAATTTTTAACATGGTGACATAGGACAAAATTTTGTATAAATGTGCATAAAGAGAATTATTTTTTAGTAATCATTATGAAATTTATAAGAATTATTTATAATAGAGATAGTCAACTGGGAAAATGTTTTTGTATGTGTAGGAGCCTCGCCATCCCCCCTGGGGGGGAAGTCTCCCCTCGAGGGGAGTAAATTTTCAAGATGGGTATCTTTCGAAAGGTTTCGTCAGTACCTTTAAAACGAATGGTTGAACTACAAATCTGTGATAATTTAAAACAAAGTTATCGATTTTTTTTTACTTTTAACGAAAAAAAAACTTGAAAATAAATCGTTTTTTTTTTTTTTTTTTTTTTAACGAAATTTAACCAAACTTGGTATTTTGTTGGCCCCTGGCATAAACTGGTGCTGATTAGATTTGATTTGGGGATCAATCGCTCAACAGGTGGGGCTGTGATCGTACTTTTTCTAAATTTTTAACATAGCAGTATAGGACAAAATTTCGTATAAATGTACATATTGAGAGTTATTCTTAACCTGTGATTGTAAATTTAATATGAATTATTGATAATAGTAGTAATTAATTAGGAAAAAAAAATGTGCATGAGGAGGCATCGCTTCCTCCCCTGGGGGGGGGGGGGGGGTAAATTTTCAAGATGGGTATCTTTCGAAAGGTCTCGTCAATACCTTTAAAATGAATGGTTGAACTATAAATATGTGATAATTTAAAACAAAGTTATCGATTTTTTTTACTTTTACTAAAAATAACTTTTTAAAAAATCGTATTTTTTAATTTTTTTTTTTTTTTTTTAATATTATTACTGAGTGAATTTGTATAGGAAAATATAGAAGAAAGTCTTGTGGTGGCCACAACATACTAGTTTTGGTAAGATGCAGGAATTCAATACAGTGGTAAAGGGTTAAAATGAAAGTGATTTTACTGAACAGTTAAAATTCACAATATTAAAAAGAAAACATCTTCAAAAAGATATCTTATAATGTAAAATTCAAAACTCACAAATTTCATTTAACTCTGCAGTTCTAAAAGTCACACAAAGAATGCTCTGTCCATTTACCAAGGCATTGTCAGGATATTTATACGATTCTGGGTCTGCAAAATTAGGTATGCTGTGGACTATCCAGAATCCTGTGCTTCCATCAAATGCAAGAACACCTTTAAAATAATTTGTCTTTAGTAAAATAATAATCATTTGAACAAATAAAAGATATATACATAAAATGTTCAATAACGTATGAAAAATAAATAAAGTATTAATAACCATTTAAATATTGTTTCAGAATGCTTTTATTCCTTGGTTATAGACCATTATACAGGGGCGCGCCGACCCGGTGTGCGAAGTGTGCGGCGCACACAGGCGCCAGCTAAAGAAAGGCGCCAGCCGAGGATAAATTATTTGAAAAAAAAAAAAAAAAATCTGATTTCATAATGCCGGTCTGAAGCCCTGCGACTAATGTTGCTAAATGAGGCACCTTGAAAAATATACTGGCAAAATTTGTGTTCAAATAGTTTAGGGGTTTTTTTGTGAAAGGGTACGATAAAAGTGGAATAACTTTGTAACGATGTGCCTACCTTCAGCAAAATTTTCTTTGACTTTTTTAACATATCAAAGCATTCTATTGAAATTCAAAAGGACGCCTTAATCTCTCCCCCCCTTTTTTTTTGCCAGAAAAAGGCCACCTAGGTTGATAAAAAGACAATATAATTCAATTGCAAAAATAAAGATTTAATAGAACCGGAGATTTTATTTAGAGTAGATTTTCCTCTTTGCATTATTGATGTAACATCTAATATTATTAAAATTAGACTTTTGTCTGTAAAATCTTCACATTTCGCACATCGTGAAAGCCAAATCTGATTTCAGAAAAATTTCTGTGTGTGCGTGTGCGGTCGTTGTGTCTGCATGTCTATAACATTTTTCTCTGGGCATCACATGAGAACAGCTGGACAGTATTCAACGACACTTGGCAGGAATTACCCAACTTAAAATCATATATATCAACTTTTGTAAATTCCCCCCTTGGAGGGGGGGGGGCAGTAAACAAAAACACGTTTGTATGCATAACTTGGCTTAAAATCACTTCACAGTGAAGAACTGCATATGAGGAGTCTAGATTTGAGTACAAAAATAAATAAATAAATAAATAATAATCATTGCCTACAATTTTAGATTTTTTTATTTTTAGGGGGGGGGGGGGGGAAGAAAATTGATTTTCGGGGGGAAATTTCGTAAATTCCGGATTTTTTAGAAGAAATTTCCCAACAATGGTACAAAAATGTTGAAAACAGCCATGCATTTTCTTTAGGGTATTTCCAAAAGCCCATTTTTGGTGTTTGTAATTTTCGGTCTTGGGGGTTTACGAGGGATAAAATTCGTGATCGCTCTTTTAGTGCTAAATTAGTCCTGGAAAATTTATGGGAGCGCGCCGGTCACGAATTTTGGTGCTTATATTGTTTAGATGCATCCGATGCCTATACTAACGGGATTTTACGAAATTCCTCCTCACCCTTTTCAAGGGAGAAAGGAAGCAAAAAACGCTTTACTGAGCATAACTCGGCTCCTAATTACTTCACGGTGAGGAAGTTGCATTTGGGAAGACTAGACTTGAGTACCAAAAAATAATAATAATAATAATAAATAAATAAATAAAATAAATAAATAAAATAAAATAAAACTCTGCAACTTTGGAATTTTCGATTTTGGGGGAAATTTCGTCAACTCCGGATTCTACCAAAAGAATTCTACTAAAAATTGTACAAAGATGTTGAAAACAGGTATACGTCTTCTTTAGGATATTTCCAAAAACTCATTTTTCGTTTTTTGTAAATTTCGATTTGGGAGAGGAGGCGTAAAGAGGAGGTAAATTTGAGACACTCCCCCTCCCCCACCTTCTTTTAGTGCTAAATTTATCGTCTAAAATCTAAGGGAGCTGCGGGCACGTATTTTGGTGCGTAAATTGTTTCTATGTATCCGATACCTATTGTAACGGGATTTTACGAAATCCCTCCTCTCCTTCCTTGAGGCCACAAGCACGTTTCCAAGCGTCATCTTACTCCACATTATATCAGCAAGAATAATTTTTATGTGGAGATTGATTGTTTTCGAGATTGTTTTGTCATAATTACCAGTAGCATCAATGGAACAATATTTTTCTAAATTTAAAATGATAAAAAAATACATACACTCCACAACGGTATCAGACAGATTTTTATATTTTGCAAATACATGGATAGCATAAGATATTTTTGATCAAATGGATACGTATCATTCCAGATTTAAAAAAAAAAAAAAAACTCAAGTAAATTAATTACATTTCACTAAATAATATTATCTGTTTAAATGTTCATATAATCTACTTTAAAACTTAATAATTTTTATTGTATATTCTTATTTTACTTATAAATTTATCTGTTTATATCTGTGCAACAGTGCAAAGTGCAACATACAAACGTCGCGGCAAAATAGTTTAAAAGATTTTTGTATCTTACTACTATATGGAAAAACGCGTAAATTTACATACAAATTACATAAAAAGTTTAGATAATGAATAATTATAAGATAAAAAAAAAACTTTTTATATATCACGTTTTTAAATTTTCTGTTGAATCATATAAACTTGACGCATTACACGAGTAATTACAAACGCATTGTCATCGTGTTCTGAGCTATTTTCTAAATGTTTCAAATGTCTAGCTAGTCGGAAAGTTCGCTAAAAATTTATTGCAAGATTTGTACTGGACAAACGAGAAAGTGATATAAAAAAAGTTGGTTTTAAAAATAAAATAATAATCCTTTTAGATTGATTGGTTGGGTTTTACGTAGCACCAGTGCTGCGGAATGGGCAATTGGCGGCGGTCTGTGACTCACCCCTAGAGGTGATCTGGAGACATGCCATCACAATTTTGATCCTCCACGGAATTGATGGCCCTCCCGCTTCGGTGACCCCCAGAGTAATCCTTTTAGAACAATATATATTAGCATCATGAACTACATTAGCACTTTATCAATATGTAGAAAATTTTTAAAGTTATAATGACGTCAATTTTTGTGAGATGCCTAATTTAACTTTTTATGTTTTTTTAATGGTCATGCTTAATTAAATGTATTTATTTTTATGTCGAAAGAAAAGGAACTCATAATTTTATTATTATTATTATTTTTTTTTTTGGCAACAATTAAATTGTAGCTAATATTTAAATGGTTAATTTTAAAGCTATTAGGAGGTTATTATTTTCCTATTTCAATTAATTAAAAGAAACTAATCAAAAATTTGAAAATCGGGCTTGAGGTATTGCGTTGTTATCGTGTTCTGAGCTATTCTAAAAGTTTAAAATGTCTAGCTAGTCGGGAAATTAGTTTAAAATTGATTGCAAGATTTGTACCGAACAAACAAGAGAGCGAGTTAATAAAAACATTGTAATAAAATAGACAAAATTTCTTTCATTAGATGTTTTTTTTCCCTGTTAAGTATTTTTTATCCATATTTACTAAGTTATATTTATTGCATGCTCCTATTTTATGTATTTATAAATTTATTTGTTCCTTAAAAAAAAAAAAAAAAAAAAAAAAAAAAAACTTCTATAATTAACCAAATCAAATCTTGTTACTATCGATAGTCATACATTAATATGATCTCAATAGTATTTCGAGAGTTTTGAACAATGAAATTCAGCAAAACAGTACTCACTACGGAATTTTATTATTATTATTATTAGTTCTAATTTTATATAATTATAAATTCCATTTATCTGTACTAGTACAAAATGTTAAACTCATTTATATGTGCAAACATACTACAATAGTACGACTAATTAAAAAAATGTTTCATTATAATATTGTAAAGAGTTAAACCACTTTCCTAAATCAAAGGTGTTGTTGCAACAAAAGCAGATTTACAATTAAAGTGCAAATAAGGAGCAGTTCATTCAATTTTAACGGGAGTGGGGTGGGAGGTGATTGCCAGACTTGGCTACAGACTTGGCAACTTAGCGATGAATTTGGCGACATGGCGACCAAACTTGGGGAGAAGTAATAATTTAGTGTTTCCAAAATTTAAAAGCTCTATCTTCAATAAGAGCCGAGTTCTAGAATTTTTTGGATTCATCAATAGGTTTCTGGAGCAGAATAACCTTGAAAGATCGCCAAATCGCGACAAAAATTATAAAAGCAGAAGAGACACTCCCAAAGCGATCAGTTGTATTCGGACATTTGTTCTGAACGTTCGTTTCGGTTTAAATGGTTTATAGTTATTCTTAAATGAGTGGTATTCCACTCTGTGATGTTTTAAATGTTGTTTTATGACTTTTTGAGGTATGAATTTGAGTACGATAATTTACTGGCTTTTTTTTAGAAGAATCCTTGAATAAAGTGTATTTGTCGAGAAGAAACTGTTTCTTTACAATTAATTTTCCATGCAAGAAAATCGACATTTTGGTAACAATATGAATAGAGACGGATATTTTGGATCAGTATGATATACGTAATATTCACAAAAGGTGCAATGAAGTGAGGGAACGTTTAGTTTACTATTTTTTGTGTTTAAATATTTACTTAAAAAGTAGACCCAAACAAATAGAAACATTTACATTTACAGCTCTCATCTAAATCATCTATTGTAATGCCTCAACGCGGCATTTATGCACCCACATTCACACCAAATCTGCCTATTTCCGGGATGGAACACGGACGCAGAACTCATACCGGTATTTGTTGAAGAAATTTTTCTACCTATAATATCGTTGATTTAAGAAGTAGAAAAATTTATTGTATTGGTAGTGGTATCAATTCTGTGTCCGTGTTCTATGCCTGCTATTTTAGTTTCCTCTATTTGCCTTCACAATTGTACCTCGTGCTTTTGGAAATCCCCGTATAAGATTTTTTCTCTTTCTGCAAGATGCACTTTTTATTTGTTTCTTTTTAAATTTTATTTTATTTGATACGTTTTTCTTTTTATTAGCCACTCAATAAACTTATTACTAATTATGTTCGAGATTCAGTTGACTTGCTGAATGATAACTTTTTATAAAATGATAAAAAAAAAAAAAAAAAATGTAATATAGGGCGCCAACTGAAACTTTGCACACAGGCGCCTGACAATGCTGGCGCGCCCCTGCCATTATACATTATAACACCCTGAATGGATGTTTTAGCTAAGTTTTTATCATATCCTGTGTTTTGTGTAATTTTCGTTATTTAAATTCAACTTTTAGTAACTTAGGTAGTCATTTGAACATACAGTTATTGCTCTGTTTATATAATGTAAAAGCACTTATTTTCGCGAGCCCATCGTAATTGAAAAAATTTAAGCCCCGTGAAATACTTTTTTTTTCTTTCGCCGCAGATAATAATAAAAAAAAAACATAAAATTTTCAATTACCAATTACATGCATTGACTGTCCGAATACGAGAAAAGTGAAGGGGGTGGGGTGATTACATTTTCGGTGCAAAAGGGGGGTTCAGAAGTCCCTAGTTTGATAAACAGCATGAGAAAAAAGGGATTAAGAAAAGAAAATTGTTTGGGGTGAAATGTGAGTGTTGAGACAAAGCCAAAGTTGATGTATAAGCACCGTTGTAAGCATAAATTGTTTTTAGAGCGATGAGGAGGTGGGGACGAACTTTTCGGACAAAAGGAAATTTCTTAAAATGCCTTATGCAAAAGGGGTTCTATATTTAGTTACTTTTCAACATTAGGATTTTTCAAAATTCGTGAAATTTTCAGCTCGCGAAATCACAGATATCTTCATTTTTGCGAAAATTACGGCTCGCGAAAATAAGTGCTTTTACAGTATGCTGGTTATCAATGCACAATCTTACAACTATAATTATGTTTAATTTATAGTTGTATGGTTTTGCATTTTGCCTCGATAATTTTACTACTATAGTTAGGTTTTTTGAGAAAGGTTATTTGAAATTCATTATTTTCAATTTTAGTAATTACTGAAATACCTAAGAAATTTAATTGGTTATGATTTTCTATTTCTATGGTGAATTGTATATTTTTGGTCTAAATCATTCAGTTTATTTATGATTAATTTAGTTTCTAAGTTCTTATTAATGATAGCAACAACATTGTCGACATATCTGTACCAATGTTTTGTGCTGTTTTAAGTTAAAAGTAAAAAAAAAAAATTATAACGCATTTCTAATTTGTAATTATACAAAAAAAAAAAAAAAGGCTATGTATAATCAACCAAATTTTAAAGATTCCAAAATCTCTAGTTTTTAAAAGGTCAGAATGCACAGAATTGACAATAATCATGAAACTTTTAATAAATAAAAACCTTTTAAATGTCCAACTGATGTCCCTGTAGTATTTCCTGGAGCATCATCATTATAAAGTAAATAAGAAAGACCCTAAAATAATAATCATATTTGTTCAAATATATTCTAAAAATACACTGTTTGATAATAATAATAAAGTAAAAGAAAATAAAAATTCTATAAAAATTAGGCTTCAAAATAATTATTTTTAATTCTCTTCATTATTCAATTAACACATAAAATTCACAAAAATCTATTTGCAATTTTTATATAACATATATAACAATTTTTACACATTCAAGACTATATTTTTAAAGAATAATTTACCATATAAATACCAAATAAATTCACAAATATCACATTACAAACATAGGACAAAATAATCATTGAAGACAAGTAAAAAATGTGCTCCTTGTTTTTGCCAAGCTACATGCTCTTGTGACATAATCTGGATACAGCAAATGAAGTAGGTTGATTTTTTTTTTTTTTTTTTCTAGAAAGAGGATATTGTTTGTGCTATTTTATCCTCTATTTTGAATATTCTCATACTATGTAATGAATATAATGTTATAAGTATTTAATAAAAAATCTATCTTACTAAAAGCTTAATACAAATGAAAGTATCATGAACTTATCTACTTACTTAAAAAAAAAAAAAAAAAAAAAAAAAAAAAAATCCACTTATCTTTGCTTTTTTATACATTATTTACACAGACATAATTACTATTATTAAATATAAATGGGGAAATGAAATTTGATCAAGTTCAATATTACTTTATTTATTTTATTTTGCTAACTGGGGGCATGCTTCTCCCTTTCCTGGGAGAAAATCTACTGTATACTATCAATGTAGAGTATAAAAGAAATGACTATGGATGAAATTCTGTCTATGACATAATTTAATTTAGTACTACAGGACTACTTGTATTTTAACATCCTTTCAAAAGAAAAAAAAAAAAAAAAATCTGAAAACACTAGTCTAAATAATCAGGAAATATTCAGCCAAGACCTGCTAGCTCTGTGGTCAGTCGATCCTCACCGATAGGAAGCGAAAAAAAAAAAAAAAAAAAAAAAAAATTATATATATATATATATATATAAGTTTTTATGGATTTCACAAAATATTTTAAGATAGAGTAAGAAATTAAATGGTAAAATTAGATATTGGCAGGCATTTTCGAAGTGGAACACTAAAAATTGGTAACGACGTAAAATGCCAGATTGAAAGAAATAGTCTGGTCATACAAAAAACAAGATAAACGTAAACCATATCTCAAAAATTATATTACCCAACATGTTTCGTATTTAAACTAAAAAACTTCTTCACACACCATAAAACTAATGTAAGCACTATTGGTTTCGAAAGGACCTGACCTTCCTTCTTCAGGTGCAAAATACTGAAGAAGTAAGAGCTAAACGAGTCTTGCTTTTGACTCCAAGGCACGTGTTTTGCACCTGAAAAAGAAAGGTCCCATCCTTTCGCAAAGGATAGTGCTCACATCAATTTTATGGTGTGTGAAGAAGTTTTTAAGTTTAAATATTTATTATACAACATGTTTGGTGTTTGTAAAAATTTAGATTGAGCATATATTTTTCCCGCTTTACATGTTCAGATGGGCATGTAAATGTTTAATTAAAATTACCACTTTAAAAATACAATATGTTAATATAGTATCATGTCTTTCATTCATACTTATACTAAAATGAAATAATAAGTATCAAAGTAAAATTATTAATATCAGTTCTTTTTTAACAGATATGATGTTTATTAAATATGCATTTGAATAAAATGTTTAGGTATGTAAAATTATTATACAGGCATATTTATTCTAAACCAACAAACCTGGTAGGGTACATAAAAATTTAAAGATTTTTCAAGTCCTGACATAAACAGAAATTTACAGTATAAGAAAATTATGTTTTTATATAAATGATAGTTATCCGTGGAAGAAGTAAATGAAAACAATACCTGTTTATTTGAATAAAATTCATTCATCGTATTTTCTAACATGGAACCAGATAAAACAGTTTTTGTAGAAAATCTCCAAGATACTGAACCAGGAGCAGTGATATATGCATAACTTGTACCATCACCAAGTACAGTTCCTGTTGGTTCGTCAGCTATTTTAGGTAATTTATAGTTAACAAACCTTAAAAAAATTATAAGAAATAAGCTTAAAATATTTTAAATGAAACAGAATAAAAATATAAATAAAAAATATTATTATTATTATTTTACAAAACTAAAACGACTGAAGTAAAAAATGTTTCATCCTTTTTTTTTTTTTTTTTTTTTTTTTTTTATGGGGGGGAGGGTGTAAAAAATGTGGAGAATATCCATGTTAACATCTGAATCTTTTAAGAAAAGACATGCAAAATTATCCTTACAGGGTGTGATTACCAAAACGGCTCAGTAACACAACAAGGGTGTTGAATGCTTAGTTTTAAAATTTCACACTAAGACTTATTTTATTTTTTTATTTATTTTTATTTTTTCTGAGAAAGTTTGCTGAAGGCAAGAGAAAAATAACACTATATTGGTAAAGTTGTATTAATCACAAAAATCTGAATGTTCTGAATCAATAAGTTGTTAAACACTCATATGCAATCCTGATGTTGTGGGTAGAAAGCACCCAGACATATGAATTTTAAAAAACTGTAAGCAGAGTTACTGATTTTTGGTCTATAACAAAATTCAGAAAAATTTCTCCAAATGAAAGGGACTCTGAAATTATACTAAGCTTTTTCCTAGCTTTAGAGGTTAATCGGGTTCTACATCTTGGGATATTTAGAAGGTAAAAATTTGTAAATCCACATTTTTGAAAATACCTTTTGGGGGAAGAAAAATGAAGGAGATTATTAATTTTGTTTTAATTATATACAAAGAGGTTTCCATTCATTATTGCAGAAGAATTATTTCCAAGTTAATATTGTCGAAAAGTAAAAACAAAACCACTCAAAATTAACTATAATAATAATTATTATTATTATTAATATAGTTGTGTATATTATTATTATTATACTAGTTAGTTGTAGGGTGACCAAGGTGCCCATTGAAAAATGATCATTTCATTTATTTCTCATTTCAAATAATTCATTTGCCCGTGCGAAAATTTCGCACTTTATTTATCTCTATGTTAGCTTTAAAATTATTATTATTTTATAGATGTCATTTTTTCATATGCATGAGCAAATTTAATATTTTATATATGTATTTTTTTTTTTTCACGTTAAAGCATATTTCATTTCATATGCTGAAAAAAAAAATGGCAACAATTAAAAATTTAAATGTCTGTTTTAAAGCTGTTATTTTCATATTTTAGTTAATTTTAAAAAATCTAATCAAAAGAGCATAATAAAAATTATTTAAAAATAAATTCGTTAATTATATTATAATTATTTATATTTGTTATTATTTTAAGACAGAGAGAGGGTGGGGGAGGCAATAATTTTAGTAAAAAGAAATAAATATATATATATATATATATATATTAACATTTTAAAATAAAAATAACAATTTTATTTATTTATTTTGTAAAATAAATACAAAATCTAATAATAATAAAACAAAAATCACTCAAATTTGACTACAGTTATTATTATTATTTTTACTATTGATATGTCCTTTTTTTAATACCCCCCCTCCCCCCCCCCAAAAAAAAAAAAAAAAAAAAAAAAAGTTAACTATAGTTATTATTATTTTTATTTATAATATATACTTTTTTTTTTTTTTTAATACTACGAACATAATAAAACTTTAAAAATAAATTCTTTAACTATATTATAATTCTTTATATTTGTTATTATTTAAAGACAGAGAGAGGGTGGGGGAGACAATAATTTTAGTAAAAAATAATAATAATTAAATACATAAATAAATAACATTAAAAAAAAAACATTTTTATTTATTTATTTTGTAAAATAAATACAAAAAAAACCTATGCTATATTTTTTTTTTTTTTTCAAAAAAGAATATAGAGTAATAATAACGCTTAAATTTATACTATAATAAATAATTTAAAAGGAGCAAATCAGATGTAAGAAAATTATAATATTTGTAACAATTAAAAAGTTCCAACAATGAATAATTTTGATAAACGTTATTAAAAACATTTTTTTTTTTTTTTAACCACTTTGTATGAATTTTATTTTTATTAAACTTTTACATAATGAATTTGTATACCAATTCCAAATAAATATATAAAGAATCAGTTAAATTTAGCATTATAATTTTCTAATATAAAACAATTATGCCAAACATTTACATTAAAGAAAGGAAAGAAAGAAAGAAACAGAAACAGTAAATTAAAAACTTATTATTATAATTTTCTAATAGGAAATAGAATTCAGCTCCAAAAATTTACAATAGTAATTACATTTAAGTTTATACTAAATAAAATAATTCTTACACACTGAATGTAATTAAAACCGCAAAGAAATTTTTATTTTATCAAATTGAAAAGAATTAATAATGATAATAATAATAACAGGATTAATATATACGTATATATATTTAAAAAAAAAAAAAAAAAAAAAAAAAAATGATTATAAGCAATGTAATAAAACGTCTCTAAACACTGGTAATGAACTATGATGAATAAAAACATTATTCATAGTATTTATTGTTATTATTATGCATATATATAAGTATAAAATGAGATTCTGGATATAGTAAAAATAAACAGTTGGAAATTTTGTAAAGTTAATACTTTTTTTAAAAAGCAATACTAAGAGGGAAAGAAAACAGTCACTGACAAAATTAATAAAAATATTTAATTTCGCATCCTAAGTTGTTTCACAGTTACTATTTTTCTTTTTCTTATTAAAAAAAAAAAAAAAAAAATGCATCACCATTAAATTTGTTGATTAATCAAACTATTACTTACCAGTCAACATCTTTATTTCTTTCATCTTTGCAAGAAATTTGCAGGGAAAATTTAACAGAAATTAAAATTAATATTGCGATTTGCAGATATTTAAGTCTAATCATCATGTCAAATTGCTTTAATTATTATACGCGCTTTGCTTTAATTTTAATAACGCGCAGTAAATGCTTACGTGCATAAACACAGCTGTTGCTTGCTTAAGCTTATGCTTACACACGCTATAAATATTAAAAGATAAAGCAAAACCAGAGAGGCAGGAGAAAAAAAAAAAAAAAGAGAGACGCCTAAACATTAGCAGATGAGCCAATCAGAATACGAGTTTTGGTTGCTATGGTAATAGTGCAAGAGAAAGGAGGGTGAAAAAAAGTTTCTGTTTCTGAAGTCATCTGCTATATAAACACAGATTACGAATATAGAAAAAAGATAGGAAGAACTGAAAGACTGTCTAGCAAGCAGTCTGGCACACAATGCAAGTTTAGGAGAATTTTTATTAAATGAATCCAATCAAAAAAGTAGTATGTTGTGGCCACCACAAGATTTTCTTCTATATTTTCCTGTACAAATTCACTCAGTAACAATATTAAAAAAAAAAAAAAAAAAAATACGGTTTTTTTTCAAAGTTTTTTTCGTTAAAAGTAAAAAAAAATCGATAATTTTGTTTTAAATTATCACATATTTATAGTTCAACCATTCGTTTTAAAGGTATTGACGAGACCTTTCGAAAGATACCCATCTTGAAAATTTACCCCCCCCCCCCGGGGTACTTCCCCCAGGGGAGAAGCGATGCCCCCACATGCACAAAATTTTTTTCCTAATTAACTACTACTATTATCAATAATTCATATTAATTTTCCAATCGCAGGTTAAGACTAACTCTCATTATGTACATTTATACGAAATTTTGTCCTATACTGCCATGTTAAAAATTTAGAAAAAATACGATCACAGCGCCACCTGTTGAGCGATTGATCCCCAAATCTAATCAGCACTAGTTTATGTCATCGGCCAACTAAATACCAAGTTTGATTAAATTTAATTTAAAAAAAAAAAAAAAAAAAATTTTTTTTTTTCGTTAAAAGTAAAAAAAAATCGATAACTTTCGTTTAAATTATCACAGATTTATAGTTCAACCATTCGTTTTAAAGGTATTGACGAGACCTTTCGAAAGATACCCATCTTGAAAATTTACTCCCCTCGTAGGTGGACTCCCCTCGAGGGGGGGGGGGGGGGGGCGAGGCTCCTACACATACAAAAAAATTTTCCTAGTTGACTTTCTCTATTATAAATAATTCTTGTAAATTTCATAATGATTACTAAAAAATAATTATCTTCATTCACATTTATACAAAATTTTGTCCTATATCACCATGTTAAAATTTTAGAAAAAGGGGATGGCAAAGCAACCTGTGAGACAATTTTTACCAAAAGTTGATAGGCACTAATTTATGTCAAGGTGCAACTACATACCAATTTGTATGAAATTCTGTGCAGTAGTTCCTGAGATACAGTTGACACAAAATTTTGTCACACACACACAGACAGACAGACATTTTCTAAAAATGGTCAAATCGTGTTCTACAGCTCTCAAAACATGTAAATCCATCAAAAACCCGAGGTCGAAAATTTTTACGAATCCAATACTTTCTTCTATTGAATATAGTAGAAAGTAATAAATGAGAAAGTATAGTATACACTGATTTTTATTTTATTTAAAGATAAAGAATTATTTTATTAATTATAAATATTAATTATTGATATTTATTTTTATTTATTAATTTTATTTAAAAAACTTTATTTTATTTAATTTATGCAGGTGGATCTCGACTTTCGAACATTAATATTTTGATTTTGATTAATAGTTAGCAATATTTTATGAAACAAGTTTTAGGTTATATTATACACGACAAATTTTTTTTCTTTTTCATGGGAAGGGTGGGGGGGGGGCAAGGAACCCTTTCTATTATTATTATTATTTATTTATTTCATAGTGCTTTCGCATTAAAGCTTCTTCTTCTTTTTTTTTTTTTTAGCACTGTATTGTCATTATACTATCGAAAAAGTTTTTTTTAGTAATTTTGAATTAGAAAATAAAAAGCGCGCGTGCAAAATGAAATAAAAATAATTATAAGATTTAAAAAAAAAAAAAAAAAACTTTTTATATAGCATGTTTTAAAAATTTTCTGATGAATCATAGAGTTCTTATCAATGTGCATAAAATTTTTAAAGTGATAATGACGTCAATTTTGTGAGATGCATAACTCGTAATTTTTTTTTTTTTTTTTTTTTTTTTTGCCAACAATTAAATTATAGCTAATATTTTAATGGCTATTTTAACGCTATCAGGATGCTATTGTTTTCATATTTTAATTAATTATAAGAAAACTGATAAAAAATTCGAAAATCTGACTTCGAAGTATTGTGTTGTCACCGTGTTCTGAGCAATCCTGAAAGTTTCAAATTTCTAGCTAGTCGGGAAGTTAGTTAAAACTCGATTGCAAGATTTGTACTATATAGGGAGAGTGTGAACTAATAGTAGGAATTGAAAAAAACGTTTAGAACATGAAGAAGTTGCGTTGTGCTTTCATGCTGCACTCGTGCGTGCGTTTTTCTTCACCTGATGAAGAATTATATTTTATTATTTTGACCCGAAACAATTCTTGTGTGTTTTTACAATTTATGGTGTTATTTTACAAAATTTTCATCGCCTTTCTACCTCTGTATTTTCGCACACTTCACTTCAAAATGCGTGCATAATTTTTTAAACTGATATATATATAATAATGATGATCTATTAAGCATAGTAGAAGCCAAGCAACAGATACAAGATCACTGAAACACTAATGACCAATAAGATTAAAAAAAAATTTTATCAGTAGATGAAATACACTAATGTAAAGAAACCAGATCTATTAATTAACAGCCTGCAAAACAAACGAATCAATAAAGTAAAACAACAAATCTTAACTTAAAACCATAAACTTATCAAAATTAATGAAAAAATAACCTAAGAAACACAAGATAGGAAGGAAGGAGGCAGGCGGCAAGACTTGTGACCTGCCTGTGGGGTTAAACTAGTTTCACGTCGGCAACACTCACCCAGCCTGCCACGACCAGAACAGGAGCCATATGGATTTAAAAAAGCAAAAATTTCAAAGCAGATGAATAACAATGAAACCATGAAGCAACAATGAAATTCACAGATTGATTACATTGTGTAATAGTATAATTAGAATTTTAAATATAGTTCACAACTCAAAAAGGAAGAAACTGAAATTTTATTGGAAAAAGAAAGTTTGCATAGTAATACAAAGTAAATGCAACAAGTCTTCTGCTTTTATTTATTTTATTTTATTTTATATTTTATTTAATTTCACAAACCTACCCAACTATCCAGCCTTATAACACCACCCCACCTCCGTAATCAAACATCTGCCCACCCAACCGCCACCTTTTTTATTGTCTTTTATTATTTTATATTTTTTTTTGTTAATATACACAAAAGTGTACACAGCTTTATATATATATATATATGTCAAGTAGAATCGTGGGATTCTACTGTAGCAGGTTCCAATTTATTGTCCAGGTCCATATAGCTGAAATTAGATGGCCGTTAAAGTAAAGAAAACCAATTAGTTCGCTGAAAAATATATTTTATTTGAAGAGGATTCATAGGTAAATCAAAAGCGGAATTACAGCTTGACCGCAAGTTACGAGAATGCAACAGGTAGAGGTGAGAGAGAGAGCTACGGGGGTCACATGTTATCCGATCAGTAGTTGTAGAGCGAATTCCGAAGTTAACTGAGTCGCAATCCAGATCTGACTGCTGAATTACGCCACGATTATTGAAAAAGTGCCAAATTTTACAGCCAAATATATTCCATTGTTTCTAGATCAAATTAATATAAATATTTTGAATTTTGCAAGTTCGTTTATAGACAAAAGCGAATAAATATAAAAGAAATTTAGAATTTCGTTATCTATTTTTATTAGCTATTTAATTTATTGAAAATATAGTAATTAATTATTGCCTTTATCCAAAGCTGTAATTAAAATCATATATATGTGAAGGAACGACTTCACAATATATATATATCACTAAAACAGTTCTAGAATAATTACGTTAATAAAAGTAGAAAAATTAGGTGTTTCCGTAGCTATTTTTTATATCTACAGATTTAATTAGAAAAAAGGACGCTAATTTTAAATAATTTGAAATGACACAATACAACAGGATTATTTTGATTCTTTTTTTTTTTTTTTTTTTTTTACTTTCTCTTACCCATAAAGTAGAGAAAGTATTGTTTTTGGATCAAATTTTTGAAATTGAGTTTTTGTTTTTACACGTTTTGAGGTCCCCTGAATTTAAAAATCGTGTTTTTAGCGGTTGGCCTCTGTGTGTGTCTGTCTGTTATCAGCATATCTCAAAGACAAATTATAGCAGAAAGTTCAAACCTGGTATTCTAAATGTGTATCATATAGGGATGCTACACTAAACTTTCCGTTGAGATCAGGCAAATGGTTCGTGTACAGGGACACCCAAGATAATTCAAATACATTACGTCTGAGGGGGAAATTGCATGTAAATAGAGTTTAACATCTGTAGACTACACTAAAACCAAATGAAACGAATCCATATTTTTTATATGCGTGAAAGCATGTTACATGTAGAATATTGTATGGAAATCATTCACTGTTCGTTTACAGGGCTACACAAAAGAACTAGATTATAGTACGACAATACTTGAAAATTGATGGAAGTGTACTTCAGGTTGTACCGCGTGTTATTAATGTAGGATTATATTTATGTGCACCATGTGATGTGTACATAACTTTCAGAAGATATACAGGGCTGCCAATATTTAAGCCATAACATTATTTTTTAATATTAGTGGAAGTGCTTAACTATAAAATTTTACCATTTCCACTTTCCAGGAAAGCTGTTCAGGAATTGAAATGAATTCCTCATTGAGATATGGTAAATGATGTATGTTTTTAAGCTAAATATTCATCGCTTGTTATTTGTATATTTACTCGTTTTTTAGCTTTCTGAATACCGAAGTCAAGTTTTATAGTTTGATCTTTGCCTGTGTCTGCTAGAGTAAATTAAAAACAAATAATTTCAGGCGATCCAAATGATATATTTTGAAGGGAATACGTTTGTTACTAGAAAAGTTTGTTCAAGAATAAAATTTTCAAGGAATGATGTGTGAGAAAGTTGTCTGAATAATTTTTAATAAACCTTTGAACTTAATAACAAATTTGAGTTCTCTATAAATGTAGATACAATAATGAAACGGGGGGTCACATTGAATTATTTTTCAAATAAAGCTGTTCCGAAGCCTAAGTTGAATTGTTTAACACAGGTTTACATAACAGTACTAGTTATCTTAACCCTTAATCGCCAATCTGTACTTCGTACTTATAGTGTTAAATTTCAGGGTAAGAGAAAGTTGTGTGGGTGACACACCAGATTATTTCCATCACGATTTTATACTTAAATAATCTGGTGTGTCACTCACACGACTTTCTCTTACCCTGAAATTTAATACTATAAATACAGGTTGAAGATTAAGAGGTAAGATAACGACTACTATCATGCAAACCTATGTTAAACAATTCAAATTAGACTTCGGAAGTGTTTTATATGATAATTAGTTCAGTGTGAGGGGGGCTACCGTCCCCCTCAATCCCCCGTTTCATTAATGCACCTACATTTATATAGAATTTAATTCTGTTATTAAAATTGAAAGTTAACTGAAAATTATACAGACAATTTTCACACGTAACATTCCTTGAAACTTATGAATCTTGATCAAACTTTTCCAGCAACAAACTTATATTAACTTCAAAATACAACATTTGGATCTCCTAAAATTATTCGTTTTTAAGTCACTCTAAGAGACACAGACAAAGATCAAACGTTAAAAAACTTGACTACGGTTATCAGGAAGCCTCAAAACGTGTAAATGTACAAAAAAACAAGCGATGAATATGTAGCTTAAAATAAAACATACATTATTTACCATATCTCTGTGAGGAATTTATTTCAATTCTCTAACAGCTTTCCTGGAAATGGTAAAATATTATTAGTAAAGCACATTCGCCAACAACAAATAACTAGTGTGTTGTGGCCACCACATGACTTTCTTCTATATTTTCCTATACACATTTACTCAGTAAAAATATTTTATTAAAATTATTATTTAAAAAAATTATCTTCCATGATAATGCAGACGATTTTCATATTAGAGAAGTAGTATAACACTAAATATCCAAAAAAAGTTGAGTTTATTCTCAATATTACATTAAAAAAAATCGATAACTTTATTTTAAATTATCGCAGATCGATGGTTCAACTATTCGTTTTAAAGATATTGGCGAGCTCTTTTGAAAGATACCTATCATGAAAATTTACTCCCCTCGAGGGGGGGGGGACTTTCCCCCAGGGGAGTAGGCGAGACTCCTACATACACAAAAGTTTTTTCCCAGTTGACTATCTCTATTACAAAATATATATATTCGTTTCATTTGATTTCGTGCAGTAGATGTTAAACTCTACTTACCTGCAATTTCCCCCCATAGACGTAATGTATAATATTTGAATACTTTTGAGTGTTGCTGTACACGAACCTTTTGCTTCATCTCAACAAAAAGTTTAGTGTAGCATCCCTATATGATACACATGTAGAATACCGAGTTTGGAATTTCTGCTACTATTTCCTCTTGAGATATGCTGATAACAGACAGACACACAGAAACACAGACCATTCGCTAAAAACATTATTTTGGTATTCAGGGGACCTCAGAACATGTAAATATAACAAAAACTCACTTTCGAAAATTTGACCCGAAAACAATACTTTCTCTACCGTAAGGGTACGAGAAAGTAATAAGAGAAAGTGATAATGGGAAAAAATGTTTTAGTCATAACTCATAAATACGAAATTATAAACGATTTCAACTTCATTGCAAAATGTAAGAAATGCATAGTACAACAGAAAATGGTCTCCAGTAAATTTCTTGTAATAAAATATGAATACTTTTGTCCGCCTCTATACGCAAATATTTAATCCTAATCATACCATATTCTATAAAGAACATATCTTTGTGAACTTTAATAATGTATGTTAGTTTCCGTTTCCGTATGTTTTGTGTAGTATAACAAAAGGTCATTCCTATACAGGGCTGCATGGAAATATTCGGATGCATTGCAGGAACTTGCAGGAGATGTATTTTCAGTTGTTTTTTACCCTTTCGGATTTGTTAGAAAGTATTTATAATGTAATGAGTAACTGCAGTTGGAAAATGTTTCCATGCGAATCCTGTGGCTTTTCTCTCTTGTTATTATTATCATCTTTTTTTTTTTTTTTTTCCACCAAATTTGGGATCACACAAAATGTCATTGCAAGCATTATTTATTTTAAGCGTTTCATCTAAAAATAAAACAAACGTGCGAGTAATATTTCTAGAAATATGACAGGATGTGAAATATAACAGATACCAGAAATCTTCCGGAAACAAATTTGGACAGCTTAATATCTGTGCTGCAGCAGAAATTTTGTTTCTGCTGATAAGACATGCATGTAATGCAGGATAAAGAATTATTCTTCAAAGAAATTTTTTATTAATTTAATAGTGGATGGATGGATAATGGTTTTTTGTGGCACAAGGTCCACATTAGAACATTCTGCGCCAACCGTTATTAATTAAGGTAACTTAGTTAAAATAGTAAAAAGCATCTGGATGGGGGCTCCCATCCAGATTGTCAAGAAAATGGTCACTTTAGAAAAGGATGAGACAAGAATGAAATATAAATAAATAAAAGTTAAATTTGATTGTAAAAGCCTGAGTCTTTTAAAAAGTTAATTAATTCAGTGTGTGGATTTTTTCCTAAAAGGATCGTGAGATTAGGTAAGGAAGTTCCAAAGTAATGGCGATACAAATGACGGAGGCAAGGGCAGTTGGTCAGAATGTGGCGTTTGGTAAGTTGGCTGAAGTGACATTTGGGACAAGAAGGTTCATGTTCTGCAAGAAGTAAATGCTTGTGCGTCAATCTTGAATGCCCAATTCTAAGTCTGGTAATGATAACATCATATTTTCGTGTTGTTAAAGTCTGCCAGATTGCAATATTTGATTTAATTTCTCGTAATTTATTATTATTTTCACATTCCCACTCTCGTTGCCATATATTTCTTAGAAAACTTCTTAGGGTATGTTTAACATCTTCATAAGGAATTGGACAATTAAAAGGAGTCAAAGCCTGTTTTGCTGCCTTATCTGCCTCTTCATTACCCTTAATACCAACATGGCTAGGAACCCAGCAAAATAAAATGTTATATCCCTTTCTTAAAAGGTCGTTATGCATTTTAAAAACAGAAGTAAAAGAAGGTGAGCAAGAGCTAGATTCCAAGACACTCTTTGAGTCAGTGTAGATAATGAATTTTTTATGACTATGAGATGAAATGAATTTGAGAGCACAAAACTCAGCAGAAAAAATGGAAAATGAGCTAGGGAGACGATAGCTATAAACAGTATTATTTGAGACAACACCACAGCCAACAAGATGATCTGCCTTTGAGCCATCTGTGTAAATATCAATATAGTCCCTATATGTATAGCGATGAGATGTGAAAAGTGTCTCAAATACAGATGCATCAGTACATGATTTGTCGAAACCTTTAAAAAGGTGTATACAAGTGATACTCTCCGAGTTCCAAGGAGTCCTATTGAAAAAAGAGCGAGGGCGAATATTGGTATCGCTATGAGATGTGCCTGAAACAATGTTTTTAATTCTCAGTCCAAAACGAGGAATGCATGAGGGGCGATTCTGATAGAGTTGATGATCTATGCTGCCCATATAAGGATGAAGCGGATGATGAGAGTGTGAAAGGATGCGGTAATACAACTCCAAAGAACGTTGTTGTCTGATATGAGATAAAGGAGGTTCCACACAGTCAGCATATAGGCTGACAACAGGAGAGGTGCGAAAGGCACTAGAACAAATTCGCAGAGCAGAATTGTGCACTGTGTCCAGTTTTTTCAGATAAGATGTGCAAGTAGAGCCATAAGCCTGACAAGCATAATCTATTTTGGAACGGATCAGAGCTCGATAAATTTTAAGCAAAGACATACGATCAGCACCCCAAGAAGTGTTGGAAAGCACTTTTAAAATGTTTAATGTTTTATCACATTTTGTCCGTAAATGTAGAATATGTGGAATAAAATTAAGTTTTTTGTCAAAAATTACACCCAAGAAACGAGCAGTGTCTACAACAGAAATTAGATTTCCGTTCATAAAAATCTCTAGGTCAGGATGGAGAGCACGTTTACGACAAAAATGCACACATTGTGTTTTGTCAGTAGAAAATGTAAAGCCATTTACTTTTGTCCATTTTGTAATGCGATTAATAGCAAGTTGTAATTGGCGTTCAATGAAGCGCATAATTTAATAGTGAGAATAACTATTACAACCAGGGCTATATTTATGCTACGGCAAATCGAGTATCTCCCGATTAAAATAAAAAATAAATAAAAATAAAAATAAAAATATGATTTTGTAATATATTTTTAGCTCTATCAAAATTTTAAAATTTTTTATTCATTTTTTTCTTAAAGTGGGAAAATTTCGTTCATTAAAATATTACACTTTGCCAGTGTTGGATCCAGAACTTAACTTTTTTTTGGGGGGGAGGGGGGGGGAGGCTAAGATTTTTCAAAATGCTGTTCCAGATCAATGAAAAATTTACAACTGTAATATTTAATTGTGAATGTCAGTGCTTTTTTTTTTGGGGGGGGGGGGGGGGGAGCTACAGTCCCTTAGCCCCCCGCCTTACATCCGCCACTGCCCTTTGCTCTTATTATACACAGCAACTTTTCATTCAACTGTCATTTGAGCCGATTTTTGCTCCAGTTTCTGGAGATCGAAATCTGAAAGAGAGTCACAAAAGTTGAGTCAAAGATCGTCCAAATTTCATGGTGCTCAATAAATGTCAAGGCGCACCTGCTTATCGGGGCCTACCTGGTAGAATGAAGAGATCGGTGAAGCCGCCGGCCCCGTCTTCGGTCGGCGCGATTGCTCGTACAAATAACTTTTTATGACTACCCCCCCCCCAAAAAAAAAAAAAAAAAAAAAAAAAAAAAATGTTTTTACTCTCAACTTCTATTACACTGGGAGTTGAGTCGATTTGAAAATTGGCTCAAAAGTTGGGCGAATAATTTCCATCTGTAATGCTCCTATTACACACAACGATTTTTCGCACAACTTTTGAGCCAATTTTGTTGGCTCAAATCACCTGAACAACCAGTGTAATAAGAATTGAGAATACGAACAATTTTTTCTGGATCGTTATAAAAAGTTGTTTGCACAAGCAATTTCTTTTACTATGGTAACCAATTAGAAAGCTCCTTATACGCGCCAAGAAAAGACGGCGCCGGAGGGAATTCCCTTATCGTTGTTCTCTTTGCTCTCCCACGGGGATTTCGCGTCGTCGCTGTTAAAAAAAATATAAATAGGCGCGCCTTGACATGTACAGTCGGTAACAAAAGTGTCCGAACACTAGCAAAAATTCCTATGTGAAAAAGGTACACTTGCGGTTTTGTTAAATAAATCCTTATCGAATCATGTTCTTACACTGACTAAGAACAGGATTCGATAAGGATTTATTTAACACTAGCAGGTTACGCCCGCTTCGCTGGTCACTATTTTTAAATGAATCACAATATAGTTAATGAATTCTCAAAATTGAATTAATTTTTATCATGTGATAAAAAAAGAAAAAACAAATTCTGATCGGGAAAAATGTCGCACCGGGTCCTCACTGCCTTCGGCAGCGTAGACCCGTGCGCTGCGCGCGCGTATTCCTTCACCATCCTTATAATTTCTCAAAATTTCATGTTATTACTCATAAACTTTCATTCTTAAGAAAAGGAATTAAAGAAAAATATCATTTAGCATCGGATAAAAACTCGCACCGGGACCCCACTGCCTTCGGCAGCGCAGACCCATGCGCGCTGTGCGCGCACGTGTGAGGATATACGTGCGCTGTGCACGCATATTCTTTCCCAACTCAAAATTTTATTATTAAGAAAATAAAATTAAAAAAAATATCTTTTATCATCGGGTAAAAACTCGCACCGGGTCCCAAGCGCGCTGCGCGCGCACACATTCCTTCTGAAATCAGACTTTTATTCTTAAGAAAAGAAAATTAAAAAAATCATTTCTCATTAGGTCGGACCGGGTCCCCACTGCCTTCGGCAGCGCAGTCTCGTGCGCGCTGCGCGTACTTATTCCTTCCCCACCCTTCCAGCCCCTCCTAATTAACCTACATATACCAATTTTGAACGGTCTAACTCAATTAGCTGAGATGCAAAAGAAACCCTAATCAGGACGCCTTAAAATTGTAAAGCAGGTGAAATCTCGAATTCCACATTCGATAATATAAAAGAACTTTAAAATATCTTTCGAATGAAGTATTAAATATAATTTAATCATAATTAGAATTTGAAATATTGAAATTTTAAAATATTACAGCGCCATCTGGCGGTAAAAATTTCTGTAATCTACCGTTCAATTCGAAATCAACAAAGCTTACAAATGATGTATTACTTATGAAATTATTTTAATTAGTAGCTGAGATACAAAAGAAAACCTAATCAGGAGACCTCAAAACGTGTAAATCGGGTGACATCTCAACTTTCCCCTTCGATAATATAAAAGTACTTTAAAATATCTTTCGAATGATATATTAAAAATAATTTAATAATAATTCGAATTTGAAATACTGAAATTTTAAAATATTACAGCGCCATTTGGCGGTAGAAATTTCTGTAATCTGCTGTTCGATTCCAAATCAACAAAGCTTTCAAATGATGTATTACTTATGAAATTATTTTAATTAGTAGCTGAGATACAAAAGAAAACCGATTCAGGCGACCTCAAAACGTGTAAATCACGTGAAATCTCGAATTCCATTACTTACGGTAGTCGGTTAATGGAAGGTGACAAAAATTTGTGGCGTCTACTCTTTAAATTAAATTCAAATAAGTTTCAAAATGACATATTACTTTTGAAATTATGCTAATTAGAAGCTGAGATACAAAAATGATATAAACACTATTATAAAACGACTTATGTCTGACTTTTTCGTGGTTTTCTCCAAAATTTGCGTAATTCCGGGCTAAATACTGTTAAAAATCAATAGTATGAAATGTGAAAGGAGTATCAGAATTCGAAACTCTGCAAAATATAAAAGAATAAAGGCATTCTGGGTTTTCCGTTGTTTTCTCCGAAACAACCGTTCCTTTTCTACGTTTTTGCCCCTCCCCCCCCCCCCTTCCGTCCCTTCTAATAATTGTACACTTGAAAATATTCGCAATCGATGTATCTTTCCTTAGAACCTAATAATAGTAATTTCAAACGCTGTAACTCTTTTTTATTTCCTTCGCTCCCCCCCTCCCCTCAAGCCCTTCCTAATAATTCTACACTTTCAAAAATATTCAGAATCGAATTATCGGGCGTTAAAACCAAATATTACGAAATTTCAACGGCATATCTCAATTTAAAATATATACTGCAAAATATAAAACAAAATTTAATCTAATTTTTTTGTTTATCCGGATACTTTCATGAAAATTTAACAGTAGCTTTATAATATGCTGTCTAAGCCGAATATTAATTCAAATGTGACGTGAATGAAAATTTGAAAAAGTTTTAAAATTGCAATTTTTATCCCCACTGTAAAACACGTGACATCTTGATCGGTTACTATTTCCTTTTTCCAGACGGTCGTCTGGTATTTGAAATGATGTTGCCACAAAAAATTCATACTTTAGTTAGCTTTAAAAAATCCAATTGTTGTACCGATAAGCCGCTTGCACACTTAAATTCAGAAAAAAATCCCCTTTCAATTGGTACCGAAATCGTAACGATCGGACAAATATTTCTAATTTATTTTCCACTTTTTCTAATTTTAACTCTGTTAAAATATCTTTTTTTATGCAATGGCGGTGAATTCTCAGCCATTGAGATCGCTTTCTGATTAGGCATGATTCTACATTTTAATTAATATCTTCACAACTAATTAAAAATTTTAAATTCTGTTTTGAGGAGGACCTCGGAAAGGCTCCAGAGCATCCGTATGTCAATTCTTGTACTTCTGCGTTCAATCTGAACGTATAAATGAAGTAAGAACAGACTGACAGACAGACAGACAGACAGATAGACAGACAAACCTTTCCATTTATTATTATAGAAAACCGTGTGAAGTGTACTTTTTTTACATAGGAATTTTTGCTAGTGTTCGGGCACTTTTGTCAGTGGCGGCTCGTGAACCGAAAATAGGTGAAGAGCTCAAAAATTATGTTTAAGTATTTTTAATGCATAATTTTTATTAAGCATGCCCTTAACTAAAATAATAATACATAAAAATACTTATTTAAACGTAAATTTATATTCTATAAATGAATACAGTGTAAAATACAGTGTGCCTCTTCACCTATTTTCGGTGCACGAGCCGCCACTGACTTTTGTTACTGACTGTACTATACACCGCGCAAATCAGTTTTTCGAAAAATTTTAGTCTCAGCTATTGCAACCCTCTTTCGGATTTCGACTTCCAGAAATTGAAGCAAAAATCGGCTCAAATGAAAGTTCTGTGAAAAATCGTCGTGTGTAATAGGAGCATATTAAAAGAATTAATTATAAATTTGTTCATTATTTTTCGTATTTCTTATTGCCTGCGCTTCATATTGTACACTTTTGAGAAGTGTAATATTTTAGGTATTTTATATTTTTGCCTATTATGTATGAAAATGGAAGGACGAGAGAAAAGGTTCCAAGAAATTGCTATACCATATGTTTTTACTATAAGACCAACATAAGTGTTCAGCGTTACTGTTCAAAATATATGACTGTGCATCGGGGATCCCCTGCCACAGGCGACTTTTTTTACATTCTTTTCGTACCAATATTTCCAGAAAATAAAATTTATAATATATTTTCGCGAATAAAATTGTACTTTGCCTGCACGCACATTTATTATAAATTTTACGTTATGAAAATAGTGATACGAAAATAATAATAATAAAAAAAGTCTCTTGTGTCAGCCCTATTGTGCATTAAACATAGTTGTGGTACAGTCGGTAACAAAAGTGTCCGAACACTAGCAAAAATTCCTATGTAAAAAAAGTACACTTCATACGGTTTTGTTAAATAAATTCCTTATCGAATCATGTTCTTATACTGACTAAGAACAGGATTCGATAAGGATTTATTTAACAAAACCGTATGAAGTGCACTTTTTTTTACATAGGAATTTTTGCTAGTGTTCGGACACTTTTGTTACCGACTGTAGTAAAGGGATGAATTATTATGTCTTGGAAAAAATTATGTCCCTCGGTTCTATGATGTCATAATCAGAGTCTGTTTAAAACACTGAGCTGAAGAACAACCCGCGTTTGTAATGATCGATAGATGGCGCTTTTCCAACTTTTGTTGTTAGTAAATATAATAGCCACGTGTATTTATAATTGTTCTATTTGTGTAACTACTTAATATTCGTGCTATAATTTCTCCGCCATTACATCATGCTTTGTTGGTTGGTTGGGTTTTACGTCGCACTAGTGCTGCGCAGATGGGCAATTGGCGACGGTCTGAGACCCCTAGAGATGGTCCGGAGACAATTTTGATCCTCCACGGAAGGGATTCATTACATCATGGAAAATCGATTGCTTTTGGAAAAAATATTTCAGTTTATTCAAAGTTCGATCGGAAGCAGATGTTTAACTGAAGCTGAACAAATATTAGTTTTAAATTCAAATCATCTGATTAATTCTTTACTTCCATTAGCCGAAGCAACTGAAATTTCAAATTTGTCATTTGGAAATAAATGGAAGCTTAATTCTGGACTTCTTGATCCTTTGGAGTTACACTGTGGCACAAAACAGTATGTGTTATCTTTTTTACCGGATTTATTCATTTTTATTCAATAAATATATGTGAAACTAAACATCGAATATACAGCAAGCAATGGCGTCTCGACGAAAGTGGAAAGCTATTCCTGTTATTTGTAACTAGCCGCCTTCGGCGACCAGCTGGTTTGCGATCCCTGAAAAATCCGACTTTACGAAACTCCCGCTCGGTGGCGCCTGCGGCGCCTTTTTCCCGTTTCAGGTCTAATAACAGCTTATTGATATATCGTGAAAATAGCTTATTGAAATCGCAGTAAATCCCCGTGCGGTAGCGCCTTCGGCGCTCTCTTCCCTTTTCAATATCTGAAACAGCCTGTTCGCTCACCATGTTATGATCTTTCAAATTTCTGACTTTAGCTAAGTCCCGCTCGGTGGCACCGCTCATTAGAATTTGAAATATTAAAATTTTAAAATATTACAGCGCCATCTGGAGGTAGAAATTTCTGTAATATATTGTTCAATTCCAAATCAACAAAGCTTTCAAATGATGTATTACTTATGAAATTATTTTAATTAGTAGCTGAGATACAAAAGAAAAACCTAATCAGGACACCTTAAAACGTGTAAATCAGGTGAAATCTCGAATTCCACTTTCGCTAATATAAAAATGAAATTATACTAATTAGAAGCTGAAGTACAAAGATAATACAAACAATTTTTTTAAAAGATTTGTGTCTGACTTATCTGTGGTTTTCTCCAAAACTTGCTTAATTCCGGGCTATATACCGTTGAAAATTATTAGTACGAAATGTGAGCGAAAATCTGAATTTGAAACTCTGTAAAATATAAAAGAATAAGAATTTTCTGTTTTTTCCGTAGTTTTCTCCGAAAGTTTCGTACAGAATTTGAACGGCTTGTATCATTTTTATTAGCCTGCAATAAAAATACTTTAAAATATCTTTTGAATGATGTATTATGTATTACAATAATGAATATCTTTGATATATTTTAGACTCAAAATGGCTAATCTATCAAGGGCGATTAACGATTTCTAATGAAATCCGTCTAAAATTTAAGAATTCCAAAACTGCATTTTTACAACCAAATTCATAAAAAAAAAGGAAAAAAAAAAACAATATTATTCTGTTAAAAGTAACTTTTGGTGTCATTAACAGATGAAATAAAAATGAATTTAAATAAATATAATATGTCTATTTATTTTATTTTTAAAGCTATACTTTAGATTTTTTAACTGCATACAGGTGAGCCATAATGACGGGCAATTTCGAAGTTCTGCTTTTGATCGATTTTAAACTGAAAAAATTCAAAAACTGCTTTTAGTTCCCCATCATACTATAGGTATGGGGAACTTAGGTAATCGCGAAAATTTTTGACCTCGGTTTTTTAACTTTTTTACACGTTTTCAGGTGTGAGGAATCCGAAAATGACAAAATTTCTATGGTGTCTGTTAGTATGTTAGTCTGTTAGTGTGTCAGTCCGTTAGTTTGTTAGTCTGTGTACACGATATCTCAAGAACAAATTGTCGCAGAGAGGTCAGATCAGTTTTAAAATATTACTTTCGACACTGGCAAGAACCCTATTCATTTGCAACATTCGAATTTAAAAACTTCGTAAGTTATTAGAAATTTACGATTTTCTTAACATGGGAGAATAGGACAAAAATTCACTTAAACGTGCATTAAATGGAAACTTTTTACTGTAAAAATGTCAGACCAGTTTTAAAATATCCGTTTTGATGCCGGAATGAACATCAGTAACTATAAATATGGTACTTTGAAAATTTCGCAAGTTATTGGAAATTTACGAATTTCTTAACATGGCAGGATAGGGCAAAATTTCACATAAACGTAAATTTTGAGAGATATTTTCATCGTAAAGATGTCAGACTACTTTTGAAATATTATTTAGGACACTAGTATGAATATTAATGACTATGAATTTTCCAATTTAAAAATTTCGTAAGTTATTGGAAATTTACGAATTTCTTAACATGGCGGCATAGAGCAAAATTTCACATAAACGTCAATCTTGAGGGATATTTTCATCGTAAAGATGTCAAACCACTTTCGAAATATTATTTAGGATACTGGCATGAGTATCATAGACCATGGTTTTTCAATTTAAAAAAATTCGTAAGTTATTTGGAATTTACGATTTACTTAACATGCCAGAATAAGGTAAAATTGAGCATAAACTTTCATTTTGAGGCTCATAAATACATTAGACAACTTCAAAATTACATTTATAATATTTGTTTGAACATGATTGAATACAAATATTCTAATAGGAAAATTTCGTAAATTATTCGTAATTTACGATTTTACCAACATAGCGAAATTGTAAATTTTTCATATAAATATGAATTTTGAGGATTATTGCATTGGAAATAGTAGCATGAAAACTAAACAACGGAATTGACCCTGATAAAATAAATTAATAGATTGGAATAAGATAAATATATCGAAGTGAACGGTGGATAGCCTATTAGTTTTCATTCTGTCACTGTATCAAGCTTTTGTCAAATTCATTTCTTTTAACATGATTATATCTCTCAAACTAGAAATGTATGAGAACATAAATATGATGGGGAACTGAGCAGAGTCCACCTGTGCCAACTAGTTTTATTTCCAGTACTTTGTCACGTGGGCGAAAAACGGAAAGCAATTTTTCCCGACCGGAAGAATAGTCTGTCAGCATGTCTAGCACCTGGCACTGAAGAATCGTTGATAAATGAAATAATTAAGTGTTCTGCCTGTTTCCAACTAAATTTCATACTTTAGTTAATTTTAAAAAATCTAATTGCTGTAGAGATAAACCACTTGCACTCTTAGATTCGGGAAAGAAATCCCCTTTCATTTGGTACCAAATTCGTAACGATCGAACTAATATTTCTAATTTATTTTCCACTTTTTCTGATTTTAACTCCGTTAAAATATCTATTTTTATGCAATCGCGGTGAATTCTCAGTCATTGAGATCGCTTTTTGATTCGACATAGGTCTACATTTTAATTAATATCTCCGGAACTAATTAAAATTTTTAAATTCTGTTTTCACTATCAACTCGGGAAGGCTTCTGAGCACCCGTAAGTCAAATTTTATACTTCTGCGTTCAGTAGGGGCTGAACGTATAGATGCTCAGACGGACAGACAGACGGACATCTTCTTTTATTATTATAGATTTCACCTTAGCCCACCAGAGGGTGAGCATTTCATTACAATCGCGGACTGGAGGAAATGCTGGACCGATTTTCGCGTGTCGTTTTTGGAAGGTTTGTCATCCGAGCGTTGCACGGCAGAAAGCATTTGATACTTTTAAATTTCACAGTAAAATTGTGTAAAGGTTGTCTGCTCGAACAATCATATGCTAAAAATGATATTACAATTTTAATTTTTTAAAAGGTATAATAGTAATAGACGACCCGACAAATGTTGCCTGCCGTGCAAGGTATGACTTTGTACTGCAAACGATTGCAGAAAAACTGGCACGCACGAACACTGTGTAAAGGTATTAGAACCATTTGCTCCAGTTGTTCTTCAGCTCAGTGGTTTAAAACAATATTTTATTGTGTTAAAATAATTTAAATGCAGACAAATCTGTGATATGGAATCGAAACGAATGGAGAAAAATCCATTTAAGAACTAAAATGTGTGATATTTTATGTCTTCGTGAAAAAACCTTTTTGTTATGAATTTGTAAATATTATTTTTGTTATCTCGGTGATAACGTTGACTTAGCTTTCGGGCACTGATAGTCCAACTGCCGTGAAAGTTTATTTACAGTAAGGGCGTTAAAGTTACGTTAAAGGGCATTGTTATCGCGTAATCTAACTTTTTTGTGCAAAACTCAACAAAGAAACGGAAATAAAACGTTCGTTAAAAGTTAACAATGTGTTTACTGCCACAAAAAAGAAAAGAAAAAAAAAAGTTAGCAAATTTAACAGAAGTTCAACAAAATATTTTTGCGTTTGAGGACACTTGGCAGCTTGGCACCTCTTAAAAGGTTTTATAATAAAAGCTTATATTTGTATTTAATATTCATAAATTGAACCGTATTATAGGTTTGTTCAATAAAATATATTTTCAGGCAACAATTCTTACGGTTTTTGATATATTTTTTACAGATTTGAAATCTTATAATTGCACTTTCTCAGTTTGCATTTCTTCACGAATTCGCGATTTTCAGGATGCTAAAACGTCTGCAGATATTAAAGAAAAGACTATTGTTTTGGATATTTAATAGAACCTACTTAAAAGAATTAGGGATGGGTTTTGAAATTGACTAATGATTATTATTATTATTATTATTAATTGGAGGGAGGGGGGTTAAAAAGCGCATGCCTATGTAAAAATTTTCAAAATAACAGGATTTTTGTTATATTTTTATTTACCATGTTTTTATTAACTTCTATTCTTGTTTGTTTGCGTGTTTATTTATGTGTTTGTTTGTTTGTCCGGTACAAATCTTGCAATCTATTTTTAACTAACTTCCCTACTAGCTAGACATTTGAAACTTTAACAGTAGCTCAGAACCCGGTGACAACACAATACTTCGAAGTCAGATCTTCGAATTTTCGAATAGTTTTCTTATAACTAATTAAAATATGAAAATAATAGGCTCCTAATAGCAATAAAAATAGTCATTAAAATATTAGCTATAATTTAATTGTTGCCAAAAAAAAATTTACGAGTTCATTTTATTTCGACATAAAAATAAATACGTTTAATTAAACGTGAGCGTTAAAAAATTGTAAAAAGGTAAATTATGCATCTGGCAAAAGTTGACATCATTATCACTTTAAACCTTTTCTACACATTGATAAAGGGCTAATGTAGTTCCTGATGCAAATATATGTTGTTCTGAAAGGATTAATATTTTATTTTTAAAACCAACTTTTTTTAGGACTGAGGGCCTATTAGTCTCAATCTGGGAATTTTGTGTTGTCGTTTTCGATAGTTGGACATTTGTCGAAATCATTTTTCGATAGTTGGACATTTATCGAAAATATAATTGAATAATTTGAAAGCGATGTTATAATTGGGAAGAAAAAAAAACTAATAGTCGTCCGTCCTAAACTAAATTCTGCTTTTGCCAGAATTTCATCAAAATCTTTTATTATTATTATTATTATTAATATTATTATTATTATTATTGAAAGAAAAAGAAAAGAAAATTAATAATAATCAGTAGCGTTACAAGCGATATCGAAAAAGTTTTTTTTAATAATTTTGAATTAGGAAATAAAAAGTGCGCGTGAAATAATATGAAATAAAAATAAGTAAAACTAGTATGTTGTGGCCACCACAAGACTTTCTTCTATATTTTCCTATATACATATCCAATCAGTAACAATATTTAAAAAAAATTACGATTTTTTTTCTGAGTTTTTTTTTTTTTTGTTGTTAAAAGTAATACATATTCAATCAGTAACAATATTTAAGGGGAAAAAAAAAAAAAAAAACATTTTTATTTTTTTTTATTTTTTTTGTTGTTAAAAGTAAAAAAAAATCGATGACTTTGTTTTAAATTATCACAGATTTATAGTTCAACCATTCGTTTTAAAGGTACTGACGAGATCTTTCGAAAGATACCCATCTTGAAAATTTACCCCCCCCCGGGGGGTACTTCCCCCTTCAGGGGGGGGGGAAGCGATGCCCCCACATCCACAATATTTTTCCCTAGTTAACCATCACTATTATCAATAATTCCTATTAATTTTACAATCACAAATTTAAAATAATTCTCATATTATGCACATTTATACGAAATTTTGTCCTATACTGCCATGTTAAAAATTTAGAAAAAATGCGAACACAGCGCCACCTGTTGAGCTATTGATCCCCAAATGTAATCAGCATCAATTTATGTCGGGGACCAACTAAATACCAAGTTTGGTTAAATTTCGTTTAAAAAAAAAAAAAAAAAATAGAATTCTAAGTTATTTTCGTTAAAAGTAAAAAAAATCGATAACTTTGTTTTAAATTATCACAGAATTATGGTTCAACCATTCGTTTTAAAGGCATTGACGAGACCTTTCGGAAGATACCCATCTTGAAAAATTACTTCCTCCGGGGGGGGGGGGGGTTACCTCTCCCCTAGGGGGAAACCGGTGCCCTCACATGCACAAAATTTTTTTCACAGTTAACTACTACTATTATCAATAATTCATATTAATTTTACAATCACAAGTTTAAAATAACGCTCATTATGCACATTTATACGAAATTTTGTCCTATACTGCCATGTTAAAAGTTTACATAAAATGCGATCACAGCGCCATCTGCTGGGCGATTGATCCCAAAATCTAATCAGCACCATTCCATGTCAGGGTCCAACTATATACCAAGTTTGGTTCAATTTCATTCATTGGTTCGTGAGAAACGGTGAAAAATACGAAATTTTGCGGTCACAGCGCCACCTGCCGGGCGATTGATCCCCAAATCTAATCAGCACCATGTCCCGTCAGGTTCCAACTATATACCAAGTTTGGATGAATTTCATTCATTGGTTTGTGAGATACGGTGAAAAATACGAAATTTTGTCCTATACTGCCATGTTAAAAGTTTACATAAAATGCGATCACAGCGCCACCTGCTGGGCGATTGATCCCCAAATTTAATCAGCACAATGCCCCGCCAAGGTCCAACTATATACCAAGTTTGGTTGAATTTCATTCATTGGTTCGTGAGATACGGTGGAAACAAGAAACCACAGACAGACAGACAGACAGACATTTTTTTAAAACTATCAATTCGTGTTCAGGACATCCCAAAACATGTAGATCCATCAAAAAACTGAGGTCGAAAATTTTCGTGAATCCAATACTTTCATATAGAAGAAAGTAAAAATGAATTTAATGATTTCATGTTTTTGTTTTTCGGGGGCTGCTCATGCATATAAAAAATGCGTATTAAAACGAGTCGAAGAAGGAAGCGAAATAAGTATTGAGTTTATATTACTATAAATACGATATATAATATGATACGATATATTAGACCTATCGTCCAGGGTTAGTAGGCATTTTCGTTGAAAGAAATAGCTTGTTCGTTCGGTGCAACTTGCACATTAGTCCCGTGAGGTACAGCTTTCACATTAGTCCCTTGAGGTACAACTTTCACTTTAGTCCCGTCAGGTACAACTTGCACATTAGTCCCCTTTAATTTCCTTTTTTTTTTTTTTTTTTTAATATTCAAATTTCCCGTAACTCTTTAACCAATCACATTAGAACGTCCATCTTTGGAATATTGATAATAAGGATTTTCTCACCAAAAGTCGCCAAGGGCAAAAAGTCGCCAAATCCATTACCTTCCTCCTGGAGCTTTTTAATGCATTTTAAAGGGAAAATTAAGCTATTTTAACGCGAAAAAGAGCTGGAAATGCAGAAAATTGACATTTTATCAACTTACTAAGCTTCTTTGAAAGAATTTATACAAAAATAAATACAATTATTTATAATTTCGTAACAATACGCATTGATGAAGTGGTAATGTAGTTAGTTCTATAGCTATGATTCAACAGAAAATTTAAAAACATGGTTTATAAAAAGTTTTTTATTTTATAATTATTTATTTTATTTTATTTTTTTACTGCCTTACACAAAGTATAAAGAAGTATTCTAATCCCGATTTGCGAAATGGATTTTATATTACGCATGCTCAAAAACGAATCATCGTAGAATGTTGCAAATTTATATGTGTGACTATCATGATGTCTAGTTGTATACCTACAAGTTTCGTCTTAATACGCGCTCTCGTTTTAGAGAACAACGCAAAAATGCATCACTCAAGTAATTATTAGCATGTACAGTCGGCTGCAAAATTATTCGAGCACTAGCAATAATCCTTACCAAAAAAAAGTACACTTGATACAGCTTTGTTAAGTAAATCCTTGTCGAGTCATGTTTTTAATCAGTCTAAGAACATGATTCGACAAGGATTTACTTAGCAAAACAGTCTTAAGTGTACTTTTTAAATATAGGAATTATTGGCTAGTGCTCGAATAATTTTGCAGCCGACTGTATTTCAATAAGGTAAGGGTTTTGTCAACTGTTCGTCATAATTAATAGAGGTCAAGAAAACGACCTTCTTTCCAGAACGCTCCAAAAAATCCAAGTCTTTAAGTTCGTTTTTTCTTTCTCAGGTCTTCCCGTTTCCTGGAAGAGGATAAGGAGGAAAAAAACCTTTTCCCTGCATGGTAACTGCGAATTAGAAAATTCTCTGGCTTACGTAACTACACTCGTTAGTTTAGTTAGTTCCACATCCTACTAGATAGTTCATTTCAGTGGTAACTGCTTGGTTGCAAAAAGTCTATGTACAGTCTCTAGTCTGCAGACGAGGTCGGCACCATAAAAATGAGGAGTGCAATTGTGGTCTTTCTAAAACTGGTCAGTGAATGTGAGATATGCTGTCGGAATGCGCTCATTTATTGTGTTCTCAGACAAACGGGCATTTCCGGAACACACACATAGCAGTCGGCGAGAAACTAGAGGCCTTGACGATATCACAAATGGACTTTTGCCGGTGGGTATACCTTAAATAACAGATCCATACATCTTCTCCAGTAACATTGCAGGGTCTTCAACAATGTAACATGTGCAGCATGAAGTTAAAATAAGGGTCAAGACAGGAACTTATTCGAACATTATATCCAGGGTGCTAAGATGACTAGGGGAAGTCTTACACCGACTTACTAGTTTCTTTCAATGGTCAAAAATAAAAATATATTTAATTTCGAAATATCTGGGGGGAAGGGAAAGGCTCGAGGGCTCGAACCCCCATTGCTCCCATTCCTTTGGCTACGCTCCTGTGTCTAGATGGGCTTTGTAGCTGACCAGTCGCCTCTCACGAATAACGTTTCGGGCCATTTCAATTCGGGTAACTAGAAACGCAGTCCGTTATTACGAAAAGCTCATTCATCTGATTGACTTTTGAAACGTCGTCATATCCAAGTTATTTTCAACAGTCAATCAAATGAATGAGCTTTTCCTGATAACGGACTGTTTCAAATCCGTTATCATGTCCTGTTTCGTGTCCATTATCACCTGTATGGAGAGGTTAAGAGAGTAAGTATTCTACTAACCAGATTGCGCCACACCTCAGCTGTGAGTATTTTTGTTTTCTCTTCTTGTCAGTTGTTGATTGTGATTGTGATGTAGCCACGCACGAGTTAGCATCAAGAGCTGCTCTCAACCAAAATAAATGTGTGTACAATTCATTTAGTGAGTTAATTACTTTATACAGTCCATGTGTATTCTTTAATCAACGTGAGAACCAGCAAATAATGTTCGATAAATTCACAAGTGCCAAAATATTGGTCCGTCGAGCCGGAGAAAATTAATTTTGGTTTGGTTTTCGCTTTCGCTGCTCTCGATGTTCTGAGTGACTCAACGCCGGAATAAGCCGGTAAGTGACTTTTAAACATTCTATTTAAATGTATCATTGTGAAAATAATAATTTTTAAGTTTAAGTGTTGTGAAAATATATATATATTCAATAAAATAGTGCTATGAAAAAAAAAAAATCTTATAAATAAATAAAACATAAAAAATAAATAAATAAATAAATTCTTAAAAAATAAAAGTAAAAGTGATTATGTCTTCACAAAAGGCAATTATAACGAGGAAAAGAGTCCTTAAGGGACAAATCACTAAATTTAAAGATAAATGTGATCTTGAAACGTCAGATTACGATATTTATCAGTTAGAATTATTAAAAAATAAATGCAATAAATACTGTTCTGAACTAGGTGAAATTTTTAACCAGTTGTATGAAGTTTCAGATGAAAAGGAATTAGATGCACTAATTGATGAACAAGACAACATTCAAAATAGTCTTGACGAATTATTATTGTTACTAAACAGAAAGATTTCAACAATAAAAATAAACAATGAGGAAGTTTCAGTTTTAAAAACAGAACAAAAAGTCGAGAGCGTGCGCTTACCAAAACTTTTATTACCTACTTTTAGTGGAAATATTACTGACTGGTTGACTTTTTACGACTTGTTTACCGCTAGTGTTCATAATAATACCAATTTGTCAAATGCACAACGATTGCAATATCTGAAATCATCGTTAAAAGGTGACGCTTTTAAGGTAATTCAGTCGATTTCTATCTCAGACGCAAATTACGAAATTGCCCTAAATTTATTGAAAGATAGGTATTCCAACAAAAGAGAGCAATTATTCGCTCAAATTAGAAGATTAATATCGCTTCCAAGTATTCAAAATGAATCGTCAACCGCAATTTTACAATTAGTAGACAATGTAAATGAAATTATTCGCTCATTTGAGATTTTGGAGCAAAAAATCGATGACCTCAGCGACACTTTAATTTTATATCTAACACTGCAAAAATTAGATACCGCTACTAAAATGTGGTTCGAGCGTGAATTGAAAAAAGAAAATATCCCCAAGTTAAGGGAGCTCCTTGAGTTTTTGCAGCATCATGCGCGAACTGTAGCCAATAACAAGCTTCAGTTTAAGAAAAACATTCCATCAAAGGCAACTGTTTTGATCTCTAACAACAATAATGCAAATAACAATTTTATTTTCTGTCATGAAGAGCATAATTTGCAGAAATGTTCAAAGTTTTTGAATTTAAGTGTTCAGAAACGCTTAGATTTTGTTAAAAGTAACAATTTGTGTTTTAACTGCTTATCACTATACAGAAATAAGCATGTGTGTCAACTTGTTAGTTTGCGTACAAATTGTCTCAAGAACAAATTATCTCAGAGGTCAATCCAGTTTTAAACTAATATGTTGTGGCCACCACAAGACTTTCTTCTATATTTTCCCTATACAAATTCACTCAGTAAGAATATTTAAAAAAAAAAAAAAAAAAAAAAAAACGATTTTTTCCAAGTTTTTTTCCGTTAAAGGTAAAAAAAAAAAAAATCGATAACTTTGTTGTAAATTATCACATATTTATAGCTCAACCATTCGTTTTAAAAGTATTGACGAAACCTTTCGGAAGATTCCCCCCCCCCGTGGGGTACTTCTCGCCGGGGGGGGGGGAGCGATGCACCCACATGCACAAACTTTTTTTTCCTAATTAACTACCACTATTATCAATAATTCATATTAACTTTACAATCACAGGTTAAGAATAATTCTCATTATGTACATTTATACGAAATTTTGTCCTATACTGCCATGTTAGGAATTTAGAAAAAATGCAATCATAGCGCCACCTGTTGAGCGATTGATCCCCAGATGTAATAAGCACCAGTTTATGTCAGGGACCAACTAAATACCAAGTTTGGTTAAGTTTCGCAAAAAAAAAAAAAAAAAAACGATTTTTTTTTCTAAGTTTTTTTTCGTTAAAATTTTAAAGAATCGATAACTTTGTTTTAAATTATCACAGATTTATAGTTCAACCATTCGTTTTAAAGGTATTGACGAGACCTTTCGAAAGATACCCATCTTGAAAATTTACTTCCCTCGAGGGGGAACTTCCCCCCCCCCCAGGGGGGGTGGCGAGGTTCCTACACATACAAAAAAAATTTTCCAGTTGACTATCTCTATCATAAATAATTCTTGTAAATTTCATAATGATTACTAAAAAATAATTCTCTTTATGTACATTTATACAAAATTTTGTCCTATATCACCATGTTAAAAATTTAGAAAAAGTGGGATGGAAACGCAACCTGTAAGACAATTTTTACCAAAAGTTGATAGGCACTAATTTATGTCAAGGTGCAACTACATACCAATTTGTATGAAATTATGTGCAGTAGTTCCTGAGATACAGTTGCCATAAAATTTTGTCACACACACACAGACAGACAGACAGACAGAAAGACATTTTCTAAAAATTGTCAAATCGTGTTCTACAGCTCTCAAAACGTGTAAATCCATCAAAAACCCGAGGTCGAAAATTTTTACGAATCCAATATTTTCTTCTATTGAATATAGAAGAAAGTAAAAATATCATTTATGACTTAAAACTTGAAAAGGTAGTGAAATCTTATTTTCGAAAATTCAGCAAACAGCAATACTTTCTTTAGTATATAAAGTTAATGAAATTAAAAATAGAAATCTGAATTCATATAAATTGTTTTATATATATTATATTTCTGAGTGACGGGATTCCCCCTCTTCCCCCCAATGCCCCATTCAATTATTTACATATTCATAAAAAAAACTTAAAGTTGTAAGGAAATTTTAAAATATGCATTTCAAGTTCTTTAGAGAACTTGTATCAGTAACTTACTGATCTTAGACAAAAATTTCAAGTAGCATTTCCAAATAATCTTTAGCATTCTAAATTTAAATTTCTTCCGTTTATTTCTTTTCATTTATTGCGATAATATAACCATAGAGGAGCTGTTAAAAGTTTTATTTCTATATTCAAGGCAACTCAAAATGCGAAATTATCCTATAAAGGCAACGTGAAGTATAGAACTCTAAACAAAGTTTTGTGTAACATATAAGTAAGCGAAAATAATTATCATTCTCAAGCAATTTCCTTTGACAAGGTAAATTTTGGCAATTTCCTCAATTATATCCAATAAATAAATAAATAAATAAAAGTAAGATCTTAACTGACTTCCATAGAATAATTTTTCGACAGAATAAATTTATATATATATATTTTGGCAAAATACTTATTTTATTTTAAAATTTCAAATATTATGAATACAGCTAGTGATGAACAGGGCCAGACTATGGCACGGGCACACGGGGCTCTGGCCCAGGGCCTCCAAATTTAGGGGACCTCATTTCCAAAAACTGAGAAGTAATAGTACAAATATTTTTCATTATATGTCTATTAAAAACAAAAATTGATTAAAATTTTCTTTTTATATTTTATTAGAGAGCTTAAACAATTATTAAATTTTGTGATTAATTTTCTAAACATTGGCTGATCAATGTGCTTCAGTTTTTCATTTGTCTTGAACATAAAACTAAATGATATTGTTAAAGGTTGCTAAAAAAAATGAGGAAATAGAAGGTATAATTGAAGGAAAAATTTTAAAAATGCACTATTTTTATTTATTTATTTTTGTTTTTGAGAATGGGTCCTTTTGGTGAAATCTTTAGAGTAGGGTAAGGGGCCTCCAAATAACATCAGTGCCCCGGGTCTTCAAAAAGCATAGTCGGGCCCTGGTGATGAACACAGAGCATTTTTAAAGTTTTTTTTTTTTTTTTTTTTTTGGGGGGGGGGGGGGAGATTACGACGTAGCTTCATTTATTATCTTCCAAATTTACATACATCATCATTACATAAAATCAATCAATGTCTTAGCGTGAGTTATTATTTTGCTCAGTTTTTAATTTTAAGGGGATGCTTTACCAGTCGACGCTGACAGCCAAACTCGTAATATCATTAAACTGATTTTTGTTTTCCTAAAACGGATTTCTTAAATTTTTAACATTTTGTTTTGAAGCTGTAAAGGGCGAAAAATAATTTTAGTTAATTATCCGCATTTTAAAGTTTTAGAACAGAACATTAGAAAAAAAAAAAAAAATCAATTTGTTGAAAGGATGAATTATTTTAACGATTGTGAAATATCTAAACATTATTTTAAAAAATACATTAGGTAATAAGTAATTTACATTACAGGTTTCCCCATATAATATCACGGGGTTTCGCTATCAGCGACAACAGCTGAAGAGCCTCCTTTTCCCTTTATTAGTATTGCTTATAAAATACTTTAGTAAATGGATTAGAAAAAAAGAACATTTTTCTGTCCAATTCTTCTAAAATCCCGCTGTTCAAACTGTGAATGTTTCCTATCTTAATCTTCAGTAATTTTTATATAACGTCGTTTAACAAGATTTTGAATAATTTTTTTACGATTAAATAGGGAAAAATTCTATGTTCAGAAAAAGCCGTAAGACAGAGAATTATTGCCAACGTTGGATGAATATATTCTTGATTGAGAAATAAGTTTAATTTTCTAAATACAGATTTTTGGTATTCTGTAAGCTAAATCTGTACGGGACATACTAATCCGAATACGAATTAATTTTTCTCTTAACTACTACTTATTTAAATTACAGAATTAGATAATTTTTTAATACTATATTCATCAAAAATAATCAGCTCTTTCCCTCTTAAAAATTAATAATAAACAACTTAATATTTTTTAATAAATATACATTTTCTTATAATATTATAAGGGCCCACCAGCGGCTGAATGGTTCTGCGCTCAATGCTGGTAGATGGGAGCTGCCGGGTTCGATTCCAGGTAGCGCTCATCGGCCTAGCCGTTCGGAGTTTTCCGTGGTTTCCTCCGAAACTCGCATAAATATGGGCTAGGACCCCTTAGAAAGAATATCACGGAAGACATTTCCCCTATAGGCCTAGGACACATGCGGAGTCAATCAGCCTGAAATCCTCCAACTAAACTATATTATAAGTTAACAAGAAATCAAATCAGACTAAGAAAAATTCTTAAATGAAAATGAATAAGCTAAAATAAACAAGTGTTAAAGTGTATTTAAAATATTGAAAAACAATTTTGAAAAAATCATTCTCAATTTTCCTTTTTGCTGGAAATTTTTAGATTGGCTAGAATCACAAAATCATGAATACAGTATTTCTATTCGGAAGTTTGGATTTTAAGCTTTGTAAGTATAATAACAGCAATAATGATATTAATGTAAGTATGTATATATATATATATATATATATGGTTATCACGCACAAAATTTATTTTTTATTATTACGATTATTTCAGATAGTTTTGAAATTTATATATTAGGTTGGTTGTATAGCATAAGACCGATTGACTATACCAGGTCCTAGCTTATAGGGGGAATGCCCTCATTGGGCGTCTTTCTAAGGGTTTTTAGTCCGTATTTACGCGAGTTTTGGAGAAAACCACAAAAAGCTCCGAACAGTTAAGTCGACGAGCGCGACCTGGGATCGAACCCAACACTTCTGTTTATCAGCTTTGATAATTTAAATATTAATAATTTATATTTGAAATATTAAATATATACATATTTTTTTAATTTTTAGAAATTTAACTAAAGGGACAGTCATTTGCTATTGCACCTTAATGAAAGCATTAAAATGACAGGACATTTCATTTCAAGCATATATACTGAAGTTAAACCTCGGGTGCAAAGACAAATAAAAGTGATAGAATTCGCATTAATTCTCCGAATATATTGAATATGCAAATATTTATCATTACAATGATAAAAAAAATTAAAAATCTTTTCAAACATGAGTGAGTTTTAAAACAAGGTTGGTTGGTTGGTTGAATGACTTTTTTTTGGCGCAAGGTCCTGAGTAGGACATGCTGCGCCAAACAAACGGATAAAAAGACAGTATCTTCTGGATGGGTTTACCCATCCAGAAAGCTATTAAAAAAAAAAAAAAAAAAAAAAAAAAAAAACTACAAACAAGATAAAATCAAAAATAATCAAAACAGTGTATACAATAAAACAGAAGTAAAATAGGATCAACATTGTAAAAACTAAAAACAGATGTCAGTGTATACACTAAACCAGATGTAAAATAGGATGAACACTGTAAAAACTAAAATCAGATGTCACTGTATACAATAAAACAGATGTAAAATAGGATGAACATTGTAAAAACTAAAATCAGATGTCAAAGTAAAAACCAGCCTCCTTCAAAAAGTTTGTCAGATGATAATGAGGATTTACACCTAAAAGGCTTGTCAGAGTGGGTGAAAATGAATCAAAATGTTGTCGATAGAGATGACGAAGGCAAGGACAGTCGGTGAGGACATGACGAATGGTTAATGCACTGAAATGACATTTCGGACACACAGGTTGTTGTTCTCCAAGTAATAAGTATTTATGAGTAAGTCTTGAATGCCCAATTCGTAGCCGAGTAATAGTTACATCGTATTTTCTAGGGGTGAGTGTAGTCCAGATTGAAATTTGAGGTTTTATTTCTTGCAATTTATTATTGTTTTGGTTATTCCACTCCCTTTGCCACATATTTTTAAGATAGCTTTTAAAAGTGTGCTTAATGTCCTCATAAGGAATAGGGCAGTTTAAAAGTATGGAAGCCTGCCTTGCGGCTTTGTCTGCTGCTTCGTTGCCTTGAATGCCTACGTGGCCAGGAACCCAGCAAAACAAAATGTCAAATCCCTTTTTCAAAAGGTCGTTGTAAGTTTTTAAAATTGAAAAGAAAGTCAGGTTACAAGAGCTAGAAGAGAGAGAATCAAGAACACTCTTTGAGTCTGTATATATAATAAATTTTCTTCTGTGATGAGATGAAATAATGTTAAGAGCAACCTCAACAGCAAAAAACTCTGCGGAGAAGATGGAAAATGACTTAGGGAGTTGATAGCTAAAACTGGTGTTACCAATGACAACACCACAACCAACTTTATTGCTTGTCTTGGAGCCGTCAGTAAAAATCTCCACATAATCCTTATATTCAGAGCGATGAGATGAGAAAAGCGCTTGAAAAATGGAAGCATCTGTGTTTGATTTGTCAAAACCACTAAACAGATGAAGACAGGAAATAGCTTGGAAATTCCAAGGTGTCATGTTTAAAAGAGACCGGGGACGAACTTTGGTATGAATATGAGAGGTGCCTGCAAGAAAGTTCTTAATTCTAAGAGCAAAATGAGGGATGCATGATGGGCGATTCACATAAAAGTTATGATCGTTGCTATTTAAATGTGGATGAAGTGGATGATTGGGATGTGAAAGAATGCGATAGTACAATTCAAGTGAAAGTCTTTGTCTAATGTCAGTGAGAGAAGGCTCCACACAGTCAGCATATAAACTAAAAACAGGACTAGTGCGGAACGCTCCTGAGCAAATTCTAAGCGCACTGTGGTGTGGTGTTTCAAGTTTTTTAAGGTAAGATTGAGGTGCTGATCCATAAACCTGGCAAGCATAATCAAGTTTCGAGCGAACAGTAGCCCGATATATTTTGAGTAACGATGGCCGGTCAGCTCCCCAAGAAGTGTTAGATAGGACTTTTAAAATGTTTAGTGCTTTATCACATTTAGTTCTTAAATATGAAATATGAGGAATAAAAGTCAGTTTTCTGTCAAAAATAACACCCAGAAAGCGAGCAGTGTCAACAACGGAAATTGGCCTGTTATTCATCAGAATCTCAGGATCAGGATGAAGACCTCGTTTACGACAAAAATGCACACATTGTGTTTTGTCAGTAGAAAATTTAAATCCATTTTTATTTGTCCATTTAGTGATATTTTTTATAGCAAGTTGCAATTGGCGTTCTATGAAGCGCATGTCATTTCCCTGGCAAGAAATTTGCAGGTCGTCAACATATAAAGTTCCATAGACACTTTGAGGCAGTTGTTTTAGAATATCGTTAATTTTTAAAGAAAAAAGAGTAACACTCAAGACACTGCCTTGAGGCACACCTTCCTCTTGGAAATAAAAATCTGAATAAACTGATCCAATGCGAATTTGAAAGCGTCTGATTTTTAAAAAGTTTTCAATAAAAATAGGAAGATTTCCACGAAAGTCCAAATTATATAAATCATTTAAAATGCCATAGCGCCAAGTCTTGTCATAAGCTTTTTCCATGTCAAAAAAAACTGACACCAAATGGTTACGTCTCACATTAGCTTTGCGGATATTTGTCTCTAATAATAAAATATTGTCAACCGTAGAACGGCCTCGTCGGAAACCACTTTGCCATGGAGATATCAAATTATTTTTTTCTAAAATGTAAACAAGCCTAGTATTTACCATCTTTTCTAGCAGCTTACAGAGACAGCTTGTGAGGGCAATGGGCCTATAATTTTTGGGGTCAGAAGCATCTTTACCTGGCTTAGGGAAAGGAATAACAATAGCATCGTGCCAAGCAACAGGGAAAATATTTTCAGTCCAGATCCTATTGTAAAGATGAAGGAGATTTTTAAGAGACTGTTTTGATAAATGTTTAATCATAATGTAGGTAACACCATCGGGCCCGGGAGCTGAGTTATGGCAATGTTTCAAACTATTTTTTAATTCATTTTCTGTAAAAGGTCTATTGTAGTCTGGTGAAGAGCGGGAGTGAAAGTTGATTGATGATCGTTCAGAATTACGTTTATGAGACAAAAAAGGTTCGGAATATGAATTAGAACTGGAGATGTGAGATAAAGTTTTACCAATGGTGTTTGCAATATTTTTAGTAGAAGTTATAGTTTGGCCATTATCTTTTAAAAATGAAATACTTTGATTAGAATATATTCCCATTGCTTTCTTGACACGATGCCAAAGCTGTTTACTGCTTACATTGGAGGTAATACTGGACACATATTTTATCCAGGAATTTCTTTGGGAGATTCTGCGGATTCTTCGTGCGGCTGCCCTTGCTTTTTTGAATGCGATATAATTCGCAGTAGTTGGGTACCTCCTAAAAATTCCCCAAGCTTTTTGTTGCTGTCTTTTTGCATTATTGCATTCATCATTCCACCATGGCTTTGAATGTTTACTGAGACGTCCAGAGGATTTTGGAATACTAATATCAGCTGCATTTATAATACACTTCGTGACATCAGTGATTGCTCTGTTGATATCACCCTCAGTCATATCGTATGTGATAGTTGCATTTATAGTGAAAGTAGCCCAGTTGGCCTTGTCATAAATGTAATGTGGATTTATAGGATGATGATCATTAAAATCATAAAAAGATAAAAATAAAGGAAAATGGTCACTATTATGAAGGTCGTTACTAACAAAGAAATTAAAATATGGATACAGAGTTGGAGAGCAGATGGCCATGTCTATTGCATGGAAAGTTCTGGAAGGTTCATGGAAATATGTATTATCCCCATTATTTAGAATACATAAGTTATTGTCTGTGATAAAGTCTTCAATAATTTGACCACGAGGATTAATGTCAGGACTACCCCAGAGTGGACTGTGTCCATTTAAATCCCCAAGAATTATATAAGGGGTCGGTAGCTGCAAAATAAGGTTATTAAGATGACGACGGTGGAGTGACATATTTGGTGGTAAATAGATAGTGCAGATGGTGACAAGCATGTGGATATGAATCTGAACTGCTACAGCTTGGATATCAGTATTTAAAGAAATATTGGTGTGAGGAGTATTATTAGAAATAAGAAGAGCTACACCACCTGTAGCTCTGCCAGAGTGGGTAAAATCTCTTCTGAAACAGGTATAGCCACGAATTTTTATATTATCATGTTGTCTTAAATATGTCTCTTGAAATGCAAAACAAATTGGTCGATGATCAGAAATTATTTCTCTGATTTCATCTCGTTTATTTATAAAACCTCGGCAATTCCAAGAAATGAAATTAGTCATGATTTTTCGTTTTTTTTAGATGAGAACATCCACGTCGTTATCTTCTGATACAGTAGACATATTATCTTCCGCATCAGAGGGATGGAGACTGATTACGTCAGCTTGTTTGATAGGCGTAATTTTAGACGTTTTATTTGTATTAGTTGCAGGTAATTTTAAAATTTTCTTCTTTTTAATATTATAGCGGGAAGGTGAGTTTGAATGTTTTAGAGAGCCAGAAGTCTGTCTCCTTTCAGACAATATACTTTTTGCTATTTGCGGGGATTTATTGGATGTAGATGGTTTAGATAGTGAGGATTGTGTGGAGGTGGAAGTCTGACTAGGTGTTGTTTGTGGTTTTGAAGAACAGATTTGTATGGTTTGACTTGGAGGGCAGGTAACATTTTGGCATTCTGTTTGGGTAGCTATAGTTTTATAAGTTTTTTTAATGGAAGTAGCAGTAGCAGCAGCAGCATAAGATTTTCCAACGGTAGGGGTTCTAGATTCTATGATTTTTCTAGCATCAGTGTATGATATATTTTCTTTTGTTTTGACAGTTTGTACTTCTTTTTCAAACTTCCATTTTTCACAAGTTTTCGAGTAGGATGGGTGATCCTTTTTGCAGTTAACGCAAGAGACTGGAGCTTCACAGTTTTGATTGTCATGGCCCACTGCACCGCATCGGGCACATGTGAGTTTACCACGACATGCAGTTTTCGAGTGTCCAAAGCGTTGGCAGTTGAAGCAGCGTAGTGGATTCGGAATATATGGCCTAATGGGGCATTCGAGATAACCAGCTTTTATTGAGTGTGGGAGCTTTGGGGAGTCTATTGTTAGTATTATATGTTTAGTTGGTATAGGTTTATTCTCTCGGAAAATTGAGATGCGTTTAACTGCAATAACACCTTGGTCTTTAAGATTGTCAAGAATTTCTTCTTCAGGTATGAACTGCAAATCGGATTCTGAAATAACACCACGGCATATATTTAGAGTTCTGTGAGGAATAATGGTAACAGGTATGTTAGCAAATTGTTTACAGTTTTTCAAAGTGTTGGCTTGTTTATTATTCTCAACCTCAATCAAAAGTTCTCCTGACCGAAGTTTTTTAACTGATTTTGGATCACCCATTATACTTTGCAGCGCTTTTTGTATCAAAAAAGGAGATGTCTTTGAGAAGTCACCCTCCTTTCTTTTCACGACAAAAAATCTAACCTCATGCCTAAGAAACACATTATTCTCATTTAGAGTTGAAGAGAATTCTTCTACTCTATCCGCCCATGTTTTACCATTAAAACTTGCATTAGCTTGGCCCGAGCCAGACGCATTATTCGAAACACCTTTAGTTGTAGCCATAATTAGAGAGAGAAGGAAAAAGGGGTGAGTGTTTCTTCCAACACACAAACGCAAAGGGTTTTCAAGAATCCTCTTTGGGACACCCATAACCACTCACCAGCTACCAGGTCGCCGACCCAGTTCAGGAACCACATGTGGCAGTCGTGTTAGTCCGGTGTTTCTCGTTCGAGTAGTCACCGTTGTCTCACCTTCACCAAGGGCACCAGTCACCCAGTGTGATCCCAAGGCTAGACTGCCGTGGCACCATCACCAAAATCATTGCCCCAATAGCCAGCGCCACATCAACACCGGACTTTACTTCGTTAATTGATTAATAGTTAATAGATTTATTTTTTTTGTTTCCTTTTACAGTTTTTTAAATTTTTTTTTTTACAGTTTTTCTTTTTTATTTTTAATAACAGACAAAAAACAGGGTGAGTCAGAACTTAACAAAAATAGGTTAGTAGAACGAGGTGAGTGGTTTCTTTTTTTGTGCTTTTCAAAAAATTTTATAATTTTTTTGGTTTTTTTTTTTTTTTTTTCATCAACAAAACAAGAATGGGCCAAGAACTTATTGGCAACGAAAAGTTATGAAACCAAAAGTAAAAGAAACAAACAAAGCAGTAACAAGAAAGTACCAAAAACCTTATTGGCAACGAAAAAAAACAAACAAAAGAAACGTAAAAGAAACAAAGGGAAACTAACAAGGCAAGAGGAGGGGAAAGAAAAAGATCACTCGGGCCCGGGGTGCGTGACTCCCCCTGAATACCTGAAGAAGGTACCCCCCTGGGGGTTTAAAACAAGGCAATAATAATAATGTATAATATAATTCAAATATAAAATTAGTATTTACCTCTTAGTCTTGTTAATGTGTACATCAATATTCAAATTTCAGAAAATGAGATGTGGTGCGTCTTTCGCATGCAGTGAAACTGATTATAAATAATATAATGATTTCATCGTGTTTTGTGTGTGTTTTTTTCTTCTCATTAATTCTGGAAAGACTTGGTGCCTGATTGTCCAAATCTAAAAGCTTCTTTTTTTCCAAGGCCGCCGTAAAAGGGTGCAATGTATACACAACAAGGGGGTGGTGCAGCCTATAAGGGCAGCAGATTGCAGAGATTTTGTTACCGAAACCGTTTTCTACAAATATAGGAGAACAACAACAACAAAAAAGAAAAAACTTATACACCCGCGACGAATTGAACCACCCTCATAAAACTTTCCGAGCATTTCCTTTCACTGATAAAAGGATGAAGTGAGAAAACTGAAAGCCCCACTGAAACTGCCCATAGTCCATCTTTTTCTTTAAAAGAATGGTACTTCCGCTATTCCCAAAAGCCATTTGCTTCGCTTGTAGGGTGGGCTGGGAGATGTGTGTGAGCCCTAAGGGGATAAGATTAATTGTAAAAAGTTCTATCTGTGGTCCACTTTCCTTTTCCTATTTCAGACAGAAATATTTAAAATGAGTTTGAGCTTGAATTGCCTTTTCACGCTCAAGTTCGTGTAAAAAACGAACTACGCTCAACTCAAGTTCATAATTTAAAAAACGAGCGAAGTTCAACTCAAAACTCAAAATTTTTGAGCTAAACTCATGAACGCGTTCAAATGAACGCACTCGTGCACAACACTGGTGATACCGTACTTACTTATCCAGAGTTTGCAACATTGCTAGCCCAAGTTGAAGCCTGCCTCAACTCAAGGCCGCTCAGACCAGCTTCTTCAGATCCTTGTGACTATTCAACTCTAACACCAGCACACTTCATTTTGGGTACATCACTAACAGCCTTGCCTGAGCCTGATGTCAGCGAAGTCAAAACAAGTTATTTAGATAGATGGCATGTGCGACAACCAATCTTGCAGCAATTTTGGAAGAGATGGAGCAGAGAATATTTAACCCAACTTCAACAAAGACATAAGTGGTTTAAAGAAAACAAAAATGTGTCAGTCAATGACTTAGTGTTTATCAAAGATGACAATTTACCTCCTCTAAAGTGGAAAATGGGACGAGTGAGCGACATTCATCCGGGTCCAGATGGCAGAGTTCGAGTAGTAACTGTTCAAACTAGTCATGGTTACGTGAAACGTCCCACAGTGAAAATTTGTCCTCTTCCTACAAACTCTAATTAACACAAACTTTAAACTGTAAATCATATTGAACATTTATTTTATTGTTTATATTAATATTTTTTCTCTTTGTAGTTACAATTTTGATTAATCTTTGTGTAATTTGAAACCTTCCTTAAGGGTTTCAAGGCGGCCGGAATGGTTAAGAGAGTAAGTATTTTACTAACCAGATGGCGCCACACCTCAGCTGTGAGTATTTTTGTTTTATCTTCTTGTCAGTTGTTGATTGTGATTGTGATGTAGCCACGCACGAGTTAGCAGCAAGAGCTGCTCTCAACCAAAATAAATGTGTATACAATTCATTTAGTGAGTTAATTACTTTATACAGTCCATGTGTATTCTTTAATCAACGTGAGAACCAGCAAATAATGTTCGATAAATTCACAAGTGCCAAAATAGTGTCCATTATCACCTGTATGGAGATGGCCCAAAGAGTCATTCACGAGACGTCACTGCAGTTGACGAAGAAACATTTGAACATTGAAAATAAAGGCATCCTGTGTTAATTAATTGTTTCTTTTTTTTTCCAATATCGTTTCGACGGACGGCATACTGTAGGAAATCACAAGCAAAGAAATGTGCTCTTTAAATGTTCTGTTCTTAGCATTTGCACACAAAATAAAGTTTTGTACGATATCGATGTCACTCTAAAATTTTGTAATGCACTTTTTCCCGCTTATCTTGTACCGTTTTCGCGATAGGCGCGATAACACCTCCATTTTCCACTAGGTGGCACTGTAAATGGTATCATCAAATAGCGCATAGTGATTTTGCTCTACCTAGACACCACTTTTATAACTATAGTTGCAGCCACTCTTCAATTAGAAAAGGGGGGGGGAGGCGAGGGACTTCAAAGCTGTGTATGTGCTGAGTACTAATACAATATACATTGCATAAATGCTAACTACTAAGTAATTTATGCAAATAGATAATTCCTTTAATTTAGCTAATTAATTCCTTTAATTACAAAAAATCTATAGTAATCGTCTGGTCTGCTGAGTGTCTATTACTAATAAATATAGCATTATGAATCGAATTAAGTTCATTGAATGATTTTTATTTCGATTACTCGACTACCGTGGGTAATGGAAGTATTGTATTCGATCCAAAAATTCTATATCGAAATTTTACCTGATTTACATGCTTTAAGGTCTCCTGAGTCCAAAAAAAATTGCTTTTTGGCAATTGGTCGGTGTGTTTGTGTGTATGTGTGTATATATATGGGGAATCTTCTGGCTATTATATCTCGGAAACTAATAAAGATAGAACTACGAAACTTTAGAATTGAAACAGGTCTGGTGCACAGATGAATTTTCCAAATTTTGGTGAAAATTGGAAAACCGGAAGTGGGGCCGTAAGTCCATACCTCAAAAACGTCTCTAACGATTTACTTCAAATTTGCTGTATAAACACTCGATTAGATATCCTTTTGAATGATATAGTTGTTAGTTCAGGAAAACTGATAGGCGTCCTGTATAAATAGCTGAATTTCAGGTCCTGAAAATGCGTTCCTTTCAAAACGGCTGTATGAATTTTTTTTCAAACTTACCATGTTAACCCTCACTTAAATATCCCTTTGCATGTAATTGTTGTTTTTTGGTCAACAATTAATTATGCCAAGCTTTGGTAAAAGTCGGTATCTCAAAAACGGCTCTAACGATTTTCTCGAAAATTGCTACGTAAACCCATTTTAGATATCCTTTCTCATGCTTTACTTGATTAAGACAGGAAAATTAATAGTCATCCTGATCAGATGATCAGTTTTAGATCTCGGAAATTAATGTTTCAAACTAAATAAATAAATAACTCTACCAATTTTCTTATCATTTCTTTTTCTTAAAAAAAAAAAATAAATAAATAAATAAAATAAATAAATAAAAATAAAAATAAAAATTGCTGTGTAAACTTTGTGTTATGTTTTTACACATGTATTAACTTTCAATTTACTGGAAAATTTTTAGGTGTCTATTTCATAAGGTCAATTCTATGCTTTCTGATAACATTATCTCCAAAAATGTAATAGTGGGTGGGTAATGGAAGTCGTGTCGTTGTTTCACACCAGCATTTTTATTAATGTGACGCTACGCTAACAAGCTTTAGGATAACACTACTCGGCATGAAAATTGCCTCTGATACCATTTCAACATATTCGTATGTAAAATGACCTCCTGAATCCGAATAGGACGCCCATTTTGTCCTGTCACCCACCGTTTGTTAGGAATGGCCCCCTATTTTTATCATTTTTCGGTAATTTTATGGCTATAAATTTGATTTTTAGGAGGGGGGAGGATTATTTTAACCGTTAAATATCTTCTGAGGGGCTACACAGTTGGAAAATTCTAAAACATGGACATTTGTGACAAGGAATTTTTTTTTTTTTTTTTTTTTTTTTTTTTTTGGGGGGGGGGGGGGGATTTGCCACTGAAATTGTGCATTACATATCTTATATTTTTTTAATCTGTTATTAATGTTATTTTTTAAATTATATATATATATTGTTTTTAGGTGTTAAATTAATTATTTTTCATTCTTCAAATCAAATTCATGGTCATAAAATTACCGAAAGGAGAAAGAAATTGAGGGAGGGGGTGATATCTAGAAAACGGTGGGTGACTGGGCAAAATGGGAGTCATATTCGGATTCAGGAGGTCATTGTACATAGCAATCAGCAAGAATGGTATCAGATTTCTTTTTTTTTTTTTGTTTCTTTTCTTTCTTTTTCTTTTTCTTTTTTTTTTTTTTTTTTTTGCAGAGCAGTGCAATTAACAATGGAAGGAGGGAGATGACTAATGTAAGAAATCTGCGATTTTTACAAAAGCGGAAAATCGAAATATAACTGATATTTTCTTTGTATAGACGAAACTTTTTTTATTCTTAAATGAATATACATCATCATTTATTGAAATGAATATACATCATCTTATTACATCAATCTTTGTTATGTATCACCGTATTTAGAAATAAATGTATATGCTAAATAGATTTTATATTTCAAATAAAACTGTTTTTATTGCTATTAACTCTGTAAGAAAATTGCATTGATACTTGCTTTTTCTTGCTCCTTTAATTGTAGAGAATATATTGTTTGGTACAACTATAGAGATTGCCCACAATTGGATTTGGCGAATTTTCTTTGGCGCCGTTTTGAACGATAACGATTTCGTTCTGGATTCTTTGCAATATAATATGGTAGCCTGCATGTTGTTTATTTTTGATGGTCATAGCAACCAGCGTTCTGTTGTTTTTTATTACCATAGCAACCAGCATAGCAATTAATAATAAAGTAGTAATTATTCATTATTCTATTCTATTTCAACTGGAGAAGTACCACTATGTAAAACAGTCGTAGTTTTATTCTTTATTATTAATATATTTAATTTATTATTATGTATTAGCGCATTGCTCTCATTTGTTTCCATGCTAGAAGAGGTTACACAACTTATTGGTAATTATAAGGAAATAAGGATGAGTGCATTGAATGTCTGTAATTGTACGAGGAGACAACTTCGACAAATGACTGGACTCGATAATATGTTACTTGGGCAGGCAGTTGCACGAAAGCTGCACCATTTACAAAAATGAGAGCGTCAAAGAGGACGACGACGGATTAGGTTAGTAACTAAATTAAATTTCTGGTAATTTAATGTTACTTTATAGTTTTATCTTGCCTTGTTTTTTTTCTGATTATTTAATATTTTTTGTTTATTTTATTTATTTATTTATTTTATTCATTTATTTATTTATTTATTTATTGTTTTATTTTTCTGATTCTTTAGCAATTAGAAATGTTCACTTCTAACTCCATAATATTACATCAATGACATTTAAGTGCAATTATTATTGTCAACTATTTAATTGTAGTTATTGTTAAAAAAAAAAATCTGGAGTGACTCCACTCGACTTTCCGAACATTGAGTAACTAACAGTTTTGTAGATAAAATAAAGAAAGAGGAATTGCTAAACAAACAAAAGAGAGAAAACCATAATAGAGTGTTTTTTTCTCCATATATCACACGAGGTTTTATTTAACGCTACTGAACTTTGAGCCCTTAGACCATAATGATAAAGAATTTTTCGTTTTGTCCCTGTAAAAATCTATAGATGCTAGATTCACCAAAATGCTTATAGTTAGTGCAACAGTGATTTATAATATTCATACAAATTTTCAGCTCAATTGAATAAGGCGTTTAGATGCTATCGCACTTTTAAAAATTTGGTCTCATAGGCCATAATGATAAAGAATTTTTCTTTGTGTCCCTGTAAAAAAACTGTAGTGCTAGATTCACCAAAATCTATACAGTTGGTGCAAATGCGACCTATAACATGTGTACAATTTTTTTGCTCAGATTAATAAGGCGTTTAGACGCTATCACACTTTTAAAAATTTGGCCCCATTGGCCTTAATGATAAAGAATTTTTCTTTGTGTCCCTGTAAAAAAACTATAAGTGCTAGATTCTCCAAAATCTATACAGATTGAGTATCTGTGACCTATAATATGGGTATAAAATTTTTGCTCAATTGAATAAGGCGTTTAGATGCTATCGCACTTTTAAGATTTTGGTCCCATAGGCCATAATGATAAAGAATTTTTCTTTGTGTCCCTGTAAAAAAACTATAAGTGCTAGATTCACCAAAATCTATAGGGTTCGTACTATGGTGACTTACAATATACGTACCAACTTTCAGGTTAATCGAACAAAGCCTTTAGACGCTAGCGTGTTCACAAACATACGCACATACACACATACACACACACATACATACATCATCGTAAAAATAGTGAAAACGGACTCAGGGGACCTCAAAACGCATAGAAACATCAAAATCTCGAATTCGGATTTTTGACATGATTACAATACTTTCCTCACTATAGTGTTCGGAAAGTAAAAAAAAGAAAGAAAGAAAGAAACGGCAGTGTTATGGAAATACATAAAACAAATTTATTCAAAATTATTCATCTGGAGTTTAGCAAAAAAAATAATACTTGACTTTTTTATATTATTCTGTTGAATTGTGTGCAGCTGCAGACTCTTCCAGACTTTACCTTATACGTCATTTTATGTCAGTTCCTTGAAAAATACATAAACGGTGCTTTTCTGTATAGTTTTTTAAATCCATCTTAATTTACATAGAAGTGCTATCAACAAAATCATTGATTTTCTCATAATCTATCTTGGGGCATTTTTTTTTTTTCCCTTTCTTAACCCTTTTGTTCTTTCACATAATTTTCTACCTTGTTTTATGAACAATCTATCTTTAGCGCAGTTCTCATTATCTTGTATGATAGATTCAAAAGCTTTGAAAACCAAAGATGATTCGAAACAAATAGCACCTCCACCTCTTTTTTCTTGAGACTTCTGCAAAAGAAAAAGAAGAAAAAATATATTTATTAACCTTTGATTATTTGGTTATATTTCCTAAAACAAAATATAATTTTATTTTACATAAACAATTCGGATAATAGATATTCTGCAATGATTTTTAGGCCGGGTAACACAATAGGGTCTCGATTAAAGGGACGACAGTAAATATTTGGTTGGAATTAATTTACGGTAAATAATTTACTGTCGGAAGCTATCTTTTCATCTCGTCTCGATTGCTCTCATTGCAACTTTTTCTTGAATGGACATAATTTCACCCTGAACTTCACCCAAACTGTCTTTCATTTTCTTCCTTTCTTCTCCCAAACTGTCTTTCATTTGTTTCATTTCTTGACTCAGGCTATCTTTCATTCCACTCATCTGGACAGCTAATCCTTCTAGAAGTTTCTTCATTTCTTGCTCCATACCTCTAGTTATCACTATACACAGACAACCCCACTCCTGACACTAGAAATGTTGCATACTTGGGGTTCGTGAGATATCCGAGAATGAAAGGCGAAACTTGCAAAAGTTCGGTAATTTATTTACAGAAAATTCCAGAAGACTACAGTTCTATAAACTATCAACTTCAATTCCCCCAGTAAACACAGCTTTAATAACAGCTGTCAACAGCCAATTCACAATATAGGCTTGTATAGGATCATTAACATACAGCAATGAAACTGTATTTCCAAAGAGGCTTAGAGCTCTTTCAGCAGCAATAAAACATTGGTAGAAACTAGGTAAGAGACTGACGCCTTGGCGTAAAACAGCTCCTTAAATACCCGCGTAGAAAATTGTAGAAAAATCCAGAAACTGGTCAACCAATAGAATTTCAGCTTCCATATTTGGTATATCGATAATAAAGACTTTCTCGCCAAAATTTGCCAAAAAATCGCCAAATTTAGCGCGAAATACATTATCTGCCTTATTAGAGCTTTTTAATGTGTTTTTAACGGAAAATTAGACTATTTTAACGCTAAAACAAACTAGAAATGCAGAAAATTAACATTTTATCAACTTGCTAAGCCTCTTTGAAAGAATTTCTACAAAAATAAACATACAAACTCGCAACAAGATATATATTAATATTTTATGTTAATAAATAATATGGAGTTTTCAAAATTATTTTAAATATAATTAACAGCTGCGCAGGTAAAACCCGCTAATTTTAATATATAAACAAGAGTTTAAATATTAACTTAGTTAATAAATATAGTAAAAAAGAGAGGGAGAAAGACAGAAAAATGAATTTGAAATTGTATTTGGAGTTTTTCATTCACCTTTAGTACATAAATTATTCATAAATTTTATTTGTTGAATTTTCCGGGTGTACTCCTGTGTGTATTCACTCCGGGAAAGACAGCCATTAGAGAGTAAATTGGCCATTTTTCCTCGAATGCAAAGGAAGCATATTTTCTCCCGCGATGATCAATCTATGCCCTATTACTATATCTATGAAAAATACAGAAGAAAATTTTGTGATGGCCACAACATATTAGTTTTAATTGCAGAACTGAGCGATTTTTTTTTTAAGCCACCAATTAATGATATTTATTCTTATAATGGTAATGGGAGAGGGGAGGGGGGGGGAGGACAATCATTTAATTTTTTAAGTCGCCTCTTTACCTGTTTAGTGGCCAAAAGGCAAGTAGCGAATGGATTATTTCACGTCTAGAACTCGGCTCTTTTTCGTCTACCAGTTTTGAGTACAGAACCTCTAAGCCACTGGTATAATTAAACTATGGAAATACTTATAATCTGAATTATCATCATCTAATGTTACTTTTAAATTCCGCTTTGGAGTTCAAAAAATTCACAGCCATTAAATGCCCTTGTTTTCTCAAAAAAAAAAAAAAGAAAAGAAAAGAAAAAAAAAAAATATATATATATATAAACTTTTAAATATTTCATTATGAAGCTATGAAGTGAAAAAAAAAATAGTAATTTCATTAGGTAATGAGTAACTCTGATTACAAATTTCTTTGTAGAATAACTTGCTGTTTGGCTCTCAATGTCTGAATGCATCACATGTGGCATGGGCGATGCATTCTCTCCAAGAAACATTTTTAGTAGTCGTCAAATGCGAGGACGGATCTACCAAGAAGGACGCAAATGTTTAAAAAAAAAAAAAGGGTGAAGTTTAGCAAAATTCTACAGGTAAAACATTTACCATTCGGTTGAGATCAGCAATGCACACGTATTTGTTATCGCCTTCATCAGAGATCGCCCATTTGCTGTGATCTTCAGTGTGCTCAAAGTAAATATTGTCCTTATCCTTGCCCTTTGTCATATTTAATGAGAGAACATCGACAACAGTATATTTAACTTTGCAGACCTTATCCATTGTACCTCCAGCTCCCTTCCTCCAACTCTCAACCATAAGTGATGATTTTAAAGATGGTGCGATGATGTCACTGTATAAATCTGCAACAGAAAAAGTTGGCCAATCACAAATTTTACTTATATACTACAGTTCATTACATGAACTTTGTCATAAAATAAAACAAAATTTACAGACATATAAGTGAAGGCACACTTTCAAATATAGACTTTTTTGTCGAATATTCAAAGATATATACTTCATGGATGCTCTTGAAACTTTAGGGTTAAAAATAGCTTGTTATACTGCATATATTTGAACAAAAGTTTAGTCCCGAAAGCAGAAAAGGGACCAGTAACAAATTAAAACAAAATCAAAATGTGTGGGATCACCCTGTAAATGTAATGCTCGAAGTGTATTGTAGCTATAATAAATGATTATGAGCCTCTTTTAACTACAGATTTAAATTTATATGAAAATTACATGCATATCAACGGAGATATAACGTTATTGCTTTTTTTTTTAAAACATCGACAGTTTTTCGTACGTTTTTTAAATAAATTTTTATTACCTTTGGCCCATTACACTAAGAGCTATAGAATCTGAGCACTTCATGTTATTTTATGCTCACCCTCTATATCACTGAATAAAACTATCTCTTGCTCAGGCATTCAGGGGCAATGCTCAACAGTTAATTGTACCATCTTTCGGGGGCGTGTATTATCCCACTCGAAATATACCAACTGCACTTGCTAGTCTTAGTCCCCCCTCTCACCTACTCTCATGCAAGTTTCTATCTTACCACCCCTTCGCTTTGAATAAGAAGAACCCAAAAATTTATTGGTGGAATTTTACTAACTGCACTAGCTGGAAGTTTATAATTTTATTTGTAATTTAACCGAATTACCTGCGTTTTCAGATTCATGCACAGCGAGGTAAGGGAGTCCAGTGAAGTTTTTTTTGTTTTTTAAGTGTCTGATAGTGATTACTGCAGAACCGAGTTGCGGGCGTTCTCAGATTCCTGCACAGTGAGGTAGAAGTGTCCAGTGATTTTTTTTTTTTTTTTTTTTTTTACGCGCGTGGTAGTGATTGCTGCGGAAGCGAGTTACGGGCGTTCTCTGATCCATACACAGCGAAGTAGGGGTGTCCAGTGATTTTTTTTTTTTTAACGTGCGTGATAGCATTGCCACGAAACCGAGTTACGTGCGTTTTCAGATTCATGCACAGCGAGGTAGGGGTGTCCAGTGATGTTTTTTTTTTTGGTTTTAACGTTCGTGATAGTGATTGCCACGGAAGCGAGTTACGGCACTCTCAGATTCATGCACAGCGACGTAGGGGTGTCCAATGATGTTTTTTTTTTTTTTTAACGTGCGTGATAGTGATTGCCGCAGAACCGAATTACCTGCGTTTTCAGATTCATGCACAGCAAGGTAGGAGTGTTCAGTGATTTTTTTTTTTTTACGTGCGTGATAGTGATTGCCACGGAAGCGAGTTACGGGCGTTCTCAGATTCATGCACAGCGAGGTAGGGCAACGCGGTAGAGGAGTCCAGTGATGTTCTGTTTTGGTTTTAACGTGCGTGATAGTGATTGCCGCGGAACCGAGTTACGTGCGTTTTCAAATTCATTCACAGCGAGGGTGTCCAATGAAGTTTTTTTTTTTTTTTTTTATGTGCGTGATAGTGATTGCTGCAAAACCGAGTTACGTGCGTTTTCAGAATCATGCACAGCGAGGTAGGGGTGTCCCGTGATTTTATTATTATTATTATTTACGTGCGTAGTAGTGATTGCTGAGTTACATACCTTCTTAGATTCATGCACATCGAAGTAGGGATGTCCATTGATTTTATTTATTTATTTTTTTTTTCTGGGGGGGTACCCATTGCATCTTTCGTTTTGTATTTTATTACTTTCAGTGGAAGGATCTAAATTCATAACAGGGGGGGGGGGTTCAGGTAGCAGGAGGCGTTTGCATGTCCGAGTGCAGTGCAGTTGGTAGTTTTTTAAAGTGGGGGAAAAGTAAGCGAGTGCAGTTGGTAGTCGCACCTCGGGGGCAACCGCTCAACTCCCAAGTTTTAGCACAGAAAGATTTAATTTGAGTCTTTCCCTACTGCGATAACCCTACATTATTTTTTACTTCATCAAATTTGTTGATAAGAACAAACTCTGTCGAAATTAATAAAGTACTCTTTTTATTCTTGTGTCAGTAAATTAATTTTTTTCGCAAACACCTTTAATAATAATAATAATGATATTTTAATGCTTTACAACAATATTGTTGTTTCTATTTTAGCAACAATATTCTGTTGCAAAATTTTGTGTTTTTTTAGTAGCATGCTACTATTGTTTACAGCAATATTGCTGCCACTATTTAAACCTTCCTAAGACTACTTTTTTTTTTGTTTTTCATGTTGCGATTTCCATGAATTTTTCTACATTTTCAACAACTCCAAAAAACTGGTTAATGATCTTTCTTCAACATCTTCTATCTCTGATACCTAAAAATTCAGTAAGACCTCTTTAAAAATCTACCTCTGTTTAAGAGACACCTTCTTTAAGGTGCCAGTTTTTCAAGGTCACATTTTCCCCTCCAGAATTTACTAATAATTCATCCCTATTAAATTTCTATATTCAATCATGTAACTCTTCTATGGGTCACATTTTGCGATTGCAGATGATTTTATTTTTCCCTTTTGATTTGAACTGGCCACTTCCCTCCCACATTTTACAGCCGGCAGCAAAGCTATTGAAGCACACATCCACATTTTTCATATTTTGTTTTTAGTTTGATCGCTAATTTTTATCATCAACTTACTTTTTTTATAAACAGCATAAAGACTAAGATCGTGACTCGACAAATATTTACTTAACAAAACAGTATTACACTGTTAAAAACTTTCAGTTCAAACTTGATACTTGAACCACTATATGGAGTAAAGTTATAAGCAATACCATTATGATTATACCTCATTTTTAAGTTTTCTTCATCTTGCGATTGAATTTAAGTTGCACCAATTTGGAGCTACCATACATCCACTCACAAGGGAAATGTTTCGGCGTACATGCGATTGTAATTCCCTTTGTATTCAGGAAAAGGCGCCACTAGCGCGCCGAAAAGAATGTGTAAGTTTTCACCGATCACTGGCTGTGTAAGCCTGAGAGTAAAAATCAAATCTGTGAAGTGGGATCACGTGTGATTATGTCTGTAACCCAACACTCATTACATACAAGAAAAAAAGAGTTCTTTATTCAATTGATCACTAATTAGATGTAAGGCTCCTATATATACGAGCTGGCGCATCAGGCATTCTGTTGCCTTAAGGTTGCCACATGTATCCAGCGCGTTTCTCTGATAAACAAACGACAAAAATTTTTTTTTTTTCGTCTTACGTTACTATAGAGTAACTTGTTTTATTATATTTCATAATTTTAACTAAGTAAACTATGATATGGAAGTATATTTAGCGATAAATTGCTATAATCATTCAAGAAGTGAATATAAAGTGTTCACAGACCTTCTATTACTGTGTATTTCAGTTTTGGCGACATTTTGTAGAAGAAACAGAAACCGCCCTAACAACATATCTTACCCCAGTACATCCATAGGATATCCTCAGAATAAAATGACATCCTGAGAATGTACTGTGAAAAAAATGTGAAAATATTATTGTTGCTTATTGCTCTTACCTTGACCGGATTAGCTTCAGATCAAGATTTCTTAAAATCATTAGGGAAGCGGCGATAAGGACGCCAAGAGAGAATGCTATCCTCTACGGAGGCAAAAAAATGGCGGTGATGTGCCGGCCTATTATTTTATTTAGGGGCTGTGTGACGAACGTTTTCTCGTCGCCATGCTCATTTAACTTTCGATTGAAGCTGAAACTGAAATACTTAAGTAAACTATGAAGAGAAGACAAAGTCAGATTTGTAAAATAAATGAACTTTTATTTGAGCTTAATAGAAAAAAGGTGGGCGTTGGACTTTAATTATATTTAATATCTTTATAACTTAAGATGGGCAGCCATACTAACTATTCTAACTTTAAATAATTAACCACAAATAATTTCAACTACTACATTTAACTTCATTAACTTTTACTGCTGCTACTAATCTTTCGTACACGGGAGGATTCCCTTACCACGGTACTACTCAACAACCATCGTTTAATACACTACTCTAAGCAGCTAACTCAACAGCCTACCTTCTAACCGGCTGCCTCCCTCTAACTAACTAACTAACATCCTCTCTCTCTCCAACTAACTAACCAACGAGATATATAAAGTAGAGTGATAAATGGTAACCCTTGAGAAGGTCCAAGATGAGTCATGTGACATGCTTTCCTTGCACATGCGTATTCGGTGGTTTCCTTGGTAACAGCTCATTTTCAGTACATTTCTATGGCAACGGTTTCAATGTTTTTGTTTACTTTACGTAGTTTAATATTCTTTTGTTCTAAACCATTTTGATTTTGATTTTACTTCTTTTTTATTTCGTGTAGTTGAACTTTAACCGACAAAATGCTTAAAAATAGTTGAAAAATTATTATTTGTTGTTAAATTTAGCTCTTTAAAAGTTTAAATTTTCTTTTATAAACGCTTTTAAACTTTGTTGGGAAACGATGAAAAAAAAGGTATTTTATTATTTATTAAAATGTGAAATATGTGTAAAATTATTTTAAAAGCAATTTATTTCGGTTATAGGACTGTCATGTTACGTAATAATAATGATAATTTGTCGAACTGATATTTTAAATGCCAAAATAGCGATAAAGGGCCAAACACAGCAACCTATTCGAGCATGTCACGTGATTCATCTTGAACCACGGAAAGTTAATCCTTCATCCATTGAATCAGCACTCTAATTTATATATCTCGTTGTAACTAACTCTCAAAAGCAATCTTCCTTCCTTTTATACAATTCAGTTTCCAAAAATACTTTATAAAATTAACATATCGCAGATTACAATTTCATTTTAGGATGAGAACTAACTCTATTACTCTACTGAATCCTAAATTCTTCGTATTCACGTTTCACCCGTAAAGTGCGAATTTTAATTGTAGCATTACGCTAATATACCTCACAGCTGTAATTAGATGTTACTATCAGAAAGTTTATTGATGTATATCCTTTTAAGAAGTGAAAAAAAATCTATTATACAGTCCAGGAAGTATGAATCAGTAAAATTCTTTTTGAAAGCAAACCAAGCTTAAATTAAAGAGCGAGGTCGAAAACATCGGGTAAAGTGCAAATTTTGCTCACCCATGGATCATAATAAGACCATAGAAAATGTAGCAGCTTTTACCAAACTCAACCAAAGAGAATCAGTGGATGAGAAAGTGTGACACAGTGTCAGAGTGTTAGACTTGAAGCAAGAAGATCTTCAGTTCGATTCCCGCCTAGGTCAAATTTTGATTTTTTTTTTTTAGGACTGAGGACTATTAGTCTCAATCTACGGATTTTTACGATACCAGTTTTACGATAGTTGGACATTTATCGAAATCGAAAATTTATCGAAAATATAGTTGAATAATTTCAAAGCAATGTTATAATTTGAAAAAAAGAGAAAAGAAAAGAAATTAATAGTCCTCTGTACTAAACTAAATTCTGATTCTGCTTTTGCCAGAATTTCATCAAAATCTTTTTTTTTTTTTTTTCTTTAAGAAAGAAAAGAAAATTAATAATAATCAGTATTGAAAGAGACAGTATCGAAAAAGTTTTTTTTAATAATGGAAATAAAAAGCGCGCGTGCAAAAGGAAATAAAAAAAATAAAATAACATTTATAAATGGACAATATTTAAGCTCGTGCACTCAGTTCAATGATATAATCATAGTAATATATATAGATCTCACCCCACGTTATCGTGCAAAGATTTTCGATGCCGAAAAAAAAAAAACTTTGGAATCAGCCATTAAATGGTATTGAAAAAAAGAATAAAAATTAATTCGAAACTATATCTGGAGTTTTTCATTCACCTTTAGTAAATAAATTATTCATAAATTTTATTTTATTTATTTTTTAATTTAAAACATAATACCAATATTTGGTTCAACATAAAATTATCAATTTATGGTAAAAGGTTAAACCATCGGGTAGTTGCAGCTACTTTAGTACCATATTTTGGTACAAATTAACACCAAATTTTTACCAGTGTAGTTGCACATTTTTAAATACGAAATATTGCTAATGCTTCAATAATTTTACTTTTGACTGTAGATTAATTTCCATACACGCAATAATAATCGGTGAGTATACAGAAGATAAGTGAAAGATAATAACTTATCACGCTAAATTCTATTATATATTCTATATAATTATATAATTCTATATAATTATTAAATATATTCTATTATAATTCTATACACGCTAAATTCTATTTTTGAAAAAGTGAATTTTGTGCATACCATAATTTAAGTAGTAAATTTAAATGCAATAATATACGTGAGTAATGTTCAATTTTAATCGCAAAATTAAATGGCAAAAAGTATTACACGTAGGATTACAAAACAAAAGCTAAAGTTAATATTTCCTGCCAGAAAATTTTAGAGTATATTATTAAATCAATAACGATTTCTTTTTCTTTCACCCATAAATGATGCTAAATTGAAAAATTTTAGTATGTATATTGAAAATATATAATTTCAATGTATAAAATAATCTTTACCAAAAAGCTTTCGAAATTCCGACAGACTAATATCAATGATGGGCGACTACCAACTTCACTCGCTTATTTTTCCCCCACTTTAAACTAGTATGTTGTGGCCACCACAAGACTTTCTTCTATATTTACCTATACATATTCAAGCGATGCCCCCCCCACGCAGAAAATTTTTTTCCTAATTACATACTACTATTATCAATAATTCATATTAATTTTACAATCACAAGTTTAAAACAACTCTTTATGCACATTTATACGAATTTTTGTCCTATGCTGCCATGTTAAAAATTTAGATAAAATGCTATCACAGCGCCACCTATTGAGCTATTGATCCCCAAACATAATCAGCACCAGTTAATGTCGGGGACAAACTAAATACCAAGATTGGTTAAATTTCGTTAAAAAAAAATAAATAAAAATTGCGATTTTTTTTCTAAGTTTTGTTTTGTTAAAAGTAAAAAAAATCGATAACTTTGGTTTAAATTATCACAGATTTATGGTTCAACCATTCGTTTTAAAGGTATTGACGAGACCTATCGAAAGATACCCATCTTGAAACTTTGCCCCCCTCCCGGGTGGGTACTTCCCCCCCCGGTGGGGGGAACCGATGCCCCCACATGCACAAAAATTTTTTCCTAGTTAACTACTACTATTATCAACCTGATCTTTCGAAAGATACCCGTTTTGAAAATTTACCCCCCCTGGGGGGGGGGGGGGTATTTCCCCCCTATGGGGGTGAAGCGATGCCCCCCCCCATGCAGAAAATTTTTTTCCTAGTTACATACTACTATTATCAATAATTCATATTAATTTTACAATCACAAGTTTAAAGCAACTCTAATTATGCACATTTATACGAATTTTTGTCCTATGCTGCCATGTTAAAAATTTAGATAAAATGCTATCACAGCGCCACCTGTTGAGCTATTGATCCCCAAACATAATCAGCACCAGTTTATGTCGGGGACCAACTAAATACCAAGTTTGGTTAAATTTCGTTTAAAAAAAAAAGAAAAAAAAAATTGCGATTTTTTTCTGTTTTTTTTTTGTTAAAAGTAAAAAAAATCGATAACTTTGTTTTAAATTATCACAGATTTATGGTTCAACCATTCGTTTTAAAGGTATTGACGAGACCTTTCGAAAGATACCCATCTTGAAACTTTGCCCCCCCGGGTGGGTACTTCCCCCCCCCCGGTGGGGGGGGAACCGATGCCCCCACATGCACAAAAATTTTTTCCCAGTTAACTATTACTGTTATCAACGAGACCTTTCGAAAGATACCCATCTTGAAAATTTACTTCCCCGGGGGGTACTTCCCCCCCAGGGGGGGGGGGAACCGATGCCCCCACATGCACAAAATTTTTTTCCTAGTTAACTACTACTATTATCAATAATTCATATTAATTTTACAATCACAAGTGTAAAATAACTCTCCTTATGCCCATTTATACGGAATTTTGTCCTATGCTGCCATGTTAAAAATTTGCATAAAATGCGATCACAACGCCACCTATTGAGCGATTGATCCCAAAATCTAATCAGCACCAGTTTATGTCAGGGTGCAACTAAATACCAAGTTTGGTTAAATTTCATTCATTGGTTCGTGAGATACAGCGTCCACAAAAAAATGATACAGACAGACAGACATTTTCTAAAAACTATTAATTCGTAATCTAGACATCCCAAAACCTGTAAATCCATCAAAAAACGGAGGTCGAAAATTTTCGCGAATCCAATACTTTCTCTATATTACATATAGAAGAAAGTAAAAACTACCAACTGCACTCGGACATGCAAACGCCTCCTGCTACCTAAAACCCCCTTATGAATTTAGATCCCTCCACTGAAAGTAATGAAATAGAAAACGAAAGATGCAATGGGAAACCAAACAAATAAATAAATTAATAAATAAAATTAATGGACATCCCAACCTCGCTGTGCATGAATCTGAGAACGTCTGTAATTCGGCAATCACTACCACGCACGTAAAGAAAAAAAAAAAAAAAATATCACTGGACACCCCTACCTTGCTGTGCATGATTCTGGAAACGCACGTAACTCGGTTCCGCAGCAATCACTATCACGCACGTTAAAAAAAAAAAAAAAAAAAAAAAAAAAATCACAGGACATCCCAACTTTGCTGTGCATGAATCTGAAAACGCCCGCAACTCGGTTCCGCAGTAATCACTATCAGACACGTAAAAAAAAAAAAAACTTCACTGGACTCCCTTACCTTGCTGTGCATGAATCTGAAAACGCAGGTAACTCGGTTAAATTACAAATAAAATTATAAACTTCCAGCTAGGACAGTTAGTATAATTCCACTAACAAACTTTTGGGTTCTTCCTATTGAGAGCGAACGGGTGGTAAGATAGAAACTTGCAAGAGAGTAAGTGAAAGGGGGGTTAAGACTAGCGAATGCAGTTGGTATATTTCGAGTGCAGTTGGATAACACCCATCAAGAATTATTTCGAAATTGTAGATGAATAAAGTAAATTTAAATAATTTAGCCCATTTAACTGTTAGAACGTATTGTCTAAATTTTAATTTTTTAACCATCCTTTGTTAAAAAATCACTTTCCTAAAGGGCCAATTTTCTAAAAAAAAATTCGATTTCTGTTTTCTTTTATCCGCGTTTGTAATGATCGATAGATGGCGCTTTTTCAGCTCTTGTTGTCAGTAAATATTACAGCCACGTGTATCTATTTTTGTTCTTTTTGTTATTCTACTTAATATTCGTACTATAATTTCTCCGCCATTACATCATGGAAAATTGATTGCTTTTGGAAAAAAATATTTCAGTTTATTCAAAGTTCGATCGAAAGTAGATATTTACCTGAAGCTGAACAAATATTAGTTTCAAATCATCTGATTAATTCTTTACTTCCATTAGCCGAAGCAACTGAAATTTTAAATTTGTCATTTGGAAATAAATGGAAGCTTAATTCTGGATTTCTTGGTCCTTTGGAGTTACACTGGAGCACACAACAGTATGTGTTATCTTTTTTACCGGATTTATTCATTTTTATTCAATAAATATATGTGAAACTAAACATCGGCTAGCAATGGCGGCTTGATGGAATTCGAATTAAAGCATGTTTATTGAAATTTCCCCTTAGCCCACCAGAAGGCGAGCATTTCATTACAATCGCGGATAATGCATGGAAAATAAAACTATTTCTAAAACAACAGAGACGTTCAAATATAGCGTCTTTTACTTTACACATTAAACTATAATAATATACTATAGTAGTTTAAGAAGAAAAAAAAGCAGTGTGAGTGTCAGACTAGATTATTTATTACTTACCTTTATGCAATTGATTATCTTTGGCAAAACTTGTAAATTTCATGCCATCAAGACTTGTTAGATTAGTTTCTCTCGTAAATGGCTCTTCAGTTATGAATTCTGGTTTTTTCGAGAATAAAGACCTTGCAGTATCGTTTAGCAGTTTTTCTACTCCTTCAGTAAGTGCTTTAGCATAAATATTAGGATAGTCAAAGAGAAGTTGCTTAGCTGTAACAATGAATACAGGAATATATAGCTTAAAATTTACAGTTTACTAAATTAAATAATATATACTTAAATTTTAAGATAGATTGGCAGTAGTAGAATAATTTAGCTTTTAAAAACGTGCCTTAGTTCAAATATCAAGATTTCGAAGAGAAGTTTCTTGTAACAATTATTAATATATATAATGACCCTCATCTGTCATGAACGAATCCGGTTATTACCGCTTCAAAACAGAAACTTTTGGCAGCCATTTTTTTTTTCGTTTGTTTAATTCAACTTAGGAAACATACATATCATTTTCATACATGTTTTGTATCGCACATATTCTTATTTATTTCCTATAAAACCTTGAAAAACTATTCAATTGTAATGTTTAAATGTTTAAATTAAATATAACGGATCACTGGCTATTCTAAATATGAACCTATAAATAGAATTATGTAACTTCATGATTATAAACCACGGAGTAATATTAATAGGAGTTGAAGGTCCAATGGGAGAAAGCTACGAAACTGTGATCTAAATTTTTGGTAAATATTGAAGGCGCCACTTGTCATTCCTCCCTACCTCGGCGCGGATATACTGTTGTTTTCAATAGAATTTTGCTGGAGTACATTTTAAATTTTTTATTGTAAGCAATTTAATTTCTTTGTAAGTTCTTAAAACTGCATAATTCAGATGTTTCAAATAAATGCTTCGTTCCTAGTTGTAAAACAGGCTATGATAGTGATAAGAAAAGAAAAAAAAAGGCCGTAGGAGAAAAATAAAGTCCGAGTTCGTGTTTTCTGCACCTAAAGTAAGTTTATTTTTTTCTTTACAAAATTTCATCCATTCTTCTTCCTCCCAATTGTCTGTTTTAGCTAGCTTCGGTTCATAAGAATCGTCATTTTTTAAAAGCTTTCTTTCAAAGTAAAATTAGTATAAACTGGCTCTTAAAAAAAACATGTTGGTTAGAATACTCTATTTAATGAAATTTGCTTTCAATCGAAATTTTTTCAGCTTGATATTATTTTTAAAAAAATAATTAAAACGAGACATTTCCCCATTGAATAACATTGCGGAAGCTGGAAAGAAGGAAGGATTGCACGCTGGCGCCATCTGTAAACATTAGAAAACAACATCACAAAATTTCAGCATTACCTTCTTCTCATGTCTTATTACTCCGTGTTATAAACAATGCAATACCAAATAAAAACAAACCAAAACTGTTGCCATTCAGAAAATACAAATTCCAAATGGACAACATTTTAATTCCGAATGAACGACTCTTTGACTGTTTCATTAAAAAAACGCTTAAAATATTTCTAAAACACATTAAAGCCTTAAAAATCTTAAAATATTTGTAAAAACGCATTAAAGCCTTTAAATATTTTTATCAAACTTCATTGTTTGTTTACATTGTAAGGTATGATTGGCGTCGAGTTTAGTACGTAAATGCCGCCAGTTGATTTTAGTTTTGAAATTAGTGTAAAATGATAGTTGGGATAGAATGTTTGGTTGGGCAAGTAAAAGTCACCAGTTGAAATGAGTATTGAAAGTAGAGTAGTCTAAGGTGTTAATGTCGAGTCAAGGTAAAATGTTCGGTTGAGAATGAGAAAGTTCCTAGCTGGATCCTGGATATTTTGGCGATGTTGTGGGTGAGATAGCTGGTTGGAGGTATCGAGTAGAGGTGAATTTGGGTTAGCATGGAGTGTCTGTAGTTATTGGATAGTTAGTTAGAAAATTTGAAAACAGGATCTACGATAGTCTTAAAAAAGAGTATTTTGGTAAAATGAAGTGAATCGTTTTTTCTTATTATGAGGACTTTAAATACGCAAGCGAAGTGATGACGTCACATGCCGTTCGTGGATACAAGAGAAATATTTCCTATGTTAAACGCCCAATGGATTTTTCGTAAAAAATTATTAAAAATCGAGGGAAATTATTTCCGATTTTAATCCCCATATTTAGGTTTAGATATGTATTAGTTATCATGTGCATGCGTTATATTAAGTTGTTTTTGTTCTAAAATTGATAAAATTTGAATTTTAAATTTCAAAACTCTAGATAAAAAAAAAAAAAAAAAAAAAAAAAACTTCCATATTCCATTGAAAACATAAGCATTTCATTTCAAAGGATGATATTTACACAATAAATATCCAACTAATATACTAATTAAAAGGAAAATGATAAATATTCTATCATAGTTTGAAGTGAAATTTGTTTTCAAATGTCTAAATAAAGTATCTGATATAAGATACTAATAACTACTTATTTTAAAAACTTATATTAAGAGAGTTAGTAATGAATAATATGAAACAATATTTCGCACAATACATATTACGAAAATATGCATCTGGCATGTATATTTTCGTAGTACGTTTTTGATCGCCAAATACAAAAATGCCAAGGACAACAGAGTTTTGAAATTTAAAATTAAAATTTTGTCAATTTGACAGCAAAATAACTCAATCTAACACATGCACATGATAACTAATACATATATATATATACCCAAATATGGGGATTAAAATCGGGAAATAATTTTTCTCGATTTTTAATAATTTTTTACAAAAAATTCAATGGGCGAATAACATAGGAAATCATTTTCTTGCATGCACGGACGGTCAGTGGCGTCACACTTCGCTTGCGTATAGAGCACTTAATGGAAAACTGGGATGTGTTGTTGCTGTTGTGTTGTCGGGCCTATATTTTTTGCCAACCAGCAGTTTTTTTTTTATTGTCATTCATATTTATTGATCGGGTAGAATTTTTTTAATTTCAGAACGAAAATTATACAATATCGAAACACATTTGATTTATAAACAAAAATTGAAAGTACATTTAAATGATCACGTGGTAACCATCATGATCTAAACATTGTTTTCAAGATTTATCGTTCACATTCCGTCATTTTTGACGGGGTTATATACTAGTGAATAATAATCGTTGTAACAACGATACATTCGTTGCATGTTAATTACATACATAACATACACAACGATATGTAACAAACGATAATAACGACATGGAATATCAATGATATGCAATAAAAACTATAACATTCGTTGTGTGTTAATTCGTTTTGTGAAAATTGAATGTTATTCGTTGTAGCAATGAATACAGGAATACTTAACAAATAATTTACATTTCAGTAAGCTAAATAATGTTGTAGTGCACAGTTCTTAGTTTTCGAACATATTTATTAAACAAAAAATATATACATTTGTACAATTTAAAACATGAAATTTCGATTACGCGCTACATTGCAGTTAAATCATAGATGTATAATGAATAAGATCTCGCGTATGTGTTTTGGTTTCGATTTAAAAAAATCTAATCTAGGAATGCCTGGTATAGGATTGTAATAATGCTGCAATCTGATTCGTTGGCGACTTGTTGGCGAGATTTTGGATCGTCTCTGTCAATCAGTCAGCGAGGCAGCACCCACAACAAACAGCGATAAATGCACCGAGGATTGATACCCTACTTCAAGGAACTGCGCATCAAGCAAAACATTCACTGTACTGGCGATTTACTAAAAGGGGAATGTAAGCATTTGACTACTGACATGCACCCCATCTTCCTTGATTATTATTCTGTGGATTAAACATTTCGAAACTAACATTAAGGGAGGCATACTATTGTAACAGTCGCAGATATGGTAGATCACAAGTCGGATTGTACACTCCGCAGCAAAAGTATCCGAGCACTAGTAATAATCCCCGTCTTAAAAATGTACTTAATACTGCTTTGTTAAATAAATCCTTGTTGAGTCATGTTCTTAGTCTGTCTAAGAAGAGGATTCGAGAAGGATTTATTTAACAAAGCAGTATTAAGTGTACTTTTTTTAGACAGGGATTATTGCTAGTGCTCGGATACTTTTGCTGCGGATTGTACGATCCGACTTGTGATCTACGATAGCTGCGATTGTTACAATAGTACGCCTCCCTTAGACAAGACAAAAAGAATTTCATTCTCACAACTGGCTAACTAGCTTTTCCATCATTTTACCATAATCATTACAACGGGCTAAATAGTTTTTGCGTTACATTACCAGAATGACGAATATCTTTTAGAAAGAAAGGCTGTTAATCTTTGTTACAATGTATAATTAATTCTTAAGAGAAAATTGATAATGGTAAAATAGTTTAATTTTTAAAAAGTAACAGTAAGTTCCTTAGCATAAATATTAGGACTGTAGAAAAGAAATTGCCTAGCTATAACAAATGAATTCCGAAATACAGTGGAACCTGTCAAAAGTGACCACCCTAGGGACCAGCTAAAATGGTCACTATACACAGGTGGTCACTTTATAAAGTGTCTTTAAAATTGGCACTTTCAAATTTCTTGCGATCTCAAAAAATAAAACAAATTAAAATAAACATATTTAAAAATGCACTATATTAAGTAATGAATAGTTTAATCAACAATTATAATAACTCATTAATTTAAAATATACTGCTACATAGAAGATACATAATTACATTAAAACTCACTTTATTTCTTTTGAATTCAGTTGAAGAACTTCCGGAGTGATTGATTTAAACAACACAAAACGAGAAGATACACTGCAATTAATACAGATTTTTATTTTGATTGTAATACTATGCAGTTGCATAACCACAACATTTCTAAAACTGATTATCCCTCATTAAAAAGTTATACAAACTTTTATTAAGGTCCATTCACAGCAAAAAAGTCACTAATTTTTCGTTGCTTAAAACACTTCCTTTCAACAATTATGTTTTCAGTCATGCCTTCAAGTTTCTCACTAAATCCAGCATTGGCAGACATTTATTTAGGGCATACGTTTTCATTTTTTTGCACATCTTTAACATTTCTACTTCAGAAATTTCATCATTTTCCTCGATTTCATCTTCACTAACACAGTCATCTTCACTTTCTTTTTCATTTTTAAACATATCGCAAATGTCTTGTTTCAAACTTTCTTGATCGACAGAAGTATTACATGTCGGAATGTCACTGTCAAAATTCATGAATAATTCAGCATTCACCGGTTCATTTTCAAAAGTCAAGTGATTTATAAGATTTTGAATATGTCTATTGTCGTCATTTGGAGACTGTGATTCAGTGATAGTATCATCAGAAATTTGTTGCGAAAAACCACATCTTTCAAAGCATTTTGAAATTGTACTTTGACATACCAAATTCCATGAATCATTAACCCACATTATGGCATCGAGGACGTTTATACATGAAGCAATTTCATTTGCTGATTTGCATTCTTCTGCTCTGGAAATTAAAGCTTGGAGCAATAACTTTCTATAATGCAGCTTGAAAGCTTGAATTATTCCTTGATCTAGCGGTTGTAAATGTGATGTCTTATTAGCTGGTAGAAACTGTACTTTCACATTTGAAAATGACAAATCACTTGGATGGGCTGGACAGTTATCTATAAATAATAGAATCTTTCTCTTTCTTTGCTTCATCTGCTTGTTTAATTGTGCAACCCATTCAGTAAAAATAGAGGATGTCATCCATGCCCTTTTATTTCCATACCATGAGACTGGTAAATTCTTTATGTTAACATTTTTAAAACATCTTGGTTTTCTGGCTTTTCCTATGACAAGAGGTTTTAGTTTCTCTCCAGTTGAACTGCAAGCAAGCAAAATGGTAATTCTCTCTTTTGAAATCTTTCCATCTTTACATTTATCTCTAGCCATTGCTAATGTTTTGCTTGGCATTGCCCGATAAAAGAAACCACATTCATCAGCGTTGAATATGTCTTCTTTCTTGTAATTCTCTAGCAGATCAGAAAGCCGTCTTTTAAAGGAATCTACTGTTTCCATATCAACATCATGAGATTCTCCACACAAAATTTTCTGAGAAATGTTATGTCTTTTCTTGAACGATTCTAACCAGCCGTTAGAAGCAATAAAATTTTCTACATTTAGTTTTTTTGAAAACTCTGAAGCTGCTTCTTGTAGCAAAGGTCCTGAAACTCGAGCATTCATCCCACGCATTTTTTTAAACCATTCAAAAGTAGCTTGATTTACTTCAAAATTATTCGTTTTACGAATTTTCCGACTCATTTTCATTTTCTTCAAATCTTTCCAGATATTCAGATTTTCTTTTTAAAATGTTGCTTACACAAGTTTTACTAATTTGAAATTTTTCAGCTGCTTCTCTCTGACTATTATTTTTTAGAAAATTAATAACTTCAATTTTATCTTTTAAACACAACTCTTTATACTTTTTAGATTTTTTAGATTCATCCTTTTTATTCTCCATACTTTAAGAAGAAAGATAACTGCATTAAAAACAAAGATTTGAAAAAATATCAAAGCAATAAGATACTGAATATTCTCCAGACTACAAGTTCATACAACTAAAATTCAATGTTAAATGTTACAAATCTTGCAAGCAGTACAATGAATGAACATGTGCAGGTTTATTACTAGAATTTCTGAGAATATATGACAAAGGAATCCTTTTTAAAAAAGGGGAGGAGAGATTAACATTCCTCAAAGGGGAGAGATTAACATTCCCCATTTACCTCTTTCAAAAATCAGTTTCTTTTGTATTTCAGGGAAATAGTAGATGGGAGAAAAAAATGTGAAGGTCACTTTGGACAGGTTCAAATATCCTTATAATAAAAGAGAAACTGGTCACTTTACACATTAAGCAGGTGGTCACTATAGCAGATAAATTCCCATTACTTCTGTATGGATGAAAATTAAAATTTTGGAAAATGGTCACTTTAGTCAGGTGGTCACTTTTACAGGTTCCACTGTACTTAGCTAAAAAGTTACAGTTTAATAAGCTAAAAAATAAAATAATACATAATTATTATAAGTTTTTCGATAACGTTTATAGTGGAAGAATAATTTAATAATAAAATAATAATAATAATAATAACAGTATTCTATGCTTTAGCATAAAAAAAAAAGAAAGAAAGAGAAAAAAAAAATGTGTTAGGTAGTTCAAAAATTTAACTCACCAATTTCATTCAATTCCGATGTTTCGAATGTAATGCACATAGCAACCTGTCCATAAGTTGTACCAGAATCAGGATATTTATATGATTTATGATCCGGAAATTTCGGTATGCTATGAATTAACCAAAATCCACTTTTGTTGTCGAATGCAAGTACACCTATGTAAAGTATAATTTTGTTATTATATTTTTGTTGTAAAAGTAAATAGTCTAGTCTGAAATATTGTTTACAAAATATAACCATTATTAAAACATTAAGATGTATCATACTATTTTTAAATTTTCGTTAGTATGGGGGAATCTTAATATTTTAAATATATAATTTAGATTTCTGTATAATGAGAGTTTGTAAATAAATGCGAAAAAAAAAATTTTTTTTATTAATGTCTTGAAATTCTTTTTTTAATTACCACAGAAACAAAAACAGATATTATAGTTTTAAAAAAGCATTTCTTCTTGTCAGTTAGGCTGGAAGAAATGAATGCTTAACACGTTCACGCCGGCAAAAATACTGCAAATGAAATACTGCAAAGTAGGGCTCTGTAATTTCTAGCAACCTCCGCCCCGCGAAGTGGCCTTCTCTTAGTTTCCCTGCAGTGATTGTGAAGCCAGCTTATTTTCTTTAGTTTGTCGTATAGGGCAGTTTCTCTTCACAGGTCCATCTCTTCCGCACACAGAGACAATATTATTATTGTTGGTTTTTTATTATTGTTTACTTTTGTAGAAATTCTTTCAAAGAGGCTTAGTAAGTTGATAAAATATTCATTTTCTGCATTTCTAGTTTGTTTTAGCATTAAAATAGCCTAATTTTCTTTCAAAAACGCATTAAAAAGCTCCAATAAGGCAGGTAATGGATTTGGCGCGATTTTGGCGACTTTTTCCACTTGGCGACTTTTGGCGAGAGAAGCCTTATTATCGATATACCAAAGATGGACGCTCTAATGCGATTGATTAAGGAGATACTAGTAATTTCCGGAACATTCTGGGTTCGATGGAGGGGTATTTAAGGAGCTGCATCGCACCAAATCCGATCAGTCTCAAATAGTTTTCGCCAGTGCTTGCATTTTTATTGAAAGAGCTGTAAGCCTCTTTGGAAATACAGTAGCATTATTATATATGTTAATGTTATGCAGTTTGTACTGTGGATTTACTGTTACTTAAGCTGTGCTTACTGGTTGAAGTGAAGTTCATACTTGATTTATAGACCTGTATTCTTCTGGAATTTTCTGTGAATAAATTACTGAACTTTTGTAAGCTTCGTCTTTCATTATCGGACAACTTACGAACCCACAAGAACGCAACACTATTAAGTTTTAGGGGGAAATTTGGAACTTGCAAAACTGACACTTAAGGGAGGTGGTCCTTGAATAGAGGTGGACTTTTCGAATGATTTCGCTGTATTCAAAAAAGGCTATCTATCTATCTATATAAATACGAAAGGATAAAGAGAGGTAAGTTTTTAAATTATTATTTTATTATTTTAAATTGATAGTGAGTAATAACTTAAAGAAAATCCCATTAGAAAGTCTTAACTTAAAATTAATTCTAAAGTTTCCCCTGTAAAGTAAGTTTTAGTGCAATGCACGAGCATAACGCAAAAGTTATAAAAGTGAACGAAATTCAGGATAATAAAGTGCTGAAGGAACGCAACTTGCAGTTTCTTGTGGTTAGATGATGCATAATAATTAATCCCGGAGATCTGGACCTCAGCTAAGTTGTCAATCATTAAGTTAATAGCTAATAATTAGACGAAGGAGTGGTAAACTTTCGCGCCAAAAACGCCGGTATTTAAGGGAAAACGCGCGTGGATGAGCTCGCTCTTCGTGTGTGCTCTTGCTTAGTAAAACCACGTCAAAATAACGGCCCCGAGAGGTCGCTGGAGATAACGCGAGGTGGTCGCGGGCTACAGTCGTTCTCGGCTCCGCTGCACTGCATTCCACATGTTCAGCCTTAAATCATGGACCGTACCCTGTAAGATGTTCCAGATGGCCCAATAAACGACTGTCTCTCATCTTTGGACTCGTTACTGTGTAAAAGCCTCTCTTCTTGATAGCTATTATGTGATCCAGAGTAAAAGTATACGTCACCTATATATAATAAATTTTTTTGAAAATATTTGCAGTTTTTGGAAATTATATACCACCTACTATCTGAATTCCAGATACTATCTGAAAGAAACTGGCAAACATCTATATTTATAACGTTATCCCAAAAGGGCGGGATTTTGCAATTTAAATTATGCCTACATTATCCAAATAATCATACCTTTAACTGAATGACACCTTAGAACATTGAAAGAACGAACTCTGGCATTCCGTTATTTAATATTTTAATTATAATAAAACACAATTACAAAACTATATACAACGCGCGCAGCAAACAGAACATTAGGTTACATAAGAACGATTATAACTTCTTACAAGCCGCTGCCTGCGGCCCATGGCCACAGGGGCTTCTTACACGAAAAACGACTACATCTTTCAGCGAGAGCTGACGAACTTCTGACTGACTTCTGAAAACAAAATGTTTTCATTTCACTTTAATGATCGGCAAAATATCATTAGATATTTTGCCGAGAATGGCGACAGCGTCTATAGTATTTTAAATGACAGGGACGATGGCTCAATATTGATAGGCTATTTAGTATATTCGTAAGAGTTTGAATTTAGCGCTACATTCTCCCCCTCTGTTCCCGAGCCTACGTCCCGAGGCGGGAACAGCACTTAAAGCTTTCCGAGGATACCACAGGAGGTTTGTAACTATAACATTTTAACATGAATGTGAGGGTCGGTGCGCAACAGATACCTAAATTTTAATTTAATCAGGGTTGACTATTTCATTCTCCCCCTAGTCGGTAGATTCAATTAACAACACCATCAGAAGTCTATTTAGATCATTATTTCTAATGCATTTAGTTAATTTTATAAATGAAGTTAATTTATTCTAGAAATATGGCTATTCATTTGAACAACTTTGAACCAGATTGGGACATCGATTGGGATTCCGATACGACGGAATGCAAGACGATTCCCTGAAAACTACCTTGGACCATTGCGGCTCCATTCCACCTCAGAATCATAGCGATTCTTTCAAAAAAAAAAAAAAACTGGACCATTGCGGCTCCATAATACACCAGAATCATTGCGATTCTTTAAAAAAAAAAAAAAACTTTGGACCATTGCGGCTCCATAATACATCAGAATCATTGCGATTCTTTCAAAAAAAAAAAAAAAAAAAAACTGGACCATTGCGGCTCCATTACTGAAATATATAATTTATTTTCGGCAGTAACTTGAACTCCGAGTTCTAATGCCAAATTATATAAATCAACCATTTTACCCTTAGATAGAAAAGCCGTTTTTCTCTCTGAGTTAAATAAATTTCCTTTTTTTTTTCTAAAAAAAAAAAATTCTGATTTCGATTTATTTCTAGTATAAAATTATGAAAATTATTCACGTCGACCGAGAATAAATACAAAATGAACCCATTTATTTAAAAAATACTTCTCATACTATTACTGTATAGTTTAAGAACAAATACAGAATTACTGTTAATAATACCGTTAAATTGTCCATCTTCCCTTTACAATGAAATATAATCAAAATCAACTTTCAAAATACCAAGAAAATTAAGAATAATAATTAAAATATTATTGATATATCATTATGGCGGGAAATATTTCCTCTGAAAATTCTTTTTCGTAAATACACAAAATATACCAAAATATTATTCAATATATATATATATGTAATATAAATTAAAAAATTTCATATTAATAGTTCCATTGTTATTTTCAGAACAACTCTTAAAAAAGAAACAGATGCATTTAAATGAATATAAACATATTCCGGAAGTGCGTGGCAACCTCTAAAAAATAAATTACTCATTCAAACTTTGTCGAATAACTTATAAATAAAACAAAACACTTCGAAACCAAAATAATTATTTAAAGACTAGTTTCGTAACTGAGTACCTAAAAAACAAAGTGTATATTTTAAGAACAATTATTTAAAGACTAGTTTCGTAACTGAGTACCCAAAAAAACAAAGTGTATACTTTAAGAACATATTCTGTATTTGCCTTTTCCTTAAGAAAACACCAATAAAATTCCCTATATGAATAAAATTCAATTCTACATTTAAAAATAAAAATTTAGAATGATAATTAAAAATATATTATTGATATTAATACTTTATATTTCTGAGCTCAGATATGTTTAATAAAACCATTCATAAAAAAAATAATAAATAAAACTGAAACACATTTATTTTCTGCACAAATAATTTTCTAAAAAAAAAAAAAAAAAAAACACTGAAATACGTATTTCAACAAAGAATAAAACATTTTTTCTTTAATAGATTCAGCAGAGAAAGAAAAAAAAAAAGTAATTACCTTTTTGAAAGGGAAAAAAAATGGAGGGTGAAATGGAACTAAACTTGCATAAATGATGCAATAAAGAGAACTACTATCTCTTTTTCTCAGATCGACTGAGAATATTTCTATTTTTGTATTGTAGAATAAATTCGGTATTTGTAGCAATGTGGAACAAGAATTTTTTCTTAACGAAGAAACACAAAATTTGCAGATTCTTTTTTTTTTTATCCAAGAAATCAAGATGAGTTCGATTCAGAATACCAAATGCACATAAGAGGCCGTTCCGTGGGTTTTCGTTTAAAACACTGGAAAATTTCCGCAGAACACTCGTCGAACGTGTCAGGATGACACATATTACACTAACGACTTGCATAAACGATGACTCATGTTGTCATAACTTCAGGGCCTGATTATCGCACAGGCCGACAATACCTCGGCCTAGGGCACCTCTATCTAGAGGCACCAAAATAATTTTTAAATTTAAAAAATGCTATTTTTGGAAAAGATTTCCTTAAAAAAAATTAACCAAAAGTTAGCTAACGATAATAATATTTAGTTGAAAGTAGGGATTTTTTAATATCTTTTAACCAATTATCCGATTAAATTAAAAAATACAACATTAGCTAGATTATGAAATACCAGTTTTAGTGGAAATCGGTCGAATGATATTGATATAACATTTAAAGCGGACCAAAAAATCCAGATAAATTTTCACTTGCAGACTTACAGTTATATAATACATATTAAAGAACTTTGTATCATCCTACTGGAAAATATCTTAACATTTTCAGTAGTATTTGGTCATGTGTTCATATTTACATACACGTTGACTTCGTATGGTATGGATGAGGTAGATTAGGATTAAAAAAGAAAACAGTATTATAAAGAATACCTTGTAAAAAATTACATTTCTATGCAAGTGGATTCCAACAGTCATAGAAGAAAGATAACCCCTGCACCAGTAATAATAATAATAATTTGAGGTCTCGTTGCAAAAGAAGTTAAAACTAATTTTTTATGAAGGTGATGCTTTAACTTTTTTACCAGCAGTCAAACTTTGTGCACAAATTAGATTAAAAAAAAAAAAAAAAAAAACTTTAATTTGTTCAAGAGTGGGGGGGGGGGGGGGCACCAAAATCGTCCTGGGCCTTGGGCCCCAATAGGTGATAATCAGGCTCTGCATAACTTTTCGTAAAACGAAAATTGCACTTTTATTCGGGCACATGAAAAGAGGCACAGATTCGCATTGATACACAGATTCAATTTTAGGACAGCAGCAAGGATTCTTTCAGAACAGAACATTGACATTCATGATGATACCAGTTCACGGAAATGTCCTATGTGCGCCATCAGAGACATTCCACTTATATATAAATTTTACGAGTATCCTTAATTTTTCGTTGGGCGCCAATATAACAGAATGACACCTTAGAACATTGAAAGAACGAACTCTGGCATTCCGTTATTTAATATTTTAATTATAATAAAACGCAATTACAAAACTATATACAACGCGCGCAGTAAACAGAACATTAGGTTACATAAGAACGATTATAACTTCTTACAGGCCGCTGCCTGCGGCCCATGGCCACAGGGGCTTCTTACACGAAAAACGACTACATCTTTCAGCGAGAGCTGACGAACTTCTGACTGACTTCTGAAAACAAAATGTTTTCATTTCACTTTAATGATCGGCAAAATATCATTAGATATTTTGCCGAGAATGGCGACAGCGCCGTTTATATTATTTTAAATGACAGGGAAGATGGCTCAATATTGATAGGCTATTTAGTATATTCGGAAGAGTTTGAATTTATCGCTACATATCAAATTTTACATATGGCGGGAAAAAAATTAAATAATGCTGATATACAATTTTTAATGAATCCATTGTTTGAACTGTCGTTATTGTTAGTTTATCATAAACGGGTTTAACATAAAATTGATGATTTATTTATATTTATGCATAAATCTTGAGCATTAATGTTATAGCAAAACGCAAATAAATTACCTTTTAAGTGTCCTTTTATATTACTTGCTTCTGTTACTTGAATCTGTTCTGTATTACTTGAATCTGGAGACTCGTCATTGTAAAATAAATATGTAAGATCCTAAAATAATAATGAAATACTAAAATTTTAAAAAATCAGTTTTGAAAAATGAGTACTAATTTAACACTGAATTTTCTAAATCTGAAAAACTGATTTAAAAAAAATAAAATAAATTTTGTATCTTTTGTCTGGATTGGCCGAAATTGCTCGAATCCAATCTATAAAAATTATCAACAGTGAAATAAATTTTCCCTTATTTTGTTTTTGACAAAAAATATGCAAAAATCAGCTAAGATATTGGCGCAGCTTCGATTCTCGCCGAGCGCATTACTTGCACTATATATTCAATGCGGTTATCATTGTTATTATTATTATGAGAACGCTGGTTTTATTGTTCTTAGCTACGTTTCATAAAAACTGTTTGATAGATTTTTCTTTATTTTCAATTAATTAAATTTTGCCTTTTTAGACCACTTTAAATTGATATTTTAAAATATGCGAACTGTCAATTGTGCAATTTGCAACTCATGTTAAATGATAAGTCGCGTAGTTTTATCTATATATTAATAGGCAAGCATAAAATTTGTTGTCCCTTTTTAACATATTAATTATGGGAGTAGAGATTTGAGAATGGTATCATTCGAAAGGTATGGTTAGCCGGAAGGTGCGAATACAAATATTATTTTCTTACGATGTCAAGAAGGTATTTAAAAATACATTTATTTTTTATGCATTTTCCCTCATTTTTCCCTTTTATACACGTATTCCTTTACATTAAAAAATACCTAAAAGAAGAAAGTTGTTGAATCTGGCAATTTCATAAAGCTCAAATAAAACCATAGACACAGTAATTTGTATAATGTAGCATCCAGTAGCATCACTATACGCAAGCGAAGTGATGACGTCACTGTCTGTCCATGGAGCCATGAAAAATATTTTCTATGTTAATTGTCCATTGGATTTTTTGTAAAAAAATATTAAAAAATAACGGAAATTATCTGCGATTTTAATTCCGATATTTGGGTATAGTTCTATATAAGTTACTGTCTACATGTGTTTGATTGAGTTATTTTTTCTGTAAAATTGATAAAATTTTAATTTAAAATCACAAAACTCCAGAAAAAAAAAATGGCAAACTTCCAGTTTCGAATGTAAACATAAACATTTCATTTCAAAGGATGTTATTTAAACAATAAATATTCAACTAATATACTAAATAAAAGGAAAATGGATTTGTTACTAACTGCTCCATGTATAAGTAGACGATACGGAAAAAATTCCGATTTCCGTTTTTTGCTGAATTTACATGTTTTGAGCTTTCTTTACGTTTCAATTGACTGAAATTGGCTACTTATTTTTTAAAAAAGTGTCTTTATTGCTAGCTTTTGTGGGTAGAAGAAGCAAGTAGAAGATACACAAAAACTTCTGATTTCCGGTTTTCGATGAATTAACACGTTTTGAGATTTCCTTGCATTTTAATTAAGTGAAATTGACTACTTATTTTTATTTTTTAAAATGTGGATTTATTATTCTTTGCTCTGCATATATAAGTAGAAAATATAAGATTCAGAAAAGTTTTAGATTTTCGGTTTTCGATAAAGTTACACGTTTTGAAATCTCCCGAACTCAATTCGACCATTTTTGAAAAATATCTTTTTTTTTTTTTTTTTTTTGTTCAAACACTGTACTTTATGAACCAATCGAATTAATTTAACAGAATTTTATACTTGGTTGGGCCTTGGTTTGACATGCTATCTATTAGCTTCTGGGCTGTATCACACAACAAGGGGCGTTTTCGCGTTGCGATTTTCTCTCATTTCAGGAAAGGCTAACATCTACAAAGAGAAATAGTTATATTAAGTAAAACTCTGCTGATTCAGTTAGAGTGAATATCGGCAAACAATTACCGCAGCTGTGTTGCAATTGCATTCCGTTTAGGACAAGGCAATAACTTTGCTTTGCCTCGCTTTGCAAAAAATATGGTCGAGCTTCGACCACTGGGCGATACTAGTTATTATTAAAGTGCAATAAAGCATTTAAAAAAAAAAATAGAAATTCTAACTTCTAAAATTTCATTAAATTATTTATTTTAATTTATAATTGTTGCCAAAAAAATTAAGCTTTAAATTTTACATCTATTTTTTAAGATAGCACGCGATCTTGTTTTATATAAAAATTAAACCATTAAATTCATTTTTTTACTTATTTTTATTTCATATTGCTCAAGCACTTCTTATTTCGTAATTCAAAATTATTAAAAAAAAAAAACTTTTTCGATATCGCTTGTAACGATACTGATTATTATTATTTTCTTTTCTTTTTCTTTCAATAATAATAATAAAAAGATTTTGATGAAATTCTGGCAAAAGCAAAATTTAGTTTAGGACGGAGGATTGTTATTATTATTATTTTTTTCCTTTTTCAAATTATAACAGCGCTTTCAAATGATTCAATCATATTTTCGATAAATTTTAGATTTCGACAAATGTCCAACTATCGAAAACGACAACTAAAAAAATCCCAGATTGAGACTAATAGGTTCTCAGTCCTAAAAAAACTTTAGATAATAAGTAATTATAGAAACAAATTTCCACATCGAATAATATGGGCCACGGCTAGATTAGATATTGTCCGCTCTTAAGGTATCTGTCTGGGTACGGAGCACTTTTTTCTAAAAAAGCACACTATGCATTAAGTAATTATATTTTCAGTTATAAACGGACATAGAATTATGAAAAATAGTACATTTTGAGCAAATATTTCTTTATTTTGCAGAAAAATGGGTGATTTTGTGTAAAAAATGAGCAAAATTTCACGTTTACGCCAAACCTCATATACTCGATAAAAATTAATATAATTCAATATCCATTGAAATACATAATGATATGGCCCTTATCTGTGCATTGAACTAAAAGTTAAGAGATATTCTTAAAATTGACTGAAATATGGTAACAAACAGAGAAAAAACAAGAATTTTCCGAAAAAAAAAATCTGTTTTTTAGAAAATAAACACATGTAAAATCTTTAAAATAGTACATAGAACATATCTTTTAGTTCATTGCGTGACTGGAAATCTGTTATATACTGTAAAGAAATTTCATAGAAATAACTTGAAAACTTTTGGAGAAATCAGGTTTATCGCATACACAAAAATCGAAAAATATAGTTTTTCGGAAAACGCATTTAAAGATTTTACTTAATGTGTAATTATTTGTTGGAAAAAATAAATAAATACATGGGGTATAATAATAATAAAAAAAACCCTGAATGATTTAAATTAAAGATAAATGTGAAATCAAGCCTAATTACCAATGTTTACCTATCCGCGATTGTAATGAAATGCTCGCCCTCTGGTGGGCTAAGGTGAAATTATCACACCACTGCATATCCTCATATTATGCAATCGACTTTCCATGATGAAATGGCGGAGAAAGAATAATAATTACACGTGGCTGTTATATTTACTAACAACTGCAGTGTTCAGAGAGCGCCATCTATCGATCATTACAAACGCGGATTGCCAGCTCTTTAAACTGGCGAGATCGAGCACTTCCTGTCTTAAAGAATCTCACTTTCGGTTTACTTAATTGGCTATAACTCCAGTTCTAATTAGCGTACAAATAAAAGTAAAGGTGTTTTAGAAAGCTAAAAGTCTATTCTTTAAAACCAAATAAAAAACAGAAAATTGATTTTTTTGTAAAAAATGGTCATTTTAACCCAGACAGATACCTTAAATGAAATTTTTGAAATGCTATCGAAAAGCTCCCCCCTCTGATATGCTTCTTAATCAGGAAAATGGACTATCTTTTTAGGAAAAACGAAAGACATAACTTCCAAGTACTGTAATATATATATTTACTTTCTTCTATATTCAATAGGAGAAAGTATTGGATTCGTAAAAATTTTCGACCTCGGGTTTTTGATGGATATATACGTTTTGAGAGCTGTAGAATACGATTTGGCCATTTTTAGAAAACGTCTGTCTGTCTGTGTGTGTGACAAAATTTTGTGGCAACTGTATCTCAGGAACTACTGCACAGAATTTCATACAAATTGGTATGTAGTTCCACCTTGACATAAATTAGTGCCTATCAACTTTTGGTAAAAATTGTCTTACAGGTTGCGTTGCCATCCCGCTTTTTCTAAAATTTTAACATGGTGATATAGGACAAAATTTTGCATAAATGTGCATAAAGAGAATTTTTTTTTTAGTAATCATTATGAAATCTACAAGAATTATTTATAATAGAGGTAGTCAACTGGGGAAAAATTTTTGTATGTGTAGGAGCCTCGCCACACCCCTGGGGGGGAAGTCCCCCCTCGAGGGGAGTAAATTTTCAAGATGGATATCTTTCGAAAGGTCTCGTGAATACCTTTAAAACGAATGGTTGAACTATAAATCTGTGATATTTGAAACAAAGTTATCGATTTTTTTCTACTTTTTACAAAAAATAAAATTAAAAAAAAAAAAAAAAAAAAAAAAAAAAAACTTTGAAAAAAAAATCGTAACTTTTTTTTTTCTTTTAACGAAATTTAACCAAACTTGGTATTTAGTTGGCCCCTGACATAAACTGGTGCTGATTACGTCGTTCCATTTTGTAAATCGGACAGTCGCCGTGAAAATATATGTTTTCAAATGGCCTGCAAATATTTCAAGACAAGGTATGTAAACTGCATAAGTAATTAATGCAAAATTACCAACCCTCCGGATTTTTGAATATCAATAATATTTTTCACAAAAAACATTATTTTTATTTATTATCGTAAATTCTATGATTAAGACGGAGATAAATTTAAAAAAAATTATGATATAAAAATTCGAAGGGTTGACACCTCTGTTAGTAAGTTAGATTTAACAAATAAAATAGTTATGCTTATTTCAAAATGAAATGAAATTTTTATTTATTGATGTAGGAATACAGAAAAATAACTTGTTCTTAGTTACTTTGAAGTAACTCAAAATTGGAGTATTTTATAGTTTTATTCATAAATTACATTAGTAACTTATGAATAAAACTATAAAATACTCCAATATAAGAAACAAGATTGATTTATATTTTTTAATACCACTGTTTTTTAAAAACTTGTGTAAATGCGTATAAAAATTTGATTATTTCAGTTAAATCGAAACAAAAGTGTTGGGTAGTTCTGGATGATATCAGAAATTAAATATCGCGATATATCACCAAGTTAATATCGATATTAGTGATGTATTGCGATATTTCTTTCAATATAGGAAAAAATAGACATTTTTTATTTTTTAAAGACATATGCACACGAATTTTAAAGTATACAAGTATAAAGTGTTTTCCATGTATTTTCTGGTATATTACTACCATAACTTTATCATAAAAAAAAAAAAAAAAAAAAATGCATAAAAAGTGAATCAATATTTTGTGTTTCTTATAACTTATACTGTTGCTTTTTAGTATACCTCTGTATAGTTTGTCCTCTATTCTTCCCATTTTAAGCTTTAATTATTTTAAAATCATATTTTAACACAGCTAATATGCGATGTGTGTTTTATTTGTACCAAGTATATCAAAATTCATAATTCTACTAAAAATAAAGCTTAAGAAAAATTGTCTTAAGATGTAGGTATTAAATAAAAAGGAAAATCATTCTAAATAGTTAAGAATTGCCATTGGATACACCTTTTTTGGTCGTAGAGAGTAATATTTTTTACTTAAAACTCTTATATGCATCCTAAATGTCAGTTACTTGTCATTTTTATTTTTGTATCTGCTTACCAAATCATTACAATATTTTTTAAATGTATATGTGTTCAATTCACATTCGTAATAGTTTCACAATAATTGAAAATTGAATTATATATGTATACATTGTCAGTATAAAAATTATATTATTTAAACAAAATTATGTTAAAGTTTCATTTTGTTACTTAAAGTAACTCATTTTGCAATTACATGTACGGCTTAAAAAAAAAAAAAAAAAAAAAAAAAATGAAAAAGAAAGAAAGAAAAGGAAAGAGAAAAAATAAATGCTACATAAAAAAAGTAATAAACTATCCAATATTATATAATTCTATAAAGAAACTGTCACTGTAAAATTACTGAAGATAAAACTTTATTTTACATCAGTCAGATAGCACCCTTTCTCCCTTCCCATGTTATCCAATGGGATTTTTGTAGCGTCGTTTTATAAAAATATTTTATTAAAAAATGAACTTTTTCGAATTCTGTTTTTTGAATATTACTCTTTGAACAGGTCGTCTTTTAGCTTAAATTCTGTTTTTTGAATATTACTCTTTGAACAGGTCGTCTTTAGCTTAGTGAACAATTTTTCGAAAAAATAAATTTAAATATTTTACTTAGAGATCCACACTTAGAGTCCATAATTTACCTATTGAAATAAAATATTTAAATTAATTTTTTCGAAAAATTGTTCACCAAGCTAAAAGGCGACCCGTTCAAAGAGTAATATTCAAAAAACAGAATTCGAAAAACTTCATTTTTGAATGAGATATTTTTATAAAACGAAGCAACGAAAATCCCATTGGATAACATGGGAAAGGAGAAAGGGAGCTATCTGACTGATGTACAACCCAAACAGTGATGCCAGATGGTCGAAAATTATTTCCCCAAACAGGTCTTCAAATTTCCCCAATTCAGAAGGTTTTTTCGAAAAAATCCCCAATTTGATTTCTACTAAAAAGGGGAAATAAAATTAAAAAAAAAAAAAAAATATCAAGCAGATTATTCTGTGATAAAAATTCAGATTTTTCCCCAAAAGAAGGCAATTAAAAAAAAAAAAAATCCCCAAATACCAATAAAGATATCGAAAGTCTCTAGTCGTAGGGATAAATCATTACGTTACCAACATTGACAGAGTTGAACTCCCCAGATTTGTCCCCAAAAATTTTAGAATTCCCCAAAAAAGTCCCCACAAACATTTGGTCCAAAAGCCTCAAAAACCCCCAAAATGGGGACAAAATCCCCAATCTGGCATCACTGAGCCCAAAGCGAGTTAAACACATGTCGCATCTTATTGGCCAGAAGATATCGATACTTTGAAATAAACCAATATCAATGAACCAATAGCAGGAAATGAGCTAAAACAAAAGATATTGTTTTCATTCGTCATAATAAGCGTTTGTTTTTATATCGCCTGTCTGTGGTATTACACCTACGATCCACGAGCGATGATGTGCAATATTATCAAAGAACTTATACTAATGGTAGTAGAAATTCTTTCATATTATCGTTAAGAGCCAGGGAAATGCATGAATGTAGAATGAGAAGTCAATATACTGTGGGAAGTCAATATACTGTGATAGTTTAATTTTCTTGATGAATATCATTGAATTTTTGGACAGTGATATTTTCGATTTGGTAGATAACACGAATAAAGATAAAGAAAGTAGATACATTGCGGTATGGAAAGAGAGGATTGGAGAGGAAGGATTGTTTGGGGTTGGGAGTTTCAGTCAGTGAGTAATAGGAGGGAAAAAAGGGGGTTGCATTAGTATAAGCTATTCAGGTCTCTTTTTTTTCGGGCTTTGCTTGGCGCGCGGTGATGCAGGTTTGTATCGCGCACAAGGGGTTGCATTAGTATAAGTTATTCGGCGTTCTCTTTATTCCGAGCATGGTGACTGGTGATAGGTGCTAGTGGGGAACATTATTTATCGGCGCTTCGATCGATCGCTCAGTGTGTGCTAAGAAATATCGTTAGAGGGATATATCAGCAGAGCTAGATCTTTAATATCGTTATTGCGATATTAAAAAAATATTGATACTCGGGGATATATTGATAAATACTCCAGCCCTAGTGTTGGGAATCTTGAAAAGAAAAAATAGAAAATTTTTATTTCTACTTTTGTTCTTTTTAAAAATATTAAATTTTAAGATTCATAACATTACTTTTATTAACCTTTTACCACACAAATGGAATATAGAATTAAAAATTCATGTAAAAATTAAATATCATGATTACTGATTTGAAAAATTATCAGATATGACAGAAAGATGACTTGATTTTTTGAAATAGAAATTCTCCACATCCATACACTCACATATACACACACACATATACTGGATAATTGCCAAAAACTACTTCTTTTGGACTCATGTTTTTTGTATTCAGGGAACCCCAAAACGTGACTTTATTCAAAAACCTGAGTTGAAAATAGAACTTAAAAAAAAAAAAAAAAAAATACTTTGTTTACATTATAGATTCAAAAAATTAATTTTCCTTCTTCAACAGTATTCGTCGACATAAAAAAAGTGTAGCAAAGCACTTCCGTCAATTACATTCTACAGAAAAGAACGTTTAGCTTAATTTTGGATAGCCCTGTATATTTTCAATAAACTATGTTCACATCAGATTGTGCATTTAAATTTAGTCTTATATGAAAAACACCTAACACAATATGAAATACACTTTCAGCATTTTCCAAGTATATCCGAGATAGACAAACCAACGCGCACAGACCAACCGCTAAAAACATTATTTTTCGTTTCAGGAGACCTCAAAACATGTAAACATAACACAACTTTATTTCGAAACTGTCTATCAGTTTCGAAAGCATACCCTCTCGGAACTGGTGGAGCTAATAAAATCTTGAAAAGAAAAAAAAAAAAAAAAAAAACTTTCGTGCGAGAGAAAACTTATACTCAAGAAATCCTTAATTTAAAAAATTTAAATCTTAATGGTTATTTATTTATTTTTTGTGACGGACTAGACAACAGATTGTTTTCTTCTCCAATTTTTATTACTGAATGTTAACTTATCTCGTTAATGTGCTGGTCTATTTTTCTTATAAAAAATATAAAATTCTCGATTTAAGAAAAATAATTCACACCTAATAAGGTAAAAATGTAACGTAAAGGACATGACCAAAAAAAAAAAAAGAAAAACAAGACATGATTTTAATAATTTATCATTATAAATTATTCATGCTAAACTGAAACTCATTTAAAGTTCAGAGATTTTAATTTATATAAACGAAACTTTCATCTGATATCTAAATTTTAAAAAATTTTAAAATTTTTATTGAATAAATATATAAAAAATAATTTAATCGCGTGATAGACATGCCATGTTTTTGCTTATTTAATTTTAAATTTCGCTTTTTAATTAATAATATATTTTTTTTAAAAAAAAGGTGTTATTTATTAGATACGCTGTAATTCAATTAGTTGAAAAGCTAAAATAGGTCTTGTCCACTTCCGAAGAAAATTAAACCCTATACTTTTTTAAATATAAATATTTGAATATTTTTTTGAAAATATTTACGATAAAGCACTTTCACATCATTTTTTCAAATTAAAAGAAAAAAAATTACAATTTTGGACTTTAAATTGAAATTAATAGCTAGATTTTTAGATGAAAAATATAACTTATCTATGAAAGAGAAGAAAATTGTTGCTCTGCGTAGGTGCTGTCACCTAGCGTTAGTTTTGTTTTTTAAATGTTGCCTAATTTAACATTGGGATTCGCTGCGCGTGGAAGGCATCTACTTAAGGAGGCTCTGGTTAAACTTTCCCAAGCACTGTACATTCACAGAAATATGGAAGCATCATACTACAGGTAACCGTTGCTCAGTGACGAAGCTTGGTGATCGAACGGAGGACAGGAGTTGACAAAAATCTTTTATGCAGATAATCCACTAGCGCATTTTCAATCAAACCAATAACACGTAAAAACTGCACAAAGTTCTGGCTTTTAAATTGTATGTATGCAAAAATGCACTGTTAAACAGTTGAGCGTTTTTTTTTTTTTTTTTTTCGTTTCTTTATACAGAGGAACATTAAAAAAGGCTAGTAGCACAAGTCGAGACATAGTTCATCAATGGAGGCCTTCCTTGCCGTCCAGTAATATAACTTAAATTGTTTCTTTTTCTCCGTTATGTCCGATAAGCGTATGCGTAATCCATGAGAAAAGTTTGAGTATACTGTGAATAATGAGGATTTTCAACAAAATAAGAATGAATACAGCCCCTCCCTTTCTCTTGATCCTTGTAGAAAATAGAGAACCACTGGTCACGCAGACCAAGATTTGTGAAAAAGTTTCATTGTCCGTCAAATTAGTGGAACCAATATGAAGTACATTGCTTACCAAAATACCCAGGCTGGAAGTCCATAGATCCTTTTAAAAGAGAGTGCCACTTGACAAAAATAACATCAGTCATTTCAAATAAAATAGTTTTTTTATTTTTATGCAAAAAAGATGAACAATCAAGTAAGCACTTGCACGGTTCTCGTAGAATTCTATAGGCTAGAGAGAGAGGGAGAGCAAACGAGGGCAGTTGTTTTTTAAACCAGTAAACAAGAGATACTAACTGTTTGAATGCGAAAGGTGTACTCAATTGCATTCGCCAATTCAAACCCGAAATTAATAAACTAATGCCAAATAAAGCGCCAAAAGAATGTTCTAATTGGTTAATTCAAAAAATTAATCCGTTATTCAAAAGACAAAGCCAAGCTTGGCTACATAAATTATACCAAAGTAATTACTTTTTATCGGCGCCACCAATATATCATTAAGAATTTATTTGATCTTTTTTTGTATTTTATTATTATTATTAAAAGAAACGATTCCACATCTGTTGACGCCAATAAGACTTGAACTAAGCTATTATGAAAGCACAAATCACCGGAAATGAAATAAATTTTGCAACTTCTGTTTATATTATAAAGTAATTTAGACAAATAAATTATTTTCTATCTATGATTAAATGAGATATTGAACATAACGTTGATGAAAAGGGGGAAATGTATCTATCTACAAACGAATAAGTCCCCTAGTAAAAATACAAATTAAATTAAATAGAGATTGCCTTTTTATAATAGAATGAATTGAATTCAGAGGATATTACAGAATAAAATGTTCTTTTTATTGGAATAAATCAAATTAGATTTTATATGTTAAATGAATGAATTAGTTTTATAACTATTCTTAATAAATTGACTTTTTTATTTAAAATTATAAATTGAATTATTTAGAAAGAAATTAAATATTTAAAAGAATATATGTGTGAACTTGTTCTCACACCAGATTTTATATATTGTCTCTCAAAGGCAAACCGTTAACGCTCAGTACTACATAAATGCAGATTGAACCTTCTTATTTAGATGATCTGAACAATAAAGGGCTGTTTTCAAGATGAAACAGGAGAGTGTTCATGCAAGATAGCAGTACACTCCATACTGCAAAGAGAACCATCGAATTAATCAATGCAAGAGAAGTTTATTTTATTAGGGGGCGGGGGAGGGGGAGGGGCAAATGTCCAAGTGATTCACCGGATATGAATCCACTTGTGATACATTTACAAGAATTATGTTATTAAGAACAAATTCCAAAAACAATTTGGAGATTTGTGGCAAGATTTCAAAAAACTTGGAACAGTAATCCTGTCACAGGTCTCAAAAAACTCGTTCAATCTTTCAAGCGTAGAATTGAGAACATGTTAAAGGCTAAGGGTAAATTTTTCAATTATTAGATGAGATCGTGTAAAATTTTGAATAATTTTTTAAAAATAAATGGAAATATTTTGTCTGAGTAATTTTCATTACAACATGTGTCTGAGAAACTTTCGTTATAGGTCTAGTAAGCATTTCAGGGGTCATAGCAAAGGAATAAAAAAATATAGGAGTCTAAAAGAAAAAATATAGGAGTTTAAAAGAAAAAAATATAGGAGTTTAAAAAAAAAAATATATAGGAATTTCGAACGAAATATAGGATACATAGTAGTTCGGAGCACATGTACACAAACAAAACTAAGTACCATTATCCATAAAATTCTAAAATGTGTGTCCCCAATTACAGCCCTAATAACTTCAATTTTTAATAAACATCCTATAATTTAAAAAATACAATAATGTATGCACGATTCTATTAACACATTTTAGAAAAATACATGGTTAAAAAAATAGCCATCATTTAATCCCATGTATGAAAATTTAGATCAACTGGAATTTTGCTCACCTGCGGAATCGGATTTAGATCAAGGATTTCAGTGCATGGGCCTGCGCATTCACTTTATAAGGGCCTCCAAATCAGAGACTATTACCTTAAGTGACAAATCTGTCACTTAAGGTAATGAGTGACAAGTCTGTCACTTAAGGTTTAAGTTGACAAATTGGTCAATATTATTAAATTTTTTTTTTTTTTTTTTTTTTTTTTTGGGGGGGGGGAGGGGAGTGTAAACAAACCAAAGAGTCAATAAACTTATCAAACAATTTTGAAAGGCAATCTTATTCTATATTAATATTATATACGAAAGAATGAAACTACTCCATTCCTCTAAAAGTCCAACTAAGTCAAGCTTTTAAAGTTAGTAATGTTGGTAAGTAAATGGGCATATCGCACGGGAGTATATATACTCAACACAACACTATACACAACATGTTCACTCAGCGTCATTCAAAGTTGGGGAAGCTGAACGAATGAGAAACCGATAAGCTGTTCCTAGGGTTTCCCCGAACTCATAGCGTGATGTATTCCCTTCTCTAAAGGTATTCCAGGAAAAATCATGTCTATTCCTCCTATTGGTCAATTTTTATGAGCACACTCAACACAGTCAGCTTTTTGTAAACGGCTTCGAAAAAGTTGATCATCTGAAAATGTGCTGTCCTTGAACAAGGTCAAGCAAAGTGTGTTGGATATAATGTTGTGTTTAGTAAAAAGTTAGTGAAAATCTCTCATGTGATATGGCCAAAACATGTCTTGGTGCAAAAATGTATTGCCGTAAATTTGGAAATTGATAAAAGGATTTTTTATTAGCTTAAAAAGTTCATTATAAAGAATATGATAACCAACGGTTCTTCTACTTGCATAATTAAAAAAAAAAAAAAATTCATCTTTCACCTACCGATTTTCAAAAATGTAAACGTGTCAAAGTGGTAGAATCAGTAAGAATAATTCTCAGGAATTGATATGAATGAGATTGCAACTGGCTCTTGATCTTACTTTCTGGTATAAATTTCAGGAAATATTCATTTAATGCTTCTCACTGGTTGATAATTCTAGTAATGACTGCTATCAGTGTCATCCACCTATTATTTACAAATCTCATAATTTCTTCTTTCTTAGTTCCAACTTCGATTTGGACACCTGGGAAATCTTCTTTGGAAGCCGAATATTTATGAAGAAATTTAAACACAGCATCCAAAAAATCTTCAATATCCCAGTGACTAACTACTTGAGTCATTGCATTCTTGAAGGAATTATGCACAATATGCTAGTTACAAGAACTATGATAAGAGGCAGAAAATCTCTATCATTTAGTTCACTGTCAATTTCTTCAAGTGATTTTTGGTTAACAGGTGGTCCATCAGAGCTTACAGATAACAATTTATTAACTGGTAACTTATCAAGTACAAGTGTCAAATATATCTTGTTTTTCAAAATATCTGCTGTAGCATGACCCAGTTCAAAAGCATGCAGGAAGTTACTAACAATTTGGTTACGCTCTTCATCCCAAAATTTTATAAGTATATATAGTAGCTTTTTTCCATTATCAGTTGTTTCATCGAAAGCAGAGAAAAGAAATTAGTTCATAAATCTTCAGAGTATTATTTGTAGAATAAATTTTTGCAGTCTAGATATCATCTAACAGTAGACGTAAAAAAAAATATATAGGAAATATAGGAGTTGGTGTAAAAATATAGGAGAATATCTGCCAAATTGCAAAAATATAGGAAAAATAGGAAATATAGGAGGACTATGAGGCCTGCATTTTTATATTGAAAATATTTTCAATATAAAAAATATTTCTTTTGGAGCATCTTATGAACTGTCCACATACCAAATTCGGCAGCAATCTACTCACCCGTTTATCTGAAGAATGCGGTTTATTTATAGTCGAAGTTTAATTATAAACAAAAAAAATACAGGTAATGACTTTTTTTCAAAGTAATTTTTTAATTGTGGAACGAAAACAAATGTTACCTCTTTGTTTTTATATAAAATTTCCAAGGTTTCTTGCACCATCGAACCGGACTCAACGGTCTTCGTGGATAACGTCCATTCTGAAGAACCTGGAGCAAGAATGTAAGCATAACCTACTCCGTCTTTAATATCTTTATCCGATTCATCTTTAATTTTCGGTAATTTATAGAGGATGAACCTATGAAACAAAATTTTTGTTTTAATCATCATTTAATAGAACACTATCATAAAACACTATCTTGTGGCCATCACAAAACATTTTGTTTTCATATACAAATTCACGCAGCATCAATTTGTTTATTAAAATTATTATTTATTGAAATATTTTCCATGATAAATGCAGACGATTTTTATCTCAGAGAAGTATAATACTCAACGCCCTTCACCACCACTCTTTGTTTGTTTGTTTGTTTCATGAGTACTGAGATTTTTAATTGTCTCTAGGCTCTAAGACCGCTGATATTTCAAATAATCCAGATCACAAGGGCAAGGGTTTACAAGCTTTATTACAATAAGATTTATATGTACACAATTCATCACGACTCTCTAATTCTCGAAATGTAAATACCATTAATTTCAAAGATGAACTTCATTTCACTTCGATACTTTTAAATTTTTATTTTCTATATGTATATATAGAGAAAGTATTGGATTCGTGAAAATTTTCGAATTCCGGTTTTCGATGGATTTACACGTTTTGGGATGTCCTGAACACGATTTGATTGTTTTTAGAAAATGTCTGTCTGTGTGTGTGTCTGTCTCTCTGTGAGTCTGTCTGTGTGTGTGTGTATCACGAATTTTGTGGACGCTGTATCTCACGAATCAATGAACGAAATTTAACCGAACTTGGTATTTAGTTGGACCCTGACATAAACTGGTGCTGATTAGATTTGGGGATCATTCGCTTAACAGGTGGCGCTGTAATCGCATTTTTTCTAAATTTTTAAGGGTCAGCATAGTCATTCATGATGACCCTCTTACTTATCATAATTTGTAAAACTACACATTACCGAAGTGAGATCATTGTATCCCGTAAATAAGGAAAATTATAGTATAACAATGCCACTTGCTGGATAATACGCACCAATGGTTGATAGCCAGCAATTTATTTTAAGGAGACTTGGCACGTTTGATTCGCACCACTGAAGTTCTGATATAGAAGTATATATTTCCATTAAATATTTATAAACTGAACTATATTAGATTTGTTCAATAAAATATGTGTTCAGGCAACAGTTTTTATGATTTTTGATATATTTTTTTACAGATTTGAAAATTTTAAATTGTGTTTTCTCCATTTGCAGTTTTTTATGAATTCATGATCTTCAAAATGGTAAACCTTTTACAGATATTTAAGAAACTAGTTGGCATAGGTGGGCTCTGCTCAGTTCCCCATCATATTTATGTTCTCATAAATTTCTAGTGCGAGACATATTTTAATCATGTTAAAAGAAATGAATTTGACCAAAGCTTGATACAGTGACAGAATGAAATCCCCGCCTAATAGGCTATCCACCGTTAACTTCGATATATATATCTTATTCTAATCTATTAATTTATTTTATCAGGGTCAATTCCGTTGTTTAGTTTTCATGCTACTATTTCCAATGCAATAATCCTCAAAATTCATATTTATATGAAAAATTTACAATTTCGCTATGTTGATAAAATCGTAAATTACGAATGATTTACGAAATTTTCCTATTAGAATATTTGTATTCAATCATGTTCAAACAAATATCATAAATGTAATTTTGAAGTTGTCTAATGTATTTATGATCCTCAAAATGGAAATTTATGCTCAATTTTGCCTTATTCTGACATGTTAAGTAAATCGTAAATTCCAAATAACTTACGAATTTTTTAAATTGGAAAAATCATAGTCTATGATATTCATGCCAGTATCCAATATAATATTTCGAAAGTGGTTTGACATCTTTACGATGAAAATATCCCTCAAGATTGACGTTTATGTGAAATTTGGCTCTATGCTGCCATGTTAAGAAATTCGTAATTTTCCAATAACTTACGAAATTTTCATATTGGAAAATTCATAGTCATTAATATTCATGCCAGTGGTCTAAATAATATTTCAAAAGTAGTCTGACATCTTTACGATGAAAATATTTCTCAAAATTGACGTTTATGTGAAATTTTGCCCTATACTGCCATGTTAAGAAATTCGTAAATTTCCAATAGCTTGCGAAATTTTCAAAGTAGCACATTTATAGTTACTAATGTTCATTCCGGCATCAAACCTGATATTTTAAAACTGGTCTGACATTTTTACAGTAAAAAGTTTCCATTTAATGCACGTTTAAGTGAATTTTTGTCCTATTCTCCCATGTTAAGAAAATCGTAAATTTCTCATAACTTACGAAGTTTTTTTAATTCGAATGTTGCAAAAGAATAGGGTTCTTGCCAGTATCGAAAGTAATATTTTAAAACTGATCTGACCTCTCTGCGATCATTTGTTCGAGAGATATCGTGTTAACAGTCTAACAAACTAACGGACTAACACACTGACACACTAACGGACTGACACACTGACATACTAACAGACTAACAGACACCCTACAGACAGACACCATACAAATTTTGTCATTTTCGGATTCCTCACACCTGAAAACGTGTAAAAAAGTAAAAAAACCGAGGTCGAAAATTTTCACGATTACCTAAGTTCCCCATACCTATAGTATGATGGGGAACTAAAAACTCTGTTCAACCACAAAATTGCAAATTAAAAGGTTACATGGGTTTCGAAGTTTTTTTTCGTTTTTTTTTTTTTTCAAAAATTTGAACATATAAAAGAGCAACTTTTAAACAATATTTTATAAAATTTTCATTAAAAATTTTCGAAACTTCAGCTGGTGTGTCCTAGTTTCCGGAAACCCTTCTGAAAAGCGGTACGCACGATTTCTCAAAAATTAAGGCGCCAACATTATTGAAATCTCGCACACTTTTTCACAATAGAATCTGACTAGTGCTTGAATTAAGGACTTAAAGAAAAAATGAAATTTTAATATTTGACAAAGTTGTAGGCAAAAACAGTACAATTTACAGTCATCTTACTTCACGTAAAATTAGTCTTGTAAAATTAGTTGTAATAATAATAATAACAGTAATAATAAAAAGAAAATTAAAGAAAAAATTAGTATGTTGTGGCCCCATAAGACTTTCTTCTATATTCTCCTATACAAATTCACTAAGTGCAAATAATTAATTTTCATCTTACAAGGAAACATTCAAAAGGTGTCGTCTTAAAAAAATATTGAAAAAAATATATGTGATTCTACTCTTCCTAAAACACCAGAAAGTGAAAAAATTATCGGCAGAAATGAATTACAACGACCACAAAATATTATCAAAATTAAGCATATTTGGCGATTTCTTACTGTGAGGCGATTGATTTTGAGTACTTGGCGGAGAAACAAAACACGGTTCTGTTCATACACATCAATCTCGGTGCTAGCGAGCTTATCGCCTAGCAGCGCTAAATCACCAAAAATGCTTAATTTTGATAATTTTTTGTGGTCGCAGTAATTCATTTCAGTCGATAATTTTTTCACTTTCTGGTGTTTTATGAAGAGTAGAACCACATACATTTTTTTTCAAACTTTTTAAAGACGACACCTTTTGAATGTTTCCTTGTTAGAGAAAACTAAGACTAATTATCCAAAGACAGGCAGTTTTGTTGTCTATAAATAACATTTAAAAAAATGTATTATTATAATAGTTATCTCATATGTCAAGTTTCGTACAGTTTTATGCCATAGAAGTTGAGATATAGCTTGCAGTATAGCAGCGCCACCTATTAGCCGATAAGCATACAAATTGAATCAGCATAATGTCTCATAATGGCCTTCACATACATCACGTTTTGTTTGATTATACGCAATAGAACCTGAGATATAACCTCCCCTTAAATTGCGGAAATCCCTGTATAGCAGCACCACCTGTGGAGCGGTTGGCACCAAAAGTTGACAGACACTCACACTCATTTAGGTTAAGGTGCATCAACATATAAATTTATATGCAATTCTGTGCAGTAGTTCTTGAGATATAGTTTTCTCTTAAGTTGCAGAAATCGCTATATAGCAGCGCCACCTGTCGGTCCATAAACATTCAAATTTAATCAGCATAATGTCTCATAATGACCTTTTCTAATAGGAAGTTTTGGTTGGTTATACGCAATAAAACCTGAGATATAGCTTCCCCTTAAATTGTGGAAATCACTGTATAGCAGAGCCACCTGTTGGGCGGTTGGCACCAAAAGTTGATAGGCACTAATTTAGCTCAAGGTGCATCTACATGTAAATTTGTATGTAATTCTGAGCAATAGTTCCGGAGATACAGCTACCACAAATTTTTTGTCACACACACACAGACAGACAGGCAGACGAACATTTTCAAAAAATAGTCAAATCGTGTTCTAAACCTCTCAAAACGTGTAAATCCGTCGAAAACCGGAAGTCGAAAATTTTTACGAATCCAATACTTTCTTCTATTGAATATAGAAGAGAGTAATAAATAAAGAAAAATCCTTCATTCAAGCACTAGCCAATTCTATTGTGAAGAAGGGTGCAAATTTTCAATAAGATCGCTGCATTAGTTTTTGAGAAATCGTGTCCACCAGTTTTCTAAACGGTCTCCGGTAACCAGTGCCCACCGTTTGAATTTTCTAAAATTTTTACTGAACAGTTTATAAAATATTGCTTAAATGCTACTCTTTTACATGCTCAAAATTTTGAATAAACTAGTATGTTGTGGCCACCACAAGACTTTCTTCTATATTTACCTATACATATTCAATCAGTAACAATATTAAAAAAAAAAAAAAAAGTACGATTTTTTTTTTTTAAGTTTTTTTTTTTTTTTTTTTTGTTAAAAGTGAAAAAAATCGATAACTTTGTTTTAAATTATCACAGATTTATAGTTCAACCATTCGTTTAAAAGGTATTGACGAGACCTTTCGAAAGATACCCATCTTGAAAATTTACCCCCCCCACCCCCAGGGGGGGAAGCGATGCCCCCCCCATGCAGAAAATTTTTTTCCTAGTTACATACTACTATTATCAATAATTCATATTAATTTTACAATCACAAGTTTAAAACAACTCTAATTATGCACATTTATACGAATTTTTGTCCTATGCTGCCATGTTAAAAATTTAGATAAAATGCTATCACAGCGCCACCTGTTGAGCTATTGATCCACAAACATAATCAGCACCAGTTTATGTCGGGGACCAACTAAATACCAAGTTTGGTTAAATTTCGTTGAAAAAAAAAAAAAAAAAAAAAAAAAATTGCGATATTTTTCTGTTTTTTTTTGTTAAAAGTTAAAAAAATCGATAACTTTGGTTTAAATTATCACAGATTTATCGTTCAACCATTCGTTTTAAAGGTATTGACGAGATCTTTCGAAAGACACCCATCTTGAAACTTTGCCCCCCCGGGTGGGAACTTCCCCCCCCGGTGGGGGGGCAACCGATGCCCCCACATGCACAAAAATTTTTTCCTAGTTAACTACTACTATTATCAACCTGATCTTTCGAAAGATACCCAATGTGAAAATTTACCCCCCCTGGGGGGGTATTTCCCCCCTAGGGGGGGAAGCGATGCCCCCCATGCAAAAAATTTTTTTCCTAGTTACATACTACTATTATCAATAATTCGTATTAATTTTACAATCACAAGTTTAAAACAACTCTAATTATGCACATTTATACGAATTTTTGTCCTATGCTGCCATGTTAAAAATTTAGATAAAATGCTATCACAGCGCCACCTGTTGAGCTATTGATCCCCAAACATAATCAGCACCAGTTTATGTCGGGGACCAACTAAATACCAAGTTTGGTTAAATTTCGTTAAAAAAAAAAAAAAAAAAAAAAAAAAAAATTGCGATATTTTTCTGTTTTTTTTTGTTAAAAGTTAAAAAAATCGATAACTTTGGTTTAAATTATCACAGATTTATCGTTCAACCATTCGTTTTAAAGGTATTGACGAGATCTTTCCAAAGATACCCATCTTGAAACTTTGCCCCCCCGGGTGGGAACTTCCCCCCCCGGTGGGGGGGCAACCGATGCCCCCACATGCACAAAAATTTTTTCCTAGTTAACTACTACTATTATCAACCTGATCTTTCGAAAGATACCCAATGTGAAAATTTACCCCCCCTGGGGGGGTATTTCCGCCCTAGGGGGGGAAGCGATGCCCCCCATGCAAAAAATTTTTTTCCTAGTTACATACTACTATTATCAATAATTCGTATTAATTTTACAATCACAAGTTTAAAACAACTCTAATTATGCACATTTATACGAATTTTTGTCCTATGCTGCCATGTTAAAAATTTAGATAAAATGCTATCACAGCGCCACCTGTTGAGCTATTGATCCCCAAACATAATCAGCACCAGTTTATGTCGGGGACCAACTAAATACCAAGTTTGGTTAAATTTCGTTAAAAAAAAAAAAAAAAATTGCGATATTTTTCTAAGTTTTTTTTTGTTAAAAGTTAAAAAAATCGATAACTTTGGTTTAAATTATCACAGATTTATCGTTCAACCATTCGTTTTAAAGGTATTGACGAGATCTTTCGAAAGATACCCATCTTGAAACTTTGCCCCCCCGGTGGGGGGGCAACCGATGCCCCCACATACGCAAAAATTTTTTCCAAGTTAACTATTACTATTATCAACGAGACCTTTCGAAAGATACCCATCTTGAAAATTTACTTCCCCGGGGGGGGAACCGATGCCCCCCCATACACAAAATTTTTTTCCTAGCTAACTACTACTATTATCAATAATTCATATTAATTTTACAATCACAAGTGTAAAATAACTCTCTTTATGCCCATTTATACGGAATTTTGTCCTATGCTGCCATGTTAAAAATTTGCATAAAATGCGATCACAACGCCACCTATTGAGCGATTGATCCCAAAATCTAATCAGCACCAGTTTATGTCAGGGTGCAACTAAATACCAAGTTTGGTTAAGTTTCATTCATTGGTTCGTGAGATACAGCGTCCACAAAAAAATGATACAGACAGACAGACAGACAGACAGACAGACATTTTTTATAAACTATTAATTCGTGTTCTCCATATCCCAAAACATGTAAATCCATCAAAAAATGGACTTCGAAAATTTTCGCGAATCCAATACTTTCTCTATATTACATATAGAAGAAAGTAAAAATCTTATTTTTACTTTCCGAACACTATAGTGAGGAAAGTATTGTAATCATGTCAAAAATCCGAATTCGAGATTTTGATGTTTCTATACGTTTTGAGGTCCCCTGAGTCCGTTTTCACTATTTTTACGATGATGTATGTATGTGTGTGTGTATGTGTGTATGTGTGTATGTGTGTATGTGTGTATGTCTGTGGGTGAACACGCTAGCGTCTAAACGCTTCGTTCGATTAACCTGAAAGTTGGTACGCATATTGTAAGTCACCATAGTACGAACCCTATAGATTTTGGTGAATCTAGCACTTATAGTTTTTTTACAGGGACACAAAGAAAAATTCTTTATCATTATGGCCTATGGGACTAAATTTTTAAAAGTACGATAGCATCTAAACGCCTTATTGAATTGAGCTGAAAATTTATATGAGTATTATAAATCACTGTTGCACTAACTATAAGCATTTTGGTGAATCTAACATTTTTAGGTTTTTACAGGGACACAACGAAAATTTCTTTGTCATTATGATCTATGGGCTCAAAGTTCAGTAGCGTTAAATAAAACAACGTGTAATAGATGGAGAAAAATACTCAAACACTCTATTATGGTTTTCTCTCTTTTGTTTGTTTAACAACTGCTCTTTCTTTACTTTATCTAGAAAACTGTTAATTACTCAATGTTCGGAAAGTCGAGTGGAGTCACTCCAGATTTTTTATATTAAAAAAAAAAAAAAAAAAAGACAGAGAGTGAGAGAAAATAATATTTTTCTAGCCTTCGAAATCCACGTAACTCCTACAATAAAAGTACTAAAAAAAATAGCAAATTTACATAAATTCGATGTTACTTGATAATGAAAATGATAATAAAAAATCTGGAGTGACTCCACTCGACTTTCCGAACATTGAGTAATTAACAGTTTTGTAGATAAAGTAAAGAAAGAGGAGTTGTTAAACAAACAAAAGAGAGAAAACCATAACAGAGTGTTTGAATATTTTTTTCCATATATTACACGATGTTTTAGTTAATGCTACTGAACATTGAGCCCATAGATCATAATGATAAAGAATTTTTCGTTGTGTCCCTGTAAAAACCTATAAAAACTAGATTCACCAAAATGCTTATAGTTAGTGCAACTGTGATTTATAATATTCATATAAATTTTCAGCTCAATTGAATAAGGCGTTTAGATGCTATCGCACTTTTAAAAATTTGGTCCCATACGCCATAATGACAAAAAATTTGTGTCCCTGTAAAAAACTGTAACTGTTAAATTCACCAAAATCTATACAGTTGGTGCAACTGTGACCTATAATATGTGTACATTTTTTTTGCTCAGATTAATAAAGCGTTTAGACGCTATCGCTCTTTTAAAAATTTGGCCCCATAGGCCATAATGATAAAGAATTTTTCCTAATGTCCCTCTAAAAAAACTATAAGTGCTAGATTCACCAAAATCAATAGGGTTCGTACTATGGTGACTTAGAATATACGTACCAACTTTCAGTTTATTCGAACAAAGCGTTTAGACGCTAGCGTGTTCACTCACACACATACATACACATATCATCGTAAACATAGTGAAAACGGACTCAGGGGATCTCGAAACGTATAGAAACATCAAAATCTCAAATTCGGATTTTTGACATGATTACAATACTTTCCTCACTATAGTGTTCGGAAAGTAAAAATGAAAATTAGCTCAAGTTTTCTTTTTACAAACGTTTATTGTTAGAGGCTTATACGTAATGTAGTGAATGTTGGCAAATGAAAAATCAATTCACATTAGTAAGAGAAGAAATTCAGTATATAGAAGATATTACAAATGTTGTTTGATTCGATTTTATAAATGAATACAGTAAACTTCTGAATCTCTGAAAGGACAGGATCGCCCCGCCCCCCGCCACACACACACACATTAAAATAAAAAGTGTTTTTTCAAAAACAGAAATAAATGATTTGTATTTAAAAAAAAAAAAAAAAAAAAAAAAAAGTAAATGTAAAGAATTATGTTTCTTTTCTTTAATTTTTTTGTACAGTACTGTATAATTTAGTGCATAAATTAGCTTACAGATTGTTCCTTAGCCGTATGTACACTTTTTTGTTTATTACTTCCTTATACAAAGTATTAGGAAGTATAGTAATCCCGATTTGTGAAATGGATTTTATATCTCACGTAGCTCAAAAACAAATAATCGTAGAATGTTTCAAATTTATATTCGTATCTGCCATGATGTCTAGTTGTACATCTGCAACTTTCGTCTTAATACGAGCTCCCGTTTCAGAGATATCTACGATTTTACACGATTTTTCGTGACGTCTGTATGTAAGTGTGTGTGTGTGTGTATCTTGCATAATTCAAAAACGGTTTAACTTAGAACGTTGTAAATTGGTATATTAGGTTTGTTATGACATCTAGTTGTGTTTTTATATCCTTTAGTACATAAGATAAAATATTTTTACTGCATTGTGAATATTTTCACTCTTTGTATTATATTTTATATGGAATACAGTGAAGATTTTTTTTAGCTAGCATATTTTTCATCTTTTCATTTATAATTTCACCTTTTTTGCGATTTTGCCGCGATTTCCATTACTCGTAGAACCCTTAACACTCAATTCCACGGATAGTTCACCCTAACAGCACGTATTCTCCAAATGACATCCTCAGGTTGTCCTATGGATAAAAAGGATGTCCTATGGACATCTTCAGGATGTATTGTGGACAAGTGTGTTGTTAGGGCAGAATTTACTCTGCATTTACATTTAATTTCGATTTATCGTTTATTTTACACCTAGGTAACATATATCTCTTATTTTTGAATGCCTTGAGTTTCTGTTGACACTTCTTGCTATGTTAGTGGGGAAGTAATCTCAGAAACAAGCATCATGGTACTGATTAAAACGGTATGTAATCATTATTTTGGTGGTCGAATCGGAGATTAACATAAATCATGAGCGCCTCACATCCTTTGCAATTCTTGTGCCAGAAACTTGCCTGATTGGATTAATCATAAAGGTCGCTCACAGTGCTTATTCAAGTGCTTATGATTTGAAGAGAATCTATAAATCATTTAACAGACTGTTATTTCTGTTTGATGCCACCTATAAGGCAAGAAAATTTTATGTTATCATAAATTTCTAGGGCGAGACATATTATAATCATGTTAAAAGAAATGAATTTGACCAAAGCTTGATACAGTAACAGAATGAAATCCCCGCCTAATAGGTTATCCACCTTTCACTTCGATATATTTATCTTATTGTTATTCTAAACTATTAATTTATTTTATCAGGGTCAATTCCGTTGTTTAGTTTTCATGCTACTACTTCCAATGCAATAATCCTCAAAATTCATATTTATATGAAAAATTTACAATTTCGCTATGTTGATAAAATCGTAAATTACGAATAATTTACGAAATTTTCCTATTAGGATATTTGTATTCATTCATGTTCAAAACAATAACATAAATGTAGTTTTGAAGTTGTCTAATGTATTTACGATCCTCAAAATGGAAGTTTATGCTCAATTTTACCTTATTCCGACATGTTAAGTAAATCGTAAATTCCAAATAACTTACGAATTTTTTAAATTGGAAAAATCATAGTCTATGATATTCATGCCAGTATCCTAAATAATATTTCGAAAGTGGTTTGACATCTTTACAATGAAAATATCCCTTAAGATGGACGTTTTTGTGAAATTTTGCTCTATTCTGCCATGTTAAGAAATTCGTAAATTTCCAATAACTTACGAAATTTTTATATTGGAAAATCAATAGTCATTAATATTCATGCCAGTGTCCTAAATAATATTTCAAAAGTAGTCTGACATCTTTATGATGAAAATATCTCTCAAAATTGACGTTTATGTGAAATTTTGCCCTATACTGCCATGTTAAGAAATTCGTGAATTTCCAATAACTTGCGAAATTTTTAAAGTACAGGGTTAGTCAAAATGAATAGGACAATAAGAAAACTATTTTTAGACGAATGTATGTTTATTGTAACCAAACTACAGCCACGTATGGACAGATAAACTATCAAAGTTTTTTCTCACCTTCACAGATGTTCGATGGCTGCACGATTTGTCGACTTCTGGGGACTTCGTTAAAAGGATGCACGAATGGATTCCACAGTTTCTTCGGAGACACGTGGTCGTCCTGTGCTTTTACCCTTGCATAAGCAGCCCGTCTCCTCAAATTGCTTTACCCACCTCGCAATGGAATGTCGATGAGGTGGTTCCTTGTCATACTTGGCTTGAAATTGTCGCTGGACATTGTTTTAGCAAATGTCATCACACAAAACGCCTTCTCCTTGCCTGATTGCGCCATTTTGAAAACAGCGTCTCCTAGCGGCATTAACGTACATACATGTGTGTTGCCAAATAAAACTTTGATAGTTTTTCTGTCCATACGTAGCTGTAGTTTGGTTACAATAAATATACATTCGTCTAAAAATAGTTTTCTTATTGTCCTATTCATTTTGACTAACCCTGTAGCATATTTATAGTTTCTGATGTCCATTTTAAAACTGTCTGACATTTTTACAGTAAAAAGTTTCCATTTAATGCACGTTTAAGAGAATTTTTGTCCTATTCTCCCATGTTAAGAAAATCTTAAATTTCTAATAACTTACGAAGTTTTTTAATTCGAATGTGGCAAATGAATAGGGTTCTTGCCAGTATCGAAAGTAATATTTTAAAACTGATCTGACCTCTCTGCGATCATTTGTTCGTGAGATATCGTGTAAACAGACTAACAAACTAACGGACTAACACACTGACAGGCATCCTACAGACAGACACCATACAAATTTTGTCATTTTCGGATTCCTCACACCTGAAAACGTGTAAAAAAGTAAAAAAACCGAGGTCGAAAATTTTCACGATTACAAAGATTATTTTAAAGTGTATAAGGAAGTCATGTGGTGCCCACATCAGATTTTTTCTATATCAATCCATCTCCTTATATTATTAAAATCTGTACGCGTGTGTCTGTGTGTGTGTGTCTGTGAGAAATGGCTTGAAGCAGCAAAGGCTCGACCGCTAACTGTCGCACGGACGTCGAACAGGTACCGTCGGACAGAGAATTTATCGCAGATCTAGGTTATCTAATTTGCTAAACGATGCGACCCTAATTAGCGGAGATATTAATTAAAATGTCGACCATTGTCTAACGAAAAAACGATTCGAAATCGGAGGCGACCGCCATTTTCGACCAAGACCGTTTACCTCGAAAGAAGAAAGAGAAAGAGGAAATTTCGTGGGTTTTTGTAAAGCGATCGCTTTCGATCTGTTGGAAATATCGAAAATACACCTGTACCACGAGAAAGAGCATTTATAACCGATTCTTATGGTACAATTTTTTTTTTAAATACGGATTTTTTATATTTTTAAAAAAAGTTTTAAAAAGGGTCGAAAATTTCTCTTTTCCGCGATCGTCTTTTTTGAAACACCCTGTACGAACGAGTAACAGTTCCATTTCTTAACAACTGGTATATAAGGAAAGGTCATTTAATCCTCTTTCGAACCATATAAACATTTTTACAAAATACGGATTAGCGATCCATATTTTTAGATTTTACGAAACATCGATTTTTTCACAAAACATTTTATAACTCAAAAGCGTTTAAAGATAAATCATTTCTTTTCTTTTTTTTTTTTTTTGTATATAGATCTCGCTTTCAAATTCCCAAAATATTGAGAGAAAATTTCAAAAACTGAATGAGTTATAATTTTTTTAATTTCACGCTCTAAACCATTGAAAATGCCTTACTTCATTCGAAAATGCATACCGTTATCAAATAGTGTAGACGTACGTTGCATCACCATGGCAACCTGTTCAAAGAGGTTCATTTCTAACTGAAGCGAAGAAAAAAAAAAAAAACAGCGATAAACATCTGGTATTTAACGAGGTGAAGTGTTTTGGTTCTGCGATTAAAAATTGCAATATTCTAATACGCGTATTTCAATTTCTAATTGCGATTAATTTATTTTTTATACATCATTCGAAAGATATTTTAAAGTTCTTTTATATTATTTAAAGTTTTCAACAGATTTACACGTTTTGAGGTCTCCTGAATTAGTTTTCTTTTATGGCGCCGTAATATTTTCAAATTTCAATATTTCGATTTCCAATTATGATTAAATTATTTTTAATACATCATTCCAAAGATATGTTAAAGTTCTTTTATATTATCGAAAGTTTGCACCTGATTTACACGTTTTGAGGTCTCCTGATTAGGTTTTCTTTTGCATCTCAGCTAATTGAGTTAGACCATTCAAAATTGGTACACGTAGGTAAATTACGAGGAGCTGAAAGGGTGGGGAAGAAATAGGTGTATACCGCGCGCGAGATTTCACCCGATTTACACGTTTTGAGGGGTTCCTGATTAGGTTTTCTTTTGTATCTCTGCAACAAATTAAAATAATTTCATAAGTAATACATCATTAGAAAGCTTTTTTGAATTGGAATCAAACAGTTGAATACAGAAATTTGTACCGCCAGATGCCACTGTAATATTTTCAAATTTCAATATTTCAATTTCTAATTATGATTAAATTATTTTTAATACATCATTCGAAAGATATTTTAATGTACTTTTATATTATCGAAAGTTTTCACCAGATTTACACGTTTTGAGGTTTCCTGATTACGTTTACTTTTGCATCTCAGCCAATTGAGTTAGATCGTTCAAAATTGGTATACGTAGGTTAATTAAGAGGACATGAAAGGGTGGGGGAAGAAATAGGCGTGCACCGCGCGCGTTTCATCTAACTTGTGCGCGCGCAGAACGTACGGGACTGCGCTGCCGAAGCTAGTGGGGATCCGGTCCGAATTTGTACCCGATGAGAAATGATTTTTTAAATTTTCTTAAGAATAAAATTTTGACTTGAGAAGGAATATGTGCGCGCAGCCCACGTATACCTTCACACGTGCGCGCGCAGCGCGCATGGGTCTGCGCTGCCAGAAGCAGTGGGGACCCGGTGGGAGTTTTTATCCGATCAGAATTTTTTTTTCAGGCACGAAGGGTCAGGGAAGGAATACGCGCGCGCAGCGCGTGTATCCCTTCAGTTGTGCGAGCGCAGCGCGCACGGGACTGCGCTGCCGAAGGCAGTGGGGACCCGGTCCGAATTTTTACCCGATGAGAAATGATTTTTTAAATTTTCTTAAGAATAAAATTTTGACTTGAGAAGGAATATGTGCGCGAAGCGGACGTATACCTCCACACGTGCGCAGGCATGGTTCTGCGCTGCCGGAGGCAGTGGGAACCCGATGGGAGTTTTACCCGAACAGATTTTTTTTTTTAGGAGCCACGAATTGTGAGGGAAGGAATACGCGCGCGCAGCGCGCACGGGACTGCGCTGCCGAAGACAGTGGGGACCTGGGCCGACTTTTTACCCAATCATAAATGATTTTTTTTCCCAATTTCTTTTCTTAAGACTAAAAGTTACTGTTAGTGATTCATTTGAAAATACTGACCCGCTAGCGGGCGAAGCTCGCTAGTCTCCTTATATTATTAAAATCTGTACGTGTGTGTGTGTGTGTGTGTCTGTCTGTGAGAAACGGCTTGACGCAGCAAAAGCTTGGCCGCTAACGGTCGCACGGACTTCGAACAGGTACCGATGGACAGAGAATTTATCACAGATCTGGGTTATCTAATTTGCTAAACGATGCGAACCTAATTAGCGGATATATTAATTAAAATGTCGACCATTGTCTAACGAAAAAACGATTCAAAATGGCAAGCGTTCATCATTTTCGACCGGGACAGATTACCTCAAAAGAAGAACTAGAAAGAGGAAATTTCATGGGTTTTTGTAAAGCGATCCTTCTCCAACGGTTCGAGATATCGAAATACACCTCAAACAGCAGAAAGAGCATCTATTACCGATTCTTACGGTACATTTTTTTTTTTTAAAGACGGATTTTTTATATTTTTAAAAAAAGTTTTAAAAAGGGTCGAAAATTTCTCTTTTTCGCGATAGTCTTTTTTGAAACGCCCTGTACGACCGAGTAAATATTCCATTTTTTAACAGCTGGTAAATAAAGAAAGGCCATTTAATCCTCTTTCGAACCATAATATTATTAAAATCTGTACGCGTGTGTGTGTGTGTCTGTCTGTCTGTCTGTGAGAAACGGCTTGACGCAGCAAAAGCTCGGCCGCTAACGGTCGCACGGACTTCGAACAGGTACCGATGGACAGAGAGAATTTATCGCAGATCTCTGTTATCTAATTTGCTAAACGATGCGACCCTAATTAGCGGATATATTAATTAAAATGTCGACCATTGTCTAACGAAAAAACGATTCAAAATGGCACGCGTTCATCATTTTCGACCGGGACCGCTTACCTCAAAAGAAGAACTAGAAAGAGGAAATTTCGTGGGTTTTTGTAAAGCGATCCTGCTCCAACGGTTCGAGATATCGAAATACACCTCAAACAGCAGAAAGAGCATCTATTATCGATTATTACGGTACATTTTTTTTTTTAAAGACGGATTTTTTATATTTTTAAAAAAAGTTTTAAAAAGGGTCGAAAATTTCTCTTTTTCGCGATAGTCTTTTTTGAAACGCCCTGTACGACCGACTAAATATTCCATTTCTTAACAGCTGGTATATAAAGAAAGGCCATTTAATCCTCTTTCGAACCATAATATTATTAAAATCTGTACGCGTGTGTGTGTGTGTGTGTCTGTCTGTCTGTCTGTGAGAAACGGCTTGACGCAGCAAAAGCTCGGCCGCTAACGGTCGCACGGACTTCGAACAGGTACCGATGGACAGAGAGAATTTATCGCAGATCTCTGTTATCTAATTTGCTAAACGATGCGACCCTAATTAGCGGATATATTAATTAAAATGTCGACCATTGTCTAACGAAAAAACGATTCAAAATGGCACGCGTTCATCATTTTCGACCGGGACCGCTTACCTCAAAAGAAGAACTAGAAAGAGGAAATTTCGTGGGTTTTTGTAAAGCGATCCTGCTCCAACGGTTCGAGATATCGAAATACACCTCAAACAGCAGAAAGAGCATCTATTACCGATTCTTACGGTACATTTTTTTTTTTAAAGACGGATTTTTTATATTTTTAAAAAAAGTTTTAAAAAGGGTCGAAAATTTCTCTTTTTCGCGATAGTCTTTTTTGAAACGCCCTGTACGACCGACTAAATATTCCATTTCTTAACAGCTGGTATATAAAGAAAGGCCATTTAATCCTCTTTCGAACCATAATATTATTAAAATCTGTACGCGTGTGTGTGTGTGTGTGTCTGTCTGTCTGTGAGAAACGGCTTGACGCAGCAAAAGCTCGGCCGCTAACGGTCGCATGGACTTCGAACAGGTACCGATGGACAGAGAGAATTTATCGCAGATCTCTGTTATCTAATTTGCTAAACGATGCGACCCTAATTAGCGGATATATTAATTAAAATGTCGACCATTGTCTAACGAAAAAACGATTCAAAATGGCACGCGTTCATCATTTTCGACCGGGACCGCTTACCTCAAAAGAAGAACTAGAAAGAGGAAATTTCGTGGGTTTTTGTAAAGCGATCCTGCTCCAACGGTTCGAGATATCGAAATACACCTCAAACAGCAGAAAGAGCATTTATTACCGATTCTTACGGTACAGATTTTTTTTTAAAAGACGGATTTTTTATATTTTTAAAAAAATTTTAAAAAGGGTCGAAAATTTCTCTTTTTCGCGATAGTCTTTTTTGAAACGCCCTGTACGACCGAGTAAATCTTCCATTTCTTAACAGCTGGTATATAAAGAAAGGCCATTTAATCCTCTTTCGAACCATCTCTTATATTATAATATTATTAAAATCTGTACGTGTGTGTGTGTGTGTGTCTGTCTGTCTGTGAGAAACGGCTTGACGCAGCAAAAGCTCGGCCGCTAACGGTCGCACGGACTTCGAACAGGTACCGATGGACAGAGAATTTATCACAGATCTGGGTTATCTAATTTGCTAAACGATGCGACCCCAATTAGCGGAGATATTAATTAAAATGTCGACCATTGCCTAACGAAAAAATGATTCGAAATCGCGGGCGACGGCCATTTTGTTACAGAACAGCCTACCTCGAAAGAAAAAGAAAATAGAGAAAATTTCGGGGGTTTTTGTAAAGCGATCCTGTTTGAACGGTTCGACGTATCGAAAATACACCTGTACCAAAAGAAAGAGCATTTATTACCGATTCTTACGGTATAATTTTTTTTTTTAAAGACGGATTTTTTATATTTTTAAAAAAAGTTTTAAAAAGGGTCGAAAATTTTTCTTTTTCGCGATAGTCTTATTTGAAACGCCCTGTACGTCCGAGTAAATCTTCCATTTCTTAACAGCTGGTATATAAAGAAAGGCCATTTAATCCTCTTTCGAACCATATAAACAATTTTACAAAATACGGATTAGCGATCCATATTTTTAGATTTTACGAAACATCGATTTTTTCGCAAAACATTTTATAACTCAAAAGCGTTTAGAGATAAATCATTTCTTTTTTCTTTTTTTTTTTTTTTGTATATAGATCTCGCTTTCATAATTTAATTCCCAAAAGATTGAGAGTAAATTAGAAAAACTGAATGAGTTATAAATTTTTTTAATTTTAGCCATTGAAGCATTTATTTGAATAAGACGTCCTTCATTGCATCAGATAGTAAAATGTGTACGGTGGCGTTTCCACGGCAACCATTTCATGGAAAAGAACGATGTCTAATGGAAGTCAAAAAAAAAAAAAAACCTTGAACGGAAAGAGAAACATGAGCTGGTATTTTATGAGGTCACGTGTTTGGCTACTGCGATTTAAAATTGCAATTTCGAAAAGGCTTCAGTTTTTCAATGCCGTACACTAAACTTGGTACAAAGAACTAACATCACAAGACATTATTTTTAATACATCATTCGAAAGACATTTTAAAGTTCTTTTATATTATTTAAAGTTTTCACCAGATTTACACGTTTTGAGGTGTCCTGAATTCGTTTTCTTTTGTATCTCAGTTACTAATTAAAATAATTTCATATGTAATACAGCATTAGATAGCTTTTTTGAATTGGAATCGAACAGTGGAATACAGAAATTTGTACCGCCAGATGGCGCTGTAATATTTTCAAATTTCAATATTTCAATTTCTAATTATGATTAAATTATTTTTAATACATCATTCGAAAGATATTTTAAAGTTCTTTTAAATTATCGAAAATTTTCACCAGATTTACATGTTTCGAGGTGTCCTGAATCAATTTTCTTTTATGGCGCTGTATTATTTTGAAATTTCAATATTTCAATTTCTAATTATGATTAAATTATTTTTAATACATCATTCGAAAGATATTTTAAAGTTCTTTTATATTATCGAAAGTTTTCACCAGATTTACACGTTTTGAGGTATCCTGAATTCGTTTTCTTTTGTATCTCAGTTACTAATTAAAATAATTTCATAAGTAATACATCATTAGAAAGGTTTTTTGAATTGGAATCGAACAGTGGAATACAGAAATTTGTACCGCCAGATGGCGCTGTAATATTTTCAAATTTCAATATTTCAATTTCTAATTATGATTAAATTATTTTTAATACATCATTCGAAAGATATTTTAAAGTTCTTTTAAATTATCGAAAATTTTCACCAGATTTACACGTTTCGAGGTATCCTGAATCAATTTTCTTTTATGGCGCTGTAATATTTTGAAATTTCAATATTTCAATTTCTAATTATGATTAAATTATTTTTAATACATCATTCGAAAGATATTTTAAAGTTCTTTTATATTATCGAAAGTTTTCACCAGATTTACACGTTTTGAGGTGTCCTGAATTCGTTTTCTTTTGCATCTTGGCCAAATGAGTTAGATCGTTCAAAATTGGTATACGTAGGTTAATTAAGAGGGCCTGAAAGGGTGGAGAAGAAATAGGCGTGCATCGCGCGCGTATCCCTTAACTTGTGCGCGCGCAGAGCGCACGGAACTGCGCTGCCGAAGGCAGTGGGGACCCGGTGCGAGTTTTTACCCGATCAGAAATGATTTTTTTTAGGGTGCACGGAGGGTCAGGGAAGGAATACGCGCGCGCAGCGCGTGTATCCCGGTAGGAGTTTTTTCCCGATCAGAAATGATTTTTTTTTAGGGGCACGAAGGCTCAGGCAAGGAATACGCGCGCGCAGCGCGTGTATCTGTTGTGAAAAAATCAATTAGCACATATATTAATTAGCAGAATTAGCAGTGAAATATACGATAATTGCTCAGCTCTAATAAACTATAAAAATGATAAATATGTGTGGCATTCATTGAAGACAAATAAGTTTAACAAAACTGTTTATTAAACTTGAAACAAAATGATGAGTAACATTAAATACGTAGAAACAATAGTTGAATAGATACTTTGCTGACGAAAGTTTAAAACCTTTAAAATACTATTCCTTCGATATTTAGTGACTTGACGACAGATATAATCTTTTTTCCACATATCTTCTACAGAATATACTTCACACAAAGCTGGAAGGTTTGTCATTCTTGTAAATCATAAGTCCAATAGTCCAAATCACAATTTCAAAAACAAGTAGCATTATCAATATATTATACACATCTACTAAAAAAAAAATATATATATATATATTAATACAGAGCAAATATGAATAGCATTTCAAGGAAACCCTTTTTTCCCCCATTCCCCATTGTGAAATAAAAATACCATGATATTCACAAATATATGAATCATTTATATAACATACACATAACCAATTACACGTGGCGCCATGAATTTCTCTCATACAAAAAGTTAAACTAAACTATACATCACTACACAATGGAAAACGCAGAAATACCCACCAAGAAAATGCATACATATCCCTCTAAAAAACATTTTTCAATTTCAAAAAAAAAAAATTTAATATATATTATACGTTTAAAAATTTTTTAATTTACTCTATATACATTTACTTAATAAATACCGTATTTACAAATTTAGACATATCACTTTTAGTAAGGGGCTTTGTGAAGGGATCGGGAAAGTTATCTTTAGTATTTACATATTTTAAATCAAACCGTTCCTCAAATAGCCATTCACGGATGAAAAATAACTTTACATTAATATGTTTAGATTTGTTATTTTCTATAGGAGATCTCGTAAAATTAATAGCCGCTTGGTTATCAGCAAAAAGTATTGGTGGTTCATATGAAATAGAAATTAATTTAAAATCAATACAATCTCGTAATATATTATCAAACCACATTAATTCTTTAACCCCATCACACATGGATACAAATTCGCTTTCCATGGTTGAAAGGCAAACACTTTTTTGCTTAAAAGTTTTCCAAGAAATAGGGCTATTATTCAAAAATAAAATTTGTCCCCCCATTGATACGAAGTCATCCCTATTCATCGCGAAATCAGCGTCAGAGAAAGCAGTTAAACATGGATTGAAACAATTTAAATTTAATTTTAAATCTCGAGTACACGAAACATACCCAAGTAATTTAATTAACCCATTCCAATGATTAAACCCCGGTGAATTTTGAAATTGACTAAATATATTAACTGCGTAGGCAATATCAGGTCGTGTCCTATTTGCAATGAAAGATAAACATCCTAAGATATTCCGATATGGAAATCTAGACATTTCATCAATTTCATTTTGATTAGTAAGACAATCTTTTTTAGAATACTTAATGCCTTTTACAATAGGTAACGAACAAAAAGGAATATTAAGCGACTTAAACCTGTCATACACTTCATTAATATATAATTCCTGAAAAATTTGTACTGAATCATTTTCATAATTAAATTCTACACCAAGTAATTTCTTGGTTTTACCTAAAATTTTTATATCAAATTTACATTTTAATAAATTAAGAATTTTATCTATTTGAAATTGATTTTTACCAAACAAAATTAAATCATCTACATAAACTAATAAAACAATATAATTTTCAAAATAATATGAACAATTACACCAGTTAAATTTATTAAACCCCAAATCTAATAGTACTTTATTTAACTCATAATACCAGAGCCGACCACTCTGATGAAGGCCGTATAACGCTTTGTCTAGTTTACAAACGAGATTTTCCCCTCCCTTTACAACATATCCTTTTGGCTGAGACATATAAATTTCTTCTTTTAAAGGTGCATAAAGATAAGCACATTTTATATCGCATTGAACGTTATGCCATTTATAACATGAGACCAATAATGAAAAAAAGAAACGTATTACTGAGAAATTAACGACGGGTGAAAACGTCTCGTCATAAGTGTCCCCTTTATCTGATGAAAGCCCTGGGCCACGAGCCTCGCTTTAAAGTGGGCAACGTTTCCTAGCTCATCTCTTTTAACGGCGTATACCCATCTATTTCCCAAAACTTTTTTCCCCTCCGGTAAATTAACCAGATGCCAAACTTTACGGGTTTTCATATTATTTATCTCATCATCCATGGCATTTTTCCATTCAACACATTCTGAAGATTTAACGGCCTGATTATATGTTTTAGGTACAGGGATAACTAGTCATGATTTTTTATGAGTTAAACTTGAAGTTGGGTTATTCGAGTTTTGCTGATCAACTACCCCCTCGAACATATTACTACTAGAGAAATAAAAAAAATTAGAGTCAAAAATTAAATTATTTTTATCACAATATTGTTTGACATCGTTCATCGATCTCAACCTAGTTTTAGTGTTATCCGGGTAATAGAAGATGTCAACTCTGTCACTCATTTTTCTGGGTACGGGTTTCCTATTCCAAGTAATTGAAGAAAGAGGTTTAAAAGAAGATTTATCTACAGGAGTTTCATCGACGGACTCGTCACTAGAATCATCAGGCCCACTTCCGAAAACAATGTCAACAGGATCGGAAGCTTGACAATCAACTGGACTTTCCGGAAGTAAGTCCAATTCCTCCAGTGAGGTGCCCATCACCGCTCCACTGCATTTACTAAATAGCTGATCAGAGAACGTTACGTTTATAGTTTCAACTATTTTATCCTCATCCTCCAACCAAATTTTATATCCCTTAGTCCTTAGTGAATAACCTATCAGTACTCCCTTTTTAGCCTTAGGTTCAAGCTTGTAGTTTCTATGTTGTTTTGGGATCCCTACATACGAAATTAACCCAAACGGCTTAAGGTGTCTTACGGATGGTTTAAACCCAGTATATAACTCAAAAGGAGTCTTAGTTTGTCCCCTGTGGATTAAACGGTTCCAAGTGTACGCGAAATACAACATTGCATCGGGCCAAAAAGAAAAAGGTAAACCACTATCCGTGATAATAGCTCTAACACAATTTAAAGAAGTTTGATTAAACCGCTCACTTAACCCATTTTGCTCAGGTGTGAACGTGTTAGTTAACTCATGAACAACTCCATTTTTACTACAAAATGATTTGAAGTTGTCATTTACAAATTCGGAACCATTATCCGTACGAATAGCTTTTAATTTTTTATTCAAACTACGTTCTGCCCGTGCAATGTGTCTCTCGAATACACCAAAAACCTGAGACCTATCTTTTAAAGGATAAACAGCAACCCTTTTAGAAAATCCATCAATTATGGACAAAAAGAACCTTTCCTCATTTTTACCTGTTACTTTAATTGGGCCCCAAACGTCCATAAATACTTTCTCTAACGGTGATTTAACGCCATGAACATCGGATGATTTAAAAGACACACGGTTTTGTTTACTAATCCTACAAGGTTCACAAAAAATTTTCTTAAACTTAAGTTTAGGAAGGCCCCTCACCCCGTTCTTCTTGCTAGTATTTACAATAGTATCAGGACTTACATGCCCAAAACGAGCATGCCAATACCCAATTTCATTAACTTTTGCAAGAGAAGCCGAGGGATTTTCTGGGTGCCCCCCATTCACTTTACTCCCCTTTTAACTTTAGAAACATTAGGATATAAGTAGTAAACACCGTCTTTAATTTTAGCAGTAAAAGTATGTCTTTTATCTTTACCGAATACCGACACTCGACCCTTACCGCCAGTGTATGTGGCACCGTTCACATCTAATTTAGGACCTGATATTAAATTTTTCCGTAACTTTGGGGAATATACAGTAAAATATTGTTACAAAATTGTAAATAAGTGTGTTTATTTCTGTATAAATTCTTTCAAAGAGGCTTAGTAAGTTGATAAAGTGCTAATTTTGTGCATTTTAGTCGTTTTAGCGTTGAAATAGCCTTATTTTCCCTTAAAAACGCATTAGAAAGCCCCAGTAATGCAGGTAATGGATTTGGCGCCAAATTTGGCGACTTTTTCCCACCTTGGCGATTTTTTTGGCGACCTTGGCGAGAAAATCCTTATATGGGATATACCAAATATGGAAGCTGTAAGTTGATTGGTTGACCACTTTCTAGACCACTTTTCTATTTTTCTCGAAAAATCTGTGTTCCATGGAACAGTATATAAGGAAGCGCTTTCTCGCCAAAGGAGTCAGTTCAGTTCAGATCTCAGCCAGCTTCGCTAGTGCTTGCATTGCTCTTAAGCCTCTTTGAGAGAGACTTGCTTCAAGTGTTATTGGTATACAGTTTGTACTGTGGATTTGCTATTGACAGCTGTTGTTTAAGCTGTGTTTACTGTTTGAATTGAAGCTGATACTTGGTTTATAGACCTGCATTTTTCTGGAATTTTCTGTGAATAAATTACTGAATTTTTGTACGTTTGGCCTTTCATTCTCAGACAACTCACGAACCCCCAAGTACGCAACATTTCTGGTGTCAGAAGTGGGATTGTCTGTGAATGGTGATAACGAGAGCTATGGAACAAGAAATGAAGATATTTCTAGAAGGTCTCACTGCTCAGATGAATGAGTTAAGATCTGGATTGATAGAGAAAATGGAAACAGGACAGGAAAAGATGGAAGCATCGCAAAGAGAGATGAAAGAAAGTATGGAAGCATCACAAAGAGAGATGAAAGATAGCCTGAGTCAAGAAATTAAGTCAATCCAAGAAAAAGTTGAATGCAATCAAGAGGAGATGAAGAGAGAACTTTCGGCAGTAAAGGGAGTGATTGAAAGTAAATTATCGGATATGGAAAGCAGAGTAGATGGAATAGAAGAGAAAGTTTTGAAAATAGAAGAAAATTTTGATCAGGAACTGAAAGAAAGGTTTTCAGAGATAGACGGTAAATTGAAGAGAATAGAAGAAGATCTGGAGAGAAAAGTGGAAGAAAAGTTAGAATCCATGCCCCAGGAAACTGAAAAGAAAGAGAGAAGAATCCAGAATCAGGAAGCTATTAAGCTATCTACCTACGATGGCAGTTCCTCGTGGCATGTATATAAAACGCAGTTTTCCATCGTAGCTGAAGCTAACGGCTGGGACCCTACCGCCAAGTCAGTCCACTTAGCAGCAGCATTACGGGGAGATGCAGCCGAGATACTGAGAAATGTTACTAAGGAAGAAAGGAACGACTTCGAGGCCTTGACTAGAGCACTGGAGCTACGGTTCGGAGAGAAGTGTTCTAAGGACTATAGTCGCCTCCAGCTAAAGTCCCGTTACCAGAAAACGGGCGAAAGTTTGCAAGAGCTGGCAGCGGACATTCAGAGATTGTCACACCTAGCATTCTCAGACTGCCAAGCTGACACTCGAAACGACTTAGCTCTTCAGTACTTTATCGATGCTGTTCGGGATCCAGAAATTCAAAAAGCGCTGAGACTCTCCAACATCAGAGACGTAGAATCAGCTTTAGGCTATGCACTTAGGATAGAGGCAGCCCAACAAGCCTCCCGTAAAGACCGCCATACCGTAAGAGCAGTCTCATTAAATGATACGCCTGCTGACGAGAATGAAATGAAGAGAAGTTTCGCAGAGATCTTAAAGAGATTGCGCAACCTGGAAAATAATATAGAAATAAAGGATCGGAAGATAAAGTGCTGGGGCTGTGGAGGGGATGGTCATGTGAAGAGGAACTGCCCCGTACGACCAACTATAGGAAATCACCCGGCTTCACCATCACTGCAGGGAAACTAAGAGGAGGCCATCTCGCGGGGCGGAGGTTGCCTAAAATTAAAGAGCCCCAATTTACAGTATTTCATGTTTCATCGATGAGTGGCGGCGATAATGGACTTCACGTCTATGACCAAGTCAACAACGCCACCTGCCGGATGATTCTGGACACGGGAGCCAACGTGACCATCATTAGAACGGATTTGGCTCAAGAACTAAAAGAGAAGATCATCTGGACTCCGCCCTGCGTTAAACTCCAGACTGTGACCGGAGACGAAATCAAAATATATGGAAAAATGAACTTGGCCATCACTTTTGGGAATGCCAGCTACCATCATATGGCATATGTGGCTGATATAAGAGATCCTTTAATCATTGGAATTGATTTCCTGAGAAAATTTAACTTTCAATTGGACTTCAAGAATAATGAACTGCATTCGAGTTCGGAAGACATCGCTGTGTTCAACACTGAAAATCAAGACATTCAGACAATTTGCCAGATAACAGCCAAGTCTGAAATTTCCATCCCTCCACACACAGAGACAATAGTTTCAGGAACACCACCTACAAAGCAATACTTCCGCTATGGACTGATTGAATACCCGAATACAGACAATAGCCCAAGAGGAGTTCTGGTAGCTTCATCTCTAGTTGATCTCTCAAAGAGTACTATTCCTGTGAGAGTCGCAAACATCAGCGATAAGGTCCGAACAGTGAAGAAGGATGAGGTGTTAGCAGCCTGCACTCCTGTAACATGCATCAACCGCCCCACGCAAGCAACTGAATCCAAGTCTTCTGAACAATTAATAACGGAATTACTCAAGAATGCAGAGTTAGGAAAGGAACATAGATGTGCTGCGGAGAAGCTACTCCAAGAATTTAAAGACCTTTTTTCTTGAACACCTGAAGACGTCGGGCGAACGAACATCACCCAGCACAGAATTGATACAGGAAATCATCCTCCAATCAAACAACATCCAAGAAGACTTCCTTTTGCTAAACAGGAAGAGGTCACTGAACTTCTAAATGAAATGCAGCACAATGACGTCATCGAGCCATCAACGAGTCCTTGGGCCTCTCCCATAGTACTGGTGCGGAAAAAGGATGGTTCAACAAGATTTTGTGTGGATTATCGTCGTTTGAATGACATCACGAAGAAAGACAGTTACCCTCTTCCCAGAATTGACGACACATTAGACACACTTGCTGGCAATAAATGGTTCTCGACGTTGGATCTGAAGAGCGGTTACTGGCAAGTAGAATTACATCCTGATGATCGTGAGAAGACTGCATTCACCACGGGACAAGGACTGTGGCAATTTAAAGTTATGCCGTTCGGATTATGTAATGCTCCTGCCACCTTTGAACGCCTGATGGAGACAGTGCTAAAAGGACTTTCCTATGAAGCCTGTCTGGTGTATTTGGATGATATTATCATTGTGGGGCGCACCTTTGAAGACCATCTACGAAACATCCGAAAGGTGCTGGAGAAACTCAGAATGGCTAACCTCAAATTGAATCCAGGCAAGTGTAACTTGTTCCGTCGTGAAGTGAGCTACCTCGGCCATATCATCTCTGCCGAAGGTGTGAGAACTGATCCTGAGAAGATCTCTGCAGTCGAGAATTGGAGTCGCCCTGAAAATGTACACCAACTACGAAGTTTCCTGGGGTTATGCACTTACTACAGGAAGTTTGTCAAGGGTTTCTCAAATATTGCCAGACCACTGCACAAGCTGACGGAAGCCAAACAGAAGTTCCTGTGGACAGATGAATGTGAAAAAGCGTTCAAGCGACTTAAAGGAGCTTAACATCATCGCCTATCTTGACATATCCACAGCCCGACAGACAGTTCATACTTGATACAGATGCCAGCCATGAGAGTGTCGGTGCTGTTCTGTCGCAGGAAATTGATGGTCAAGAACATGTCATTGCCTATTGGAGTAAATGCCTGTCTAAACCGGAGCGAAATTACTGTACCACCAGGAAAGAGCTACTCGCCATCGTAAAAGCCATAGAACATTTCCATCATTACCTCTATGGCAGAAGATTCCTGCTCCGGACTGACCATGCATCTTTAACGTGGTTGCTCCAGTTCAAGAACCCGGAAGGACAGATTGCCAGGTGGATACAACGCCTGCAGGAATATGACTTCGAGATACGTCATCGTAAAGGGACTCTACATGGTAATGCAGATGCCTTGTCACGGAAGCCCTGCTCGGAAAGCTGCAAGTATTGCTCTAGAGCCGAACAGAAATACCTGCCGATAAATCCTGCCAAGTTACTGTCTCAACACCATCAGATCAAGATCCCGATCCATGGAGTGACGAAGAACTTAGGAAATCCCAGTTGGAAGATCCTGACATAAAGCCAATATTACAGCTGAAGGAGACGACCAGCAACAGACCTATCTGGCAGGACATTTCCAGATTTAGTCCCATTACGAAAAGTTATTGGTCACTTTGGGACTCTCTTCATATCAGAAACGGCGTATTATACAGAAAGTGGGAATCTGATGATGGGAAAAGCGTCCGATGGCAGATAGTATTGCCAAGATCAAGAATTCCAGATGTTTTAGAACAACTGCATAGTAGCTCTACCGGAGGCCATTTTGGGGTAATGAAGACTCTGCAGAAAGTTCGGGAACGTTTCTACTGGTGCAAGGCAAAGGAGGATGTGGAGAAATGGTGTAAATCCTGTGATGCTTGTGCGGCACGTAAAGGCCCGCAGAAACGAAGTCGAGGAAGACTGCAACGGTATAACGTGGGAGCACCATTTGAACGGATTGCAATCGACATCTTGGGTCCTTTGCCACGGACCTCCAGTGGAAATAAATACATTCTCGTCGTGATGGACTATTTCACCAAGTGGCCTGAGGCATATCCCATTCCCAATCAAGAGGCATGCACGGTCGCAGAGGTCCTAGTGCAGCAATGGGTGTCAAGGTACGGCACGCCCCTACAACTTCATACCGACCAAGGTAGGAACTTTACCTCTGATATTTTCAAAGGGCTGTGTCAACTACTCGGCATAGACAAAACCCGGACAACACCCTTACATCCCCAGTCGGACGGCATGATCGAGAGGTTCAATCGTGCCATCCTGAATAACCTCTCTCTTCTAGTATCAAGGAACCAGCAAGATTGGGACTTGAAGTTGCCATTGTTCCTGCTGGCTTATCCAAGTGCTGTCCATGAAACCACCGGCTACACTCCAGCCCAGATGCTGTTTGGACGTGAACTTCGTCTCCCTTGTGATCTCCTGTTTGGTTGTCCACCCGATGCGCCTTCATCGCCCGAGGAGTACATCCAAGATCTCCAGGCACGATTTGAGGACGTACACGACTTTGCTTGGGAGCGGATTAACATGGCAACGGAGAAAATGAAGACAAGATACGATCTAAAGGCTACACAACATGAGTTCCAGGAAGGAGAGAAGGTCTGGTTGTGGAATCCTGTTCGACGCAAAGGACTCTCTCCCAAGTTGCAGTGCAACTGGGACGGACCCTACACAGTCTTAAAAAGGCTGAATGATGTAGTGGTGCGGATCACTAAAACACCTTCATCAAAACCGAAGGTGGTGCACTATAATAGGCTAGCCAAGTACCACAAGTAACGGTAATATTAAAATTAAAAATGTAAATACTGGTAGAATTTGCGCATGCGTAATGTAAATATTTGTATATAGAAACTTGTACATATTTGTGAATTTTGTAAATATTTCTCACTTGATTTGTATTTCTATTTTATCGTTATATGCAACTTAGTTTTTGTATTTTAGATTGTGGAAATTTGTTTAGTTTCGCCTCTTGACCAAGGGTTGCACTGCCCGGGACGTGCAGTCCTTGGGAGGGGGGCAGTGTCACAAAATTGTAAATAAGTGTGTTTATTTCTGTATAAATTCTTTCAAAGAGGCTTAGTAAGTTGATAAAGTGCTAATTTTGTGCATTTCTAGTCGTTTTAGCGTTGAAATAGCCTTATTTTCCCTTAAAAACGCATTAGAAAGCCCCAGTAATGCAGGTAATGGATTTGGCGCCAAATTTGGCGACTTTTTCCCACCTTGGCGATTTTTTTGGAGACCTTGGCGAGAAAATCCTTATATGGGATATACCAAATATGGAAGCTGTAAGTTGATTGGTTGACCACTTTCTAGAGTTTTCTCGAAAAATCTGTGTTCCATGGAACAGTATATAAGGAAGCGCTTTCTCGCCAAAGGAGTCAGTTCAGTTCAGATCTCAGCCAGCTTCGCTAGTGCTTGCATTGCTCTTAAGCCTCTTTGAGAGAGACTTGCTTCAAGTGTTATTGGTATACAGTTTGTACTGTGGATTTGCTATTGACAGCTGTTGTTTAAGCTGTGTTTACTGTTTGAATTGAAGCTGATACTTGGTTTATAGACCTGCATTTTTCTGGAATTTTCTGTGAATAAATTACTGAATTTTTGTACGTTTGGCCTTTCATTCTCAGACAACTCACGAACCCCCAAGTACGCAACTTTAGAAACATTAGGATATAAGTAGTAAACACCGTCTTTAATTTTAGCAGTAAAAGTATGTCTTTTATCTTTACCGAATACCGACACTCGACCCTTACCGCCAGTGTATGTGGCACCGTTCACATCTAATTTAGGACCTGATATTAAATTTTTCCGTAACTTAGGGGAATATACAGTAAAATATCTTTTAAATACAATACATTTTTACCAAAATTTAACTTGACAGTTCCTTTAGCAGTAATAGGAAATCTAATACCATCGATCGCGACAAAAAGCTCCTCTCCCTCAACAGAAGTATCATGCTCAAAAAGATCTAAATTTCTTAGAAAATGATTTGAAGCAGCGGTATCAAAAATAAAGCTGTCATCATCACTTAAATTACTAAAATTAGCTTGAGCTAGGTAGTAGGAGGGGGGAGATTTGCATTTGTCACGACCGTTGGAGTTATACTTTAAATTTCTAGGTTTAAATTTAACATTACTATTCAAAAAGCAGTTTTTCTTTAAATGACCAATACGGCCACACTCAAAACAAGTTAAAGGTTTTTTACCTTTATGTTGAACGTTCTGTATCTGAATACTGTTATTGGCATCTTTCTTGATATCACCTTCTCGAAGCTGTAGACGTGAATCTTCCGCTGTTAACTTGGACACAATACTCTGGAACTTGAACTGGTCATTCTTCCACCGCAACAAATATTGCACTGCAGATTCGAACTTGGATGGTAAGTGTTGCAAGAGCTGGAAACAGCAATACACATCCTCCATACCATGGCCAATTTCACGCAGCTGGTCCAGTATTCTTGATAACCTTGTTACAAAATAATTCACTGTTTCATTCTCAGACATTTTACAATTAATGAACTCTGTAAACAATCCCATATGATGAGCTCTTGAGTCTGATATAAAGGTCTTCTTCAATGTCTCCCAAGCATCAATAGCACAATCACAATTTTCAATAATGCTTCTGACTTCAGGCGATGTATTAAGATAAATTGTAGATAATGCAACTCGACTACGTGATTTAAAATCTTCCACTTGTTTTGAAGTTATTCCAGCCTCAGCATCTTCAACAGGCAGTTTTTCTTTCTTACATATTATATTCCAGCAGTTTCTTTCAATAAAAATAAATTTAATGTCCTTGACCCACGTAATATAATTATTCATCCGTAATTTATCAATAGTGGGATTTAAACTGACTGCCATTTCAGTTTCTTATCTTCAAACAACTAGAATGCCATAAATACTATTATCAAATTTTAAATGCTATGAGCTGACAACGAACCAAATTGCCCATAACCACTTGTTTGTGAAAAAATCAATTATCACATATATTAATTAGCAGAATTAGCAGTGAAATATACGATAGTTGCTCAGCTCTAATCAACTATAAAAATGATAAATATGTGTGGCATTCATTGAAGACAAATAAGTTTAACAAAACTGTTTATTAAACTTGAAACAAAATGATAAGTAACATTAAATAAGTAGAAACAATAGTTGAATAGAAACTTTGCTGACGAAAGGTTAAAGACCTTTAAAATACTGCCATGTAGATTAATAGAGTTTAAATAGAAAACGACGTTTACTTTGTGACATCACTAGATACACTAAACGTATCGTCGAAAATATCAAGTCACAAAAACGTAATTTACAATCATTATAAAACTAAACACTTTATAACTAAATTAAAATACCAGCTCATGACTTTGAGCTAAACTGAAAAAACATAAGAGGCTAAGAGGCTAAGAGGCTAAGAGCCTAAGAAAGCTAAGAGCTTAAGAGAACTATTACATATTCCTTACCTCCTTTTATAGAAGCGAACGGATTCAAAGTGACAGCTACTCGATGCTGTACACTCGGCAACGCCTCCCATAACCATAGCAACATGATGCTACGAGTGCCGCCATCTATGGGCTAAGCTAAAAGACTCTGCAGTTGAAAAATACAACATCTCCGTGTTAGGTAGCGATAAAACAATGAACAATCCGTGAAAGGATTTAAACATATTTTCTTTAAGTTAATTTTAACAAAATATAATTTTAAATATGAGGTAAGTAAATTAAAGTTATTTCAAATGACTTAAACAAAATTATATTAATAAGAAATATAACTTTTAATCATTAAGCTTTTGTTTTTAATTTTAATATATCTTTAACTCAATGGCAGAATCAATTATAAAATAAATCATTTAAATTATATTTAAGTACCGTAATTTCGTGCATATAGTCCGCGGACTATGTGTGTGTAAAAAAGCAAATTTTTTCACCCGCGGACTATACGGTGGTGCGGATTATCTGCTAGTTATTCACAGTTCAAATCCTCAAAATCAGAATTAAACATGCGAATACTACGAACTGCCGATTCTGACGATCAAATATAAACAAAAACAAAAGAATAAGACACAAAGAAAACATCGTATCGGTAGCAAACCATGGAGCATAAAGCAAAAGATCACTATTAGGATAGCACGCTGCTGAATATTCCTATACTGTTATTTTTTAAATTATGTTCGCAAAATATCGTCGAAGTTTTACTGCTGAGCAGTACTAATGACAAACTTTGAGATAATCTTCCAAAAAATATATCTCCTAGTGCTGAATCACATACAATCAGCCATACTGCATTTCTAGTAGGAAAGTAAAACTCACTCAATGACTCAACCATTCAACCGGGAATTCCGATAGAAAATGTAAACATCAACTTTAAAGGTTTCTTTTAATGTATAATTTTTAAAAAATGGTTTATTAATAACAAGTACTTCTTTTCTTTATACTATTTATTTTAATAGTGGGAATGCTTTAATATTTTCATATAAAACTACATAATAGTGATTTACTTGCTGTTTTCTTGGGGTTATATTTTTCTCCCGCGGTAGTGCGGACAATCTGATGATATTTAAAATAATTTTTACATAAAACTTCACCTGCGGACTATACGATGGTGCGGACTATGCGCGCGAAATTACGGTAGTAAATGAATTTAAATTTAAGTTTGAGAATCAACACGGAAAGGGAACAAATTTTAGAACAGTATCCTTGAAGTTGCGCACGGGACTGCGCTGCCGAAGGCAGTGGGGACCCGGTGTGAGTTTTTACCCGATCAGAAATGATTTTCTTTTTAGGAGGCACGAAGGGTCAGGGAAGGAATACGCGCGCGCACTGTACTGCACTGCCGAAGGCAGTGGGGACCCGGTGCGAGTTTTTACCCGATCAGAAATGATTTTTTTAGGGGGCACGTAGGGTCAGGGAAAGAATACGCGCGCACAGCGCGCACGCATCTGCGCTGCCGAAGGCAGTGGGGACCCGGTCCGACTTTTTAACCAATCAGAAATGATTTTTTTTTTTTTTTTAATTTCTTTTCTTAACACTAAAAGTTTCCGTTAGTGATTCATTTGAAACTACTGACCCGCTAGCGGGCGAAGCTCGCTAGTCTCCTTATACTATTACTAAAATTTGTACGCGTGTGTCTGTGTGTCTGTGAGAAACGGATTGAAACAGCAAAGGCACCGCCGCTAACGGTCGCACGGACTTCGAACAGGTATCGTCGGACAGAGAATTTATCGCAGATCTAAATTATCTAATTTGCTAAACGATGCGACCCTAATTAGCGGACATATTAATTAAAATGTCGACCATTGTCTAACGAAAAAACGATTCAAAATGGCATGCGATGATCATTTTCGACCGGGACCGCTTACCTCGAAAGAAAAAGCAAAGAGAGAAAATTTCGTGGGTTTTTGTAAAGCGATCCTGCTCGAACGGTTCGAGATATCGAAATACACCTCAAACAGCAGAAAGAGCATTTATTACCGATTCTTACGGTACAATTTTTTTTTTAAATACGGATTTTTTATATTTTTAAAAAAAGTTTTGAAAAGGGTCAAAAATATCTCTTTTTAGGGATCGTCTTTTTTGAAACGCCCTGTACGACCGAGTAACTCTTCCATTTCTTAACAACTGGTATATAAAGAAAGGCCATTTAATCTTCTTTCGAACCATATAAACATTTTTACAAAATACGGATTAGCGATCCATATTTTTAGATTTTACGAAACATCGATTTTTTCACAAAACATTTTATAACTCAAAAACGTTTAGAGATAAATCATTTTTTTTTTTTTCTTTCTCTTACCCATAAGGTAGAGAAAGTATTGTTTTTGGGTCAAATTTTCGAACGCGAGATTTTGTTATATTTACCCGTTTTGAGGTCCCCTGAATACGAAAATCATGTTTTTAGCAAATGGTCTGTGTGTATGTTTGTGTGTGTGTCTGTCTGTTATCAGCATATCTCAAAAACAAATTATGGCAGAAAGTTCAAACTTGGTATTCTAAATGTGTATCACATAGGGATGCTACAGTAAGCTTTTCGTGAAGATCAAGCAATTGGTTCGTGTACAGGGACAATCAAGAGAATTTTAATACATTACGTCTATGGGGGGAAATTGCAGGTAAGTAGAGTTTAACGTCTATAGATTGCACTAAACCAAATGAAACGAATATATACTTTTTGTAATAGAGATAGTTCACTGGGAAAAAAATTTTGTGTATGTAGGAGCCTCGCCTAACCCCCCCCCCCCCCGGGGGGAAAGTCCCCCCCTCGAGGGGAGTAAATTTTCATGATTGTATCTTTCAAAAGAGCTCGCTAATACCTTTAAAACGAATGGTTGAACAATCGATCTGCGATAATTTAAAACAAAGTTATCGATTTTTCTTACTTTTAACGAAAAAAAATCGTTTTTTTTTTTTTTTTTTTTTTTTTTTAATATTGAGAATACAATGGACTTTTTTTGGACATTTGGTGTTATACTACTTCTCTAATATGAAAATCGTCTGCATTATCATAAAAGATAATTTTTTTAAATAATAATTTTAATAAATTATTTTTTAAAAACAGAATTATTTTTTAATAACCGAAGTAAATTCTATATAAATGTAGGTGCATTAATGAAACGCGGGGTTGAGGGGGCGGTAGCCCCCTCACACAGAACTAATTATCATATAAAACTCTTCAGAAGCCTAATATGAATTGTTTAACACAGGTTTACATAACAGTACTCGTTATATTACCTCTTAATCTGCAACCTGTATTTATAGTAATAAATTTCAGGGTAAGGGAAAGTCGTGTGAGTGACACACCAGATTATTTGTATATAGATCTCGCTTTCATAATTCCCAAAAGATTGAGAGAAAATTTCAAAAACTGAATGAGTTATAAATTTTTTAATTTCACGCTCTAAACCATTGAAAATGCCTTACTTCATTCGAAAATGCATACCGTTATCAAATAGTGTATCAAAACCCATTGAATTGAATACGCGGTCTTCTTTCCGTACTGATTATCAGAATTCCATTGCCGTTTGTCGTTACCATGGGAACCACTTCAAGGAAGAGAAGAGGTTCATTTCTCGACGGAAGCGAAGAAAAAAAAAAAAAAAAGAAAAAGAAAAAAAGCAGCAATAAACATCCGGTATTTAATGAGGTCACGTGTTTTGGTTCTGCGATTAAAAATTGCAATATTCTAATACGCGTATTTCAATTTCTAATGACGATTAATTTATTTTTTATACATCATTCGAAAGATATTTTAAAGTTCTTTTATATTATTCAAGGTTTTCAACAGATTTACACGTTTTGAGGTGTCCTGAATTAGTTTTCTTTTGTATCTCAGCTACTAATTAAAATAATTTCATAAGTAATACATCATTAGAAAGCTTTTTTGAATTGGAATCGAACAGTGGAATACAGAAATTTGTACCGCCAGATGGCGCTGTAATATTTTCTAATTTCAATATTTCAATTTCTAATTATGATTAAATTATTTTTAATACATCATTCGAAAGATACTTTAAAGTTCTTTTAAATTGTCGAAAGTTTTCACCAGATTTACACTTTTTGAGGTGTCCTGATTAAGTTTTCTTTTGCATCTCAGCCAAATGAGTTAGATCGTTCAAAATTGGTATACGTAGGTTAATTAAGAAGGCCTGAAAGGGTGGAGAAGAAATAGGCGTGCACCGCGCGCGTATCATGCGCGCCTTAACATGTGCGCGCGCAGAGCGCACGGGACTGCGCTGCCGGTTCGATCCCAGGTCGCGCTCATCGCCCTAACCGTTCGGAGTTTTCCGCGGTTTCTTCCGAAACTCACGTAAATACGGGCTGTTTTTTTTTTTTTTTTTTTTTTTCTGAAATATCAGATTTAAATAAAAGTTTCGATTTTATCAGAATAAGAACCGTACGGAGTTTTCCGTGGTTTCTTACGAAACTCACGTAAATACGGGCTGTTTTTTTTTTTTTTTTTTTTTTTTTCTTTCTAAAATATCAGATTTAAATAAAAGTTTCGATTTTATCAGAATAAGATTATCAATCGCTCAAAAGGTGGCGCTGTGATCGGATTTTTTCTAAATTTTTAATATGGCAGTCGCTTAATTACAATTTTTAAGCTCAACCCAGTACGCAAATAAATCATTGGGTTAAAAAAAAAAAGTAAACATATATAAGTAAAAATAACTAACAGTGAAAAGTAATCTTTTTTTCAGCTATTAAAACTCATCACAATTTTTTTTTTTTTTTTTTTTTTTATTAGTTAAACTGAGTTTTTAATTTTTATTTGGCTAACAAGAAAAACTATTTTTGCCGTAGATAACAACAGACTGATATCTAATCTTCTCTAATCCAATAGTGGGAGGTTCCGGGTTCGATCCCAGGTCGCGCTCATCGCCCTAACCTTTCGGAGTTTTCCGTGGTTTCTTCCGGAACACACGTAAATACGGGCTAGGACTCTCATCGCCCTAACCGTTCGGAGTTTTCCGTGGTTTCTTCCGAAACTCACTTAAATACGGGCTGTTTATTTATTTATTTATTTTTTTTTCTTTCTAAAATATCAGATTTAAATAAAAGTTTCGATTTTATCAGAATAAGATTGATCAATCGCTCAAAAGGTGGCGCTGTGATCGGATTTTTTCTAAATTTTTAATATGGCAGTCGCTTAATTACAATTTTTAAGCTCAACCCAGTACGCAAATAAGTCATTGGGTTAAAAAAAAAAAGTAAACATATATAAGTAAAAATAACTAACAGTGAAAAGTAATCTTTTTTTCAGCTATGAAAACTCATCACATCTTTTTTTTTTTTTTTTAAATTAAATTGAGTTTTAAATTTTTATTTGGCTAACAAGAAAAACTATTTTTGCCGTAGATAACAACAGACTGATGTCTAATGTTCTCAAATCCAATAGTGGGAGGTTCCGGGTTCGATCCCAGGTGGCGCTCATCGCCCTAACCGTTCGGAATTTTCCGTAGTTTCTTCCGAAACACACATAAATACGGGCTAGGACTCCCTAGAAAGACCCCCACGGAAGGCATTCCACTGGGAGACATACTTTTCACCAGATTTACACATTTTGAGGTCTCCTGATTACGTTTTCTTTTGCATCTCAGCCAAATGAGTTAGATCGTTCAAAATTGGTATACGTAGGTTATTTAAGAGGGCCTGAAAGGGTGGAGAAGAAATAGGCGTGCACCGCGCGCGTATCCCTTAACTTGTGCTCGCGCAGAGCGCACGGGACTGCGCTGCCGAAGTCAGTGGGGACCCGTCCCGACTTTTTAACCAATGAGAATTGATTTTTTCGATTTTCTTCTCTAAAGAATAAATATTTGATTTGAGGAGGAATATGTACGCGCAGCGCGCGTATACATTCACACGTGCGAGCGCATGGGACTGCGCTTCCGAAGGAAGGGCAGACCCGGTATGAGTTTTTACCCGATCAGAAATGATTTTTTTAGGGGGCACGAAAGGTCAGGGAAGGAATAGGCGCGCGCAGCGCGTGCATATCTTAACTTGTGCGCGCACGGGACTGCGATGCTGAAGGCAGTAGGGACCCGGTCCGACTTTGTACCCGCTAAGAAATGATTTTTTAAATTTTCTTTTCTTAAGAATAAAAATTTGACTTGAGAAGGAATATGTGCGCGCAGCGCACGTATACCTTCACACGTGCGCGCACGGGTCTGCTCTGCCGAAGGCAGTGGGGACCCGGAGCGAGTTTTTACCCGATCAAAAATGATTTTTTTTAGGGGGCACGAAGGGTCAGGGAAGGAATACGCGCGCAGCGCGTGTATCCCTTAAGTTGTGCGCCCGCAGCGCGCACGGGATTGCGCTACCTACGGCAGTGGGAACCCGGGTCGACTTTTTACACAATCATAAATGATATATATTTTTTTTATTTCTTTTCTTAACACTAAAAGTTACTGTTAGTGATTCATTAATTTTAGTGATTCATTTGAAAATACTGACCCGCTAGCGGGCGAAGCTCGCTAGTTTTTAGCTAAAATTTGTGATAACATAAAACATGATTGTTTGACATCTTTACGATGAAAATATCCCTTAAGATGGACGTTTATGTAAAATTTTGCTCTATTCTGCCATGTTAAGAAATTCGTAAATTTCCAATAACTTACGAAATTTTTATATTGGAAAATCCATAGTCATTAATATTCATGCCAGTGTCCTAAATAATATTTCAAAAGTAGTCTGACATCTTTATGATGAAAATTTCTCTCAAAATTGACGTTTATGTGAAATTTTGCCCTATACTGCCATGTTAAGAAATTCGTAAATTTCCAATAACTTCCGAAATTTTCAAAGTAGCATATTTATAGTTTCTGATGTTCATTCCGGCATCAAAACTGATATTTTAAAACTGTCTGACGTTTTTACAGTAAAAAGTTTCCATTTAATGCACGTTTAAGTGAATTTTTGTCCTATTCTCCCATGTTAAGGAAATCGGAAATTTCTAATAACTTACGAAGTTTTTTAATTCGAATGTTGCAAATGAATAGGGTTCTTGCCAGTATCGAAAGTAATATTTTAAAACTGATCTGACCTCTCTGCGATCATTTGTTCGTGAGATATCGTGTAAACAGACTAACAAACTAACGGACTAACACACTGACAGACACCCTACAGACAGACACCATACAAATTTTGTCATTTTCGGATTCCTCACACCTGAAAACGTGTAAAAAAGTAAAAAAACCGAGGTCGAAAATTTTCACGATTACCTAAGTTCCCCATATCTATAGTATGATGGGGAACTAAAACTAGTTGGCATAGGTGGACTCTGCTCAGTTCCCCATCATATTTATGTTCTCATAAATTTCTAGTGGGAGACATATTATAATCATGTTAAAAGAAATGAATTTCCCAAAGCTTGATACATTGACAGAATGAAATCCCCGCCTAATAGGCTATCCACCGACCGTTCACTTCGATAGATTTATCTTATTCTAATCTATTAATTTATTTTATCTGGGTCAATTCTGTTGTTTAGTTTTCATGCTACTATTTCCAATGCAATAATCCTCAAAATTCATATTTATATGAAAAATTTACAATTTCGCTATGTTGATAAAATCATAAATTACGAATAACTTACGAAATTTTTCTATTAGAATATTTGTATTCAATCATGTTCAAACAAATATCATAAATGCAATTTTGAATTTGTCTAATGTATTTATGATCCTCAAAATGGAAGTTTATGCTCAATTTTGCTTTATTTTGCCATTTTAAGTAAATCATAAATTTCAAATAACTTACGAATTTTTTAAATTGGAAAAATCATAGTCTATGATATATTCATGCCAGTATCCAAAATAATATTTAAAAAGTGGTTTGACATCTTTACGATGAAAATATCTCTTAAAATTGACGTTTTTGTGAAATTTTGCCCTATACTGCCATGTTGCGAAATTCGTAAATTTCCAATAACTCGCGAAATTTTCAAAGTAGCATATTTATAGTTACTGATGTTCATTCCTTCATCGAAACTGATATTTTAAAACTGGTCCGACATTTTTACAGTAAAAAGTTTCCATTTAATGCCCGTTTAAATGAAATTTTGTCCTATTCTCCCATGTTAAGAAAATCGTAAATTTCTCATAACTTGCGAAGTTTTTTAATTCGAATGTTGTAAATGAATAGGGTTCTTGCCAGTATCGAAAGTAATATTTTAAAACTGATCTGACCTCTCTGCGATCATTTGTTCGTGAGATATCGTGTTAACAGACTAAGAAACTGACGGACGAAAGGACTAACACACTAACGGACTGACACATTAACAGACACCCTACAGACAGACACCATACAAATTTTGTCATTTTCGGATTCCTCACACCTGAAAATGTATAAAAATGTCAAAAAACCGAGGTCGAAATTTTTCACGATTACCTAAGTTCCCCATACCTATAGTATGATGGGGAACTAAAAATGTTGAACGTTTTTGTGAATTTCAGTGAGAAAATGCAAGAAAAGTAGGCGATAAAAAGAAACCAAAGCTCGGGAGGGTTGGGTATAGGGGGCCTGAAGCTGTCGTCGAGACTTAGCTATGTCTTACTTACCATGTGATTTGAATAATAACTTGTATATATTAATATATATGAGAATTTTTTTTTCTGTAACACACATCAACCATACCTTTCGAAAGATACTACTTTTAAATCCCTCCTCTTCTTAAAAATGGACTAAAAACGAACGATAAATGTTATGCTTTCATGTTAATAAATAGACAAATTTCATTTTAAATATTTCAGTAATTAGAACCATTCAGTAATTGATAAATTTAAATTAATAAAATAACCGAAATATTTTATATTTACAATGTTCTACTAATAATATAGATAGTACGTACCAATCCACATCTTTGCCTTTTTCATCCTTGCATCCAATTTCTGTTGTAGCACCCAGCCCAACATAAAGTGATAATACAATTAATATGTACATATTTTTTCATTTCGTGAGCATTTTAACATAAAACAAGCGAATGAATCTTATCTAATTTTACAGATTAGGTTACTGCTACTTATACTCGAAAAAGCGATAGAAATAAATACGAAAGAATAATACCATTGTTTGAGAAATAGCCTTTGTGTGTTTGATAATAAAAAGTTTTTCTTCTATTTATGAAACAAATACGTCATTTACCAGCTGCTTTGTTTTAAACAAGTGTTGCAATGACTTATGTTGAATAATTATTTTCAGCGATATACTTTATTTTAAATAATAGTGTAACAGCGTATTTTTTCACATAGTTTTCATTTTTACATAATATGCAGCAAGGTGATCAACTTGTTAGATTTTTTTTTTTTTTTTCAATTTTCTAAAAAAAAAAAAAAAAAAAAAAATCATCAAATGGCCTTGAATTTCAGATATGAAAAGAACATTTAGAAACTCGTGTTTTTCGCTATCGATTTAGTCCGGACTGCAATTACAAGATAACCCAGAAATTGTAGAAAAGCACAAATATTTTGGATCACCCTGTATCATAAAAAGTTACAAATGACTTATAACTGTAACACGTTGTTGCACTTACTATGTAAAATATTCGTTTTTTTTTTTTTTTTTTTTTTTTTTTTTTGACATTTTTTTCACTTTTCTAAAAAAATACTGCACCAAATGGCCTTGAACTTCAGACATGCAAAGAACATTTAGAAACTCGTGTTTTTCGCTATCGATTTAGTCCGGACTGCAATTACAAGATAACCCAGAAATTGTAGAAAAGCACAAATATTTTGGATCACCCTGTATCATAAAAAGTTACAAATGACTTATAACTGTAACACGTTGTTGCACTTACTATGTAAAATATTCGTAATTTTTTTTTTTTTTTTTGACATTTTTTTTCACTTTTCTAAAAAAATACTGTACCAAATGGCCTTGAACTTCAGACATGCAAAGAACATTTAGAAACTCGTGTTTTTCGCTATCGATTTAGTCCGGACTGCAATTACAAGATAACCCAGAAATTGTAGAAAAGCACAAATATTTTGGATCACCCTGTATCATAAAAAGTTACAAATGACTTATAACTGTAACACGTTGTTGCACTTACTATGTAAAATATTCGTAATTTTTTTTTGGACATTTTTTTCACTTTTCTAAAAAAAATACTGCACCAAATGGCCTTGAACTTCAGACATGCAAAGAACATTTAGAAACTCGTGTTTTTCGCTATCGATTTAGTCCGGACTGCAATTACAAGATAACCCAGAAATTGTAGAAAAGCACAAATATTCTGGATCACCCTGTATCATAAAAAGTTACAAATGACTTATAACTGTAACACGTTGTTGCACTTACTATGTAAAATATTCGTAATTTTTTTTTTTTTTTTTTTTTTGACATTTTTTTTCACTTTTCTAAAAAAATACTGCACCAAATGGCCTTGAACTTCAGACATGCAAAGAACATTTAGAAACTCGTGTTTTTCGCTATCGATTTAGTCCGGAGTGCAATTAGAAGATAACCCAGAAATTGTAGAAAAGCACAAATATTTTGGATCACCCTGTATCATAAAAAGTTACAAATGACTTATAACTGTAACACGTTGTTGCACTTACTATGTAAAATATTCGTAATTTTTTTTTGGACATTTTTTTCACTTTTCTAAAAAAAATACTGCACCAAATGGCCTTGAACTTCAGACATGCAAAGAACATTTAGAAACTCGTGTTTTTCGCTATCGATTTAGTCCGGACTGCAATTACAAGATAACCCAGAAATTGTAGAAAAGCACAAATATTCTGGATCACCCTGTATCATAAAAAGTTACAAATGACTTATAACTGTAACACGTTGTTGCACTTACTATGTAAAATATTCGTAATTTTTTTTTTTTTTTTGGACAATTTTTTCACTTTTCTAAAAAAATACTGCACCAAATGGCCTTGAACTTCAGACATGCAAAGAACATTTAGAAACTCGTGTTTTTCGCTATCGATTTAGTCCGGACTGCAATTACAAGATAATCCAGAAATTGTAGAAAAGCACAAATATTTTGGATCACCCTGTATCATAAAAAGTTACAAATGACTTATAACTGTAACACGTTGTTGCACTTACTATGTAAAATATTCGTAATTTTTTTTTTTTTTTTGGACAATTTTTTCACTTTTCTAAAAAAATACTGCACCAAATGGCCTTGAACTTCAGACATGCAAAGAACATTTAGAAACTCGTGTTTTTCGCTATCGATTTAGACCGGACTGCAATTACAAGATAATCCAGAAATTGTAGAAAAGCACAAATATTTTGGATCACCCTGTATCATAAAAAGTTACAAATGACTTATAACTGTAACACGTTGTTGCACTTACTATGTAAAATATTCGTAATTTTTTTCTGGACATTTTTCTCACTTTTCTAAAAAAATACTGCACCAAATGGCCTTGAACTTCAGACATGCAAAGAACATTTAGAAACTCGTGTTTTTCGCTATCGATTTAGTCCGGAGTGCAATTAGAAGATAACCCAGAAATTGTAGAAAAGCACAAATATTTTGGATCACCCTGTATCATAAAAAGCTACAAATGACTTATAACTTTAACGCGTTGTTGCACTTATTATGTAAAATATTTATAATTTTTTTTTCTCCAAAAATTATTATTATTTTTGGCAAGTTTTTTTATTGTAACATGAATGGATTTCCATAAAATTTTACAAAACTTACAGAAAAATTGACAAAATATTAAAGAAACGTTATTTTGAAACATAAAATTCTTACATGTAATAATCGCTAAGACGAGCATTTATGCCAAATATTTTTTTTTACTGCGCAAGCGCGAAAAATAGAAAAAATATTTATTATATAGGTTTAAAGCTATAGAAGAATATCGGTCAAAAGTTCATTTGAATACAATAAAAATTAAGCAAATTGTCAGCAAAAAAATGAGCTAGATTTTTGATATTTTCCAGGGTTGAAATTTCATAAGGGGTTCTTCACATGGCGCGTATGTAATTCAAAGTTTCAATTATTCTAACCACGTTGTAAAACTTTTTTTTTTTTTAATCTTTTTTGTTAAAAATCCTTTATGGGCTTGTAACGCTAACATATTTTTATTTATTTACTAAGATTTGTGAGTTCATAAGGGTTTTTTCAAAAGAAAAAAAAAAAAAAAAAAAAACTCTTGCAATGTGGCTGAAATAATTTGATCTTCAAATTAAATACGTGGTGAAAAACCCTTATGGTTGGTTGGTTGGATTTTTCCGTCTCACTCATTCTGCGCAATGGGCAATGAAAAACACTTATGAAATTTCAACGGTAAATATCTAAAATCTAGATCGTTCTTTTGCCGACAATTTGAGGCGAGACTCCTACATACGCAATTCTTTTTTTCCCAGTTGACTATTTCTATTACAAATAATTCTTTTAAATTTCATAATGATTATCAAAAAATAATTTGTTTATGCACATTTATACAATTTTGTCCTATATCACCATGTTAAAAATTTAGAAAAAGCGGGATGGCAACGCAAGCTGTTGGACAATTTTTACCAAAAGTTGATAGGCACTAATTTATGTCAATGTTTAACTGCATACCAATTTGTATGAAATTCTGTGCAGTAGTTACCTGAGATACAGTCGCCACAAAATTTGTCACACACAGACAGACAGACATACATTTTCTAAAAAGGGTCAAATCATGTTCTACACTCTCATAACGTGTAAATCCATCAAAAACCCGAGATCGGAAATTTTTACGAATCCAATACTTTCTTCTATTGAATATAGAAGAAATTAATAATAATAATAATAATCTAGTGTATTATTGATACTACTTTCTGTTAACCAATATTACTATAAGACGTATCATTATAGTCAAATAAGTCCGTATTTGAACATTTCTGGCCTACTTAGAGTAGGGATGAACGTAAGAAAGGCAGAAACAGATGAAAATAGTTGAAACTCAGGTTTAATTGATACATATTTTTACAAAATATTGAAATAAATGTTGTTCAAATAAATCTACTAAAATAAGCATATGGAATGAATGAACAATGAAGATAAAAACGGGAGTCCCCTGGTTCAGCATTCGTCATTCGTCAAACATGTAAGAAAATTATTAAATAAAACATTAAAAGGTTTAAAAAACAAATAAATCAATCAAATTACACAGAGAATTTTCGGCCATACCAATCTTTGGAAATTACTCAGGTCTGCAAAATCGTACTTTTTTTTAGGACTAAGGGCCTATTAGTGTCAATCTGGGATTTTTGCGTTGTCGATTTCGATAGCTGGATATTTCTCGAAATCTGAAATTTATCGAAAATATAATTGAATAATTTGAAAGCGATGTTATAATTTGAAAAAAAAAAAAAAGAAGAAGAAAAAAAAAAACTAATAGTCCTCCGTTCTAAACTAAATTCTGCTTTTGCCAGAATTTCATCAAAATCTTTTTTTTTATCATTATTATTATTATTATTATTGAAAGAAAAAGAAAAGAAACTTAATAATAATCGGTATCGTCACAAGCGATATCGAATAATTTTGAATTAGGAAATAAAAAGTGCGCGTGAAATAATATGAAATAAAAATAAGTAAAAAAATGAATTCAATGATTTAATGTTTTTGTTTTTCGGGGGCTGCTCATGCATATGAAAAATGCGTATTAAAACGAGTCGAAGAAGGAAGCGAAATAAGTATTGAGTCATATTGCGATAAGTAAGATATTTTATATGATACGATATATTAGACCTATCGTCCAGGGTTAGTAGGCATTTTCGTTGAAAGAAATAGTTTGTTCGTTCGGTGCAACTTGCACATTAGTCCCTTGAGGTGCAACTTTCACTTTAGTCCCGTCAGGTACAACTTGCACATTAGTCCCCTTTAATTTTTTTTTTTTTTTTTACATTGCTTTGGGTGTTTCTAATGTTTTGCTGCGTTGGATTCAGAAATACTCGTGTTTTCTTCCCATTACGTCGTAAGGGTTTTTCACAAAGTAAGGGTGAAGATCGGAAAAATTCACAAAGAGGCTATAACAAATTCGAAAATATTTATGCATAAAATACATTGAAATAGGCTATTATTTACACATTACCTTTGCTCACATAACCGAGATTTTCCAGGGAATAGCTTAAATGGGTGTTGAAAAAATGGAGTTTTAAGCTAAAAAAAAAAAAAAAAAAAAAAAAATCCCATTTTTTGTCAAAATTGCACGCGATAGAATGTTCTGAACAGGTTTTTCTTAATCAGCTTCCAAAATTACATCAGAAAACCGCATCACCTTAAAGAAAAAAATTTCATCGCAGATCTGTGTTAATCGGTTAATTTTCAATAACCTGAAAACCTGTGTATATTATCTATAAATCTCATACGCACTACGCAGTGTGCGTAAATTTAACGCAGTGAAAAATTTCATAACAAAACTTAAAGTACTCTGCTTTCCAACCACAGCTTTTATCCATATTCTTTTGTGTAACCTTGTAAACGAAGATTAATATTTTTCATAATTTATTCTATAGGAGACATGCTTTCTTACACATAAAAGATGCATCTTAATTTAATTTTGTTTAGTGCAGTCAAAAATTGTTAAAATGTACTCTGGAAAATTTTCGCCCCGTAGACTTAATTTATTTCAATTCTTCTGCATGTTCCTGAACAAGGACTCATTTTTCGATCACAGTAAAAATTTCAAATAAGAATTTGGAATACCAGATTCAGAAAATCTTTTTTTTTTTTTTTTTTTTTTTTTTTAAAGTTAGGCTAATAAGAGACATACAAACAGATACCCTGCAACCAATCTCTAAAAACCTGATTTTCGTATTCAAATGACTTCAAAATGTGTAATTAGAGCAAAAACTTTGTTTTAGAAATATTTGACCTTCAAACAATATTTCTCTGCCACATATGTAAAAGAAAGTAAAAACCTAACATTATTTACATGTTCTTATCTGTAACATCATTTCTTCAAACAAAACGTATTTTTTATTAGAGTATTGTTTTAGGTAGGATTCCGCGTAATCTGAGAGTCCATTAAAATGTTGCAGTATTTATTTTAAGAAAATTCTAGAAGATAAGGAACATGCAAGAGGCTAAGGTTACTATTATGCATTATATTACAGCATTATACATCACACAAATATTTCTTAAAAGGAGAAATGGAAAAAACACATTTATTTATGCATCAAACGAGATAAGATACTTTTGCACACTTATGTTTTAAACTAGTTGGCATAGGTGGACTCTGCTCAGTTCCCCATCATTATGTTCTCATAAATTTCTTGTACAGCACATATTATATACATGTTAAGAGAAATGAATTTGACCAAACGCTTGACACAGTGACAGAACGAAATCCTCGCCTAATAGGCTACTCACCATTCAGTTCGATATCCCATTCTAATCTATTAATTTATTTTATTGGAATCAATTTCGTAGTTTATTTTCATGCTACTATTTCCAATGCAACTTTCCCAAAAATGCGTATTCACATGAAATATCGCCCCATTTTGCTATGTTGATAAAATCTTAAATTCCGAATAACTTACGAAATTTTCCTATTAGAATATTTGTAGTCATGTTCATATTACAGCATTATACATCACACAAATATTTCTCAAAAGGAGAAATGGAAAAAACCCGTTTATTTATTCATCAAACGAGATAAGATACCTTTGCACACTTTTGTTTTAAAAAAGGGGGGTCTTTATTCAGAATCAGATTAAAAATTACACATCAAACGCAAAGTTTTCTCGCTACAACTATTGCAGTATCATCTGGTGTTAAAATAAAACAAAATAAAATAACATAAAAGTTGTGCACAATCAGATTTATATATGCTACAGTATCAATGTGGTTGAACTAATTTTGTTAACTTTGACAACATTAATACTATATCGCATGAAAAACCTGATTATACGCAACTTTTCTGTTTTAACAGTTGATAAAGGTTATTTGCCATGTAATTTTTAACCTTTTAATTTTGCATAAAGACCTCTTTTAAACTTACATTTGCAAAAGTGTTTTATGTAGATTACTACAGCAGAATTCAAATGAATTACTACGTTCTAAACGCTAAGTCCAGAGCAGATTAGGAGGTCACGGTAGCCCAATTGGTAGAGCGCCGAGCTTGTAATTGGAAAATTGCAGGTTCGATACTCGAGTCGGCCAAAGACCGCCGTGTACACTAATGGTGGCTGGTGCGCGTAAAATCCGTGGTGGCTCGTGCACGTAAAATCCGTGGTGGCTGGTGCACGTAAAATCCAATATACTATGTAGAGCAAAATACTCAATCACCCTACATCATTTTTTTCTTTTGTTTATTTAACAATTTCTCTTACTTTAATATACAGGGTGATTAGAAAAAAACTACCCCGATATATGAGACCATAGCTACCGTACCGTTCCGAGAAACTGAATAAGAATTTGGTGGAAGGTATTTTGAGGTATGCGCTCAAAAATTATATTAAAAACAACAGTTAAACTCTAACAGTTACGGTTACAGTAATAAAATTTCGAAAATTTCAAATGACAACACCTACTTTTTTTTATTGAAATGTAATCTCCATAGAAAAAAACCATAAATAGCGTTGAAACGGTACCTTTAGCATGAAAATCACCAACGCTAGGCATACTAAGAAAAAAAGAGAAAACAGCTGTGATGTGCCTACCAGAGCACGACTTACATTTTCTTAATGACGTCACATTTCACGCTGAGTCTTCGGCTGTCACTAAAGTTTACTAATTCTGCTTCAAAACGAGAAGAATAGACCACGGTATCCTTAATTTCATGTAGGTCTACTGAATAAAGGTTTTAATTTCGTTATTAGTTGGAAGACACCGTAATGAGTGACGTCATCACACTAAGTGAAAGATAAGGCATTGTGAAATGCGTGATGTGTATTTTGCTTTCTTAATCTATGAACAATATGCCGCTTACTGGGAAACATCATTATCATCATCAAAATCGGTTTTGATTGCCATTTTACAATGCCTTGTTTTTCACGTACTGTGATGACGTCATCATGTTCATGACAGCATCTTACGACTAAAAACGAAATCAAAGCCTTTATTCAGTAGCCTTACACGAAATTAAGGATACCTTTGTCTCTTCTTTTCGTTTCGAAGCAGAATCAGTAGACTTTAGTCTGAACCAAAGTCTCAGTGTGAAATGTGACGTCATTAAAAAAATGAAAGTGGTGCTCTGGTCTGGTAGGCACGTAACAGTCGTTTTTTTTTTTCCTTTTTTTTTTGTTATCCTGCTAGCGCTGCCGATTTTCGTGCTAGAGTTACCATTTCAACGCTATTTATGGTTTTTTGCTATGGAGATTCCATTTCAATAAAAAAAAGTAGGTGTTGCCATTTGAAATTTTCGAAATTTTCTCACTGCAACCGTAACTGTAAGAGTTTAACTGTTGTTTTTTATATAATTCTTGAGCGCATACCTCAAAATACCTTCCACCAAATTTTTATTCAGTTTCTCGGAACGGTATGGTAGCTATGATCTCATATATCGGAGTAGTTTTTTTCTAATCACCCTGTATTTATATAACCATTAATGACTTAATGTTTGGAAAGTCGAGTGGAGTAACTACAGATTTTTTAATTATAACACGCAGGGTATTAGACCCAATACAAAGCCATTTTTAGAAAACTTGACATACTACATTAGACATAGCGCACTGCAATCAGGATGCAAAAATGTTAAAGCCATACAAAATATGAACATTTTTACTAAATGTTCATATTTCATTCATTTTTAACTACGCGTGCAAGATTTAAAAGAAAATTTCGTTTGCATAATTGAATAGCCTAGAGTGTTAAGCTACTTATATGAAAACCCCAAATAAATATCGTGTAAATTAAAAAAGTTATGAGAGATAGAATGAACAGAATTTTAGATATCTCAAAATAAAAGCTAAACTATAAGCGGGTTTTACTCTCATTTTTATTTTGATTCAATCAATGACAGTACAATTTTCGATGCTTGTAAATAAATATTGATAAAACCACCCTACCATCTTCGTTTTTTAAGCTATTGTATAGCTTTTATCGCGGGCTTTGAGCGCGGCGACCGAATCAAAAAATTCCGTAACGAAAAAAAAAACCTAACACAGTTCGGCAGACTTCGGTAGACTTCGGCTGTACGAAGCTCGCACGGATCGAGACGAGCTGCTCCGAAATCGGAAGAATACGTAAGCAGCTGTTTGTGAGAAAGTATATAGGTGTATAGGTAGGTATCTATTATTTATGTACAACAGTGAATAACTGTACGGGTAAAATTTGTGTATAAAGTAGATCAGATAAAACTTGAATATCCCCATTCGACTTGCAGGCCTTTAAAACCTATTAAATACCTTTTCTCTATTAAAATTTGTTTTCTTATCGGTCACCACGCTCAAAAAGTGTAACTTGAATTAATATCAAAGAAAAAACTTAAATATCCCCATTCGACTTGCAGGCCTTTAAAACCTATTAAATACCTTTTGTCTATTAAAATTTGTTTTCTTATCATTATTGTTATCTTATCATTATTATTATCTTATTCATTAATATCAAAGAAAAACCTTGAATATCCCCATTCGACTTGCAGGCCTTTAAAACCTATTAAATACCTTTTCTCTATTAAAATTTATTTTCTTATCATTATTGCTATCTTATCATTATTATTATCTTATTCATTAATATCAAAGAAAAACCTTGAATATCCCCATTCGACTTGCAGGCCTTTAAAACCTATTAAATACCTTTTCTCTATTAAAATTTGTTTTATATCGGTCACCACGCTCAAAAAGTGTAACTTGAATTAATATCAAAGAAAAAACTTGAATATCCCCATTCGACTTGCAGGCCTTTAAAACCTATTAAATACCTTTTCTCTATTAAAATTTGTTTTCTTATCGGTCACCACGCTCAAAAAGTGTAACTTGAATTAATATCAAAGAAAAAACTTGAATATCCCCATTCGACTTGCAGGCTTTTAAAACCTATTAAAATACCTTTTCTCTATTAAAATTTGTTTTCTTATCATTATTGTTATCTTATTCATTAATATCAAAGAAAAAACTTGAATATCCCCATTCGACTTGCAGACCTTTAAAAACTATTAAATACCTTTTCTCTATTAAAATACGTTTTCTTATCGGTCACCACGCTCAAAAAGTGTAACTTGAATTAATATAAAAAAAAAAACTTGAATATCCCCATTCGACTTGCAGGCCTTTAAAACCTATTAATTACCTTTTCTCTATTAAAATTTGTTTTCTTATCGGTCACCACGCTCAAAAAGTGTAACTTGAATTAATATCAAAGAAAAAACTTGAATATCCCCATTCGACTTGCAGGCCTTTAAAACCTATTAAAATACCTTTTTTCTATTAAAATTTGTTTTCTTATCATTATTGTTATCTTATCATTATTGTTATCTTATTCATTAATATCAAAGAAAAAACTTGAATATCCCCATTCGACTTGCAGGCCTTTAAAACCTATTAAATACCTTTTCTCTATTAAAATTTGTTTTCTAATCGGTCACCACGCTCAAAAAGTGTAACTTGAATTAATATGAAAGAAAAAACTTGAATATCCCCATTCGACTTGCAGGCCTTTAAAACCTATTAAATACCTTTTCTCTATTAAAATTCGTTTTCTTATCGGTCACCACGCTCAAAAAGTGTAACTTGAATTAATATCAAAGAAAAAATTTGAATATCCCCATTCGACTTGCAGGCCTTTAAAACCTATTAAATACCTTTTCTCTATTAAAATTTGTTTTCTTATCGGTCACCACGCTCAAAAAGTGTAACTTGAATTAATATCAAAGAAAAAACTTGAATATCCCCATTCGACTTGCAGGCCTTTAAAACCTATTAAAATACCTTTTCTCTATTAAAATTTGTTTTCTTATCATTATTGTTATCTTATTCATTAATATCACAGAAAATCCTTGAATATCCCCATTCGACTTCCAGGCCTTTAAAACCTATTAAATACCTTTTCTCTATTAAAATTTGTTTTCTTATCGGTCACCACGCTCAAAAAATGTAACTTGAATTAACATCAAAGAAAAAACTTGAATATCCCCATTCGACTTGCAGGCCTTTAAAACCTATTAAATACCTTTTCTCTATTAAAATTTGTTTTCTTATCGGTCACCACGCTCAAAAAGTGTAACTTGAATTAATATCAAAGAAAAAACTTGAATATCCCCATTCGATTTGCAGGCCTTTAAAACCTATTAACTACCTTTTCTCTATTAAAATTTGTTTTCTTATCATTATTGTTATCTTATCATTATTGTTATCTTATTCATTAATATCAAAGAAAAAACTTGAATATCCCCATTCGACTTGCAGGTCTTTAAAACCTATTAAATACCTTTTCTCTATTAAAATTTGTTTTCTTATCGGTCACCCCGCTCAAAAAGTGTAACTTGAATTAATATCAAAGAAAAAACTTGAATATCCCCATTCGACTTGCAGGCCTTTAAAACCTATTAAATTCCTTTTCTCTATTAAAATTTGTTTTCTTATCGGTCACCACGCTCAAAAAGTGTAACTTGAATTAATATCAAAGAAAAAACTTGAATATCCCCATTCGACTTGCAGGCCTTTAAAACCTATTAAAATACCTTTTCTCTATTAAAATTTGTTTTCTTATCATTATTATTATCTTATTCATTAATATCAAAGAAAAAACTTGCATATCCCCATTCTACTTGCAGACCTTTAAAACCTATTAAATTCCTTTTCTCTATTAAAATTTGTTTTCTTATCGGTCACCACGCTCAAAAAGTGTAACTTGAATTAATATCAAAGAAAAAACTTGAATATCCCCATTCGACTTGCAGGCCTTTAAAACCTATTAAATTCCTTTTCTCTATTAAAATTTGTTTTCTTATCGGTCACCACGCTCAAAAAGTGTAACTTGAAATTATATCAAAGAAAAAACTTGAATATCCCCATTCGACTCGCAGGCCTTTAAAAACCTATTAAAATACCTTTTCTCAAAAAATAGAGAGAAAAAAATACTGCATAAATAAATTAAATAAATAATTATAATTGCATAAGTTGATAAAAAATGCTATGCAATAGCTTTACCGCGGCAGTCCTCGAGTGCCACACGTATTTTTTTTTTTTTTTCTTCTTTTTACTTTCTTCTATATGTAATCCGCGTTTGTAATGATCGATAGATGGCGCTCTCTGAACTGCAGTTGTTAGTAAATATAACAGCCACGTGTATTTATTATTCTTCTTTCTCCGCCATTACATCATGGAAAATCGATTGCATAATATGATGATAATTTCACCTTAGCCCACCAGAGGGCGAGCATTTCATTACAATCGCGGATATAGAGAAAGTATTGGATTCGCGAAAATTTTCGAACTCCACTTTTTGATGGATTTACATGTTTTGGGATGTGGAGAACACGAATTAATAGTTTTTAGAAAATGTCTGTCTGTCTGTCTGTATCATTTTTTTTGTGGACGCTGTATCTCACGAACCAATGAATGAAATTTAACCAAACTTGGTATTTAGTTGGTCCCCGACATAAACTGGTGCTGATTATATTTGGGGATCAATAGCTCAACAGGTGGCGCTGTGATAGCATTTTATCTAAATTTTTAACATATGGCAGTATAGGGCAAAAATTCGTATAAATGTGCATAATAAGAGTTATTTTACACTTGTGATTGTAAAATTAATATGAATTATTGATAATAGTAGTACGTAACTAGGAAAAAAATTTTGTGCATGGGGGGGGGGGACATCGCTTCCCCCCCCTGGGGGGAGTACCCCCCCGAGGGGGGGTAAATTTTGAAGATGGGTATCATTCGAAAGATCTCGTCAATACCTTTAAAACGAATGGCTGAACCATAAATCTGTGATAATTTAAAACAAAGTTATCGATTTTTTTTACTTTTAACGAAAAAAAACTTAGAATTTTTTTTTTTTTTTAAGAAATTTTACCAAACTTGGTATTTAGTTGGTCCCCGACATAAACTGGTGCTGATTATATTTGGGGATCAATAGCTCAACAGGTGGTGCTGTGATAGCATTTTATCTAAATTTTTAACATGGCAGTATAGGACAAAAATTCGTATAAATGTGCATAATAAGAGTTATTTTACACTTGTGATTGTAAAATTAATATGAATTATTGATAATAGTAGTACGTAACTAGGAAAAAAATTTTGTGCATGGGGGGGGACATCGCTTCCCCCCTGGGGGGAGTACTCCCCGGGGGGGGGGGGTAAATTTTGAAGATGGGTATCATTCGAAAGATCTCGTCAATACCTTTAAAACGAATGGTTGAATTATAAATCTATGATAATTTAAAACAAAGTTATCGATTTTTTTTAGTTTTAACAAAAAAAAAAAAAAAATTCGTAATTATTTTTTTTTTTAAAATATTGTTACTGATTGAATATGTATAGGAAAATATAGAAGAAAGTCTTGTGGTGGCCACAATATACTAGTTTTCTTTGAGAGGAACTAAAATTCTGTTCATTCTATCTCTCATAATTTTTTGAATTTACGGGATATTTGTTTGGGGTTTTCATATAAGTAGCTCAATTCTTCTGGTTATTAAATTATGCATTTTTTTTTTTTTTTTTTAAGCTTGCACATGCGCAGTTAAAAATTATTTTTTGCATTCTGATCGCAGTATGCTGTATCTAATGTAGTACGCATAGTTTACAAAAATTGCTTTGCACTGGGTCTCTAAGTATTATAATTTAAAAAGTGGTAATTTTATTTGCAATTTTTTTAAAGAAACCGAAAAGAATATCTCCTTGAATGTAAGTGGTAGCTTCATAAAAATTTTTACAGATAATTAAAAGAATTTTCATAATCACATGCTACAACGAAAAACCATTTCAAGTATTATATTTTACAGGGTAATCCAAAACATTTTGATTTTCGTCTAATTTTTACTGATCCCTTTTTTCTCTTCTGGATAAAACTTTTGCTGAAATATGTGAAGTATGTTCTTTATACTCCTAAAGTTTTAAGATAATTTCTAAAGAATATTTCTAGATATTTAACGAAACATGTAAGTTATTTAAAGTGTCCAAATATTTATTGGTAGATAGTGTAATACCTATTTATGCAATTCCTTTATTAATATATTAAAATCACACAATCAACTGATTGGGAAGAAAATCATATTTATTGAAGTTTATGAGTGAGTAATGTCCACCGGTTGTCGGCCTGGATAGCTCAATTGGTAAAGCCTTGACCTTGTGTCAATGATCTGGGGTTCGTCTTCCGGTCCAGGCATTATTTTCACTCAGTCGGAAAAATAAATTTCAATTCCATTATTGTTGACTATACATGAATTTTCTCTTGAGAGATAACTACCATTTGATTACCTTTTTCGAGACATCTATATGTAATGTACGCATGTGTATCTTGCATTTAGTTATGTGATATACACATATATCGTTGAAAGTTTTTATATAGAAATTCAAGCAGAAAAAATCCGACGTGCGAGCGTTCAGAATTTCCCCCCAGACAGTTTCAGAAATGTGCTATACCCCGTCTGCCATGTGGTTTAAAAAAATAACGCATTTTTTGTTCCTGATCGAGAAAGAATTGCACAGTTATTTCCTTTTGTATTATGGCACAAGTTTAGGAGAAAACAACCTGTAAACTGAAGAACAATAATAAACCGAATATATATAACCATAATCAATAAAACTATTGTGTATGATCATCCACATTTATTTATTCATTATTAAAATGCAAAACTAAAGAATATTAAAACAAAAAATACAAGAGCGGACAATATTTAATCTCGCCGACAGCCGTGGTCCATGTTATTCTATGGGAAAATTTGTTTTCGTAATTATTCATTACCTAATCAATATTTTTCAATTCTGTTTCCACATTTAGAAAATTCATAAGTGTAAAATTAGTAATTATTTTCCAAAAATTGATTTTTTACTTTCTTCTATGTATATATTGGATTCGTGAAAATTTTCGAACTCCAGTTTTCGATGGATATTTACACGTTTTGGGATATCCTGAACACGATTTGACTGTTTTTAGAAAATGTCTGTCTGTCAGTCTCTGTGTATGTGTATCACAAATTTTGTGGACGCTGTATCCCACGAACCAATGAACGAAATTTAACCAAACTTGGTATTTAGTTGAACCCTGACATAAACTGGTGCTGATTAGATTTGTGGAACAATCGTTCAACACGTGACGCTGTGATCGCATTTTTTTCTAAATTTTTAACACGTCAATATAGGACAAAATTTCGTATAAATGTACATAATGAGAGTTATTTTAAACTTGTGATTGTAAAATTCATATGAATTATTGATAATAGTAGGTTAACTAGGGTAAAAAAACTGTGCATGTGGGAGTATCGCTCCCCCCTGGGGGGAGTAAATTTTCAATATAGGCATCTTTCGGAAGGATTCGTCAATACCTTTAAAACGAATGATTGAACTATAGATCTGTGATAATTTAAAACAAAGTTATAGATATTTTTATCTTTTAGCGAAAAAACTTAGAAAAAAAAATCGTATTTCTTCTGATAATTGCAAAATATAGACTTTCGGCATTTAGTGATAATATAATTCTGTCAAATAAAAATCGTCTGCATTTATAATGGAAAATAATTTGATAATTTAATAAATAATTTGTATTGAATAAATTTTGTGTAAAATTATATAGAAGAAAGTCATGTGGTGACCACATCATACTAGTTTAATCTTTAGTATTCTCTTTTGCGACTAAAAAATGAGAAAAATGCACTTTGTGAAAAATCGCAGTTTTGAACTCAAAATTAAAATGCAAAAATTTTAGAAAATGAATTTTGCGAAAATGAATGCTCAATGAACGATTATGAATTTTCTGATTGTGAAAACAGAACTGAAAAATATACATTAGGTAATGAGTAATTGTGGAAATTTTTTTCTCATAAAATAACATTGGCCCCTCTTAAATCCAAATCTGCCCTTAAAAAATTGTAGTACCCTTTTGTTAACATAGAGAAAACCCTGCATTTGTTTATCACGTGTTTCCAAACAAAGCTATTTTATTTCTTGAAAAAAAAAAAAAAGAAGAAGAAGAAGAACAGCATAAATTCCTTTTTTAGCAAAGAACCATTTAAAAAGAGATAATCTTAACATAATTTATTTACACTTTGCAAAAATTTTACAATGATTTGTTGCCTGTAAAACTGTATGTGCTATAACTTTTATTTTTTATCATACTATATTTCTTGGAGAATTTTCTTCTACTTCAGCTGATTCTTCAGTTCCTTTAGAAGATACATCACTAGCTTCCTCACCAGCGTCTGTTTATTAAAGGAAAATATAATTCTTATTACTTAGAAATACAACAATCAAGATAGTAAAATCAAAAGATAGATACATAATATCTGGTGTGGCACTCACACTGCTTTCTTTTACCTTCCATTACTATTGATATATGATAACGTTTATATACAGTTTAACGTACAATACAAGAAATCTGTATTTGAACATTTACGCTAAACAAAGCTCAAAAATTGAGTTAGAAACAATTTCATTACTTTCTTCTATAATTCAATAGAAGAAAGCATTGGTTTCATAAAAATTTTCGACCTCGGGTTTTCGATGGATTCACACGTTTTTAGAGAGCTAGAGCGCTATTAGATTATTTTTAGAAAATGTCTGTCTGTGTGTGACAAAATTTTGTAGGGACTGTATCTCAACAACTACTGCACAGAATTTCATACAAATCGATATGTGGTTTCACTTTGATATAAATTAATGCCTATCAACTTTTAGTGAAAATCGTCCAACAGGTGTCGTTGCCATCCCGCTTTTTCTAAATTTTTATCATGGCGGTATAAGAAAATATTTCGTATGAATGTGCACCAAGAGAATAATTTTTTGAGAATTATTATGAAATTATAATGAATTATTTATAATAGTAATAGTGAACTGGATTTTCTTTTCTTTCTTTCTTTTTTTTTTTTCGTGTGTATGTATGAGCATTGCAAGAAATCCCCTCCCAAGAAGCAGAGGGGGATTTTCATTATGGGTATCTTTCAAAAGAGCTCGTCAGTACTTTCAAAACGAATGGTTCAACCATTGATTTGTGATTATTTAAAATAAAATTATCGATTTCTTTTTCATTTTTAACAAATAATAATAAAAATAAATAAATAAAAATAAATAAAACCGCATTTTTTAAAGATGTCATATAGAAAATAAAATTGACTTTCTTTGAGTATATAATGTTATACTTCTCCAGAATGAATATCGTCTGCTTTTAATAAATGATAATTTTAAAAAATAATTTGCTTTGAGTGAATTTGTACAGGAAAATATAGAAGAAAGTCATGTGGTGGCCACAACGTATTAATTTGGAATACTTTTCGGTATGAGGGTACCCTCAACCGAATTCGGTCCCTCTCAACCCCTTGTTTGAATATTTTAGCTTCTTTCATAAACATTAAAATCTGTTTAAAAAAAATAAAAATAATAAATAATAAATAAAAATTATATTTAAGAATTACCCCCCCCCCTTCCCAAAAGCAGTCTTTCAAATTGATTCGACTATTACGCACAAAACAGTGTACTTAAATTTAGCGCAGCAAATAAACAAACATACACACAAAAGGGGAAATCCTAACACAACATCATATGAACTTTGAACCATTCCTAAATGTAGCTCTGACAGATTATAAATATTTTGTGTGACCCCTGTAAGAACAAAGGACAAATGCCTTACATACCATACTCTATATGAAACATACTTTTGATAAAAAATATATGTTGACTTCATCCTGTTTAATGAAATCTAAAGATGTTAAACTGTAACTGCCTGCGATTTCGAGCATTGATGCAATGTACTGGAATACTTCTGCATGTCCCTGTACCAGGGGTGCAAGAGTTTCCGTCTCAAGACGAAAAACTTACACCAATGAATTTTTATCAATAATTTTTTTCATATTTGTGCTTTAATTTATTGTGATTGAGCATGATAAAAATTACTGATGAAGAATGTTGGTGAGAGTCTTATTTTGAGAATGAAACTCTTGCACCCCTGCCCTGTACCATTTGTTCGATCTCAATGAAAATTTCGAGTAGCATCCCCATAAAATACATATTTAGAATACCAAATATGTATTTCCCACCAGTATTTGTACTTGAAATATGCTGATTGCACACACAGATAGACACGCATACACAGACCAACCAAAAAAGCCTGATATTCGAATTCAGTAACCTGAAAACATGTAAATATATCGAAAGTTCAGTTTCTAAAATTTGACCTCCTAGTAGTGGTACTTTTTGTATTATAATACTGATCAGAAAAAGTAACGAGAAAGTGATAATATATATATATATATATATATATACACAGTATAACACCTTTAATCCGGAATCGTCGGGACCTCGCCGATTCCGAATTACGGAAATTTCCGAATTATAGATCTTTTTTTTTTTCAGAACTTGAATCTTGGATGCAATTAAGTTACTAAAATATAATATATGAATGTTTGTTAAAAAAAAAAAAAAAAAAAAAACAGAGAGAGAGAGAGAGAGAAGCATCGATTATCGTGTAATAAATTATCGATTCTTTTTTTAGTCAAATAATACTAACAATTTTATTTATTTGAAATATTAAAAGTAAATACATCACAAAAAAATAGCTTCCTTTTGTATGGTGGTACCATCTTTCTTTACTTTGGAGAAATAACTTTTCTAATAAATAAATTATATAATTTTGTGATTTTAAATTATATATAATGTAATAAAAGAATAAATAATATAAATCCTGAGAATCAAAGCTATATTATTTTTTAAAAAAATTTAATTTTTTAAACAGTTTATGACAAGTAAATTAATTTTATTATTATTATTATTATCATACAAATTAATGGCAGTGTAAAAGATTTAATGTTTACAACATTATTTCATTAAAAAAAAAAAAAAAATGGTATTAAATATTATGTATTTCAATTTCACATTGAATATGGGTATTTCCATTTTTTTTTTTTTTTTCTTGTTTTATGCAGTATTAATTTTCCTATTCAGTGAAAGGTAAAGAAGCGAATATAGAGAAGTTTCATATGACGTCAGAGTGACGTAGATGGAGGACAGTCAACTCCACGTGGGAATAAATAGAAGCCATTTTTAGCACAGTAAGCAAATAGCAGTTGAAAACAGCTCATATCACCATGACAACGGCGCATGGCAACCAATGTCGGAGGACAAGCTGTCCACGTTGCCATGCTGTTATCAGCTGTTTGCAACTGCTCTATCAGCAATTCCTATTCAGCGAAAGGCAGAGCGCCGCAGGGGTTAATAGGTGAAGCGAATCGGGGGCAGGCGAAGCTTTCCTCGGGGGTTAGTGATCGGAGCGAGCAGGGGGCAGAGCCCCCTAGTAATGTTGAAAAAAAAAAATTATAAATGATTAATGCAAACATATATATATTACTAAATATTCAAATCAGAATTTGTATTAAAAAAAATAAGAAAATACAGAAAATTATTAAAATTAAATTAATTGATTAAAAAAAAATATTGAAATAATTTTCAAATGTAAATGAAAATTTCTTTAGCATGTCTAAAAATGACAACAGTTTCATTTTTGGTTTGTAAGAACAATCAAATTTTCTAAAACGGAATTATTTTTTTAGTAGCACTATCTGTAGTCATTCATCAAAACGAAAAACAAAAAAGGAGAATTTTGGTTTTTAAAGTCCGGATTATGGCTATCCGAATTACAGAAGTCCGAATTAAAGGTGTTATACTATATCTTTGGCAGCTTTTAATTCAGTGCTAGAAACTTTTAGCTTCTCACATCATACAATGACTGTTTTTGCCGACTCTTTGAAGAAAAGTGTTTTAAATATTATATAAAAATGGTGAAATCACAAATTTGTTTTATTGTTTTTTTTTTTTTTTCGTTCGTAGTAAGTGTTTAATTTCTGTAAACATTTATGGAAAGTAACAATCGGTCAGATCGATTTCTAAAAGTCCTTAAACCTTAATTTTTATCAAATATAGTCAAACCCGTTTCTTTTCAGTAACTTTTGGTCTACAAATTCGTAATAATTCTGTTTGTTTTACACAATGGTAACAGTTTTGACAGACTGAAATAGGCCATTCAATTAAATATGTATATTTACTTATTATTATTAATACATTGTATTATAATGCTGATGCGTTATTCATGAATATTACAGTGATAGTAATTGCTGACTTTTTATGTAATTCTACGATATCTATAATAGAGTATATAGAAATAATAGAGATTTATGAGTTTAATATTTGCATTGCGATGATTACAACCTGTCAGATCGATTTCTAATTCCGAAAAATTCTCCATCCTTGCTTTTCATGAAATAGTTAAAGCCATTTACTTCCTTTGAAGTTTTCTCGCAGATATAGAATGGGTTATTGGTAAAAAATATTTTCGCGAAAATTGTATCAATTTCTATGCAAACAGAGAAAATAATCTGGTAAGTCACTCACACGACTTTCTCTTACCCTGAAATTTAATACTATAAATACAGGTTGCAGATTAAGAGGTAAGATAACAAGTACTGTCGTTAAAGATCTTAACGACGTTATATAAAATTTATCATTCAAAACCATGTCGCTACTTTGGCGACGCATTTTAAATATCTCTTTTCAAAATAGTTATTATAGACATTTTCAGAATATTAAATTTAAATAAGGTAAATATCTTACCTTATCGGTCCAGAGTCGAGGGGACTGCCGGCCACTGTAGGTTCATTCATATTCATTGGTGTCGATTGAAGTCTTAAAACGAAATTAATAGGATATCATTTTGAGACATACATTTATTACATACTACAAAGACGAACACGAAGAACACACACTGAGGAGAAAAGAAGAAACAGAACATTGATATTGGCGCGCAGCGCCATCTACAGGTTTTAGATTAGACCAATAAATAACACATTGGCCCCCGGATGAACATTAACTTTATGTTCATTTTCCCATTGTAATTATATCCAATATTTCTATATCTAATATTTTTCTAATTGTAAGTCCACACAAATGTCATAGTTTATAATGAAAGTTTTTAAAGTTTGTTTAGTCTCTTTCAAAAATTTCAACTGGATAAATCAACTGGAAAGGACGTCTAAATGTACCTGTAGCAGTTTTTATCTCACAAGATCGAACCTTTCCATCTCTACCGGGAAACACTTGAGTGACTACTCCTAATTTCCACAGGTATCTTGGCAACTTAGCATCGTGGATTAAAACAACATCGTGTGGCGAATATTCACGAATACTGGAGTGTCGACTTGTCATGGCGTTTTTGAGCTGAAGAAGGTATTCCTTCTTCCATCTTGACCAGAACTGGTACAATATTCTTTCTTTTTGATTAAAACGTTTCACATATGTTGCTGAAGTTCCAGGAAGCACATGTGGTTTCATATGCACGATAGGTAGGGTAGTAAGTCGCTGACCTACCAAGAAGTGTGCTGGCGTAATTGGAGAAGGTTTTCCTGAGTCTGCATAGACATATGTAATGGGTCGCGAATTAATTGAACTTTCAATTTCACATATAACTGTATGTAGTTGTGTGTGTGTTAAAGTGGTTTTGCCAACCACCTTTCTTAAGGCAGATTTTACAGATCGCACCATTCTTTCATAGAAACCTCCCCACCATGGCGACATTTCCATGATATATTTCCATATTATTTTATTACTACTATAGTAATCTCTAACGTCGGGGTGGGTAATTATTTTCCAAATGTGCCTTAACTCAATATCAGCTCGATGAAAGGTTCGAGCGTTATCGGAATATACTGTATGACAAAGACCACGCCTTGCTACTATTCTTCTGAAGGCCAATAAGAATGTTTCTGTAGATAGGTTCTCTACCAATTCTAGGTGCACTGCTCTTGTAACTGCGCATGTGCACAACAATATATAATATTTGCTATCATTATTTCGGATGTATAAGGGGCCTGCAAAATCAAGGCCTATCACTGCAAAGGGCTTTTGTTCATTGATACGATCTGCAGGTAACGGAGCTGTTATCTGGGCTCCAGCTCTAGAATTAAATTTTATGCAAATTCTGCATCTTCTTAATACGCTTTTTACTGCCTGTCTGCCCTTGATTACCCAAAATTCCTCCCGTAATTGTACTAATGTATCATTAATGCCAAAATGAAAAACTTTTTCATGCGCATTTTTTATTAACAAATCAATTAATTTATCCTTTGATGGCAACAGGATCGGGTGTTTTTCGTTAAAAGAATAATTTGATTTCTGAAGCCTTCCTCCGATGCGCATTATTCCTTCGGAATCCAAAAATGGTGAGAACTCAATTAAATTTGAATTTTTAGAAATAGGTTCCCCATTTACCAAACAGTTTAATTCATTCGGAAAACTAATTTTCTGTGTATATTTAACCCACATTGTTTGCGCACTACCAATTTCTTCTGCCGATAATGGACCGCTAACTTTCTCGTTTTTAGGATTCGCGTTGTTAAGAAATCTCTTTATCCATGCCGTAATTCTGAGGACTCTTAAAATGTTACTATATTTTTCTAGATCCAATATTGGTTCAACTGTTTCTATAGAGATTTTAAACTGAATTATTTTTTCAGGTGTTTTCCTTTTTTCTTCGGTAATATATTGCGTGTCTACCTTTTCCCCAATATCATTACCTTTACCATTTAGCTCAGATAACCATTTTGGACCTTTAAACCAAAAATCATTATTAACTAACGCATTTGCGCTAATACCACGAGTAACTAAATCTGCGGGATTATCCTTTGTATTACAATATGACCAATTTTCGGGTACTGACAATTCCTGAATTTCAACTACTCTATTTTTAACAAAGGGTTTCCATTGTTTCGCCGATCCCTTCACCCAGTGTAAAACAATAGTAGAATCTGTCCAATAAAATTTCTCGATGTTAATTTCCTTAAATATATCACAAATATATTTCGCTACTCTAGCTGCTATCACCGCTCCCATTAACTCCAATCTTGGTAACGTTAGTTTCTTTAGCGGCGCAACTCTAGCCTTCGACATAATCATGCCTACATAACATTTTTTATCATTACTGATAACCCTAAAATATGCAACACAACCATATGCAAGTGGTGAAGCATCTGAAAAAATGTGTAGTTCTACACACGAATTTTTCAAATCAACATACGTGAAATAGCATCTATCTATTCGAATTTCTAATAAATCCTTAATTTCGTTACACCACTTTATCCAAATTCCCTTAAGATCATCCGGCAATTCGTGATCCCAATCCATACCTCTTTCCCACATTCTTTGAAGAAAACACTTTATCCTAATTAAAAAGGGAGATATAATCCCAATAGGATCAAAAAATTTTGCAGCTGTATGTAATACATATCTTTTCGTACATACCGATATATCCAAATTTTCAACTATAGATTTCAAAGCTAATCCTAATTTATCACTATCTTTATCCCACACCAATCCAAGAATATTTATTACACTTTCATTATTTACCTCCGAAAAACAATCATTTTTATCCCACATGTTCTTTAATTTCTGTGAATTCGTACTAAACTTTCTTAATTTCATTCCAGCCTTTGCTAAAATATTTACCGCAGTAGAAGTTAATTCATAGGCACCGTTTACGGTATCGGAGCCATAAAGCAAATCGTCCACAAACAGAGCTGAATTTAACATTTCATAACTATCCGGATAAATTTCCCTATATTCCTTAATGTGTTTCTTAATTGTTGCCGTTAAAAAGAAAGGAGAAGTTGTACAACCAAATGTAGCTCTGGTCATTCGCATTATTTTATAATTCTCGGTGTCCTCGTCAAACCATAAAAACTTCAGAAAATTTCTATCGGGTTCCGCGATTTCTATCATTAAAAACGCCTTTTCAATATCTGCGCAAAACGCAATCTTAAACATTCGAAATTTATTAATTACATCCAAAATTGGTGGTGTAAGACATGGCCCTTTTACGAGACAATCATTTAAAGATTTACACCCCGATACTCTACTGGAACAATTAAAAACAATTCGTACCTTTGATGTTTGTTTTTCCCGTCTTACAATTTCTCGATGTGGCGCGAAATACTCTTTCTGTGAGCGACCGCATTCTTCAACTATCCCTAGTTGTTTTTGTTCTGTGATTATCTGCCTATATTGCTCAAAAATCCATTTATCCGCTTTTAATCTTTTTCTCAAGTAATTGAATTGTCGTCTTGCATTTTCAAAATTATTCTCAAATTTATCCATACCATGATCATTCCATAATAAATGAGTAACATAATGTCCCTGTTTATATTCTAACTGTTTATCAAATTTATTTATTATTTCCTGATCGGAAGTAGAAATCAATTTATCATCATTTATTCCCAAAAGATCCAACGACCATAAGCGTTGCAAATCATTACCCGTACATTCGGATGATTCATTTATTTTCATGCATGGATAGTTTTCATGTAAACAAATAGAGTTACGACATTCAATCTTTAACACAGAGGCCGAGGCGCCAGTAATTAAGTTGTCTGGATTGCTTCCTGAATTATTGTTGCCTGAAAATGTCCATCCCAGTAATGTATTTACAGCAAACAACGAACGATTAATTTTATTTTTATTTTTTTGCAGTTTCCAAAATAACCCCGCGCCGATTAATATCTCTGGAGCCTTCGAATGGAATTGCGAAAATTTATTTCCTTCCCCCTGACTCGAAAGCAAAAGTTTTCGAAATGTTGCGTCATCCAGAATCTGTAACTTCGTAAAAGAGATTTGATTTACGACCAATGCCTCTACATAACATTTCTGTTTGTGGTTTTTTAAATGAGACAATTCGAAATTTACGACTGAATATTCATTTGATTGAGGTTGATCACAAGAGAACGGATATATGATTAAAGTTTCCTTTCTAATCACCGGCAATTTCAATTCACGCGCGAGTGATATGTTTATGAAATTTCTTTGTGATGCATTATCAATTAATACGGCACACTTTAGAGAGTTTAAATTAGAACTATTTGTTATTCTTGCGAAGCAAGTTTGTAAATATATTTCATTATTCTCAAGCGGATTTTGTACAGGACACTTATAGGACAATACAGAATTATCATTTTCGCAAACACTGTTCTCAGAAGTATTTGTTTGGGTATGTTCGATGTGAATTTTATCTTTCATATGAGCCGTTGGAGTTTCCGATTTTTGCTTATAGCAAATTAATGTATTGTGTTTTCCTGAACATGTGTCACATTTGAGACCCGATAAACAGAATTTAGCTGTATGTTTACCTTTTTTGAAACATAAATAACAGATTCCTTGTTTGCGTAAAGACAATTTTTTGTCCTCTAAATTTAATTTACACATTTTACTGTCATGATCATTTATTGCATCAACACAAAATATACATTTACTAACAGTTAATTTAAAGGCTGATGCCCTTTGCATTGTGTTAGAATTTTTATATCCCGAACCAGATTTCCGGTAGGAAGCATTATTATTATTTTCCGATGATTTTGAATCAAATCTGGAATTTGAGTTTTTATACCCGCTATTGTGAGTTTCTACTTCGCGTTTTAAAAATAAAAAGGTTTTTTCCCTAGTCTGAACTTCTAATTTTAAATGTTTTAACAAATCTTGTACATCCCATTCCTCAGATTCTGTTTTCATTTTATTATAGTCTATCATAATACTGGTAGGTATTAATTTTGTAACAATTGGAAATAACAAATTTCCGTAGGATTTTAAATCAACTCCTAAATTTTCGAGAGATTTAATATTAAAATCAAGGGCGTCGTGCAGTAAGCGTAATTCTTTAATTTGATTTGGAGATTTAACAGGGTTCAAATTTAATAACGCGTCAATTTTATATCTTATTATAATATCTTTTTTTCCGAATCTAGATTTTAATAAATCAATTGCAGTATTGTAATTTTGATCTGAGAGTGCTAAACCCTGAATAGCTGTTAAAGCTTGGGCTTTCAAAAAACTTCTTAAGTAAACAAATTTTTGTACGTTAGACACTTCGTTATTATTGTGTATGGTTATCTCATACTGACTCCAAAATTCCATCCAGTTTTCAGGAGAACCGTCATAAACTGGAATTGAGATCTTGGGCAATCTTACTGAAGTAGCATTAATTCTTTCTAAATGCAGATTGGGTGTTTGCTCATTTCTTGGCTGCGATAAGATCGGAGTGACATTTAAATTTTTAATTTTCTCTATCTTATTCATAATTTGAGCTTTTACATCAATAATTGAATCTCTATACTCTTGTCTCGATTCTATTTCAGATTGTAGCTCGTTGAGATCCGTGATTTTGGCCTCAATTTGATCTTCAACTTCTATAATTTCGTTATTCTTTACTTGCAGTTTTTCTAACAGTGATTCAAATTCAAAAACATTTAACCCTTCGTCGGGTTCATTTAATTTTAGGTTTATCGTATTCATGAGTTTTGTACACAATCCCTTGAGGGTAGAACATTTTCGTTTTAACTTTTCGACTTCGGTTGCCATATTGTTAATTTATAAATTTGAACTATAGAATAAGGAACAACTCTAAATCATATTTTAAGGGCCTGGCAGTCCCTATTCGGGCGCCAAAATTATGTCGTTAAAGATCTTAACGACGTTATATAAAATTTATCATTCAAAACCATGTCGCTACTTTGGCGACGCATTTTAAATATCTCTTTTCAAAATAGTTATTATAGACATTTTCAGAATATTAAATTTAAATAAGGTAAATATCTTACCTTATCGGTCCAGAGTCGAGGGGACTGCCGGCCACTGTAGGTTCATTCCTATTCATTGGTGTCGATTGAAGTCTTAAAACGAAATTAATAGGATATCATTTTGAGACATACATTTATTACATACTACAAAGACGAACACGAAGAACACACACTGAGGAGAAAAGAAGAAACAGAACATTAATATTGGCGCGCAGCGCCATCTACAGGTTTTAGATTAGACCAATAAATAACAAGTACTGTTATGTAAACCTGTGTTAAACAATTCAAATTAGGCTTCGGAAGAGTTTTATATGTTAATTAGTTCTGTGTGAGGGGGGCTACCGCCCCCCTCAAACCCCCGTTTCATTAATGCACCTATATTTATATAGAATTTAATTCGGCTATTAAAAAATAATTCTGTTTTTAAAAAATAATTTATTAAAATTATTATTTAAAAATATATCTTTTATGATAAAGCAGACGATTTCCATATTAGAGAAGTAGTATAACACTAAATATCCAAAAAAAGTCCATTTTATTCTCAATGTTAAAAAAAAAAAAAAAAAAAAAAAAAAAAAAAAAATTAGGTTTTTTTTTCGTTAAAAGTACAAAAAAAAAAAAAAAAAAAAAAAAAATCGATAACTTTGTTTTAAATTATTGCAGACTGATGGTTCAACCATTCGTTTTAAAGGTATTGGCGAGCTCTTTTGAAAGATACCCATCATGAAAATTTACTCCCCTCGAGGGGACTTCCCCCCCCCCAGGGGGGGAGGCGAGGCTCCTACATACTCAATTTTTTTTCCCTGTTGACTATCTCTATTACAAAAAATATATATTCGTTTCATTTGGTTTAGTGCAGTCTATAGATGTTAAACTCTACTTACCTGCAATTTCCCCCATAGACGTAATGTATTTGAATACTTTTGAGTGTCCCTGTACACGAACCATTTGCTTTATCTTAACGAAAAGTTCAGTGTAGCATCCTTATATGATACACATTTAGAATACCAAGTTTGAACTTTCTGCCATAACTCGTTTTTGAGATATGCTGATAACAGACAGACACACACACAGACATACACACAGACCATTTGCTAAAAACATGATTTTCGTATTCAGGGGACCTTAGAACATGTAAATATAACAAAATCTCGCGTTCGAAAATTTGACCCAAAAGCAATACTTTTTCTACCTTATGGGTAAGAGAAAGTAAAAAACAATACTTTCTCTACCTATGAGTAAGAGAAAGTAAAAAACTTGAGAAATTAATAGGGTACACTCCTCAGGCCTAGGACCCTGTGTAGTCAATTGTCCTCTCATACCAACACTTTAATTCAAATCTAAATGTATTGCTATTAAAAAAAAAAATCCCATTAAAACGTAGGGTAAAAGAAATCAGCGTGGGTGATATACACCCGGTCATTGGTCAATTTTAAGAAATAAAGGACACAGAATATATATTATGTTATTTTCAAATGCGACAATTTACTTTTATAATAAATAGAGAGAATGTTACCAGTAGTTTCCTTTTGTTTCTCTCTTTCGTCAAGCAACTTCTGAAAGTAATCAGCAGCAAAGCTAATGATATCCTGGGGATTGTTTTTGATTACGGCATAGCTCAGATCGTGAAGTACCTTTGGCAATTCTTCTGGAACAACAGGTCGAGGTCTCGTAACTGACATTCTCCTCCCCTCCCTACATAAATAAATAAAAAACTGTCACTTCAAATCCAAAGTAAAAGCAAAACGGAGGCTGCAAAGCTAACGAAAATGCGGTTCTGTGTCATTTGAGGGCCGTAAAGCTATTTGGCGCAGTTTAGCGACATATACACACGGCATGATCCAACGACGGTGCTATCTGAGGACCAAATGTAAATCATTTAAGATTTTCTTCTGTCGTGCAATCTATATCTATATCTATAAAAATGTTAAGTTGGCTTGTGTGCGGCTCAAAAACTCAAAATGTTCTGCACCGATTGATCTCAAGTTTTGACAAGATATACAACCCGCTTCAAAGATTGTTTTTATCTATTTTTCGCGTCAGTAACATACCCGCGACCGCGAGGAAACAGCTTTTTTAACAGTCAGCAGTGTACCAGCAAACCCGCCATACTGACACTGCAAATTTGCTTTATGTTTACTTGTTTACCATTTATTTTATACAGCGCGTGCTCAGTAAAAAATGAAAAGGAAAATAATGTTGATGTTTCACTTTTTTATTTTTGTGAATGTATGAGCACGCGGTAGTTAAAAATGTTTGATTTCGATGAATTTTATATTACAACGCGTGCTCAGTAAAACATGAAAAGAAAAATAATGTTGATGTTTCAATTTTTTATTTTTGTGAATCTATGATCACGCGATAGTTAAAAATGTTTGATTTTCTATGAATGGCATCTGTATAAAATTTTTAGTTTTTTAGAAAAGGAAATAACTATCCCATTTTTGCTCCGAAATGTTCTTTTGCGATTAATGTCCATTCTGCGTCATTATAGAAATGGGAAGTTTTATTTTCATATTTTTATTAATTAAAATAAAACTAATCAAAAATTCGAAAATCTGACTTCGATATGCACAATGACCCTTCGGAGGGCACCTTTGTGTTAAATCACGTGACTGTCCGAGCTACCGTTTTCAAGAACAGTGAAATATACAGTCGGCTGCAAAATTATTCGAGCACTAGCAATAATCCTTGCCAAAAAAAAGTACACTTAATACAGCTTTGTTAAATAAATCCTTGAGTCATGTTCTTAATCAGTCTAAGAACATGATTCGACAAGGATTTATTTAGCTAAACAGTCTTAAGTGTACTTTTTAAATATAGGAATTATTGGCTAGTGCTCGAATAATTTTGCAGCCGACTGTACGTACAAATATTGCTCACTTAATAGTATAAGATATAATGAAAGTATGCATGGTTAGTTTAAAGTAGTCGAATTAGCAGTTCTTCTTTCTTTTTTTCTTTATTCTTTCTTATTACCTAAAGCGAAATTTAATAGACATCATTTTCATATCCAAGTAAATTGAATAATGATTTTGTAAAAGCACCTCAGGATTTGTGTTTATGAATAACTAGCAGGCTTTGCTCGCTTCGCTGGTCATTATATTGAAATGAAAAAAAAAAAAAAAAAAAATTATTTTAATCAGTCAAAATGTAAGTTCATGTTCTTGCTACCTTCGGTAGCGGTTTTCCCACTCGCCACACTTCATAAAATCCTATTATAGTGCATGTTGCATACACATACCTAACCGACGCATTAAAGAATCGGGATCCTGAAATTATTTGAAGGACAGTTATGTTTTAAAACGTGTTTTTTAGCCTCCCCCCCCGTCCCGCTCTTAAGGAAAATAAAGAGGAAGAAATTCCGCAAAATATCTTTATTTTATGAATTAGAACTGACTGACCCGCACATCGAAAATCTCTATCCTAAGACAATTTACTGTAGAGTTACGCATGAATACATGTTTCACCCCCCGCCCCCTATGAGGCGGTAGGGTGGAATTTCATAAAATCACTTTGTAGTGTGTGTTGATACGCATATACAGTCCACATATCAAAATTGCCATTCTAAGATAATTTGGAACAGAGTTACGCATGGAAACATGTTTTTTACTCCCGCAACCCTCAAGGGGGGGGGGGATAGCACGGAATTTCACATAATCCCTTTGTAATTTGTGTGTGTTGAGTACATAATCAATCGACCTATCAAAAAATCGCTTTCCTGAGGTAATTTGGAGCATAGTTACTCTTTAAAATATGTCCCCCCCCCCCGCCCTTAAAGTGGGAAAAGGAGAAATTTCATAAAATCCCTTTATAATGCATGTTGGGAATTCATAACCAGTCCGCACATAAAAAATCGCCTAAGATAGTTCGGAGCAGAGTTGCGGATGAAAACATGATTTTGCCCCCTCCTCCACCCACCCACAAGGAGGATAAAATGGAATTTTACAAAATCCTTTTATAGTGTGTGTCTTGAGTACGCATAACCAATCGAAATATAAAAAAAAATCGCTATTCTGAGATAAATCGGAGCAGAGTTACTTCTAAAAGCGTCCTCCCCCCCCCTTCCTTAAAGGAGGGGAAGGGGAAAATTTCGTAAAAGTCCTTTATAATGTGTGTTGGGAACGCATAAATAACCCACACGTAAAAATTAATCTTATTGAAATAATTTCTGAAGCAAAGTTATGGTTGTAAACATGTTTTTTGCCTCTCCACCCCCAAGGGGGAGGGATACTAAGGAATTTTACAAAATCTTTTTGTAGTGTGTGTCTTGAGTATGCATAACCAATCGGCATATTAAAAAATCTCTATTCTGAGATAATTTGGAGCAGAGTTAATCTTAAAAGCGTTTTTTTACCCCTCCCCCCGCCCTTAAAGGGGCAAGAGGGACAAATTTCGTAAAATCTATTTGCAGTGCGTGTTGGGAAGGCATAAACAACACACACATAAAAATTAATCTTGCTGAGGTAATGTGAAGCAAAGTTATGCTTGGAAACGGGTTTATTGCCCCTCACACCCAAGGGGGGAAAGGGGAAGACTTTCGCAAAATCCCGTTACAATGGGTGTTGGACACACTAAAATTTGTGACCTCAGCTCCTATAGATTTCCCAAACGAATTTAGCGCTAAAAAAGGGGGGGGGGTCGATTTTGCCCCCTCGTAACTCCCCCCAAAATCGAAAATCGAAAAAAAAAAAAAAAAAAAAAATGAGTTTTTGGAAAAATCTTCAAGAAAACTCTTGGCGGTTTTCTGTATCTTTGTGCTATTATTGGTAGAGTTTTACTCGAAAATCCGTATTCTGATAAATTTGACTCCAAAAATCCTTTTTACCTCCCCTCCCCCTTAAAAATCCAAAATCATAGAAGAAAAAATTGTACTCAAGTCTAATCTCTTCCTTTGCAATTTCTTAACCGTGAAGCAATTTGGAGCCGAGTTATGCTTATAAAGGTGTTTTTGCCTTCTGGCCCCCAGGGGGGTATTTCGTAAATTCCCCTCTTAGTGGGCGTCAGTGTAATAAAACCAACGTGCTCACCAAAGTTTGCGACTCTATCTCCCATAGAATCGCCACGGCTGTGTTGAGTCAGTCAGTTTACTCTTTTATGTATATAGATAAGTAAAAAAAACTTTGAATAAACACCATAAAATTAAAAAAAAAAAAAGAAAAAAACACCGCAACAATAGTTTCAGGTCGAAAGAAAATGGGATACTTCGTCAGGCGAATAAAATAGGCATGAGTGCTACAGGGGAAGAGGCAACGCACTATTAATTTTTTTACCATTTTTACTTATTAATATTGATTTTAATCTAACACAGATGTTTTTGGTTTAAAATATACATATGAATAGATTCATTTAACTTTTATCGATAATTTTCATCGATGCGTTTTCAATGACGAAATGAGTTTCAGTTTCCTACACAGGTCTATAGTTTCTTATAATAAAAGCTACAAATAAGAAATTTACAAAATTACATCAACAGAATCATGTTACAACTAATTAAATTAAAAGACTTGTCCTCCTTGAATCTTGGAGTCTGTGACACTTTGAAATGAAAACCATTTTTATTTAATACCATTGACGTACACGTACAACTATATGTCAACAACTATACTAAAGAAAATGTAAATTATATAAAACTTTTAACAATTATATTATAATCTGCAAACAATCATAGTAATAATAGGAAAATAATATTATAAAAAAAATAAAAAGTAAAATACTTTAAGTATATTGTAGTATACTAATTAGGTTAATATTAATTATTTTAAAAAACAGTAGTGCGCTTTCTTAAAATACTGATATTTTAGCTATATAAGTAAATATTACCTGAATTACTAGAAAAATAGATTTAATTTTATTCTTTTGAAGAAATTTTCAAAATAAAATTCCTTAATTTCCTTATCTTTCCAACACAGTATTTTAACAACATAAAAGTTTGTTTACAGTAGTGTGGTTGCTAAGCGACGTTCTGTGACTGACTGGTTGATTACTGAGTTTGTTCGCATGTGTTGCATCTTATAATAAATTGTTTTATAATTTTTTAGTCTGATTAAAATATAAATGAATTCATGATTAATTAATAATAAGTTAGGGAATAAACAAGGAATATGGGGGTAAATAAACGCAATGATAAAAAAAAATTCAAAGGAAACATTTAATTTTCTTTATATACTTTATATTTTTTGGCAACATCTACAGTGTATAAAATTGTAAACATTAAACACGTTTGTTCAAATCGTTTAAATTTTATTTTGTTTTATAGATCTAATAAAAAAGTATGGAGAAAAAATCATCTTCTAAGGTCTGTATTTATTAATAATATCGCTAGTTCAATTTCTTATGAATTATACATGTTTCTGTATAAAATATTTCGCGATAATAAAGTTATTTTGTCTGTTCTAGTGCGTTTGAGCAAAGAAACCTTTAAATCAGCTAGAAAATGTTGTGCGTTTTTCTCGAATTTAATTAATCAGCTAATTTTTTAATTTATAAGTTAAGATGGCTTTGGCGATTTGATTAACTGGGGAGATAAAACAATTTAATAAAGTATTCAGAAACCCCACATACCTACTGTATTATGTTATATGTATGTAATCAACTTTATCATGTTAATGCTTGTTTATTTGAGAGTAATTAGCCTAATTAATTATTGCATAAAGTCTATTGATTTTTCATGTCTAGCGAAAACCTTTCTCAAATAAGTGGACGTACCCAAAAGATTAATAACATTAAGATAATGGGATACTTTACCAAAGTGGATGACAGCCTTATCCTACGTTGTTCTATGGAGAAATTTATTTTAAAATTACTTGTTACTAGAGGTCTGCACGGGCCGAAATTTTCAATTTGCTCTCGGGCTTAAAATTTTTTTGTAGGCTCGGGCCGGGCTCGGGCTCAATATTTCCGTGTGTACTCGGGCCGGGCCGGGCCTGGAGAAAATTTTAAGCCCGGCCCAAATCTTTTTCTAGATTCCTCGTTAATCAACGGAAAAGAAAAATGATAAAATGCTTTTTCAGTCATTTATTTTACATAATTTTACAGTCTGGTATGTCACATAAAATTTTGTTAAAAGATGTCTGTAACTTCAATTTAATTGTCTATCAGCTTGTCTGTTCATGATCTGATTTTCCCCAAATATTTTAAATATGTCTCAAAATTAATATATTTAAAGTAATATTAGATGGTTTCCATTTCAAAATAATATGCATGTTATTACCAGTTTGCGTACATGTAACAAACAAACGAAATTAGATACGTTATTGTATATAAGGCTTTGTTTTCTATGGTCTGTAGTGTTTAGGTGGTATGAAGGCTATAAAAATCCTTCCGCTGTAACTTTTCCTCTAAGGCTTCTTTTTCTTTTCTCTGGGGCACTGGATGAAAGTAGCATCATTTTTAGCATGTGCAAAAGCATCTTTTCTATTGAATATGGTTGGATTAGCATTAAAGTTTTTTTTATCGGATCACATGAAAGATTTGGATACATTACAGTATATAACAGGAAGTGGTTGAATAAAGGGCAAAACTGGGAAAATTCATTAGTGGCCAGTGGCCGGTACTGTCAGTTTCATTAGTAGCCATTTTTTTAAGTTAGTGGCCACTTTTCACATGATGACTGTTTCTTTCAGACTGCAAAAAGCATTGTCACCATTTTGTGGTATAATTACCACAAGAAAAATATGAAAATAAGAAATACATATAATAATAAAATTAACACAGGGACACTGAAATTGTAATTTGTAATTACGCTCTTTTTAAAAATCCTAAATTAAAATCTGCTTAGGGCTGTAATAATAACAGCAAAAGTTTTTATCTTTTAGATAATTCAGTAGTACTTTTTTTTTTTTTTTTTTCCAATTTATTTAAGTGAAATAAGCTGTTATCATTCACAGTTCACATTGACATTTTCTAGTAAATGAATCAGCTGATTCATCATCATCACAACTTTTACATGGTCATGTGTAAATACATTTAGCAGTTTTATTACTTTTTCTTATTTTTAAAGACACACTTTTTAAAATGATTTTATTTCAATAGAGTTAAAATATTTCCTCTTAAAAAGTATAGATATGGAAACTTAGCTGCTTCATTAAAAATAATTTACTTAGCTGCCAAATTTGTAGCTTTAAAATTAGGGAGATTTCTGCTTTAAAATGGGAAGGAAAAAGGAAGATTTCTACTCAAAAGAAAGCAAATACAATTTTTTTTTTTTTTTTTTTTTTTGAAAAATACACATTTAAGCCAAATCAAATTTTGATACACACATTTGTCAAATATCTTAAATGGGTTAAATATACATTAAATACTATGGAGATAATAATGGAAAAAGATTGTGCTTTGCAGGACATTTGATCATTAACTGCTAGTTGAAATGGAGCGCACATGTGTGTGTGTGTGTGTGGCAGGGGGGGGGGGATACATCTATATACTTCTTTATAGGTTCTAGAATCTAATCAAGAAAGTTTAAAATGAATATTTACATTTATGTGATGAATGGAGAGAGATTGTAAATCACAAGGTTTCAGTGGAGCATGTAATTGCCAATTGTTGGAGGGGGGGGGGGAATTACAAGAATTATGAGTAAGAGATATTAAACAATTCTACTTCTTTACAGATTCTAGAATCTAATAAAGTAAGTTTAAAATAGATATTTATATTTTTGCAGCAAAAGGAGAATGATTAGAGATTATAAAGCTTTCTATAAGCTGTGTGATCACAGATCGTTAGGGGGAGGGAAGGGGGGGGGTCCAAAAATTATATGAGTGAGATATATTAAACAATTCTACTTCTTTATAGGTTGTAGAATATAATAAAGCAAGTTTAAAATGAACATTGAGATTTATGCCATGGATGGAAAAAGATTGAAAATCACAAGGCTTCGATTGCCTATCGTCGCTCGATTTTTAGAATCTTTTAATGATCACAAAAAGTGGCGACTTTAGTGGCGATCGATGTATAATTTTTAATCGCCATCTTTTTTTATTTAGTCGCCATGTGGCCGGTGGCGACCGTTAATTTTGCCCTTTATGGTTGAAAGTATATTTTTAGTACTATTAACCATTTTAAATATCTTCCTATATTGCTTGAGAATGCTAATATTTTCGATTTGACTTTCTGTCTGTCTTTGTCCCTTCTGTACGTCTGTAATAATGAAATACTGTTTGTATATAAATATCTTGTATCATTCAGCAGTTTTGTTAAAAAACTTTCTATTGCTTAGCTATATAAAACCTCTGCAAAACACATGCTGAAAATATTTTTCGTAGAAAGGCATTTTTTGTTTTTTTGTAATTTTACATATTTTTTAATCGGGCCGGGTCGGGCCTGATTTTATCACTTTTTGTCCAGGCCAGGCCAGGTAAGCAAACCTTTCCACCGGGCCTGAAAATTTCGGCCCATGCAGACCTCTACTTGTTACCTTATTATTATTTTTTTAAATTCTGTTTTCACATTTAAAAAATTCACAATCTTTAAATTGATTTACGTTTTTCAAAAATTAATTTTTTATTCTTTAATATTTCATTTTAAAGCTCTAAAGTGCGGAAAATTGACTAAATGCATTTTTTCCACTTTATAGCCTCAAAACAGGGTGGCAATAATCAGGGAAATCATGGAAATATCAGGGAATTTTGTAAAAATGTTAAAAAATCATGGAAGGTTTTCAATTTTGCCCTGCAAACATGCATGACTGATAAATCACCAAACAGATGTTATCTTAGCCATGATTTTCTAGTTTAATCTTGCCAAATTAATATTAAAAAAAAATAAAAATAAGTAAATATTTTTAATGCAACAACTTGAGGAATAATTTTATGTTCTGATGTTAATATAATGTGCAAATAAAATGATGCATATTTGTATAATTTTATTCTTTTCTTTTCTTTTTTGTGCATGTTAGCAAAATGAAGAAAGAAAAAAATAAAAATATTGAAATATTTTTTCCCATCTGTATAATTTTTTTAATACAATGGTTTAGCGAGCGGTTTAATGATGTACACAAAATTATAGAGTGTATATAATTGGCAATGGAAATCATGGAAATCTGTCAAAATTAGTCAGAAAAATGAGGGAACTTCTTTTCTGCGTTTCTGTAGCCACCCTACAAAATGAAAAATAAATAAAATAAATATTTAAAAAAAAACGGGAATCAATATAATGGTTGTGAATTTTCTATATGTGAAAATGGAATATAAAAAAATATATTAGGTAGTGAGTAATTTTGAAAACGAATTTATCCATAGAATAACATGGGACAAGGCTGCCGTCAACACTAGGTGAAATGTTCCCTTACTTGTACCACCTTACCAAGCGATTTCTTAAATTTTTAATTTTGTTATATGCCAAATTATAACTAATTTGATTTATCATTGTTCTTTTCTAATTGTAGGGCATGAATTGGAAAGAATTTAAGTTGAAAAGTAAGTTTATCATCATTTTTATGTATAATTATTTCTCTGATACTGCATCACCTTTTGATTTCAGGCATTTTTCTTTTCCTGTGCTGTGGGTTTTGTAGGCCCTTCCTTGTTGTTACAGAAAAGAAGAATATAGTTATTTAAACTTATTTGAAAGTTAATCTGTTTCTTGCAGTTAATGCTTTGCTAGATATTTATATGAGCCTGCAAATTTCCTCCTAGTTTAATCAAAATGCAATCATAAACACATAAGATAAAATATATATAAAAACAAATCAAACTGATCATATTTCATGAACTATTAATAGTGATTGTGACGACCCGGTCTCGGTACATGTTATACTGATTTTTTTGGATTAATTCGTATAATTTTTTATATATAGTAGTCTAACCTTTCACATAATAAAGTAGGAACTTGAAATTCTGTGGGGCCAAAAAACCCTCTTATGGACCCTCATCCTATCATCCATTTATAATTGTTGTGATATAGTATATAATCATTATGATAAAACATGAATTATTCTGAAAAGAATGCAATTCTCCAAAGATGCTGCAATCTTGCCAATAATTTGGCACAATATTATAAAATAGTTAATAGTTTATTTCAGCTAATTCATGATGGTTTTTCTCCTACAATAGCCTCGTGTAATTTTTCAATAGTTCCAGCTTATCTTATTTTTCTTAGCTCCTTGATCCAACCTCTACATAAACATCTAAATTTACGTGTGTTTGTTTTAATATATTTAACAAATGACACGTGTTCAATTTAACTCTCTTTTTTTTCTTAGAGATTATTTATAAACTAATTTCTGTTTTTTTTTTTTTCTTTTTTAATGCATAATAAGAGAAATATTAGCTTTATATTTAAAAAAAAAAAAAAAAAAAAAACATTTATATATTTTTAAAAAATTAAAAACTTACTTTAAACACGAGGAACAAATAATAATAATAATTATCTGCTGGTTAATTTATTTTTAAATCCAGTCGAATTCCAAGTATTTCATCTAAGCAAAATGAGAATTATCAGAAAGTATTCATTTGAATTTTTTGTTATTTATTTATTTAATTATTAATTTATACTTTTAGCTTTTATAAGCCTAAATTTAACTTAATTCAGTGTTTCAGAAATTATCATGATAGCAAATTTTTGATTCTGTCAAAAGTTAGGCTTAAAAAATGACAAGATAGTGTTATTTTATGGTCACCAAACTTAAATTTCCAAGGGCAAAACAAAATACGCGTAGCGACTACTAATTTCAAAACTGGGCTCAGGTCTATTGGAACACCCTCTGGGTTTAATGGGACATATCTAAGTGAACACAAAAAATAGAGTTTTAGTATCTATATAAAGACCACATATTTTAATTCAAAATACAATGTACATAAACAGTACAATATTAATTATTTTATATTACCGTAAAATTCCGATAGTAACCCCCCCTTTTTTTTTTCAAGGGGAAACTTGTCAAACTAAGGGAGGGGTTATAATCAGGGGGTGGGGGGGGGGGAGAATCGGAAATTTCACAATATTTTTCTAAAAGTATATATTAATGGTTACTAAACTGTATTAACAATATAATAATACTGATTATTGTTTATTAAATTTTGAAAAAAGAAAGAATGGCAAACTTAGCTGCCAAAGGTAAAAAAGGAGGGGTTATAAACTGAATTTTCCGAAAAAGTAAAGTACGTCATATTTCAAGGGAGGGGGGTTACTGTCAGAATTTTACGGTAAAATTTGAAAAATTGAAATCAAAAGACATTAAATTAGATGAACAACAAATGTGAACAAATAGTTTTCTGATCGATTTTAGGCTGAGGTAATTTCATTACAATGTCTTTACTTTCTGTCCAGTATTTTTCTTCCTTTACAGGATATACAAACTTTTGTGAATAGCACCTTTTCGTGAAATTCAGAAAAAGTTCTTGAATTCCCCAGTGTTGACAATACTTTATGAGTGGACTGTATATCAATTTAATAATTACTAGACTTGAAGCTATTACTTCACAAACATTTAATTAAAGTATTATTTACATATATACAATTTATAGATGACGTATTATTAACGTATTCAAACTATGTTGACACCATAGTCAACGCAAACTATAAAATAAGGTGAACCATATCACCGAACAAGATGAACAGAATATGTTGTTACCATCTTAACGAAAAACAATACAACTACTCCGCTAAAGCGGGAATGCAGGTGAACAAGAGATGCGCGCCAAGGTTGCGCATATAGCCAAACTAAGGTGAGCGGCAACACCCAGTTTATTTCAATAACCACCACTACATAATGATATATTTTCCTTCAAATTTCATGTTCAAACAAATGAGAATATACAGGGCTATTCAAAATGATGATTGGTATTTTAACATTCCAGAATAAAGTCAATTATAAGCAAATACTTATCAGAACAAATTCAAAGCAAAGGACAACTCAAATATTTTTATTTTATGTCATTATAAATGCTCAATATATCTTCCTCGGATCATGCTGACAGTGTCCAAGAGGTACAGTCGGTAACAAAAGTGTCCGAACACTAGCAAAAATTCCTATGTAAAAAAAGTATACTTCATACGGTTTTGTTAAATCCTTGTCGAATCCTCTTCTTAGTCAGTCTAAGAACATGATTCGATAAGGATTTATTTAACAGAACTGTATGAAGTGTACTTTTTTTACATAGGAATTTTTGCTAGTGTTCTGACACTTTTGTTACCGACTGTAGCCCATTTCTTCCTACACTCATTTCAGCATGTCTGGTGCTCCAAAGTTCAGATCATTTCCTGTGCGTTCATAGGTCCTTCAAGTTTCATGACAATAGGGACATGGGACTCATACACTTTATCTTTCACAAAACCCCACACGAAAAAAATCACATGGAGTTGCATCTTGTGACCTGGGAGGCAAGTAAATATCACTTTGTCGTTTATTCTGTGGCAGTTATTGCAATGATAAGGAGTCACATTGCTGAGATAGTCACACACAATATATCCAGCTTGCAGGTACAGGAAAAAAGATAATATTTGTCTTGTATTTTCTTTTAAACCCATTCTGGTAAATTTCAGTTTAAAAATGGGTTTCTTACAGTCTTTTAAAATACCATAAATCATTTTGAATAACCCTGTATTTTAGGCATTAAAATGCGAATTGGAGTACCAAGGTTTAGTATAATATAGAGGAAACTTGCTTTATCGTAGGGTTCATAGGAAATACTTAAGTACTAATTATTTTAATACCCTTCATGTTACACTTTAACATTTAATATATGTAATTAGATTATTAAAAATATAATACATCACTATACATGTTTAAATATTAAAATATCGTAAATGTAATTGTAAATTGTGTAACTTCTCCTAGAAAAAGAAGAATATAAAAAGTGGAAAGAAGAAAAACTAAAGAAGAAGCAGAAAAAATTAGAAGAAAAGTCAAAAATGAACAGCTCTCTTTCAGATAGTAATTTAACACTTAAAAAAGATTATACAATTAGTATAGCAGTTCCTGGAAATATCCTAGATAATGCTCAATCACCAGAGCTTAAAACATATTTAGCTGGTCAAGTAAGTATGTAACATATCTCCTTATATTATTAAAATCTGTGTTTTAGTATTATTTTTTGAAAAATATGATTCTTTAATCGAAAAAGCAGAACTTGGAAATTTTCATATACTATTGGGCATATTAGTCTAAAAAAATACATGCCCAAATATCATATTCAAATGCATATGAATAAAAATCATACTGATGTATCAAGCATGATTTTTATGTACTAAGGGGGCGTCCATTAATTATGTGAGGCAGTTTTGATGATTTTTGACACACCCCTCCCCCCTCCACTAATCTCATGTGGGATTTTTCAAAATTCATACTTTTACTGTAAATGTGTTGGATTTATTTCAAAAAACACAATTTGTTTTATTATTTTTATTGAAGACTAGTTTTTAATATTGCATAGACCATAGTCTAGAATCACAGTAATAAAATTGAACAATAAAATACTTAAATAGAAACTAATCTGAGTCGTTGTGTAGCGAAATATTTACGGGCGTAAACAAAGCAGGTTGGAACCTGTCTGTGCATTCCGTTACTTGGCTCGTACGGTGCAACATTCGTCGAGTCTCACGTGTGGCTGGCTGGTGGCGCCCTAAAACAATTGAAAGGCTACTGTGCTGCTTCATGGTGTTCAGATAGCCCCGATAAATATTATCGTGTCAGATTTTGCCATATTTAAGTCAAGAAACATGTTTTACTTGAATTTAACTCAATTTTCTCAAAATTTTACACTGTCTTTTGCAGGGAAAAAATTATGTGATATTTGCCGAGCCCCCCCCCCCCTCTCCCCCATGTGAAATTTAGCTTGACCCTCTCCTCTCCTGAACACGTCACGTAATTAATGGATGCCCCCTAATCTGTTGAAGAGGAATTGATGTTAACAACATTATATATAAACTGACTTGATAAGACATTATTTTATTTTAAGTATAAATAGTATATATCAAAGATTAAGTACAAATATAAATTAAGTATATTAACACACTGTATATACTAAAAAGCTGTTTCTGAATAATTATTTACATGCCCTGCCATCATGTAGAAGAGAAATGTGTATGTATACTCAATATGAATTTTCGTATACTCCAGGCATGTGGGCAATATAATTTTTGAGCCCTGCGAAAGGTATTACCAAATCATTAATTGTTGATGAATAGCTTGCGGAAATGAATGTGTGTAGGATTTCCTGATTTCTGGAATTTTCTTAATATATTTCCAGATTTGAGGAATTTTTCCAGTGATTATCATGAGAAAACAGTTGTGTAAGGAAAATTTATATGAGTAATTCTCTGAAAAGTGGTCATTTCATGTCCCAGTAGTCTTGAGAGCATATTTTTAAAAGCACAAAAACAAAAAATGGTCCAAACTATCAATATTAATTGGTTTTGCATATAAACTGTTATTCTTTTGTTATTGGAATTCAAATATAACTTTAAAATATTTTTTTAAATGCAAAATATCATTCCCTCACTGTATCCCCATTCCCACATGTAAGTAAATAAAATTGTTTCTATGGTATTAAAGCATGTATATTTAGATTATTTGAATTGATAATTTATTAAACATGCTTTAATAAATATGTATCCATTATACTATATTTATATATTATGCAACGAAAAAAATTAGAACACTTTTCATTGTTGTCCCTGGTAATAGATATCATTCCCTCACCAAACTATAATTTCACCCCTACTTACTCCATTAATGGCAGCACGTGCTTTATATAAGTAAATAGCAGCAAGCCATTCTGTGTTCTGTTGGAAACATTTTACAATGAGTAGCATATGGCTCTCAAACGTCAGATTCAAAGACAATATTTTTATTATATGTCATTCCCTCATTCATTATAAAGTTAACTAAAAGAAATCAAATTTGCTTTTTTATGTTATTATATTAATAAAAATATGTTTTAATAAATATTTAGTGTTTGAAAATATAACTAAACCTAATCATATTTTTATAAAGTAGTTTCTAGAAGAAATTTGTCATTCCTTCGCAATCATTCCCTCATTTTCTAATTAATAAAAATAATTACAATTTCAAAAATTATCAGATACAGTTTGGTTTACATATTATTTTTTATTAACTGTAACATATGTGTACATGCACAAAAATAAAAAATAAAATTTGGAGCAATTTTATTTCGGCTAACCTTTTTTTAAAAAAAGCCCACTTTTCAGAGAATGACCCATATCAAAAAGACAAGGCTATTTTAAATAATCAAATATTATGAGAGAAATGTTTTATGAAAGTACAGAACTCTCTTTTCTCATCCACCTATAGCAAAAAATTTTTAGAGACCAAATAAAAGATGTTTTGCCCCTCCCTGTTTTTTTTTTTTTTCTTCTAATGTCTATGCTTCTATTCTTATGAACAATTTATTGCAAATGAATTTCTGTGTAAATTTTAATCCTTATTTATATATTACCAGTTAATGACAATTGCTTGAAAAGAATGCATTACATTTTAAAAAGATAACATAACAAAGGTAGAAATCTTTTTCAGATTTATCTTATAAATATAAAGTACTTCTTTATAAAAATAAAAATTGATGTATTTTTAAAAAATACTTTTTAGATTGCTCGAGCTGCTGCTATTTTTAATGTTAATGAAATAGTTGTCTTCAGTGAAATAGGAATACCCAGGTAATATAATTATATATGCTATATACATATTATAAATAACATATATATGATCATAAATTTTTTATATGCTGAATTCAAGTACATGTATTTTAATAATATTTTATATTATATCATAATTTTTCTTTTGAAATTTATTATTGTGGTGATTAGATTGACATAATTTTTATTTTGCTTTGTTTGTAAATAATTATTTATTTATTTATTAAAATATCTAGTATTGATGTCTAGAAAAGATAGTAAGTAGATATAAAGCTGTGTACTGCTTTATTGCAATAAAGCAGTCTGCTTTTCTACTTTTATAAATATTTCATAGGTATGTGTACGTTTTATGTTAAATTTTCTCTTAAAAAAAAAAAAAAAAAAAAAACTTTGAAATTTTTTTAGACATTTGGCAGAAATATGTAAAAATTCCAGTGTTCTTTATTTTTTCAGAATCGAAGATACATATTAAATTACAAATGATAAAACATTTATAAGATAAAACATTTATATTTATAAAGATTTTTCTAACATACTTTTATATCTTAGGAATCAACTCAAAGTGTGAATATTTTTAGTATTTAACAATATTTAAAATATATATACAGTGAAAAACTTTTAACACGAAACTAAGGGGACCGAAATATTTTTTCGTGTTAAAAGAATTTCGTGTAAAGAGATTTGTAGAAAAAGTACAAAATTCGCTAATGTTTTCCATGTCGTCAATTTTTATTTCCATTTCCTGTAAAACTACTACTAACTGGTATCCATTAGGATAAAAATCAAGTACAAATATAGTTTTTATGGGAAAATAATCAGATATCTTTTACTGAGGTGTCTTTTTCAGCACCATATTTTCAAAAATTGATTGAGATTATCCATTGTTTTATTCATCTCTAAATTTGAATGCACATCTAAATAACTGCGGATACTCATTATTTTCTTCATTTCTGAAGCAGAGTGGACAGGAACTGCATCGTTGATTCAGTTGTCAGATTCATCATCAAAATTTACATCAGTGGAATCATTTTAATCATGAACGATGTCAAAAAATCATTATCGGCACTGTACACACATGGTCATCAACGGCAACATATCGTAGCATAGTTGCCAACATTTTAATTTATTCCGGAACATTTTTATCCGCACCAATTTATTTACAGACTATTTTCCTTCAATATATAACTACCATAAAATAAGGAAATATTACTCTTAAGGAAAAAGTGGTATGGAAATAAAGGCGGGGTTAAAAATGCTCTGGAATATATTAAAATGTTGGCATCTCTGATGTAGCAAACAAGTCACTGAAGCTCAAAAGCGAGTTTTTTTTCGTGTTAAACGATTTTTGTTTCGTGTTAAAAGAAAGAAAAATGTATTAAATAGCATAGTACACTATCCGGGCCCCTATATCATTTCGTGTTAACCGATTTTTCATGTTAAGTGTTTTTGTCTTAAACGTATTTCACTGTATATATATATTCTGCCTTATTAGAAAAAATATAAGATTCAACTTTTATAGATTTTTTATAGAAATAAATTTGGCTTTTATATTCCTTGTAAAAATATAATATTATTTGGCATGTGGAACATAATATACTATTGTTTGTTTAACTATGTTTCAAATTTTACGGCATTACATATTGTTGCGAAAATAAAAACAACTAAAAAAAGCAAGTAGACAAGACTTTGTAATTGGAGTAAGATTTAGAATTGCTGCCACTTTATTATTATTATTATTATTATTTAAAAATCAACTCAAATAAAATTGAAAAATTAAAGCATTTATTCAAAGGATGCAAATGCACATAAATAAAAAATACATACATATTATCAAATTGAATAATTGTTTTTAGTTAAGTAAATGGAAAAATGAGTTTTGTTTATTCTAGTGGAAAATTAAGATTATGAATAACTGAATGTTTATTATAAAAATTAAAGCAACATTAACAAATTATGCATTATGGGCAGCAGTGATAGAAATTGGGATGGGAAGGGAAGGTGTCATATGACACCTGCTGTAAATATTTTGTGTGTCAAATTAAAATTTCCAATTGCAATTTCTGGAATTCATTTTAACATAACTAACCAAAAGTAAAACTACACATCAAAATTTTTGAAACACAATGTAATATATATATATATATATATATATATATATTTTTTTTTTCCTTACACATTATATCAGTATGTGCACACAGATATTATGTGTTGGTTACATAGGTTATTTGTATGCATGTTTCATCTTGATTTTGAAATATGAGCTGTCCTCTATAGATCAAAATGTTTCATTAGACATTAGGAGTAAGACATTTTCAATAAAGTTTAAAGATGCATACGAAGAAATACGAAGTATACTTCATTTCACCATTTTGTACTTGTAGCACCTTAAAATTTTAAGAAAGTGACCCTCCATTCAATAAAAATTTTAACCAAACTACGAAACTTTAAAACAACAGGTGCAAGAGTTTTTGGAGAGAAATCTTTCAGGTCAGTTTTATCAACCATTGGTTACTTCCTGTGTCCATTTATCATGCGTCACGCACCTCCTAGGTGTCAAATTTGACAACTGGAAATAATTTTATGGTTGTTGAATGCTATAATTTAGTTGCATTTGGCAACTAACAACTGCTAATTTTGAACAATGATGGGCAGATTTAATGAAGATTAGTATCTATAATAGAATATTCTGTTAAAGTAATTTCACTCATCGTTAAAAAAAAAAAAAAAAAAAGCAAATTCACATACTTCAATTTCATTTAAGCATTTTTAATAAAGAAGCATCACAAAACTGGCGTTGTAAAAATTATTACATACAAACTTTGAATAAACACCATAAAATGCAATAAACTCGCAACAATTGTTTCGGGTCGAAAAAACACACGACCCTTCATCAGGCGAACAAAGTAAGCATGAGTGCTGCAGTCAAAGCGGCAACGCACCAAAAACGTTGCCGCTTTGACTGCAGCACTCGTGCTTACTTTGTTCGCCTGATGAAGGGTCGTGTGTTTTTTCGACCCGAAACAATTGTTGTGAGTTTATTGCATTTTATGGTGTTTATTCAAAGTTTGTATGTAATAAGCATTTAAGCATACCATCATCAATGGAAAATAGTAAAATGAATTATTGCTCCTAAATATAATAGGAAATGGATTCTAGAGCCTGAATAATTGTAAGCCAATAGAATAATTGCATGGGTGGGGAGGAATTAGTGAAGGAGAAATGGGAAACTATGTAAATGGTAGATAAAAATTAAGAAAGTGTGGTTTTTATGCAATATTTCCAACAATTAGATAGAGGAAGTATTACAAAATAATCACTATCAATAATACTTTTATGATTCTTATAAATATGGAAAGCTTCAACAAAATTAAATTCATGTAAATATTTAGGCCTGCAGATTTTTTTTCTGATTAATTAACTATTTAAATTTATAATAGCAAGATTAATTAAGTTAATTAATTGCGCTGTATAATTTGTCTATATTAAATAAAACAGGTTTTATTTAATATAGAATTTTTGTCTTTTCTAAGGTATTCTAAATGAGTAAAATTTAAGGAATTAATATTATTTGCCAATTGCCTTAATAGTTATTCTCCTGTAAGTTAAGTATAATCAACCTTTACTTGTGATATTTTTTTCTAAAAATCTTATTATTATTTTTTTTTTTTTTTTAAGATTTTATTAATCTATTTATTATATCAGGGGTGATTGTGTGTAGGAATTTTCCCTGATTTCAGGAAATTTTGCTTAATGTATTTCCTAATTTCAGGATTTTTTCCTATAATTTTTTTAGTGACTATTAAGGGAAAACTGTAATTAATGAAAATTTAGTACATCTTTTGTAATTTGCTGGTAATTCTTTAGATTTTAAAAAACTTTATTTAAGTAGAAAAGTATTTTATTGGTTACAATCATTAAAAAATGCTGATCACACCCTGACTTTTTTTTTTCAATGTAATTTCAGGATTTTTAAAATAGTCACAATCATCCCTGTTATATTTATCTATTTATAGGGCCGATCTCGGCGTAAATTGGGGCTCTTTTGCTGACCCTTCACCAAATTGAAATTCATAAAAACAACCTTTTCATGTAATTTCCTTTTAGAAAAGTTATCCTTTTAGAAAATTTTCTGTTTTGAATATTATTTCAAATGATTACTTACACTATATTCAATGAAACACTAATAACTTGTTGATATTAAACATTATATTGAATGACAGCTAAAATGGAAAGTTTTATACAATAATTTTTTCACAAAAATGGGTCCCAAAAATAAAAACTTGGATTGACCCTAGATTTAGTTTGAAGTTTTTATAAAAATAAATATTTAGCTTTCTTATTAATATTGTGACACATTAATACCAGATGTGTATATTATTTGCAGTGTTGTGGAAGATGACTTCTCCCTAAAGCTTCATAAAAAAAATCATGGTTGTATTCAGCTAGTAAGGATATTACAATATTTAGAATGTCCGCAATATTTAAGAAAATATTACTTTCCTATACATAAAGATTTGGAGTATGCAGGTGAGACAATCAGCTGTTTAGCTAATTGTTGTTGTTTTTCTATTATGAAATGTAACCTTTTTTTACTTTAACATTACTCAGCTACAGTTGGTAACAAAAGTGTCCGAACACTAGCAAAAATTCCTATATAAAAAAAGGTACACTTAATACTGTTTTGTTAAATAAATCCTTGTCGAATCCTGTTCTTAGTCAGCCTAAGAACAGGATTCGACAAGGATTTATTTAGCAAAACTGTATTAAGCGTACTTTTTTTATATAGGAATTTTTGCTAGTGTTCGGACACTTTTGTTACCGACTGTACTGTAAGTACTTAATAGAAGTGTTGTGCCTGGACAAAATTTTTGACATTGAATTTTCACCTTATTTACATGTTTTAAGATCTTCTGAGTCCAAAAAGTTGTTTTTGGCAGTTGATTAGTATATATGTGTGTGGGGAATCTTTTGACTATCATATCTCAAAAAAAAAAAAAAAGGATAGAATAACGAAACCTCAGAATTAAGATCATTCTATCATACAGATGATTTTGCAAACTTTTGGTAAAAATTAGAAAACAGAAATAAGACATTGAAAATCGTAAGTGGGGACCATTAGTCTGTATCTCAAAAACAGCCGTAACAATTTTCTTCAGTGCTGTGTAAACACCCTTTTGTCCTTTCATATCTATTACAGTAGAACCTCGATTATCCGACTCTTGTTTAACCGGAACTCTCTGTTAACCAACATCGATTTCCTGGCTTTTTCTTCAGCATCTATTATCTAAAACCCTTTTAAACAACACTTTCTGCTAACCAAAATTCTTTTTTTTTTTTTTTTTTTTTTTTTTTTTAAGCGAAAACAACTGTTGCAGAAGAAAATGTTACAGACATTGCAGAAGATGTTGAATTTTCAAACATTTTAACACAATGCTAGGTTTTGAAAACATTTTTTAAAAAAATCACAGATTGGTTTAATTGTTACATGGAAGATGTAGGGTTCCAGTTGCTTAATGATGAGGAAATTATTGCAGAAGTCTGACATTCTCCAAAAGAAGATGAAGAGAAAGATGATGATGAAGACAAGAATGATACCCAAGCAAAGATTAGTTACAATGATGCTTTTGAGAGTTTTGTGTTTCTTAGTTGGAACAACAAGAACAGTGTGATTCCTCTGAATTAATGTTTTTAAAAAAGCTTTCTGACAAAGCTGCAGGACAAAGAATGACTAGTTTATGCCAGATGAAGCTTTCATTTAAATCATTGTAAATTTTTTCTTTCAAAATAAATTTTCATGTATAATTTGAATTTATATATACATTTAGCAGTTTAAATAATCATAATAACAGTTTGGTGACCATGTTATGCATTAAACAAGATGATTATCAAAAAATTCTCTATTATTCAGAAATTTTTATTATCAGATGATGTAGGTGGCTTTAAAGCCAAAGAAGAATATACGACTATGTTTCATTTTATAAGAATCTCGACATTGAATTTTACATTAAAATTAGAATATCTGTAATCTAGAATTTCACATAAGATTAAGGTTTAAATTCCTAAATTCGAATTTAGTAGAATTTCCTTTAAATAATATCAATAAAATATGCATTAAATTCAATGAGAATAAATTTATTCTACTCACCCTCTGCCAGATCCGGGATGAGTAAAACACGAGCTCATACACGAACGTATGAGACTAGTAATACTTCCATGAATAACTTTAATTATACATGGCTCAAACTTACTTTATGTAAGTTGTCTGAAATATTGAATTAACTCGAATAACATTATGATTTTTTCGAATAAGTTTAGATTTAATGTTCAAGGTGCCATGCAACTTAATCTCGAGAATTTTAGAAACACAAAACAAAACACACCTGCGCAGAGGCGTCCAAAAGAGTTTTTTTCCGCGCAGGCTTCTATTCCGAAGAAAGTTTAATGTCATTGTTTGGTGCTGCTATCTCTGTTCAATGATAACAGTTAGCAGTTACTTTCAAATCAAGACTCCCCTTCAGTAGGTTCAGTCCCGATTATGTCGGATAATCAAGGTCCTACTGTAGGTGGTTAGTTCAGGAAAACTGATAAGTGCCTTGTGTATGTAGATTAATTTAAAGTCTCCCAAGTGTATTTCTTTAAAAACAGCTCCATAGATTTTCTTCAAACTTGCCTTCACAAATCAGAAAAACTCAATTTAAGTTTTATTTGTAGGAAAAGCTTAGAGCCAACTTAACACACAGGTTGGATCAGTTTGGCTCTAGTCTGTACTTTTATATAAATTTCATTTGGATAATCATTTGAAATCAAATGACATAGTTTTAATACTTTAAATATAAATAAAAAATAATATATTTTACTTATTAGAATTTTCAGGAGGGGGAAGTGTGCCCCCTTGCTGCTATGTGCCAACATCCATGCTGTGTATACTCTCCTTTATATGTCTTTAATAGAAATGTATTAGCTTGACTGTGCAGGAAAATTGTTAGGTGTCTGATTCATTAGTGTGGTCAGAAGACAAAAATTGACCTACCTCCAAAAAGAGTTCATGATAAGTGTAATAATGGGTAATGGAAGTCATGGGTTATTACACACCAGTTTTTTTCAATTCCTACTATTAGTTCACACTCTCCCTCTATCTTGCAATTGATTTTTAACTGACTTCCCGACTAGCTAGAAATTTGAAACTTTCAGGATTGCTCAGAACACAGTGACAACACAATACTTTAAAATCCGTTTTTCGAATTTTTGATTAGTTTTCTTATAATTAATAAAATATGAAAATAATAACACTCTAATAGTACTATTATAGCCATTAAAAATTAGCTATAATTTAATTGTTGCCAAAAAAAATTACGAGCTCATTTTCTTTCGACATAAAAATAAATACATTTAATTAAACGCAGTGGCGAATTTAAGGGGGGGGGGGGCTAGGGGGCTGAAGCCCCCCCCCCTCAAAAAAAAAACAAAAAAAAAAAACACTGACATTTACAATTGAATATTGCAATTGTAAATTTTTTATTGGTCTAGAATAACACTTTGAAAAATCTCAGCCCCCCCCCCCCCCCCCCAAAAGTCAAGTTCTGGATCCGCCACTGATTAAACGTGAACATTAAAAAATTATAAAAAGTTAAGTTATGCATTTCACAAAAATTGACGGCATTATCACTTAAAAAAATTATGCACATTGATAAGAGCTCTATGATTCATCAGAAAATTTAAAACATGGTATATAAAATCTTATAATTATTTTTATTTCATTTTCCACGCATGCTTTTTATTTTGTAATTCAAAATTATTAAAAAAAAAACTTTTTCGATAGTGTTTGTAAGTAGGAATTGACTTAAAAATTTTTTCTTTTATATTACTTGTTTACTTGGTATTTATTCAATAAATATAGAAAAAAAAAAATGGTTTAGCAAAATTACTTCATAACAAAACATCAATATAACTGATGTTTTGTTTATGACAAATAAGCAAACATCATAATTAGTAACAACATACAACAATTGTTTCAGATCAAAATAATTAAGTATAACCTTCCATCAGAAGAAGAAAAAGTAGGCATGAATGTGATATAAAAATAGTAGTACTTTTTGCTTTCACACTGCACTTATGCCTGGTTTATTTTTGTCTGCTGAAAGGTCATACTTAATTATTCTCACATGAAACAATTGTTGTCTGTTTTGCTAATTATGATGTGTGCTTATAAAGTTATTATTTATCATAAATATTAATTAATGTTTTGTTACAAAGTGGTTTGTGTATATCTTAACTCCAGACGAGTTTTCGGTGCATTTTATGTGATGTTTAATTTTTATAGTATATCTGTATGTCAATCTTTTTCTTTAAAATAATATTTATTAAAATAATAATACTAGCAAAATAGCTGAAGTATCTGCCTTTTACAGAGAGATTATTATTTTCATAATAAGAATAGTCTTAATTCATAGCGTCACAGTTCCAGTATTAATTACTCAGCTTGAGACTTTAAAATCATAGTTCCAGCAATGTATTGAGATTAAAAAAAAAAAAAAAAAAAAACTCCCGTGGTTTTGAATAAGTAACAGAATTTATTTTTTAAAAATAAGTTTAGCTGAAGAAAAGGGGGGAAAAAGACATAACTGCTACGATGTATTGAGAAAAATAAAATTTTATCTGTGGTTTGAAACAAATAGAATGCCAAAAAATAGTTCAAAAGAAAGAGAAAAAAAGAATATATATCCTAATTTAAAACTATCATTTTTGTTATTTAGGGCTTAGCAAATATAATTTGAAATCATATATATATATAATCATCTTTATTATATATATATATATATATAATAAAGATGATCTATTAAGCATAGTAGAAGCCAAGCAACAGATAGAAGATCACTAACACCAATGACCAATAAGACTAAAAAAAAAAAAAAAAATCATCAGTGGATGAAATACACTAATTTAAAGAAACCATATCTATTAATTAACAGCCTGCAAAACAAACGAATCAATAAAGTAAAACAACAAATCTTAACTTAAAACCATAAACTTATCAAAATTAATGAAAAAACAACCTAAGAAACACAAGGTAGGAAGAAGGAGGCAGGCGGCAAGACTTGTGACAGATATATATTCCATAGTTTAAATATTAATAAAATTTATAATTTTGCAAGCATTTTAATACTTTCACTTATTATTTTACTCCTTTTATACATAGTGAATACAATTTGTTAAATAAACTATGACATCAACCTCAAAACATATTTAACTGATTTTATGATGCAGTATGTAATTCATTTAAAGGATTACGATGTAATGTATAGTTAAATTAAAGAGTTCTGATGCTTTTAATTTTTTCGAGGCTTTTAGATTTTTAAAATGTTAGTATATTCTTATTTTTTAAATATCATGTAAACTTATGGGGGTGTTAAAATATATAAACTGGTATGAAAACTAAAAAGCAAAGAATAATAAATTTGGAAATGTATTTGTTAGTAAATATCAACTGCTAGGCATGCAGAGACCAGCTACTTTTGTTATAATTGGTTAAAAAAGTTTAAATTAAAATCTTAATATACTTTTTGATTAAATTGACATTCATTAATTTTATTGATTGCTTTTTAATTAACTTTATTATTTTGAACTTTTTCTTAAGCATGTTTTGTTTTGCTTTTTTTAGGCTTATTAAATCCTCTTGATCTTCCTCATCATCTCCGTGTTGACGATGAATCAGAATTTCGTGAAGGCGTTGTCATGAACAAACCTGTTAAACAAGGGCCTGGCAGTGGTTCATATGTGTATATAGGTTTACAAAAGGTATTTTTACAAGAACTTTGCATTGCAATATTATTAGTTTTAAAATACTTCCAGCCATTTCTTCATTTTATACAAGCTAATTTCTATTTTAATATTTTTCATGAAAAGCTAATTTAGCATTTAATTGTTAATTTTCATAAATCAGTTAGGTCAAATTAGAAAATACGTACATAAGTTATATACAATATCTCAAATCTTTATTTAATTATAAATAATTCTAACCTATTTTACCATGTTTTTATTAACTTCGATTCTTGTTTGTTTCTTTGTTTGTTCATCCGGTATAAATCTTGCAATCGATTTTTAACTAACTTTCCTACTAGCTAGACATTTGAAACTTTAGAATAGTTCAGAACCCGATAACAACACAATACTTTGAAGCTCGATTTTCTAATTTTTGATTGTTTTTCTTTAATTAATCAAAATATGAAAATTATAACCTTTTAATAGCTTTAAAAATAGCTATTAAAATATTGGCTACAATTAAAAAAAAAAAAAAAAATTACGAGTTCATTTTCTTTCGACGTAAAAATAAATACATTTAATTAAACATGAATGTTAAACAATTGTAAAAAGTTAAATTATGCATCTCACAAAAATTGACATCATTATCACTTTAAACATTTTATACGCATTGATAAAGAGTCGAATGTAGTTCTATAGCTATGATTCAACAAAAAATTAAATGGTATATAAAAAGTTTTTTATCTTATAATTATTTATTGCTCCACTACCCACCCTCAGTGACCAGCTGACTTGAGACCATTGAAAATTTCAACTGCAATAAACGCCCACTTGGTGGTGCCTGTAATACCTTAATTTGATACCTTACTTTAAACTATTCTGACCATACCATAAACTCATAGATGTGTGAGGTACCCCTACCTTTGCAGATCCAACAGCTTTGTTCATGTCTCTTCAAAAATCTGACCATATAAACTTGTTTGTTGTTGTACTCAATCGACTGCATTAAACACTGGACTCACTTAGTACTTTTCTTACTAGTTGAAATAAAAATATTATTAGTTAAAATAAATTATTTATCATCTCTAAATTATCATAAAAATAAATAGAGAACAACAAATGTATGTTTTTTGTTTGTTTGTATGTTTGTTTGTTTTTTAAATATGCTAATTTTACAAAATGTCTTTTCAGTTTCATTTTTCTCATGTAAATATATCTTTCTTCTTAACTAGACATCATTTATTACCAATTTTATAAAAATCTAAAGTCAAATATGATATCAGTTTCAAAAAATGTTGCCTTCCATTTATTTTTTACATACAATTATATATTGTATCTTAATCATTGTGTCACTTTCTGCAGATTAAAAAATATGTAAAATAACTCAAAATCAAGATAAAAAAAATTTGTGCATGATGATATTATGTAAAGATACATCTTTATATACATTTTGGTGGACCTAGGTTACACTTTTCTATGAAAAAATGTGATGATAAACATCCAGTACTTTAAAGTACCGTCGTTAGATAAAGGGTTAATATGGTACTTAAAATATCATATATACAGTACCCACTGTTTATTAAAATCACGTTCGTTCTGAGCCAAAGTGATTTTATTAAGTGGCTGATTTTTATATCATGCAAACATTTTTTGCACTCTAGAAAAATGTATTACTTCCTTGAATTTGAAAAGAAATTTCAAAAAGTGACTAATAGAATTAATAAACAATATTAATTGATTTTTGACAGATAATGAATTTTTCCTTCAAAATAAGTAAATTAAATATATCCTGAGTTCCGATGCTCTTTCCTTTGAGGAAAATCATCATTACTTATAGCCAAAATTTCCCACTTTTCATTTAAATTTAAAATATTTCCTCTTAAACTCTTGCTTCTTAGCTATTTCAAAATAAGAACTAGAAATTGTCTTTTAAAAAATAAAAATATATCATTTACGAATCAATTCAAATGTGTAACTTATTACTACGCTTTGAAGAGTATACATTTCTTCAAATTATTACTAAGATAAGTGTTGTGGTGCGTTTAATTTATAACTATGCTGCAAGTGTAAAGTTTTCGACAAAGAGAGATAACATAGATATTGCTGTGCTTTTTCTTTTTTATTTCAAAATTAAAAAATCAGTGTAACTGAAAAATCTGTTTAGCATGCATAAATAACATTTTTATTGCTCAAGAGATTTTTTTTTAGTTTATTAACTGGCAATATTGATTTTATTAAACAGTGGTTTTAATAGTAGTTTGTATTGATTTGATTCTGGTCCTAGCAATATGATAAGATTAAGTGGCTGATTTTATTAAGCAGTGTTTACTGTATTTGTGTTTGACACATTTAAGATATAACATAATTAGTATTAATAACTAATATTAAATCTAATTTCATTTCATAAATAAAAAGTTCATTTTATTTCATAAATTAATATCACAAATTGACTAAAGTGTAATAAATAACACAGTCTAGAAAAAAAAAGAGCTCATTAATTTTATTTATTTATTGATTGATTGATAAACCGTTATGTTTTTGAGGATGTTTAATCCAAAATTGTCCTCTATTTCTGTCTATCACATACTCTCCCCCCCCCCCAAAAAAAAAAATAAATATATATATATATATATATATATATAATAATGATAGGGGTTTCCAAAAAAAAAAAAAAAAAACTAATATTATTACATTGAACTTAACATAATCTTCCTCATAATTGAAAACAATTCCTTTGTGATATATTCTGTGTTCGTTATTTTTGTTTTTCTTCTTCTTCTTCTTTTTTTTTTTTTTTTGACACCCCTCTGTACTTCTGCTTTTACCTTTTCCCCTGCTCCTCACATCCCGCATATTTTAAATTTTTATTCTTATTTTTTCCTATATTTGCTTTAATGAATTTTGTTTTAAATTAACAAATAATGTTGGATTTTTGTTTTTATAATCAACCTTAGGATACCAAATTTCAGGATTTCATGCAACATTAAACTAAAAATGTGAGTTGGCACCCGTCCCCTCAAAATAATAATAATGAATAAATAACGTAATGCAGCTTTTTTACTGTTGTTTTCAGTTTTAGTAAGTAAAAATCTATAAGAAATAACAGTAAAAATGTCCTGTGCAAATATTTTTGGTTGCAAAATTGTGTAATTTATTAAATGCTGCATGAATTTTTTTTTATTTCTTTTATTGTTAATAGGACGTTCATTTAAAATTTCATCTATTAAATAAAAATTATTAATTGTTATAAAATTTATTTCAGACTGCAGTTATTGACAAAGTTCTTGAACCAAATTTAAGAGTTACTGTTCAGCTTGATAAAGAACAATTGTGTAAGAAAAGTTTTGTTACATTTGCTGTTTTGGTTTGCCCTTTTTGTATATTTTATGTAATACAAATTATCAATTTTGTAATTTCTCTATTTTTGTATACAGTGAACTCTCATTAAAATGGACAATCAAGGGCCAGCAGTTTTTGTCCATATTAACAAGAGTCCATTATAACAGGAGTTCATGAACTGAAGTTCTATATGAACTCTAAAATCACTATTATGTACAGTCGGTAACAAAAGTCTCCGAACGCTAGCAAAAATTCCTATGTAAAAAAAAGTACACTTAATACAGTTTTGTTAAATAAATCCTTGTCGAATCCTGTTCTTAGTCAGTCTAAAAACAGGATTCAACAAGGATTTATTTAACAAACCTGTATTAAGTGTACTTTTTTTATATAGGAATTTTTGCTAGTGTTCAGAGACTTTTGTTACTGGCTGTACACATACACACAGTATAACAGGAATGAAAATTTGTTTCCTCAAACCCTTTCATTCACTAAAAATATAAAAGCATGAAAACTACTTACTTTCAAAACTTCTTTTCTTTATATAGTACAACTTGATAACAAAATTCTTTGCTATGTCTCCACAATAGAAGTGGAGACAGGTGCAAATTGTTGATCTCAACTGTCACTGTCAGTCAATACTATTTACTTCCCACTGTGTATTAGCACAGAGTGAAAGAGATTAACCCTTTTATTATTGAACCTTTTCATGTTAAAAAAAAAAAAAAAAAAAAAAAAAATGAAAAGATTTTGGAAACTGACTCTTTTTCGAAGAAAGTAAGCTTTGAGGGGAAAAAATTTCCATCTTAACGAATGAATTGTATAAAGCGATGTTTATTACATGCAATTCCTATAGGCCTTAGCTGGGGATTCTGTTTTTGTACATAATAACAAGAAATCCCTCTTAAACGAGGCCGTCTTAACAAGAGTTCACTGTGTTTCTTTTAGTTTAGTTTTTCTAATAAAAATTCAGAGATTTTTTGCATCTAAAACACTTATAAATCTAACATACATAATACAGTTCTTATGAAATACACAAGCATATGTGAGACATCTTAATATATTTAAAATCTAAAAAATACCTTATTATTGAAGTTTTTGTTAAAGTTACTTTCAGTCAGAGCCCTGACTAAAAGTAACTCTATCAAAAACTTCATTAATAAAATGTTTAAGGTCTTAGGCTAGAATCATGGTGATGACCCTAATTATGGCAGATTAACCTTCTATGTTTTTCTATTTTATTTCATATTGTTTACTTGCAACTCATCATCTGAAATCAAGTTTTAGGCAAATTGTTATATTTTAGTTGACTTGGATTGTTTAACAGAGGTTTTTTTTTTTGTGACTATCATACAAAAGTATTGATATTTACATCAACTTTGCTCAATAACTAGACTAAAATTAATGTTTTTATTTATTTATTTTAATTATTTCAAACAAAGTGGTATAAGTTAATAGAAGTATTATTATATTTTTAATTAAATTATGGCAAAGAATTACATATTAATATTACATATTCTTGGCAGATGTGAAATATGTCAAATACCTTATATTGCAATAGTGGCATATAGGGTTACCAGATTGGATGTTCCCATGCAACGATTTCTTCCATTTTCATTTTCATGTCAGATTTGTAATAATTTTGTTAATATTCAATCATAATTGAATAATTAGGTTATTCAGATTACTTTTTTTTTTTTTTTCTGCATAAATGTTATGTGCATGTAGTGTACAGAAAACAGAAATATTTTTCAATTAAAAAAGAAAAGAAATTTTCTTTTTAAGTATATAGGTAATATGATTTTTTTTTTTTTTTTTTTATGTAATTTTATTTTGCACATTGAATATAATATGATTTAAAAGGGGAAAATGTTAGCAGTGTGATAAAATCATAACAAACTTGGGCAAAACAAAAATCTTACATTTAAAAAAAAAAAAAAAAAGTAAATCTGCCAACCCTAGTTGCATATCTATTTTATTATTTTCTGCTTTTTAGATGAACAGAGAAAGAAAATTCTATATTTGTTTAACATGATTTTTGTAGTGATGTATTTCATGTGATGTGATGTATTATGAACGTGGTTGCTGATATATAGATAGAATCATCACATCAGAGTCATTAATGAATCTTTGAGTTTTGGAGAAAAATAGTCAGTTGAGTTGCTCATCAGAAGATAATGTAAATTTATGTTCATTTTCATCAATCAAAATTAGAAATTTATCTTTCACAGTCATCTTTGAGTTTAGAGCTTAATTACATATCATAATACTTTTCAATTGTTTCATCATCCAATACTTTACCTTGATTTTTTCGCAAATCTGTCTGTAATTCGAGAAGCAGTAAATTGCAGAAATACAACTCAGAGCAGGTAATAATGGTATTAGTGCAAACTTTGTCAATGAACATTTGACTGTTAGACAACTTTTACAGCAAATCTCCAAGTATAATATGTTTCCAGCTGTGCTTATCACCTTAAGGTAACTCCTTTTTTACTTTCTTCTATATGTAATATAGAGAAAGTATTGGATTCTTGGAAATTTTCAACCTGATTTTTTGATAATTTACACGTTTTGAGATGTCCTGAACACGAATTGATAGTTATTAAAAAATGTCTGTCTGTCTATCTGTATCACTTTTTTGTGGACGTTGTATCTCATGAACCAACGAATGAAATTTAACCAAACTTGGTATTTAGTTGCACCCTGACATAAACTGGTGCTGATTAGATTTGGGAATCAATCGCTCAACAGGTGGTCACATTTTTTGTAAACTTTTAACATGGCAGTATAGGACAAAATTTCGCATAAATGTGCATAATGAGAGTTATGTTAAACGTGTGACTATAAAATTAATATGAATTTTTTATAATAGTAGTAGGTAACTAGGAAAAAATTTTTTGTGCATGTGGGGGCATCGGTTCCCCCCTGGGGAAGAGGGGAAGTACCACCCCGGTGGGGGTAAAGTTTCAAGATGGGTATCTTTCAAAAGGTCTCGTCAATACCTTTAAAAGGAAATGGATGAACTATAAATCTGTGATAATTTAAAATAAAGTTATCGATTTTTTTTACTTTTAACAAAAAAAAAAAAAAAAAAAAACTGTAAAAAAATTGTAATTTTTTTTTTTTTTTTTTTTTTTAAATATTGTTACTGAGTGACTATGTATAGGAGAATATAGAAGTCTTCTGGTGGCCACAACATACTAGTTTAAGTTATGAAGGTCTATGGGTCATATGGTATGAGTGCAACAGAAACTTCTTAAAATTGGTAGATTTTGATAAATACCTGTCTCTGTTTATTACACAAATTAGGTATATATTAGACAAATATTTAATTATCTAGAGTTATGTGATTCTGTAGCAAACAACCCTGGTATTTGATGTGAATTTATGAAGTGTGGATACATTGTGGGGGAAAATTAAATATTTTTTTATTGAATCATGTAAAAAAGTGTTTTTAAATAATTTAAAAGTTTGTGAGAAGTATATTTGATACTATTTGAGATAATAAATGTATATCAAAATACAATGTTTGCTCAGATTGAGAAAAATCTAAAGGGAATAAAAGAGAGAGAGACAGAGAGAGGGTGAAAGCACGAATTGTGTAGCACATGAATATATTGTGACAGCACTTTGAAATCTTTTTAGAATTAAAAAAATAACAGAATACAATCTCATTATCCTGGTTTATTACCATTTCAAAAAATTACAGGATTTTTTGGAATTGATAAATCGACAATTAAATTTGTTACAGAATGTCTGCTAATTTTTATGTTTGTATGTGTGTATAAGCCACTTAGTTTTTTTTTTTTTCACATATTTAAGTTAAAAATTTTACTGTGCATATTTACGTTTAGAATTTCATTGATTTCTATCTTTTTATTACAGCTAAAAAACATTTTAAAGGGAAGGCCATTTCTCCATATTATCCATATAAATGCAAGGGAGTGTATTGGGGCTACAGTGTAAGATTGGCAAATAATTTAAATTCAGTCTTCTCTGAATCTCCCTTCAAAGGTGGATATGATGTTGTTATTGGTACATCAGATAAAGGAAGTAGCATCGATTCTTTCCATATGCCAGTATTTAAGTATGTATTAATTTTTGTCAACTCCTAAATATATATATATATAATAATAATGATGATCTATTAAGCATACTAGAAGCCAAGCAACAAATACAAGATCACTGAAACACCAATGACCAATAAGATTAAAAATTTCTTTATGTAGGAGAAGTTCAGTATATATATATATATATATATATATATAATATATATTGAAAACCTTTTCAAACATTGAATAGATGAAAACAAGAAGCATTGAAGAAGATGAAACAGAAAAATTCAAAAAAAGATTGCGACTATAAAACATCCATAAATTGAAACATGCAAATTCATTATGTTTTCAAGGGTATAGATGTAAAATGGGTGTTTTTTCTGTCTTGTATGCAAATTGCTAAACATTTACAACAAGCTATACCCTATAACACCCCAAAAAAAAGAGAAAATTTAAACTGAAAAGATACGTGAAAAACCAAATGAGAATCTAAGTAGCTTGCACGGAAAGCCAGATCACTAAACATACATGTGGCTGTATACAGTTAGATTCACAGTTAATTTTGGAATCGTATTAAATAACTGAACGATTAATTTATTTTTGAATTTGTATTTGTCAGCTGAACGATAAAGTTGAGTGAACTGTTTGATTTTAATAATTAACCTAAAAGTGATAATTTAAAATTAAATTTTGATTAAAAATTGAGATTAACCTAATTTACAAAAATTCATAAACTTAAAAGTGTCATTTTATTGAAACATAAAATCAAGCTATGAGTAAGTATCTTGTAGAGTTTAGAAAAAGTAATGACCCTTTTTTTTTTTTTTTTAAATATGTATACATATATTTTTTACAATTTTTCCTTGATGTTTTCATTTGTTATTGCTATTTGTAGAATTAATTTTAATTGAATTTTTTAATTTAAAGAATTGACTTCAATTAAGGTTGTAGTTGTCTTTAAAAAATCGCGAAAGTTGGACTAAAAATTCAATATTTTAACTTTACTAAAATATGAAACTACATAACAGTAGTGATGTGTGACAAAAAGAATTTTTCAATTCCCATCATTCTATGTTGAGTTATAAGCATTTGTATTTGTAAGCAAATATTGAATCTGTTGTAAAATGAAAACTTTAAACATCATTTTTTCAAAACTAATGTTTATGAAGATGCATCAAGTTTAAAATATTCCTTGCATTTTTTTTTTATTTATTGTTGAATCTTCATGAAATTTTATTGAATGTTTTTTTTTTTTTTTTTTTTTTTTTTAATGCATTTCAGCACAAAACTTAGTTATAATTTTCCTTTTTTGTTTTTAAAATTTTGAAATTAAAATATATACAGTCGAAGCTTGTTAACGTGAATTACTATTACCATGAACTGTTTCCATAATCTCCATGAAAATAAAGTTTAGTGTAGTTTTACGAAGATTAGTTACTGATAACATGGACAACTTTTTTCCCCCTTGAGATTCATGTTAAGGAGATTCAACTATATATGTGTGTGTATAAAATTTAAAAAAATGCATAATTATAACTGTAAAAAAAAATTCTACTAACTTTTATTAAAATCATCTAAAACTGCCTGTAGAAAAAAAAAAAGGAAGTCTTAAGTCAAAAAGTAATTAGCAAGAAACATTTGAAATTTAATGGTTAATTAAAATGGTTAATTTTAATTGTAATATCTTATATAATTATTATGTTTATTATTTATTTATTGAAAATATCTTACGATTAATATCTAATAAAACAATTTATAGCTACAATAAGCTTATATTCAAGATCAAGAAGAAGCATATACACATTATATATGTATATTTATGTATACATATTAACATATTAATGTACAGAAAATGTACATATATATGCATAAAATAGTATTTAAAATTTTTGATGTGTAACTTAGAAAATTTTGTTTACTATGAATCACAAAATTTTCTAAGTTACACATCAAAAATCCACTGGGACTGCTGAACTTAGTATGATTACAGCAATCAGGATGCTTAATTTTCAATAACAACTGCTAAACTGCAATAAACAATTTTTCATCAACTGCAGTCTTGCCTTTATTTAGATAAACCTTGTGAATTCCTTACACTCACTCACACACACATATATACACAGAGTTCTTATTTTTATCAAATCTTTGGACGTTGTAGCATATACATTCTATCTGTGCTGAATTAATAAACATGTGTATAGATTAATTTTTTCCTCTAACTGCCTTTGAAAAGGGCAAGATCGTAATGTTTTCAGCACATAGTTTTTTCAGTTTACAAATATAATGCTTATTTTTCAACTTGAGATAAAAAATACAACTGTGCACAAGATTTTTAATCCTCATGTCTATTATTTAAGACCTTCAAAGTTGTAAAATAAAGCTACAGATTCATAATTATTTAATTTCAAATTATAAGTGTATTGTGGAAAGAGGAACTGCTCAGTGACCAGATGTATTCGTCACCAGTGATCAAAGAGTTACACATTATATATATATATATTAACTAACTACTCTAAAATACAAATAAAATCTGAAAATAGGTGTTTTTGTGTAGTCTTTTATATATATATAATTATTATTATTATGTATGTATTAGTTTATATACTTTTCTGTTGAGTGCTTTTTAAAATAAATTAACTACATTTTAAAAAATATTTACAAAAATACCTTACAAAAACTTCTTAATAGGTTGAGCAGATATATTTGGAACCCACAGGGTTCATCTTCAGTGCTTGAATGACATTGCCAGTTTCTGTTTCCCTGTTCGTCCTTCCTCTTCTGCGGATTTTCTTTATTTTGCTTCATTTTTTCAATAAGATGAAATGAAGCAATCTGAAGGAATTATGCTGTGCTGACGGCTTCGTTAATGGTTAAATTTTCAATCGCTTCACATGTTAGGGCAAAATGATGGGAATTATAATGGGCTATTTTTTGAAATTCAAGAGTGTTAAGGTTAATGGGGTTATTGTTGTTAATTCTACAGAAAACTGTAGAGTTTTTATTGTACTTTAAGTCGGCGAGATGCTCGGATTCACTATCCTTTAGATGGCGTTTAGTCATACCGATATAGCAGGCAGGATTATTGTCTTTGAATATAAAGTTTATTTTATAAATGCCGGATGTGTATTTAAAGTGGATGGGGTCTTTTTCATTGCAGATGTGTTGGAAAATATTTTTATCAGGTTTAATTGGGATATTGATATTATGTTTATTAGCTTCATTTTTTATTTTTATTGATGCACCTTTACAGTATGGGATAGTGGAGGTGAAACGGGATTTAGTTTTTTGTGCGTTAGTTATATTATTTAGATGTTTCAAACATTGTTTATAAAGTTTTTGAACTATGGAGGGGCTGTAGTTAGCTTTTTTAACAATAGCTTTGATAAATTTGAGTTCTTTTATTAAGCAAAGTTTTATTGGAACAAATAAGAATGGCACAGCTAATGTAAGATATAATAGCAGCATATTTATTGGGAAGGTGGGGAGTTACATTTGTTATTAATAATTTCATTATTATTCATGGATTTTTGGAAAACAGTAGTATCAAACGACTTACAAGGGTGAAAGTTTTCAGGGGCTACCTCTGAATTCAGGGTTTTTGAAATTTTTGCTGTCTTTGAATTTCATGTTAAACTACTTTGTTTTTGCAGAAATTTCACATTTTGAACGTTTAATTTGCCTTATAATGTATTATGATCAAATATCACTTAATATAGGTAGCTATATGATATATCATTAATAAATCTCCTCTATCTGCATTTAAGGATCAGTTTTCAGGGTTTTTGCAAGTTAGGTAGTTTCTTCCCTGGACTTATCTTTATTTTTAATTATAGTGACATCCAGGAAATTTAAACAGTTATTAGTTTCAGTTTTGTTTGTAAATTTTATATGGGGATCTAATTTATTTAGTTGAGTAAGGAGCTCAGAAGGGTTAATGGAATGGGGGGTAATGGTGAAAATATTGTCAACATACCAGAGCCAGAAGTTGCAGTTTTTTATAATATTATGCATGGAGTTTTCTAATAATCACATTTTCAATTCGGCAATAATTCCCGATATGGGTGAGTCCATGGGGACTCTGCTATCCCATACTGTAAAGGCACATCAATGAAAAATGAAGCTAATAAACATAATATCAATATCCCAATTAAACCTGATAAAAATACTTTCCAATGCATCCACAACGAAAAAGACCCCATCCACTTTAAATACACATCCAGCATTTATAAAATCAACTTTATATTCAAAGACAATAATCATGCCTGCTATATCGGTATGACTAAACGCCATCTAAAAGATCGTGAATCCGAGCATCTCGCCGACTTAAAGTACAATAAACACTCTACCGTTTTCTCTAGAATTAACAACAAGAACCCCATTAACCTTAACACTCTTGAATTTCAAAAAATAGCCCATTATAATTCCCATCATTTTGCCCTAAAACATGAAGCGATTGAAATTTTAACCACTAACGAAGCCATCAACAATAGAGAGCACAGCATAATTCCTTCAGATTGGCAACATCTTATTGAAAAAATGAAGCATAGTGAAGAAAATCTGTGGAAATGTCATTCGAGCACTGAAGATGAACCCGGTGGGTTCAAAATATATCTGCTCAACCTATTTAGGAGTTTTTGTATGGTATTTTTGTAAATATTTTTTAAAATGTGTTAATCCTTTATAATTAAATTATAAATTAACTACTTTATATTTTAAAATATATATCAATTTTCTTTATAGACATCTCTTGATAGTTTTTGGTGGCCTTAAAGGTTTAGAAGCTGTCATTGAAAATGACGAGACATTAGAAGCAAAAGAGCCAAAAGATCTATTTCAGTACTATTTGAATACTTGTCCTAATCAAGGTTCTCGAACAATAAGAACAGAGGTATTATATTCTATTATTTTCAAGATTGACTGAAGGAAAATTTTTTTTTAAGAATTAAAAAAGCTGGTTCACTTTGATAATGGTTTCATTTGATTTCTATATTAATGATCAAACTTTTCATTGATCTGTTTCTTTTGTATGTATTCGAACTATCATAAAAACAAAATGGGTTGAACGAGTTGTTATAATATAGTACTAAATTTAGGAGAAAAAAAATCCTATACTGTTTCTTACAAAAAATGTGTCAATAGTTTGAACATAGTATTTATTTATTGTCTAAAAACAGCTTGAACTGTTAAAAATTTAGTACATTTCACTATACAAATAACGTTGACAGCATTTTCCCATGGTTTGCTGTATCTCATCCTCTAAGGCAGTGGTGTTTGTGTGTATCGCAAATTTTGTGGGCACTGTATCTCACAAACCAATGAACAAAATTCAACCTTACTTGGTATTTAGCTGGACCCTAGCCTAAACTGGTGCTGATTAGATTTTGGGATTAATTGCTCAACAGGTGATGCTGTCGTCCTATTTTTTCTACAGGTTTAACATGGTAGTATTGTCATATTGCATGACATCGCTCTTTTTCGTTATTTGGCAAAACCAATTTAATATCCGTCCATTTACATATTGCATGACATCGCTCTTTTTCGTTATTTGGCAAAACCAATTTAATATCCGTCCATTTATTCTAATTTACTCAATAATTTAATCCTTCCCGTTACGCGCCGTATCTTGGCTTCCCAACGGCACTTCATTTTCCCCTACTGTTCCTTCTTTTGAGGACCGCTTTCCCCCTCCCGCTACGATGCGCGGCGCTCGTGACGTACGCGCGCTGTCGTCACACTCTTTCGTCAGCGCTTGCCTCCGATTGGTTGCTTCGCGGCAACACCCCTTTTCTCCAGGCTAGCTGGCGAGGGCACACGGTGAGGAAAGTCAGTAGTGGTTCCCTCTCACACGCGGTGCGGTCGATATACAGCTCCGGTCACGGTAGCTTTGGAGTCGGCGTTTAGTGCCGACGGCTTCGATCCTTGGTGTCTGCCCGTAACGACAATCCAGATACATCGCCCTACCTGGCACTTCTATTAATTGAATGAATAGTTTAAGTAACAATTAAAGAAAAGTACGAAATTGCTGACTACGTTTTTTTAAGTATTCCGGTTCCCGAATGCTTCCCGTCTTAGGAGCCCGGAAGGTGGTCTGCGAAAGTCCGTTTTAGCCTTCAATAAAGAATCTGTTCATATCAGCCAGCCTCCTCACTGTGCCTTACAACGGAACACATCATTCTTACAGCCGAAATAATGTGAGTACGTTCCTTTATTTTATTATTATTGTCAGATAACTTAAAATGTGCATGCCAGTCATTGAACGCACGTGGCATTCCACGCCATGGTAACTGTATTGCTAAATGAGTCCTCCATCAGTGGACATCCAAGTTCCTGAGTCAGAATAAAAAGGAATCCTTCCTTATAACAAATTTCTAAGGAGCTCATGAATTCTTAAGAGCAAAAATATACTCATCCACTTTGCTTAAGCCACGATTTCACGGCAAGAAGAGACTTTGCACCTTCATAAGTATAGGGCAAAATTTCATATAAATGTACATAATGAGTGTTATTTTTAATGAATGATTGTAAAATTTATATGAATTATTGATAATAGTGGTAGTAAACTAGAAAAAAAGTGTGTGCACGTAGGTGCATTGCTTTCCCCACCTCCCTCTGGGTATATGTGAATTTTCTAATATGATGGGTATCTTTTGAAAGAACTTGTTAATACCTTTAAAATGAATGGTTAAACTATCAATCTGTGATAATTTAAAACAAAGTTATTGATTTTTTTTTTTTTTTTTTAACAATAAATAAATAAATAAAAAAAAATTTCATGTCTGCGCAAAATTTACTTTCTTTCGATATTTACTATTATACTACTTATACTTTGAGATAAAAATCATCTGAATTCATCATGAAAAATAATTTTAATAAATTATAATTTAATAAATAATGCATTCATCATAAAAAATAATTTTAATAAATTATAATTTAATAAATAATTTGTATTAGATTATATACAGAAGAAAGTCTTGTGGTGACGACAATGTACTAGTTAAATTTGATTGACTTTTAAAAAACATTGAAATGGAAATATTCTTTATTATTATATATGACATAACTTACTATAACATAACCCAGTCTTATAAATATTTTAAGTATAGATACTTCCCTACTTTATAAATAACCATTTTTTGTAGAACCATTGGACTGTTAGAAAATTTCACTACTAAAGACATAAAAAATGTGGGAGGTCAGTACAAAAAGGTTGACTACTCCTGCTCTAAGAAAATCAGATTGTATTTATGACCAGCTATGTCTTCATGAACCGCTGAATGCAAAAACATGCAGAAGGTATAAAAAGATGCAATATAACATGAGGATTCTGAGTAGTTGACCATTTAAATTTATCATATTAGTTAAAAGATAATATAAAAGCCAAAGCACTTATAAGAAAGACGGAACTATAGGGTGATTATAAAAAAAACTACCCTGATATATGAGACCATAGCTACCATACCGTTCTGAGAAACTGACTAAAAACTTAGTGGAAGGTATTTTGAGGTATGCACTCAAGAATTATATAAAAAACAACAGTTAACTCTAACAGTTATGGTTACAGTGACAAAATTTCAAAAATTTCAAATGGCAACACCAATTTTTTTTTTTTTTTTTTTTTTATTGGAATGGGATCTCCATAGCAAAAAACCATAAATGGCGTTGGAACGGTACCTCTAGCATACCAAGCTAGGCATACTCAGAAAAAAAGAGAAAACAGCTGTGATGTGCCTACCAGAGCACGACTTTCATTTTCTTAATGACGTCACATTTCACACTAAGTCTTCAGCTCTCACTAAACCAGAGGTGAAACTACCTAACATACAAAAACCCTGAAAACTGTTTCTTGCATGCAGATAAGGGAGAGACAAATCAATGATATATCATATGGTTACCTATAATAAATGATATTTGCAGAGTTCTTAATACATTATGCAGCAAATTAAACATTCAAAATAAGAAATTTCTGTAAAAACAAAATAATTTACATGAAAATCAGAAACAGCAAAAATTTCAAAAACCCTGAATTCAGGGGTAGCCTCTGAAAAGTTTCACCCCTGCTAAAGTCTACTGATTCTGCTTCGAAATGAGAAAAAGAGACCGTGGTATCCTTAATTTCATGTAGGTCTACTGAATAAGGGTTTTAATTTTGTTGTTAGTCCTAAGACACCATCATGACTGATGTCATCACACTAAGTGAAAAATAAAGCATTGTGAAATGCATGATGTGTATCTTGCTTTCTTGCTCTGTGAACAATATGCCGCTTACTGGGAAACATCATCATCATCAAAATCGATTTTGATTGCCATTTCACAATGCCTTGATTTTCATGTAGTACGATGATGTCAGTCATGACGACATCTTACGACTAACAATGAAATTAAAGCCTTTATTCAGTAGCCTTACACAAAATTAAGGATACCATGATATCTTCTTTTCGTTTCGAAGCAGAATCAGTTGACTTTAGTCTGAACCAAAGACTCAGCATGAAATGTGACGTCATTAACACGTTAATCGCCATGTCAGTCATATGTGCCTGACGCTAAGAAGTTCTACATGAGCCATGTCAAACATATATGTCTGACATGGCTCATGTAGAACTTCTTAGCGTCAGGCACATATGACTGACATGGCGATTAACGTGTTTTAATACTTGTTGTATGTTGTTTGTATGCGTCAGACATATAAGACTGACACGGCTTGTCGAGAAAAAAAGTTTTAATATAAGGCCATGTCAGTCATATATGTGTGACATAAAAAATAGTGTTTTTCCGGGAATTTTGGCAAAAAAAAAATTTTCTGTGATACATTAAGTTTCCTTGATACATTTTTAACTAAATTATCTAATAAAGTTACCATGGCCCATGTGAAAATTTTTCTGATATTATCGTGGCGATTAACGTGTTAAAGAAATGAAAGTCGTGCTCTGATAGGCACATAACAGTTGTTTTTTCTTACCCTGCTAGTGCTGAAGATTTTCGTGCTACAGGTGCTGTTCCAACGCTATTTATGGTTTTTTGCTATGGAGATTCCATTTCAAAAAAAAAAAGTAGGTGTTGCCATTTGAAATTTTTGAAATTTTGTCACTGTAACCGTAACTGTTAGAGTTTAACTGTTGTTTTTTACATAATTCTTGAGTGCATACTTCAAAATACCTTCCACCAAAATTTTATTCAGTTACTGTGAACGATATGACAACTATGGTCTCATATATTGGGGTAGTTTTTTTATAATCATTCTGTACATACTGCTGAAAAAGTCTGTCTACAGCAGTTCCATGTACCAAAAGTGGTTGAGTGATAAAATAGAACCAGCACAACAGGATATGTAAGTCCTTAAAGTCCAAATTTATATGTAATCGTCCGAAACAAGATTTTGAACATTTTTAGTAGGTTTTTCTTTTATTTATTTATATTTTTAAGTTTTTAATTTATGATATAAAAAAATAATGATTCAGTTTAAAAAAAAAAATCATTTAAATATTACCAACGAAGTGAGCAAAGTCTGCTAGTTATTATGAAAAGCTGAGATAATTTAATTTTATTATTGAATAAACAATAGGCAACTGTGTTTCATTAATCATAATTTCTATAGTGAATGAAATTTATAGCTAATATCTGCAATATTATGACTAGTATGATAGTAAAATAAAAACCCTATTTTATTAATCAAACTTTCTATCAGAACCAAATTTATATATAATATCATTAATTTTATAACTATTTGTATTATTGAACTATGTTAGGATAATATTGAAGGAAGCTTTTTGATGGCTATAATATATCAGCAACAACTTTTCGGTCAACCTTTTATGAGTTTGTTTTTCTACAATCAATCAAATTGATAATTTTTTTGTTATTTTTCTTTTATTTAGTTATTTTTTCAACAATCAATCATATTAATGTATATTTTTTTCTTTTATATTTTCTCCTATGTAAAATTTTTGTTTATTGATAAGAGAGTATTTGTTTTGTTTTAGGAAGCCATATTGATAACACTCACTGCTCTTAGACCTGGTATTGAATCATTACAGAATGTTGTTGAAAATGGTAAGTAGCTACTTTTCTACTTCATTCTTCAAAACTAATCATTATGGTAAAAATATATATATAAATATATATATCTTTGGAACTACAGTTATATGAAGTTAAAATAATGACACAGTTAACTTTGTGTATTGTCTGCAAAAGGAAACATCCAGTTTAGTAAAGGAAACAGACATGTCTATTAACACATTGAGCACCATGCAAATTCTTAAGGAAATCCCCATCAGGCCACGTACGCTGCTTGGAAGCGCTGGTATTGCGGTATAGCAATACATTTTTATGTTTACCGTGTTACATTAAAATTTATTATAATGCATTAATAATAATAATGAGCATCATCTGTCAGGAACAATTCCGGTTAGATCGCTTCAAAACAGAGGCTTTTGGTAGCCTTTTTTTTTTTTTTTACTTGGAAATGCTATGTATTTTTATTATTTATTTATTTTTAATTAATCAGCATAAATGTTACATCATTAGAAAGATCTTTCAAAACTGAACCTTTTTTGTGCTCACACTTTTCCCTTAATCTCAGTATGTAAAAAGATTTCAATGAAAGTTTATAACTACCATTGCTATTCTTATACCCATGGATTATAAAATTAAAATGTAATATAAAATTCAATTATAAAAATTATGGGCTAATAGTTATTACATCATTTTCTTGCAATCATGATAATGTACTTATCTGATATAAACAAACAGTTGATTGTGACGTCATATTTATCAAATTAGTTAAAATAAATAAGGTACCTAAGGTTACTTCGTTACAAATATGGTACCTTTCATTTGGTACCTTATTTGTAACGAAGTTTTGATTAGATATTTTAGAATTAATTAAAATAGGAAAATAATTTCAAAATTGGACATTTAAATTTGATTGTTACAAAAAAAAAAAAAAAAAAAAAATTACCAGTTATTGTTATATATATGCATACATGCCAACTTTTCTGGTTTTCCCGGAAGACTTCCGGTTTTTTAACGTATCTTCCGGTCTTCCAGACAGATGAGGAAATCTTCCGTTTTTAAAAAAGTCGCGGTTATCGTTCGTTTTAAAAAGAAAACCCAAATGTTCTACGAAAACTTCTAATTCCCAATCTTTCTCCATCCATAACATAAATGTCAATATTCATTTCAAACTTGCTTTATGAGATTCTAGAACATGTAAAGAAATAGAATTGTTAAATATTTCTTGCTGGTGTAATTATTTTTTGCCCCCCCCCCCCTTTCATTTATCTCCAACTGGTGATCAGCAATCAAATGTTCTGCATAAGTCTTTCGTTTCCTGATCTTTATCCACCTGCAACATAAATGATAATATTCATTTTAAACTTCTTTCATTAGATTCTAGAAGTAGAGTTGAAAGAGTTTAATATTTCTTACTCTGTAATTATTTTTGTATCCCCCCCCCCTTCCCCGGGTTGTGATCAATGATCAATTCTAGAAACAATAAAGCAATGGAAGTGCTCAATATTTCTCACGTATGTAATTATTTTTAGATCTTTATTGCTGAATTTAATGAATCTGTTTATTTTTCTTCAATTAAATTAAACATTTGTATGTCATACCAAATGTGTAAACATGGGGAAAAAAATGAAGAATAATTTTTTCAGGTAGGAAAATTTTTTCCAAATCAATTTAAGAAAATTAACTCAGTTGGTTTTATGCATGTTTAAAACTGATAATTAGCTACTGCTACTTTTTTTTATATGTATGATTTACGTACATACACAAAAATCATATTCTTATTAATCATATTATTTAAAAAATTAGTTATACTTTAACTTAACTAAGTTTTTTGTCTATTGTTAAATAAATTTCTTACAGATTCTGTTTTGTAGATATTTATATGTTGAAGAGGAATAACTTCATTTAAAACTTTTATATATTTAGTATAATCAATCTATAGTAAAACGTTTTTATAGATTGCTTCTAAATATTAAAATTGTAAAACTGTATTGTTTATTACGTCAAAGAGGGAAAAAAAATCTTCCCTTTTTTTATGAAATCTTCTGGTTTTTCAGCAAAAATCTTCCCTTTTTTTATTAAAATTGGTTGGCAAGTCTGTATATGGATTATTTTGAGGGGGGGGGGCATAAGATGAAATAATGTTTTCACGCAAAAAAATAATAAAATAGTAAATATGCCCATGCATATGAAAAATTCTTATTAAAACGAGTCATCTTCCAGGGTTAGTAGGTATTTTCGTTAAAAGAAATAGTTTATTCGTTCGGTGCAACTTGCACATTAGTCCCCTTTAAATATAGTGTCCAGAGAAGCTGGTAAAGCATTCGTTGATTCACTACCTTAATTGATTTCACATTTCGTCATTTTTGATGGGTTATATACTAGTTAATGATATAATTCTGTAATAAATAAAAATTAAATAAATGTTCAATAATTACTTAAAACAATGTAAATTTTTTAGTTTTATATTGTATTTTATACTGTCAGCCACCAGTTGTTGACGCAGCCTGAACAGAAAGTTCGGTATCAGCCACTGATGGCTGACATGGCACTCAACGTATTAAGTGGTAGGGGATCTAGTTGAACTACTTCGGAAAGCATGAACATTCAAAGTTGATATAAAAGTGTACATTTCACCTTTCTGAAAAAGGGAGGAAGGAGTAGAAAAAAGAAAATAGATTGTTTTATTTTAAATTCTATATCAAATCATTAAACTTTATTAGCCACTTATTGAAATTCCATGCTATCTGTGAGTAAATAATATTTTGAATTAAAAGAAAAATAATACAAATTATCAATTAAATTTTAAATGTTCATTGAAGTGTTTTAATGACATATTTAATTTATACATCATGTAGTCATCAAACAAAAGAAAAATGTTGTCTTCATTATCTGACTTTAGAAGCTATGCTTAACGTATGATGCTTGTCTTCCATGTTCATTTAGTGATGTTCTAGTCATTTTGGAAGCTTTTCACTCCCTAAAACAAACATTTGGCTAAATGAACGTCAACGTAGTTGCTTCGGAATACCTGCATTCGGTCGCAACCGATGCTTACCTCCATTGAAAGTGCCAAAAACATAAAAATGATTTTACAGGAAAGAATGTATTTTTAATTAAAAAAAATAAATTTAGAATTTTGTCTCTCCCCCCCATTAGCAGAGAAATATATCTGAGTGGAGCTGCAGGAGATTAAAATAAATAATTAATAAAAAATTAATAAATAAAAAATTAATTAAAATCTCCTTGAAAAATAACTAAGTGCAGCAAAAAACTGCTGTGTGCGTTGACGAAGACAGTCTGGACGGTGAAAAGGAATATAGAGCTGAGCAGGTCGCCCCACGGGGCACAGGAAACTTCTCAGAGTCCCGCAATTAATTTAAAAAAAAGGGAGCCATACATTTTTTTTTCCCCTAAAAGTTCTAACACAAAATAATAAAGAAAAAAACAGAAGGGGATAAATAGAAATAAAATACAGAGTTTCAGACCGAATCTCGGTTTCCATCCAGAAACTAGTTCTGAGGTGGATCCATGGACCAATCAGCAACTTGCAAGTTATTCTCAATCCTCTCTGAGAAATTTAGAGCTAAAAACGACAGAATTATGTCCTAGGCGACCCGACCAATCAGAGCTCAAGGCTTAGACCAATCAGAGATTGTGTTCGAGCATCCCGTCCGAAGGCAGCTAACAGAACTAACAAAAATTTAAAAAATAAATAAAATTTAATAAAAATAGCCAAATAATAAAAAAATAAAACCAGCAGTTCATAATTTTGAGAGGAAATTGATAAAAATTAGAGGAAATCATAAGTAGAAAGATGGAAATCACGTCTGTAAAAATGAAACAGTACATAAGCTTGATGCTAGGGTTAGCTAACTCTAGAGAAAAATTTCGTTCGCTCTAGGGAGAGAAATAATTTTGTGAGGAAATACATTGTTATGTAACTCCAGACGTAATAATTCTACCCTTCTTAGAGACGGGTAGAAAGTCGATTCCCGTAGTCAAAATAGCTAAGGGTCGTTTCTTTCCACGACCGACTCCAGGATCGTTTGGCTAAATCTGTCTTCTTAATTAAAAAATATCTATATCTGTAAATATATATACAGTTCCAAATTATACTATAGGTATGGGGAACTTAGATATTTGTGAAAATATTTTACCTCAGATTTTTAACATTTTTACACATTTTGAGGAGTGAGTAATGTGAAAATTACACTATCAATATGCTGTCATCTTTAGGTTCTTTAGTTTATGTAGACAATATCTCAGAAACAAATTATCGTACATTTACCAGACCAGTTTTAAAATATCTCTTATAAATATGATACTGGAAAGAAGGTATGGTTCAGCATTCTAATTTGAAAACTTGGTAATTTTTTTTTAACATGGTTCAGCAAAGGTAAATTTCTTAAATGTGCATTATAAGGTATATTTTCATCGTAAAGGTGTCACACTAGTTTCTTAATATCATCTGTGATACTGGCATGAACATCATTGACTATGAATATTATAATTTAAAAACTTTGCAAATTATTCAAAATTTGCAATCAAAAGTAGGGTAGCCTAGTGGCATATCTGAGGAATCACAATATGAGATTGTGCTGTATGATCAGCAGAGCTCATATATTTTAACATGTATATGGTATGCTCTGTAGTAGAAATTTATGAGAAAAAAATATATAATGGTGATTTGAGCAGAATCCAGTTCCCCTATGCCAAGCCCCCCCCTACTTTCATCATTCATGTGTTCTGCAGTCTTTTTTCATTATAGTTTTTTTTTTTTTTTTTTCATTTTAAAGAAATAAGTTTTGATTACTCTTTTTTTACTTACATTTTGTTAAAAGAGTGATAACATGAAATCATGAAATAAAAAATGTCATGCAGTTAATTTTATTTAGAATTAAATACAGATTGTGAATACTGGTTGATTTTTATAACATTAAGTGATTGATAACTATAACCATGATCACATTAATAAGTACAAACTTTGAATAAACACCATAAAATGCAATAAACTTGCAACAATTGTTTCACATCGAAAGAACACACTATTGCCTGACGAAAAGTTGTGTGTTCTTTCAACCCTAAACAATTGTTGCAAGTTAATTGCATTTTATGGTGTTTATTACTTTAAATACCAGTTCTGTTGTGCTTTCTTATTATCATGATTGCATTAATCTACATTTGATCTATCATATAAAATAAATGTGTGAAGAATTTTATTTATTTTTATAAATTTATAATATTAGTCCTAAATGTCTCATGTACTACATTCCAGAACAAGTAAAAGTAAATATAATTTATATTATATTGCCTAAAATTTGGCAAAGCTGCAGTGAAATAGGACACCATCCTTAAATTTAAATTAAAACGAATAAAAACCAGCCAATTATTTCATGTTATAACAAACTAGTTTATATATATATATATATTAATTTTGAATATGATTTTAAAAAATATATCTGTACTGATAAGTATAAAGGGTTTAAGTCCAAAAATGTCAATTTTGAGTTAAGTACATAGTCAGACTCAGAAAAAAATTCGCTATCGATTGGTATAAAGGATTTAAATCCATGTCATTTAGTCTTTGAAAAAATCCATTGGTAAAAAAAGACTCAAGTCAGAAATTTAGCATTAATCTTTAGTATAAAATATTTAATTCAATTTTTCCCTTTATTAAATGAAGGTTGACAATCACTGAATGGTATAAAGGGCATAAATCTACCTAATCCCTTTTTCCTAATCGATTCTTCTGATTAGTTTTTAGTTAGTTTAACTTTATTTTTAGTCTCCTGAAAAATCAAGAATATGGACTTAAATCCTTTATACTTATCAGTACAGATATATACATAAGCATGCTGTTCAAAGCTCAAAAATTATATTGCCCAATATGACTGGGGCAGGAGATTCAAATTCAGATTGGGCATGTAATAAATATTTAATGACAAATATTTTTTCTTGTCTTCAATTTATATTCATACTAAGACAAAATAATCAGTGCTAATGTGGATATTTTGTTATTATTTTTTAACAGTTCAGAACTAGATAACGAACATTTTTTATTAATAGATGTTTAAATAAAATGTTTGGACATGTAAAAATGCTATTCTCTAAAAACTACAGCATCTAGAATACATAGTGTGGAAAGCGACCAGCAAATCAGTGCCTTAAAGATTAAGCCTCTCTTACCAGAGGTCAGTGTGATTGAGTTTATAGCTTGAAAAACCAAAACTAATGTATTTATTGGTTACAGGGTTCCCACTCAATTTCAAAAATAAAATTCCCTGACTTTTCCAGGTCTATTTTTCGAAAATTCCAGTCACAAAATTTTATTCGTGAATAAAAAATAGCTCACGGCATAAAACATAACATAGCTTGCAACATAAAAGACAACACATTAACGAGACTTGCGACATAACTTGAATGCTCAAAAAGCATTTTCCAGGTTTACATAATCATTTTTCCAGGTTTTTGGGCAATATTTGCAATTTTTCCTGACCTGTGTGAACCCTGTGGTTATTTATGTACTTGGACCACATAAATGAGCGGACGAAACTGGGAAAAGCCAATCAACTCTTATGCAATGTTTACAATTTGAGCAAAAAATTCAATCGCCAATCTCTAGGAGGCTTAATTTCTTTTTAGCAATATTGTAAGCATTCGGATATAAGTGCTTGGCCACATGGTTTATTCTGGGTGTTGTATCTAAACTAATAAGCCTCGCAGAGAATGCAAAAAGTTTGAGATTTTCAGCCCTGGTGCAGTTACATAATACATTATAAATCTAAAAAGTAGCACATACCATGGAAATTTAAAAAAATCATAGTTTAAAGTTACACACCTTTCTTATTCTTGACTTTTAATAATAAAAATCAAAAATTTCCTGAAATATTATTTAAATATATATTGAAGTATTTTATTAATTGTTTTATATAATTTCTTTTTTATAGGCATCAGCAGTAGCTGAAATGGAATAGGTAGAAGAAATGACAGTGAAAAACTTTTTAATAAGCATTTTATTTTTGTAAAATAAAAATCCATCATATATTGTATTAAAATTTAAGAGTTTTTAAAATCATTGGTGTCTTGTTACTGAAAATCTTATCTGGCAGCAAATTATGTCAATTAAAATACTTCCATTGGCAAATAACCTGATTATAAGTGATAAACATGTTGACTACCAACTATGAATTATCTCCTAGCTTGTTTACTTGCCATATTTGTGCACCTTCAAGGAAACTAATAGTATATCAGTGTAAATATGAATAGATAACCTTAAGGATAAGAACAAAATATCGAAGTAACCTTACAAAAGAAGGAAATTTATTAACGAACAGAAAATATAATTGTGAAAATGTTCAGATACGGTACCTTTTAATGTATGCCTTAAGCAGTAATAGTATAAGAGAAAGCCATATGAGTGAAACTCGAGATTTATTTCTTTAAGTAGGAAATATCTTCACATTGTACATGCATGACTTCCCTGTCATTAATTTAGAAATATTGTTTCTGATAGAATAAGTAACTAAAAATTTATTAAGCTTTTCTTTTTTATAATGTCACTAAATAATCAAATCTTTGTGTATTCTAGATTCTCAAAGATCATCTGGGGCTGGTTCTGTAAGGCCAGTTAAGGCTTGAAAAATATTTTAACCTTTTCATTGTTTCCCTTTTCACCCTATATCATGTAGTTTCAGTGACAAAATTTTCAAACATTAAATAAATATCTGTAGTATTTAGTAACAAATCTTCAGACTTATTTTATAGGAATTATTAAACAGATGACATAAAAATGGTGGAAAGGGTTTTTTTTTTTTTTTTTTTTTTAATATAAAAAAATTCTTATATATTCCTTTTAAAATTAATGAATAATGTTTAATTAAATTTTAACAAAACTATAGAAGTAAGTATTAATTGAAAATCACAAATCAAAAACAAAATTTTATATATTTCAAATCCAAACTATAACCTTTTGCAGGGTTAAACTGTCTAAATCACTAATTAAAAAAGGAGACTTGGCACCCTTTAACTTTGAACCACTGACAATTTAATGTTTATAAATTGAACTATATTAGGCTTGCTCCATAAAATATATATTCAGGCAACAATTCTTATGGTTTGTGATACAATTTTTTTTATAGAATTGAAATCTTTAAATTGTGTTTTCTCATGAATTCGTGACCTTCAGAATGCTAAAATTTCTACAGATAGTTAAGAAGAAGGTTCTTCTTTTTTTTTTTTTTTTTTTTTAATGTTTGATGAGACCTACTTAAAAGAATCAGGGATGGATTTTGAAATTTATTTAATAGTTTTTGGGAAAAAGTGCATGTTTATGTAAAAATTTGAACTAAAAAAAAAAAAAAATAAATATATATATATATATATATTTTTTTTTACTTAAATTTTTTAAGTGGATTCTATTAAACATCTCACCCCCCCCCCCCCCAAAAAAAAAAAAAAAAAAAAAGAAAAAAAAAATCTATTCTTAATTATCTGCAGATAATTATTGAAAAAAAATGCAAACTGAGAAGACATAGTTTAAAGATTTCAAATCTGTAAAAATTGTATTAAAAAACATAAGAATTTGTTACCCTAATGTATAGTTTATATTCAACAAACCTAATGTAGTTTAATTTATAAATAGTAAATGGAAATACAGTTGGAACCTCGTTAACATTAACATGCATTTTAACATGAACTGTTTCCACAATCCCCATCAAAATGAAGATTAGTTTAGTTATATGAAGATTTATTAGTTACTGATAGCATAACATTTTTTTTTTTTTTTTTTTTTTGCTTCAAGTTCACGTTAACGAGGTTTGACTGTATAAGGGGGGGGGAGGGGGGCAAACAAAAGTTAGAATGCCTGTAGATTTTCAAAGGAGACAATTTTTTTTTTTTTAAAGATATAAAAGACTATACTAGGTTTATAATCATGCTTATATATTTACACTACTAAATAATAGTAACCTGAAAATCGACCTGAACTCACAATAGAGAATTTTAATGACCCACACCTGAATCAAAACCTAAAGTGAATATTAATAATCCATTAACAAATCTTGCAATTAAAGTTATAAAGTAAATTTTTATTGCTATACAACTGGTAAATAATTTAAAATGTAATTACTAATGCATCAAGTTAAAAGTTTTAAAACCTGAAAAATGGATAAATAATTTTTAACCATTTAGATGTGTTGTGTACTTCAAGTGTACAAAATGTGCTTCAAGTTTAGTAATAAGTACAAAACTTTGAATAAACACCATAAAATGTATCAAACTCACAACAATTGTTTCGGGTTGAAAAAACACGACCATTCATCAGGTGAACAAAGTGGTGCTACAAGCAAAGCGACAATGCACCAAAGGATGCATTGCCGAATTATGTTTTTGCCCATTAAAGAAATTATTTTGAAAGATATTCTCAAGTTGACCCGACTCCTTGGAAAAAAAATTCAATCAACTCAACCCAAACTGCGAGAAAAAAAATTATTTGACCCGACTGCTGAAATTGGGTTACCTGAACCAATACGTGACTCAAACCGACGGTCGAATTTTATGACCTGTTCTTGACTTTCATGACCTTCATTATCCATTGTTGATTTCCATAGCCTAGTAGATACCCTGAGTTCAATTTTTGTTCGCCTAACGAAGGGTCATGTCTTCTTTCAGCCCAAAACAGTTATTGGAAGTTCTTGCACTTTATAGTATTTATTCAAAACTTTGGACTCATTAAACTTCAGAATTAATTTCAAGTTATAAATTTTGAATTGAGTTTTCTTTAGATTATCACACAATATTAATTTTAAATAATAATTTTAAATTTTAATTCTTTCTATCCTTTCATACATATCATGAATTTAGTGTAGAAACTTCATGGAATCCTTTTGATAATCTGTGGAAATGTTTAGAAGTTTCATGGAACACTCTAGAAAAATTTGGCTTCCGGAATTTTTTTAAAAGGTTCCAGAGTTGTAGAAACATAGCATTACAAAGTTACATAACTAAAAATAAAAGAATTAAGGGGAAAAAAAAGAATAAAAATAAAATAAAAAATATTTTAAAATAGAATGCTTTTATAAAAGTGCCCTAAAAAGTGAGATAATAAGAGAATTTTGTAAAATTGTGGTCAGCTTGAAGGGGAAAAAAAAAAAAAAAAAAACTTGAAAAGCATTCAATGTTGACAAAGGGAAAGAAGTTTACTCTGGAACAAGATGAAACTGTTCAACTTTAAATGCTTTTCAAATTTTATTTTTTTCTTCAAGCTGAACATAATTTTTGAAAATTCTCTTTATTTTCTTCTTTTTTAAGCACCTCTGTAAAAGCACTTTTTTTTTTTCTCATAATATATTGTTTAAATTGTAGAATTTGATCAATTTTTAATAAATATTTAGTGAAAGGTAAAACACTGAAATCTTTACTTTTCTGGTAAGATAGGTATGTTTCAATGGTCATCTCCATATCAGCTAGAAGAAATATCTCCTAATGAGCCATATAAACACAGGGAATTTGCCAGCTTTGGCATAGTTTCTAGTTACCAAATGGTGGAAACTTTTACTTAGAAACTGAAAAAAATAGCTTTTCCAATTTTAAGGAGTTTGCTGGTTTTGCAACTGGATGATGCATATACATTTAATTAAAAAATATCTATATTTCTAACTTTAAAAATCTGGTGTGTAACAACCACACTGTTTCCAATTACCCACTATTATACATATTATATGCCTTTTTTGGAGATAATGTGGTCAAAAGATATAAAATATACCTAACAATTTTCCTGTGAGAGAAAATATATATGTGTAAATGCATATAAAACAAAATTTACATAGCAAGTTCAGAAACAGAAAAAAACCCCATAAATACAGAGGCTGTTCGCACATTTTTTAGACAATTTTATTTCACTGTAAGAAAAAATCGTCTGCATGGAAATTTTTATTTTTACAACAATATTTTCGGAAGTTTTATTTATCGTCTGATATTTAGAATTTTTGTTTACATGCAAAATGGCGCTTTTAAAAAGGCAATGGATGGAAGGATACATTTCTGCTCTTTCTGAAGAGGGTTATTATGTAGAAACACTGTAAAAGCCGTGGTTTTTCGATATCTAAACCCACGATAGGAAATATTATAAATAAAAGAGAAAAAAATCATCATAGTCTGGCATCTGAAGGGAGAATTCTTCCAAATACTTATCCAAAGAAAAAACACAGTTCTTCTAATATTGCAAAGGTGAAATCTTTAATGCTGAGAGAAAACCCTCCAACTCAAAGGTATGTTGTAAAAACATTAAACTGCTCAGTTTCAATTGTAAATTAAATTGTTAACTCTGATTTGAATTTTAAAAAGGCCAAAAAACAATGTTTGTCGTCTTTCTCAGCATCACATCTATGAACATAGAACACACTACATAACTCTTCATAAAAAACATTTATCAGGAGAAAAATGGAAAAATTTTGTAATAACAGATGAAGCTTGGGTCTATTTAAGTGATTGCAACAAAAAAAGATCAATTTATTATTATAAAAGAGGAGAAAAAAATTTTTGCTACATGGTTCAAAGAATCAAAAGAAAGTTTTTCTAAAGGATTTATGATTGTTACTGGTTTTTCATACAAAGGCAAGATAAAAGTAAAAAAAAAAAAATTGTTGACAAAAATGTCAAAATCAAATCTGAATACTATCTAGAACATATTTTAACTCCAATTTTTAAATATGACATTCCAGACCTTTATCTGCTGAACTGCATCAAGACAAACCAAGCAGCCACACATCACAATTCACCATTTTCTAGGGGAAGGGGGGGGGGGGGGGGGAGAATGGAACAAGAAACAGTAATTGAAACCATACCCTTCACTGATATTCCTGCTAAATCTCCTAATGTATCACAGATGGATTTTTGCGCTTTTGGACTCTTAAAATCTGCATTATCCAAATGCCAACCTACAATGCTTTGTGGACTTTGGAAAGCTGTTCAAGAGTGGAACAAAATACCTCTTCCGATATTACAATAAGCATTATTATCATGGAAATTATAATGTAGAATGATAGTTAAGAACAAGGGCTATCAAACTGAACATTTAAAATAAGAAATATGAGTAATTTTTTCAGTACACTCCATCAAAATCATCTAAAAAAAATGTGCGAACACCCTCTGTATTGAAAACAAAAAATATAAAATGAATCTAACAATTTTCCTGTGAGAGAACTTATATATGTGTATATTCATTTAAAACAAAATTTACATAGCAAGTTTAGAAAAAAAGAAAATCATAAATATTGAAAACAGAAAATATAAAATATAAAATGAACCTAATAATTTTCCTGCGAGAGAAAACTAATATATGTGTAAATGCATTTAAAACAAAATTTACACGCAAGTTTATAAAAAAGAAAATCAACAGAAAATATAAAATGAACCTAACAATTTTCCTGTGAGAGAAAATTTATATGTTTAAAAATGCATTTACAACAAAGTTTACATAGCAAGTTTAGAAAAAAAATCAAATATTGAAAACTAAGCCTATTTTTGTTTTTCTAAGAGTAATAGATACAAAATTCTGCACAAAACAGACTTTAACACAACAGGAATTACTTTAATCTATTCTCCCATATAATGGCTTGCAGTAGCTGTATTTCACTCACTAGCATCGGTTACTATATTCATTTCTTAAAATTTCTTTTTGCATAGGAGCCGCAATTGTGTAAGTAAAGATATTCGGGAGAAACATTTGAGCTACTTCGATTCCAAATTTCACTAAGTGGTTCTATACTGAAGCTGTTCCATTTCTTAAGCATGATTTTTAAAAATTTTATTTCATTTAAAAAAAGAAAAAGTTTGCACGTTCAATTTTTTTTTTTTTTTTTCAATAATTTATGTAGTTTTTATTTAATATCTTTTGATCCAAATTATCTGTTCAAACAAAAAAATATGGCATTAACTAGATTTTGTCCTAATTAATAAGTGTACCAATTTTTGATAAAATTTCTAATAATCCAGGCAGGTACAGTTTTATATATTTAGTTAAAAACAAAAGTGTTTGCACTTTTATTCATGGCTAACTCAAGATGTAATACAATAAAAAGGGACAACGGAAAATCGCTGTCTGAAAGAAATAGTTAAGCAGAAATACTAATTAGAGTTGTTTTTTGAAACACAGATTTCCAAGATCTAAAATTGATCTACGGAATCAGGATGATTTAATTTTCCAGTAATCACCCCATTATCTAAAAAGGAGTTTATGTAACAATTTTCAAGACAATCATTAGTTCCATTTTTGAGCTACTGGCTTTCACCAAAACTTGCCAAATTCAATTGTTGAGTCGAAAACAACAATTGCATATCAAAAGATATCTAAAACAATTAATATGAGGAATGTGAAAAAGATCCATACAGCTGTTTTTAAAGGAATGCCCATGCAAGACCTTAAATGGACCTACTTATACAGGATGCCTATATATATATATATATATATATATTTACTTTCCGAACACTATAGTGAGGAAAGTATTGTAATCATGTCAAAAATCCGAATTTGAGATTTTGATGTTTCTATACGTTTCGAAGTCCAATGAGTCCGTTTTCACTATTTTTGCGATGATGTATGTATGTGTGTATGTCTGTGAGTGAACACGCTAGCGTCTAAACGTTTTGTTCGAATAACCTGAAAGTTGATAGGTATATTGTAAGTCACCATAGTACCAACCCTATAGATTTTGGTGAATCCAGCACTTATAGTTTTTTTACAGGGACACAAAGAAAAATTCTTTATCATTATGGCCTATGGGAGCAAAATCTTAAAAGTGCGATAGCATCTAAACGCCTTATTCAACTGAGCAAAAATTTTATACACATATTATAGGTCACAAATACTCAATCTGTATAGATTTTGGAGAATCTAGAACTTATAGTTTTTTTACAGGGACACAAAGAAAAATTCTTTATCATTATGCCTATGGGGCCAAATTTTTAAAAGTGTGATAGCGTCTAAACGCCTTATTAATCTGAGCAAAAAATTTTTACACATGTTATAGATCACAGTTGCACCAACTGTATAGATTTTGGTGAATCTAGCACTTACAGTTTTTTTACAGGGACACAAAGAAAAATTCTTTATCATTATGGCCTATGGGACCCAATTCTTAAAAGTACGATAGCATCTAAACGCCTTATTCAATTAAGCTGAAAATTTATATGAGTATTATAAATCACTGTTGCACTCACTATAAGCATTTTGGTGAATCTAGCGTTTATAGATTTTTACAGGGACACAACGAAAAATTCTTTGTCATTATGATCTATGGGCTCTAAGTTCAGTATCGGTAAATAAAACATCGTGTAATAGATGGAGAAAAATACTCAAACACTCTATTATGGTTTTCTCTCTTTTGTTTGTTTAGCAACTCCTCTTTCTTTACTTTATCTACAAAACTGTTAATTACTCAATGTTCGGAAAGTCGAGTGGAGTCACTCCAGATTTTTTTTTTTTTTTAATATATATATATATATATATTTTTTTTTTTTCCTGAACAAATGAACTAATGTATATGACAGAACATCTAATAGAATGTTCATATAGCAACTTTGAAGAAAATCGTTAGAGCTGTTTTTGAGATACAGACTTCTCCCATTTTCAGTTTCCAGTGTCCCACACTTCCATTTTTCAAATTTTCACAGAAAGTTGGAAAATCATCTGTACACCATACCTGTCTCAATTCTGAAGTTTCATCATTCTACCTTTATTAGATTTGGAGATATGATAGTCAGAAAATTCTCCCACACACATACATATATATATATATTTGACCAATTTCCGAAAACCACTCTTTTGGACTCAGGAGACCTTAAAAATTCGATATGGAGTTTTCACCCAATTTATTTCGGGTGAAAACTCCATATCAAATTTTTCAACCAAATATGCTTCCAATTATTTATGGTAATCAGGTGATGGAAGTAAAAATAAACTAATTTAAATCATAACTTGCATTTAGAATGATTTGTTAGCAATAGTTGGTGATTAATAATGATTAAAAAAAAAAACTGTTGTTTGGATTTGGTAAAAATGAACTCAATTAAAACAGGCTTAAAACTTATAAATCTCAGGCTTTTATTCATACAATTAAAATCTGAATACATAACAATTAAAGTACTCTATATACAAATTTTTACACGATTAAAAATTCTAGATTTAAAACAAAAGAAAAAAATTACATATGGCACACATACAGGTAATTTTATACATTCATCACAGGATTTTGATATTCATCTCCTCAGATCATTAAGCACGCTTTCCATGAACTCTGAATCTATACAGACACGTATATTCCATATTTCCATGATTGCTATGAATTTGCAGTTCTATGTAGGAATAGGGTTTGATACTTGGGATCTAGAAATATAAAAAATATATTATGGTTCAGTAAAATGGTGAATATTTAAGCTGAGATCAAAACACTTACATCAATTTTTGAGAACACGGATGCATACTTGCCAACCAATTTCAATAAAAAAAGGGAAGATTTTTGTTGAAAAACCAGATTTCATAAAAAAAAGGGAAGATTTTTTTTTTTTTTATTTCTCTTTGACGTAATAAACAATACAGTTTTACAATTTTAATATTTAGAAGCAATCTATAAAAACGTATTACTATAGATTGATCATATTAAATATATAAAAGTTTTAAATAAAGTTATTCCTCTTCAACATATAAATATCTACAAAACAGAATCTGTAAGAAATTTATTTAACAATAGACAAAAAACTTAGTTAATGTATAACTAATTTTTTAAATAAATAGAATATGATTTTTGTGTATGTACATTAATTATACATATAAAAAAAGTAGCAGTAGCTAATTATCAGTTTCAAGCGTGCATAAAACCAACTGAGTATTAATTTTCTTAAATTGATTTGAAAAAAATATTCCTACCTGAAAAAATTATCCATTTTTTTCCCATGTTTACACATTTGGTATAAATATGACATACAAATATTTAATTTAATTGAGGAAAAATAAACAGATTCATTAAATTCAGCAATGAAGATCTAAAAATAATTACATACGTGAGAAATATTGAGCACTTCCATTGCTTTATTGTCTCTAGAATTGTTCATTGATCACAATCCGGGGAAGGGGGGGGGATACAAAAATAATTACAGAGTAAGAAATATTAAACTCTTTCAACTCTGCTTCTAGAATCTAATGAAAGAAGTTTAAAATTAATATTATCATTTATGTTACAGATGGATAAAGATTAGGAAACAAAAGACTTCTGCAGAACATTTGATTGCTGATCACTAGTTGGAGATAAATGAAAGGGGGGTGGGCGGTAAGAACAAAAAATAATTACATCAGCAAGAAATATTTAACAATTCTATTTCTTTACATGTTCTAGAATCTCATAAAGCAAGTTTGAAATGAATATGGACATTTATGTTATGGATGGAGAAAGATTGAGAATCAGGAGTTTTCGTGAAACATTTGGGTTTTCTTTTTAAAACGAACGATATCTGCGACTTTTTTAAAAACGGAAGATTTCATCATCTGTCTTGAAGACCGGAAGTCTTCCGGGAAAACCGAAAAAGTTGGCAAGTATGCAGATGATTTGGAGTAGCATACAAACACAGAAATTGAAAAAAAAAAAAACTAAATATCACTTTTTAATTGTTTTAATTCAGTGTATCGTAATATTATAGAAGCAATAAACATTAGATTTAGAAAAATAAATAAAATGAATAGGACCAAAATACAATAAATACTATTTTTCTACAATGTGCAGCTGTTTTTCCAGCATGCACAGCATACTGTTTTAAAGGTTGAAAATAATGGTTAATCCAAAGAGCTTCCCGTCAACAAAATTTATGTTTATAAAATTGGCTTTTTCATGTAACAGGATGGCTATCATTTGGTCAAGGGTTGCTACAATACGTAAAATTCAGGGGGAGAAAAAAAGGGAGGGGGGTGGGGATGGAGCGATTTGAAAAATCTATTAAAAAACAAAGCAAGTCATCAGTGTTGTCATAAAAATATTTCATTATCTCTGGCTTCTAAAACTTTTTAATGGTTCTTAAGATATTGGGAACTTTTTTCAGTCCCTGTCAATATTATTTTATTCAACTTTAAACAAAACTGAAATCAAACTGGGGTATTGTGCTATAAGTAGACTGCAGCTTTGTCACTGAGCAATAGATCAGCACCGTTACATGCCACTAAATTACCATATTATGCTGTCCTTGACATTTGAGGCAGCACCATTACTTTTCTCATGTTATAAATGATAAATTTATAAGCTGTAATTTAAAATTACAATTCAAAGGACTTCAATATTGATTTATTTTTAAAAAAGTTATTTACTAAAATCATTTAAAAGTTAATTAAAAGGTAAAACTCTAAAATACATTAAAAACATTTAAAACCTTCTATAAGTTACCTATATACAAGCACTTTCTGCCACAATCCGCGGACAACTACGACTCATGCAACAAGGAGCCAATGGAAATAGATGCCGGGTGGCACGCTATGCTGGAGGAGAGAACACAAGTGGCAAGACCGCAGAGTGCAGTTCACTAGACATAACATATCTGAAGAAGGCCGCGAATTGCGGCAGAAAGTGCTTGTATATAAGTAACTTATAGAAGGTTTTAAATGTTTTTAATGTAAGTTATTTACTAGTCTTAATACTGTGACATAATATTTTTTACAAAAATGTGTCCCTAATATTTAAAACCTTGATTGATCCTTGGTTTTACTACTACATAAATAAAATGATTTAATGACACCAAGTTCCTTTATATTTAAAGACTCAACATATTCAAAGACAACAACAGAAAACTTAAGGTAAAGACACCAGTGTTCTCTACCCCTAAAATTTGCACCAGTACACCATCGCAAAAGAAATGTTAAAATAAGCATTTAATAAAATCTATGAATTTGCATCTGCACACGCTAGATTCCCCAGTTCTAGGGAATCTAGTGGCAACTATTGGTGCAAACTGCAAATTTTAGGGGCGGCGAACAGAGCCTGATTACTGCACGGGCAAATGGAGCAACTGCCCCAGGCCCCCACTTGAAGCCCCCATCCCTCCCAAAAAATCATATGTATGAAAAATAGACATTATTTTAAATAAGATTTTCCTTTATTCAACAAGGCAAATGAAAGTTGTGAGTTAAACATTATCGGCTATATACCTATGCCCTGGAATAATTCACCTACCTCAAGAAAAGCGTGGTTTGTTGTTCTATCAACTCCACGTCCAGTAATAGAAGGTAATATATTAAAATATTGCTGTAATATATCAAATAATAATAGAAATAGTTATACCAATTAACTCTGCTTCTGTTCCCAGTGGCAGAAAGATTTGAAGCTGTCTGCAACAGGCTTTTAAAATTTCATAATCTGTCTGCAAAATTTGCGTGTAATCAGGGGTGAAAATGGCTTACACTCAAAAAGCCTGAAAGCTGATGGGGACGGGAAGGGGGGGGCTTAACATCAGTGGTGATCTCGTGCAACAATATACAAATACAATTTTACTACAAAACAGTATAGTATAAACAATTGTATTCATTCAATTCATCTCATTCAATTAAATATTTTACAGCAATGTTTGACACAACACATTATAAGTAATAAAAGTATTAGTTTTGATACAGAAATTTTTATAAATGAATTGTTATCCGAAAGTTGCAGACAAATTTTTTTCTCAGTGCAGACAAAAACTGTCTGCAGGCCGTTTCTCTGTGTCCGCGACTATGTCGCCGTGTCACAGTGTTTCTGCCACTGGACTTCTGTTGAGTATTTAAAATCTAATTAAAAATATAATTTTGAAACAGATGAAATGAAAAGAACTTGAGCAAGTCAGGTTCTTTAATTATTATTATTTTATTTATTTATTTATTTTGCAAAAAATTCTGCAAATTTTTACAGTGATTTTACTTGACAATTTACAAAAAATCACTCTAAATAATTAATTTTTCTATTTAAAAAAGTTATTTTCGATTGGGAACCACTAAATGCCCTGAATTACCCAAGTTCTTTTCACTTAAACTGTTTCAAAATTTTTCAGTTGATTTTAAATCCCAACAGAAGCAGAGTTAAATGGAAGAACCAATACTATTTAATGTATTACAGCAATGTATCTGGCCGTATATCAGTATGTGTTCAAAAAAAGAAATAAACTTCTAAACTTTGTAGCTATTTGTTGATAAAATATACAGATTTTTCATTTTATCTAAATAAATCATTAGAATTAAGAAATGTTTAGAAATGCTTGCCCAATTTTTCTTTTTTTAATTTGGAAAATTCCAGTGAGTCTTATGCTTGGAACAATGAGAAACAATTGTGGAAAAGTCACCATATGACACATTTTTGAGTGGGATTTTTAAAATTATTTATATAATGAGATTCTCAGCATGCCACCCTTTAATGTGAACCTGATTTAATAAATTAAAAGTTATATTGTAATGTATGGTCCAGAAAAAAAAAATGATGAAGGTTAAATAACAGAATTTTTTAGTTTTAATAGAAAAAATTATCTGTTGTGTTAATAAATAAAAAAATACATTTATTAGACATTCCAGTGGAATAAAAAAAAATAATAATAAAATTGAGAATTAGATTAAAATAACTAATTTTTGTAAAAGGATGAAATTAAAAAAAATTACCTCTTTTGATTTTGCTACAATAAATTTGTTTACATCCAAAAAGGGATTGTGGATTATAGGTTTTGCAAATCAGAGGAAGTTAACTGCTTTCATAAACATAACAATATCATTATTATAACAACTCCCTTTTTACATATCAATTAAATTATAAGTATAAATATGGATTTTTGATAGTCTTAACAGAAGTTTCTTAACATGACTGTATAAACCCTTCAAAAAATTATACTTCAAAAGCCTGCAACCCAAGATATGAGAACTATACTTTAACTGAGTAAAATTTAGATATTTTTAGATTTTAGCAAAGGGGAAAAGTTACTGGTCTACCTCACTGGTTGATCCTTCACGAAAAGGGAAATATCACATCTGCAAAAGCAGCTCCTTCCTTTAACCACAAAATAACTTACTGATAGTTTAATTCATTAGAGAAAAAAGTAAAAGAAGTGTACTTATTTATCTTTAAAAGGAATTACTATAACAATAATGCTGCAAACATCACTTTTTCTTAATACTTAGGCCTTCTCAATAATAAAGTTTCTTGAATCTTAATACAAACATAATGTCCTGTTACTGTATTCACGTTTGTTCATCTGTTTAATTTTTTTGTTTTCTTTCAATGAACTTAGAAAGCAGTAGGTTGATGCAATTTAATGTATCGACACTTTTTACTGGTAACCTATTCATATCAGAACTTCGTTTTCACATCTCAGAACTTTGTTTTTGTGCTGGTTACTCGTGTATGTGTTTATTGTATTGGAATTGGAAAGAAATGTTTTTGATTCTTTGAAAGAATGTGGTTTTGCAGCCATTTTCCGAATTTCATACTCTGCTAAGCTTAAATAGGGCATTGGCGATTCTTATGTGGTGATGTGATTTGATGTATCGTACACTTTTTACTGATAATATTTTCATATTGGAACATTGCCGTTGATTTCGTGTGTGTCAGCCACTCATTTGTGTTTATTGTATAAGATTGATTGATCGGTTCTTTCTTCTTTATGTAAAATGGGGTTTTAAAGGATTTTTTTTCCCTTCTTTTTCAGAGCCTTCTTCTTCATATTTAATCGTGATTTAAATTCTAAGGAACATTTCATAAAGATTACATGATAATAAAAAAATTAAGTATTGCAATCTACAACAGTTAATAATGAAATAAAATAAACATACTTTGACAGCAAAATATTGAAGTGGATCTCCATTAATATCATAAATGTATTCTCCAAGCAAATTTCCTCTGTTGTCTTTCTCAGAGTCAAGGCCCTTTAAAATATATGCATAATAAATAATATCAATTTATACAAGTATTATAAAATTAAACAGGGTTGAACTATTTCCTAAAATATCTGTATGTATAAATTTTCTACAATATCAACCATATACAAATGTATTTTGTTTTATTTATTAACTCACTTTTTAAAATATCATTGAAATATTTTGCTTTTAATAAGTACTAAAATATTATAAGTCTTAAGCACAAGAATAACTTTTCATATCCACACATTTTTTTTTTATTAATATGTAAAACAAATTTTTTATTTTGATTGCTACAAGGGGTGATAAAAAAAAAAGGTTACAAGTCGAATAAAGAAATATTTATTAACAATAAACAGAAAATACAAACGAGAATTAAGAGGCATACGTGCCTATCACTTTTCGGCATAATCACCAAGTCTATTTAGGCATTTATCAGAACGCAGAACCAACTTGTTTAAACCCATCTTGGTAGAAATCAGGTCCCTGTCTGTTGAGCCAGGTCTCGGTGGATGTTTTCACAGCACTGTCTGAAGAGAACTGTGTGTCAGAAGTACCGGTTGAAGTGCTCCTTCAACCTCGGAAACAGGAAATAGTCACTGGGTGCCAAATATGGGCTGTATGGGGGTGACTCCAGATTTCCCACCTGAACCGTCACAACAATTCCTGCATTGCTTGAGCAGTATGGGGCCTGACATTGTCATGCAGGAGGATGACACCTTCACTCAACATGCCCAGCCGTTTGTGTCAGATGCTTCGCGGACACATTCTTTGCGCATAAAAATCGAATCACAGCTCGCACTTCCACACGAGACCAATTTTCTAAGCATCTTGCCATTTCAATGGTCCTGAACCGTCTGGGAACTTTCACTACCTACCCGCACACAAGCTGCATGATAAGTAGCACCATCTGTCTCCACTCTAGGGAAACAAAAGTTCTCCACAATATGTAGTTTTCAAATGCTGCAGCTTGTAACCTTTTTTTCTGATCACCCCTCGTATATACAGTGAACTCTCGTTAAGACGACCCCGTTTAAGATGGATTTCTCATTATTACGTACAAAAACAGAATCCCCGGCTAAGGCTTATAGAAATTGCATGTAATAAACATTGTTTTATACGTACAATTCAATCGTTAAGATGGACATTTTTTACCCTTAAAGCTTAATTTCTTCAAAAAACAGTCACTTCCCAAAATCTTTTTTAATTCAAGTTTTTTTTTTTTTTTTTTTTTTTTTTTTTTTTTTCATATGAAAAGGTGCAATAATGAAAGGGTTAATCTCTTTCACTCTGCACTATTACACCGTGGGAGGTAAACAGTATTGTTTGACAGTGACAGTTGAGGTCAACAATTTGCACCTGTCTCCCCTTCTATCGACTGAAAACGTTCCAGATAATATTTTTGAACAATTGGCTTAAATTGAAAATGCCACTGGAAGAAGATCGTTTATCCTAGAAAAACAAACCAAGATAACTTACTTTTTTAACATAGACTAACTAATTATTATGTACTATTACCCTTTTTTCTTTATGTCAAGTTGTACTATATGAAGAAAAGAAGTTTTGTAAGCAAGTATCGTTTTTCCTGCGTTTATATTTTTAGTGAATAAAAGGGTTTGAGGAAAAAAATTTTCATTCGTATTATACTGTGTATGTGTACATAATAGTAATTTTAGAGTTCATATAGAACTTCAGTTTATGGATTCTCATTAATATGGACAAAAACTGCCGGCCCTTGATTGTCCCTTTTAACGAGAGTTCACTGTATAAACAATATACAACACTTTAAATTAGCTTAACTTGCTTTCTGAAATATTTAGTTAAATTTACAGGAATAAAATTAACACACATTTAGTCTTTTACTCATATTTTTCATTATCTATAATCACAATTTTTTTTTCCCCTTCTCTTTACAGAAATTTTGCAGTAACTTGTATTTTTGTTAATAAAATATGAACAATTTAATCAGCTATATATATTTTTAACTCCAATCAGTAAAATAATATTATAATTTTTACAAAAATTATTTGAAAACATGACATAAGAAATTTTAAGCAAAACAAGGTATTTCTTCCATAGTGAAACAATGGATTTTTTTATTTGTTATAGCTTAATTTTTGTGGCTAATTACCAGAAAGTGTAAATAGTTTTCCAGTAATTAAAAAAAAAATAATAATAATAGTAATCACAGTTGATTGCTGAAATATACAACTTTTTCAAATATACTTGTTGAAATAAATGATTATTTACTGATAATTGACAAAATGAATATTTTTTCCAAAGCTGATTCTTAAAATAAGTAATTCATTTGTAACAAATGAGCAAAATTTCTGCTTTCTAGATGTCCAATTTATGAAATATGTTATATTTTTGCAGATTATTTCTGAAATGTTGGATCATTTTGCCATTATTTGACTCAATTTACATTTATTGCAAAAATATGCGATTTTTACATAGTAAATTAATGTTAATAATTCTTAAGATGCTATGCAAGAGGAAAAAAAAAGTGGTGAATTGTTTAATGATTTTAAGTCTCCACTTTATTTTGCTTAGCGCATGGTGAGTGGAATTTTTCAGGTCTACTGCACAATGACCATGAAAACCTTGTAAATGAACAAAATAATAAATTTATTATGAATTTCAGTAGAACACAGAAAATCAAACAGCAATTGATTGCAAAATAGTGCTTGGTTATGTTTCACCGACCAAGAATATAATGGTACCTGATCCTCATGAATCTGTTCTGCAGCTGCACCATCAAAAGTGCTTGAATTATTTTAATGTTGAAAGATATTAAAACTTCTTCACGCACCATAAATTTTAAGACAGCACAACCAGTTTCGAAAGGACGTAGCCTTTCTTCATCAGGTGCAAAAAACACGTGCTACTGCCTTGGAGGTAAAAGCAAGACTGCTTTTGCTACAGTCTTGCTTTTGCCTCCAAGGCAGTAGCACATGTTTTTTGCACCTGATGAAGAAAGGCTACGTCCTTTCGAAACCGGTTGGGCTGTCTTAAAATTTATGGTGCGTGAAGAAGTTTTAATATCTTTCTATTGATTGTACGCCAGTTTTTGAATTTAGTTTTGGTATTTTAAAGTTGCCTAATGATGATTATAAAAAATATACTTAGATATATTTTCAAATAAGAAATAATTACCCAAACAGAAAAATTTTTAGGAGCACTGTCAATTGTACCAGCTGGTGATAATGACACTGGTATGTGTTCCAAAGTGAATCCTGTAGGGTAAACTGTCGCCGATAATTGGATAACCAAAAATCCTTGACTACCTCTAAAAGCCCAGCATTGACCAGGTTGAACATCAGGCTGTAATGAAACAATAGGAAATGTAATAGGGGTTAAATTATTGATTTAAAAAATATAAATTAGAAAAATTTGAGATTTAGTAGAAAAAAGAAAGGAAATGCTGAAAAATCATTTTTTATTATTTAACCCCTTAACGGCCCTCTTCACTTACCGTCGCCGGAAGCCACAGCCAATGTTATTCTATGGGGAAATTTTCTTTACAAATAATTTATTAACTAATACATATTTTTAAATTCTGTTTTCACATTCAGAAAATTCCCAGCTGTTAAACTGGCGGACCTTTTTTAAAAATGTATTTTTTAAATTTTTAATGTTTTATTTTAAAATTGAAAAATGAAAAAATTTCACATATTAAAACTTCGTATTTTGCAGCTTCAAAATAAAATTAAAAAAATAATTTTTTAAAAAAGGTCCGTCAATTTAACAGCTGGCAATTTTCAGAATTTGAAAATATGTATTAGTTAATAAGTTATTTGTAAAGAAAAATTTCCCATAGAATAACATTAGCTTCGACTTCTGGTGGCGGTGAGTGTAGAGGGCCCTTAACTGTTTTTTTTTTTTTTATTATTAACTTCATATTTCAGCTCACTCCACTATTACTGCATGCTAATATTCATGTTATTTAACCTTTGAACTGTCATGTTATTTTGTCGAAAATTATTCCAAAGAAATAGTTTGAAAAAATACCAGTGCTAGTTTGTACAAACTGTTACTGAAGTAATGCCCGTACATTATATGGGCAAATCAGTTAAAGGGTTAAACGAATATTTTGCACTTACGTATATTTTTGAGTACATATATATATTTATAAACCAAAAGGTATGTATTTATTTAATACAGTAAAATGAAAGATAAAAATGTAAATTACATTTACTGCCATACATAAATTTTTGAAATCATAACCAAATAAAAAAAATACCAGTGAAAATACCAGTACCGGGGTTCGACTCCCGGTCCAGGCATTATTTTCACTCAGTCGGAAAAATAAAATTTCAATAAATATGATTTTCTTCCACAGTTGATTGTGTGGTTTTAATAAAAATTACCAAATAAAGCACTAAATTTTAAGTAACTTTGCCTCCTGCTCCTTTCACTCACCAACCCCAGTGGCAGCTTACCTAGCAGGTAATTGCTTTGCTGGTTACTAAATTTAAATAAATATATTTTGATTGGCAACTATTTTCAGCAATTGAAAAACATGACTAAATTCTGCTTTATTGAAATGTAAAAACATACAACTCTTTGTGTTTATTATATATTGATTAGAAACAAGGTTAATCTATATAAATAAAGCAAAGAGTTTGTCGGGAACACATCCGGATGGACCACTCCTATTTTTGATTGGTCTAGATTTAACTACTTTGGTGATGAAAGTTGGCCATTTTTTTTTTTTTTTTTTTTTTAAGTAAAAAATTCTTCATTTTTTGTGTGGACACTATATATATCAAGTTATTAAAGATATTATGTTTAAAAGTTTTCTTTTAATTAATTAAAATATGAAAATAAATATTAGTTATAATTTAATAGTTGCAAAAAAAAAAAAAAAAAAATTACGAGTTCATTTTCTTTTGACATAAAAATAAATATATTTAATTAAACGTGAACATTAAAAAATTGTAAAAAATTAAATTATGCATCTCGCAAAAATTGACATCATTATCACTTTAAAATTTTCTACACGTTGATAAAGTGCCAATGTAGTTAGCTATAAGAGTCAACAGAAAATTTAAAAACATGGTATGTAAAAAGTTTTTTTAATCTTATAATTATTTATAATTTTGACGATGAGTTGATATGGGTATTGCAAATGCGTAAGTAAACATTTTGGCGAGAAACGTCCGAGCTACCTCAGTGCCAAATTTCAAATTCCGCCAAGAGGTCTTAAGCTTTTTCAATGTTTTTGCACAACTTATCTCAATTTTATTTAAATATTTTTGTAATGTGAGTGGGAAAAAAGGAAAAGCATTTTTTAAAATTGGTTTAATTATACAAAATATCTCCATGTAAAATATTATGCGCTTTCCGTTCTGTTTATTATCAAAAAGAAAATGACTAATGCAGTTTTTCCTGTATTATTGGCATTTCTATAAATTAAATTAAATTGAATTATCCAGTACCAAGATGTTGTGGTGAAGAAGTCTCTGCCGAAGTCAGCGAGGGCCGAAAGCGTTTTAAAGTAATTTCAATGTATTTTCTTTTTAGTTTTAATTTGTAAAACGGTATAAAAAATACTGATTCTTTTTTTAATTCATTTAAATATAGTGACCAGCAAAGCAAGCAAGGCCTGTTAGTTTAAAATAAACTAAATATGCATTCACATTAGTTTGTGGACGATAAAATCAAGAAAAATGAAACATATAAGATCTTTTGAATACTTGAAATTAATATTTAAATAATAAATAAATCAAATTTTTAAAGCATACATTTCTGTTGAAAACAAAACTGCCAAATTTAATATTTTAATGTAAAACAGTTTTAACGATATAAGCTAAGAAAGTGGAAAACGCATAATAAATTAAAAAATGGCAGCAGTAAAGATTTTTTTTTCTTTGGAATAAAGAAATTATAGTGTACAACAGAAAATAAATCATTTTTTGATATTTTCTGAAAATCAATAAGTAGTAGCTCTCCCAGTGGCAGAAACACCACGACACGGTGACATAGTCGCGGACACAAAAAAACGGCTTGCGGACAGTTTTTGTATGCACTAATAAAAAAAAATTGGCCGCAACTTTTGGACAGATTTTGTCTGCAGTCATAAAAAAAATTTGTCTGCAATGTACAGACATTTTTTGCCCATGACAATGCGCTACTGATGTATGACGTCTTAGATGCTCTCTGGTAGGAACTCTAGAGCCCCCTATAGGTGGCTTGATAGGAACACATCAAACAGTGCTTAACAACAGCTGTTTAAGATAACCTAGGGAGTTTAAATTATGACCTAGGGAGCCTAGATCTCTCTTGATAGGCAGCATTATGTGTGTATTCTTTTCTCCTGTTACCGAGATTCAACAGGAACGTACGCATACTGGATCTTTCATGTTCATTCCCATTTTCTTCACATTCTGAGCATTCTTCAGACATATAAAAATTTCTGTATCAAAACTAAAACTAGTACTTTTATTATTTAAAATTATTTATATTGTGTTGTGTCAAACATTGCTATAAAATATTTAATTGAATGAGTTCAACTTATTTTTGTATAATTGTTTATTTTATATTGTTCTGTAGTAAAATTGTATTTGTGTATTGCTGCACGAGATCACCACTGTTGTTAAGCTTCCCCCCACCCCCAAGATTGCCGCTATCAGCTTTCAGTCTTTTTGAGTGTAAGCCATTTCCACTCCTGATTACATGCAATGTTTGCAGACAGATTATGAAATTTTAAAAGCCTGTTACAGACAGCTACAGAACTTTCTGCCACTGGGGCTAGCTCTTATCAAAAGTTAAAAAAGCAAGTTAAAAGCAGCTTTTAAAAAAATTAGAAGATTAATAATTTCAAGCTTTTCACATAACAAATTCTAAGCATTTATAATCTGAAACAACTGAATTATCCATCACTAATCTGAAACATTTGATAATTGTTTAAAGGAATAAAGTGACCATTTTAAACTCTCCCTCATAAGGATTTTATCACCAAAGTAGCAAAACATAATATTCTTAACAAAACCCTAGAAATGTATTTGATAGTTTTAAAACAGGAATAGCAAAAATATGTTGCTATTGTATCTTAACAATAAAATTTCACAATTTATATTTTAAAAATTAAAAAGCATTTATAAAGATCAAAATCACTAATTTCAATTTAAAAATAACAAGTTAGAAATTTTTAGACCTAAGCAACATTTTAAGCATATTCAGCACAACAGCAAACAATTTTGCATAACTTTAAACATTTGAAAAATTAAGTATTCTTCAAAAAATTCAAATCAATGCAAAAAAAAAAAAAAAGTTAGCCATAAGTTTAAGTTATAACAATGATTGAAGTTTTATGGCCCATGACAAAAAGATAGGAACAAAGGGTTTTTTCTTTGATTTTTCATAAAATAACGTTATCTAAATTGTGCTTATCATTTATTATTATCATAAAATAACACTATTCCTGGACTAATTTTTGTTTTAAGACTACACAGCGCGACAAAAAGATAGGAACAGAGGGTTTTTTTTAAATTTTTCATAAAATAACATTATCTAAATTGTGTTGATCATTTATTATCATAACAAAATATTATCATATCAAAAACATATTAAATATTCAAATCATATTCAAAATATTCCTATTCAAAATAATTATATTTAAAAAAAAAAAAAAACCTTTGTTCCTATCTTTTTGTTGCGCTGTGTAGTCTTAAATTAGATAAATTTTAGTCTTGAAATTTTTCTAAATTAGTCTTAAAACAAAAATTAGTCCAGGAATAGTGTTATTTTATGATAATAATAAATGATAAGCACAATTTAGATAACGTTATTTTATGAAAAATCAAAGAAAAAACCCTTTGTTCCTATCTTTTTGTGTGTACACTGACAAGGGAAGTATGAATGAGTAAAATTCCGACTTAAACAAAACCGAGCTTAAATTAAAGAACATGGTCGAAAACATATGGTAGCGTACAAATTTGCTGCAACAACCCCCCATGGAGCGAGAAAACGACCCTAAAAGTTTTAGTTGTTTCTATAAAAGCCTACGAAAGAGACTCCGTTAGCAAGACGGTGTGGGACAGTGGTTACAGTATTCAATTCCAGTGCGAAATGTTGTGAGATCAAACCCAGGCGACTGCTCGGTTTTTTTTTTTATTTTTTTTTTTTATATATTATTATTAATATATATAAATGAAATAAAACAAAATATTAAAATAAATGAATAATTTTAGAGAAAATAATTATGAAATTTAATTATAAAATTAAAAATAAATATACTCTACAAAGATATTATTAAGGAATATAGGGTAAAATTATCTCTTTACGGGAAAAAAAAATATATAAATATATATGCTTAAATTTACAAATTTAGTGTCAAGTTAATAATGACTATGATTAGAAATAAAGAAATGATCAAAACATAAGCATTTTTCAATTTATAAGCGCAACGTATAAATGAAAATTTATCACAATAACGACTATATAAGTAAAAGTTCTTTCTTTTTCCGCATGAAAAATAATTCAATTCAAAGCAGACTATCAGCTTTTGGAGGCGATTTATGCTTTAGCAGTGTTGGCAAAAAATATTAATTAAGAATTTATATAAAGCAAAAATAAATAAAGGTAATATTTTTCTTTGAATTATTCATTTATTTAATTTAGAAAGAAAAATTAAAAGCATTTTTTCGCTTGAAATAAAATGTTTTAATAATTTAATAGAAATACTATTCATTTTTATGTACGAAGAATAACAAAATTAAAAGCAGACGATCACCATTTGCTACTAGCGGCTTTGACGTAAAATATTGATAAAAAAATTAACTGAAACTTTAGGAAAGAAAGAAAAAATGTGTAAATAAAATTTATTTTCTCTTTACTCGTCATTTACATAAAGTACAAAGAAAAATTAAAAATATTTTTTTCAGTTGAAAAAAAAATGTTTTAATAATTTAATTAAACATTTAAATATATTTTTTAATTAAATTTAAAAATTATCTTCTTTAATTTCTTCTCTTTATTTTATTAAAAAAAAGTATGCATATAATATATCTGTATATGCATATTTGGGAAAGAAAAAAAAAGGTAAGTGCTCCGTCGGGGCTCGAACGAAGGAACTATGTAACACGAATCCAAGACCTTGCCACAGCACCACGCTTCTGCGTGCTGTAGTCTTCTTTTTTCGATTTTGATAAAAAGCATCTAAAAGTTTAAGGGTAATTTCTTGCCCCCTGGGGAGTTGTTGCAGCAAATTTAAACGCTATCCTATGTTTTCGACCATGCTCTTTAATTTAAGCTTGATTTGGTTTAAATCGGAATTTTACTCATTCATACTTCCCTTGTGAGCTTAAGTTCCTTAGAATTACTTTTTCTTCATGCGGGCTATGAACATATTCTCAACATGCAACAATTAAAAAAAGTTTATCATTCAAAAAAAATTCATTATAATTAATGCTAGATACATTTTGTACCATATGTTTTTGTTTTATATTATTGAGATTATTTGTACATTACAAGTAAATCAATAAAATTTCAGTCTAAAATAAGTTAAAAATATAATACCTGAATAGCTGTCCTAGGGGAATTTGAATAAGTCCAAAAGGGCACACCAAAGAGACTCATTTTTCCATATTTTTCAACATAAGTTTCTGAACATCGTGTTCCTAGCACACTTCCGCCTAAGAAAGATTAAATATTTTGCTTTATAAATTTTTAAATTCAAAATATGAAACTTACTGGCAGACCCGATTAGAGATGTTAAAAAATATATTTGTGGTCATTAAATGCATAAATACTATTTATGAAAAATATATCATAATGAAGATATATAGTAGATAATATAAATTTCTTTTAGGTGTAGTTTTGTCACGATTAAGAGAAACTATTATAGATTTACTAGCAGGCAACGCCCGCTTCGCTGGTCCCTATTTTTAAATGAATCACTATAATTACTGAATACTCAAAATTGCATTAATTTTTATCACGTAAAAAAAAAAAAAAAAAAAAAAGAAAATCTGATTAGGAAAAATGCCGCACCGGGTTCTCACTGCCTTCGGAAAAAATTCCCAAAATGCTCTAACTCTTATTTCTATTATTTTCCCAATTCGCCCCCCCCCTCCCGCCTATCCTAATAATTTTACAAATTCAAAAGTATCCGCAATCGATTTGTAAGTATCAAAAACCTCTATGCACCAGTTTTGAACGATCTATCGATATCTTTATTTTTTTGCCCCTCCGCTCCCCCCCTCCCAATAATTTTAAAAGTTCAAAAATATCTGCAATCGATTTTTAGGTATCGAAAACCTCTATGTACCAATTTTGAATGATCTAACTCTATTTTTTTTTTTTGCCCCTCTGCCCCCCCCTTCCCGGCCCTCCTAATAACTTTACACTTTCGAAAATATCCCCATTCGATTTGCAGGCCTCTAAAACCTACCTGTACCAATTTTGAACGACATAACTGTATTTCTATTTGTTTTTGCCCATAGCCCCCCCTTACTGCCCCACCCCCCTTCCTGCTCCTCCTAATAATTTTACAAATTCGAAAATATCTGCAATCAATTTGTAAGTATCGAAAACCTCTATATACCAATTTTGAACGATCTAACTCTATTTTTATTTTTTTGCCCCCCCCTCTCCCCTCCCCGGCCCTCCTAATAACTTTACACTTTCGAAAATATCCCCATTCGACTTGCAGGCATCTAAAACCTATCTGTACCAATTTTGAATGGCCTAACTGTATTTCTATTTGTTTTTGCCCATAGCATTTTGCCTAAAATAATAATGATAACCACAAAGAATAAATAAGAACTTATTTCTTCTTCTTCCCACTCTCTGCATATTTCAGATCTATACAGAAATACAATAGATAAAAATGCAGAATAAGAATCATATGTTCTGACTATCTTGTTTACATCTGAAAATCAAATTTTTAGTTAGGTCTTGTGCAAGTTCATGGGCGTGTCTTATCAGCATAATTTAAAAAAAAAAAATTAGCAGAAAGTTTAAACTCAGTATTCCAAATCTATACCGTATGGGGATGTTATTTGAAACACTCTATTGAAACTGAACAAACAGTTCATGTACAGAAAGATACAATGTATTCAAATACACTATTGTCAATAAGTGAAATTTCTCACTGATGCATTAACAGCTTGAAAATACACTGGTCAAAATAAAATTATTATATATAATTTTTTATATGCATAAATGCATGTTTTAAATATATAGCATGAAAAGCATTCCTATTTACTTTTCAGAGCTACAAACTAGAAGAAAAAACAAACAAACATATATTAGGGCTGCTGCTTAAATGGCTCAAAGTGCATTTCAGATTGTGTTGTGAATTTTTTGCTGTGTTAAATTTAACAGTATTCGATTGAATCAAATTTAATTTACAGACAATGTACAGGGATACTCAAAATTAGTAAAGTCTAAATGAATGATTCCAACCACAGAAGCAGAATCTTCTATATCTACAGCAAAACAAAATATATCTGCAACCCAAGAATGCTGAACAAAGTCTGGTATTACAAGAAGAAAAAACAATTTATAAAATATGTAAAATTTGTACCTTCAAGGAAAATAAATTAAGAATACACGACAAGTACAGTAATCTAGATACATTATATGCAAATGCTATTAGTATTTTTAAACCTGGTATTTCTTTTTGAGCTGTTAAATTATCCTGCAGAATTTAACCCTTTAGCCGTGTAGTAGTTTTTAGCATATCTGTTTAATAACTCATAAAATCAATACTAAGTGAAATAGGAATTTAAAAAAAAAATTGAAATTTATGGATATTTAGTAATTTTATTTTCTAGAAAAAAAAAAAAAAAAAAAATTAATATCTGTGACATTAGCCATTTATTTCAACTACCGAGTGATGGAAAAAGTCGTTTGTAAATGTTAAAAGGTTAAACAATCTGCAGCGCTTGCTGCATCCTACACTGTTTCTGCTACTGGATTGGTTGGTTGGTTGAATGGCTTTTTTGGTGCAAGGTCTTCTGCTACTGGGAATGCAACTACTCTTTAACTACATTTCATGCAACCATGGAAGCCTCTGAGCAAGTGCGGATTCAACGAGTCCATTAGTAAAATAGGGGAGGCATGCTTTTCATTGAGAGAAAATAAGCGATAAGGGAATACCGAATGACTGAATGTTTACTAAATTCAAACCTGTTGGTCAACTTGGAAACCCTCCAAGATTTTCGACTCGTCCTCACTGCTAGGCGTAGGAAACGTGGTTACACTATAGACATCTTTTGGTTTGTGTGTTTGTTTACTATGGATTCATAATCCATTAATACTTGTGCTTTGAAACAGTATTTTGCTACTTTTAAGATTTAATCATATATCAATATAGGAATTACTGTTTTATGTGAATGAAAAATAAATATTTGGCATTGAAAAGGTTAAAGCATCTAAAATAGAGTATCAATAAATTATCTCAAACACATACCTCCAGATTCCAATGCATAATCAACCTGGCCAGTTTTATCAGCGTCATATAACATGATAGCTTCTTTAACAATTTTTCTGATCTTATCTTCAGAAAAGAAATCCTGGCTGTACGTGGAATAGCTGTAATTGTTAAATTCTGAAAGATTCCTTTTAAGAGCATCAACATGTTTCGTAACAGTATTTTCAACAATTTGCAAAACTTTACTGAAGTCCACTTTAGCCTCTGTATAAGATGATTGTTGTTTCAAAGCAGCATTTATCTCTTGCATTAGTTTCTTCTGATCGAAAAATTTTGAGTTAAGAAATTCACTGAAGAAGTTATATTTTGAATTTGTATTGCCATCAAGAACCTAAAAGAAAAGTAACATAAAAATAACTAGCATGTTGTGGCCACCATAAGACTTTCTTCAATACTATATTAAATAAATTATTTCAGTATGAATTATTTATTGAAAATTGAAATTGAAAATTTTTCATATAAATAGGATTTTTAAGGATTATTGCATTGGAAATAGTAGCATGAAAACTAAACACCAGAATTGACCCTGATAGAATAAATTAATAGATTGGAATAAGATAAATATATCGAAGTGAACGGTGGATAGCCTATTAGGCGGGGATTTCATTCAGTCACTGTATTAAGCTTTCAAATTCATTTCTCTGAACATGATAAAATATTTCTCACACTAGAAATTTAAGAGAATATAAATATGATAGGGAACTAAGTAGAGTTCACCTATGCCAACTAGTTTTAAAGGTATTGACAAATTCTCTTAAAAGATATTCATATTGAAAATTTACATCCCCAAGGGATGAAGAGCAATGCTCTTACATGCACACAATTTTTTTCCTAGTTTACAACTACTATTATCAATAATTCATATTAATTTTACAATCATTCGTCAAAAATAACTCTCATTATGTACATTTATACGATATTTTGTTTTATACTGCCACATTCAATTTTATGAAAAAAATGGGATGACAAAAACCTGTTGAGTGATTCATCCCCTAATGTTATCAGTGCCAGTTTAGGTCAGGGCAAAACTAAATACCCAATCTTGATAAATTTCGTTTATAGGTTTGTGAAATACAGCATCCACAAAATTTTTGAAACACACATACATTTTCTAGAAGTAGTCAAATCGTCTTCAGGACATCTCAAAAAAGTGTAAATCTGCCAAAAACCAGAGTTGAAAAATTTTTATAAATCCAATACTAAGAAAGTAATGATACAAAAACTAAAAGTTTAGTTTTAATATGACTGCTATAAATACAGACCACTCACTGTTTCACTGTTATAATAGATTAAGACTGTAATCACACACACACATATACGCTAAGCGACAAAAAAAAAAAAAAAAAAAAAAAAAAAGCCGCACTGCAGAAAAATTGACTTATAACTTTTCCTTTTGTAATAACTTCAAAACTAATGGTTGAAACAAATAAAACTGTCATGTTTGCATAATATCAAAGAGATGAGATGATACATATGGACATTTTTGATTTAATAATTCACTTTATTACACTCTACAAAGTAATTATTAAAAATCTACATAAAACATTCTTTTTAAACGTAATATAATAAACATATACTTTGTACCAGGGTTTAAACTGCCGTTCGGTTTTTTCGCATTTTGCTAAAGGATATCGTATTTTGCGAAAATATGCCAGAGAGAATTTCGCTAAAAAGTGAAAACAAGATGATTTCACAATTTTTTTTTTTTTGTCCAAAACTTTTTTTTTTATCCTAGAAATCAAAACCACATACCCAGAAGAGACCATGCCTCCAAAATATGACTGTGATTTCGCTACTAGTTTTTGCATAGGAGGTGCCTAAACACCTCCTGTGTATAACTGCGTTTGATTGTAACTATCTGGTGTATATGTATATATACATAAAGTTGGGTGGGCAGATGTTTGATTACGGAGGATTGGTGGTGTTGTTTGGCTGGTTGGTTGGGTACGAATGTGAAATTAAATATTGAAAAAAAAAAAAAAAAAAAAGCAGAAGGCCTGTTGCATTTACCTAGTATTAACATGCATTATTTCTTTTTCCTTTAAATGCTCAATTTCTTCATTTGAGTTGTCAACTATTCTTAAAATTAGTAATAATACTCTTACGCATATAATAAATATCCATATTGCTATAAAGTTTCATTATTTTTTATCAGTTATGAACCACTAAACCTTGAATTTTGGTTGTTTTACTCCATAAACAAATAAACCCCTGAATTAATATGCTTTTTTTTAATCCATGTGACTCCAAATGTATCATCCTGTGCATATTGTCTGTTTATTATGTTTTGTTTATTAAGGTTTTCTGCTGTTAGATTCTTTGTTAATTTGTATTTAATAGTCTATACCATTTTAAATTTTACTTCAATTAATTTCATGTACGATAGGGGGCCCACTAGTGAACGAAATCGTACATTGGTGCTCAAGGGTGAAAAAGGTCTCCCCTGACGAATTTTTTTCACCTTTCTAAGCTTCTCCTATTTGAAAAAGATTCATTCTTACTGGTCTATGTGTTTTCAGTGATATTGTATCTGTTGTTTGGCTTTTACTACGTATAATAACTAATTATTATATATATAGTCAAAATGTACAATTTCTTTATCTGAAGAAAATATTTGAAAATGTCACTATACAGCAGTTCATAAACAGAGACAATACAGTTGCCACACTTGCCAATTTGAAGTAAGCAATTTGTTACTTTGACACAAAATATTAACTGTTGCCCAGTGAATTGAACAGAATTATTATGTTCACAATCTTCCACTAATATGCAATTTCTCACAAAACTTAAATTAACATTTTAAAACTAAAATAGACATTTAATATTTATTTGAATTTAATTTTATAATACTGCAGCCAAAACAAACATGAAAATCGAAGGCTTACCTCCTTGAATGCAAAAATGATGTTCCTTCCAATTAATGCTACTAATTCTTCCTCGCTCCATTGTTTAGTGCAACATTTTTTCAAATCTTCATAAGTACTTAGTTTGTTTTCAAGGATCTGCAATTTATTCTTCAGAAGATCCAAGTGATTCTTATATTCATTTGTAACAGCAAGAATCTTCTCATTTGCTTCACTACTATAAAAAGAGAAAAAGGATGTGCAAACTTGTTAAATATAATTACAATACTTTTAACTTAGATAAATTTACCTTATACAATATCCTTTTAAAAAACTTAGCAAATATATTTCGGGTATCTCCGTACCCATCTTCAGTGCCAAGTGAAAATGTCTGTTCCTCTGAGGTGGTCACTTCGTGGTGTTGTGGTGTTCGTGGTCTCGCTTCACTTCATTTCTTTTTTAGTTTTCTTGTTAAAATTGTTGCCACACTGCTGGAATAATGCAGTAGCAAGCTGTTAATGACCGGGAGCACTGCATTATTCCGGCAGTGTGGCAACAATTTTAACAAGAAAACTAAAAAAGAAATGAAGTGAAGCGAGACCACGAACACCACAACACCACGAAGTGACCACCTCAGAGGAACAGACATTTTCACTTGGCACTGAAGATGGGTATGGAGATACCCGAAATATATTTGCTAAGTTTTTTAAAATGATATTGTATAAGGTAAATTTATCTAAGTTAAAAGTATAAATATAATCCTTTCTTAAAAAGTATAAATAATTAAAATAATTTTAAAATAGTATTTTTTAGAAAGCTAGATACAATTTTATCATGTATTTGAGTTATTAAGAATCTTTTTAGAACTAAAATTTATTTATTTTTACACAAAATTATGTTTAAATAAAGCATTAAAGACAAAACATTATAAACATTTGCAAGTGTTTGGAAACCAGTGTACCACTGAAAAATTAATTATAAAAAATTCTTGCCATTTGCTGATGGCCAAATCACATTAGCTTTATTAAATAATATTTTCAATTTTGAAATAACTTAAAAATTATTGCACAATCAAGTGAAATCGATTGTAAGAAACCCAAATAATTATTCTAATATTGTAATACAAAAAATTCAGCACTGTATATAAAAACTTGTAAATAAGAAAATTCAAATAATACATATATTTACTTCAAATTATTCCTTTAAACCATGAATATTTTGACAGAGAATAGCATTTTAGGAAGAAAGAAAATGAACATACTTTTCTTTTTGGTATTTTTCTTTTTCATACTTTTCAACAGAATCTTTTTCATTAGTAGACACTGTTTTAGACAGAACCTAAGATTAAAAAGTAGATTTTTTTTAAATCTTATTTTAAAGGAAAGGATAACTGAAATGAAAACAAACATTTAAAATACCTTATAAAATCCTTTCTAATTACTAGCTTATTAATTTCGGACACGCCGTCCGTGTCCATCATCAGAGCCAAGTAATCTTTCTCGACGTCGTTCTTCTCTGTTTACTTTGCCGGGGAACTCTTGCGGTCGTTGTTTCACTTCACTTCATTATTCTGTAGTAGTTGTTGCCAGGCGGTAGGGATGAGATAGTGCTCTCGGTCATTCACAGCGTTGTTGTTGGTTATAATTTCGAGGGCCTCCCGTTTTAGTGCATAGTTATGGTTATTGTAAGGGGCTATTTTTTTTATGTTAATTCAGTTAATATTTATAGGGTTATTGTTGTGGGTGGTGGAGAAAGCTGTAGAAGATTTTCCTAATTTTAGATCGGTTCGGTGTTCTTTTTCGCGTTCTGAAATTTTAATCGGAATGACAAAACATAAAATTTCAGAACGCGAAAAAGAACACCGAACCGATCTAAAATTAGAAAAATCTTCTACAGCTTTCTCCACCACCCACAACAATAACCCTATAAATATTAACTCTATTAACATAAAAAAAAATAGCCCCTTACAATAACCATAACTATGCACTAAAACGGGAGGCCCTCGAAATTATAACCAACAACAACGCTGTGAATGACCGAGAGCACTATCTCATCCCTATCGCCTGGCAACAACTACTACAGAATAATGAAGTGAAGCGAAACAACGACCGCAAGAGTTCTCCGGCAAAGTAAACAGAGAAGAACGACGTCGAGAAAGATTACTTGGCTTTGATGATGGACACGACGTGTCCGAAATTAATAAGCTAGTAATTAGAAAGGATTTTATAAGGTATTTTAAATGTTAGATTTTTTTTTTTTTTTTACCAAATTTTTTTATGTGTATGTTACTGCAAAAACAGAGGTCTGGCAAATCCTAGGATTTACCATTTACCAAAGTGTATCGGTAAAAGCCTGGAATAGACTTTTAAATGATATCACTTCATACTTTTATTAAACCATTTATGTAAAAGCTAGGGTTTACTGGCTACAGTTGGTAAAAGCTTGAAATGAGGAATGATCCAAATTAGAAGTAGTTTATGTAAAATGTGGAACAATCAGGGTTTAAACTGCCATTAGTTTTTGTAGCATTTTGCTAAAAGATATTGTATTTTGCTAAACTATGTCAGTAAGAATTTCTCTAAAAAACTAAAACTAGATTATTTCATAAAATATCTTTATATAACTACCTCTAGTTTTTATGCAAATATTCGTAGACAGAAATTACAAAATCACTAAAAATATTGGGAATCATTATCTATTTAGTGTATTCGGATTTAAATTCGAATTTTAATGGTTGAATTTAAATACAAAAATATTTAAAAACATAATTAAGAATTTGCTTCATAGATGTATTCTCAGTGCTAGTATTGTGTTTGTTGAAATCAAAACAAAATTTTGCTAATTCATTTTTTTAAAATCACAATATATGCTTGGTTAAAATCGTCAGTGAACAAAGCAAACAGAAAACAAAATTGGGGATAACCAAGTTAAGAAAAAGAAATCAATTCTATTCAAAGAATTAATTTTCGAAAAAGCTAAAATACTGCTTATACGTTTTAGCTAAAATGCTAAAAAAACTTTTTTGCCAGGTTAAACCCTAGGAACAATGTAAAAATAGTTCACAGTAAGTCAAGACCCAGGCAATCAAGGTTAAGCAAAATGCGCTAACCAAGATGTTGAGAATATGTTAGCAACATAGACGGAAACAAATAAAACAACTAAATGGTCAGAAGGAACCAATTTTGTGCAGGCAATGACCGTGGCTATAGTTGTCAGGCTTAAGGGCAATTGACTACAAAAAGGGTCCTAGGCCTGCAGGTAGAATGCCTCCATGGGGTCTTTCTAAGAGGTCCTAACCTGTATTTATGAGAGTTTTGAGAAAACTAGGAAAACTGAATGGCTAGGTTGATAAGCATGAACTGGGTGTACGGGCAACGAAAAACAGAGCGCATCATGAGAGAATCAAATGTTCATTTTACGAAGTTATGTATGGTGTGGTGTTCCTATGAAACTAGGAATTACTAACTCAGTTTTGCCATGTAATTTGTCTGATCATATTAATTACTGAAGAGAACTTAGAAAAGATTAAAAATATTAAGAATAAATTCATGGATAATATGGAAGATGAAGCCACTGCTCTCGAGTAAACTACTGATTTAGAATCTCAAAAAAATAATGATGCATGTGAAACAGAAACAATTGTAATGATGGAAATGGATACCAAAGATCAAATTGAAATAAATATGTCAAACCTATCTGAAAATATTAATAAACACAGAATTTAAAAAACAAAAGTGTTTCGAGAGGCTGCTACGAAAAGACTAGAGGAACAAGTAAAGAAGATGAAGAAATCACCATAAAAACACTTTGAGAGGCCTTCCCTCAAGCAAAATAAATAAAAGTGTTGAAATAAAAGTGTCTGAAATTTACAGAGCGAAAATGGACCCAATAATAACCGTAATTACAAAAATTAAAGAAGAGAAGTTTTACATGTTTGGTATAAAGTTGGGTAAATTAAAACAGTTATATACAAAAAATCAATTCGCTTTATGAAAAGAAAAAACTTTCCATATTAAAGAAGTCGACAAAGAAGAAATAAGTATGTAAAATTGTAAATAAACTTTCTTCAGTTGGTGGATAAGAAGTTAAAAATTACAACTGTTCAAAGAAGTGTACCATGAGAAAATGCTCGTGCAAATCAGCCAATCTACTTTGCAATTCAAAATGCCACAACAATCAAACTTGCTGTAACAAGTAAATTTAATTATATTTTGATTATGTTGCAGAAAATTATTTTTTCTGTGAATGTTTTCTTTTATTAAACTCATTTAATAAATTAGTAATTAAAGCACAGAAAGTTAAGTTGATTATTTTAATGTTCAATTTATTGTTAGACTTAATTTTACTTTATCTACACCCACTTCCAAAATTTATGCACGAACCTGTTTTATTATTTCCTTATTTCGTGTATTACTCTTGAAAAATGAACAGAAATACATGGAATTTTCGTGAAATACACTGCTCAAAAAAATTAGAGGAGCAAAAAAAAAATCATTGCACGATAACCATGCATGGGCATAAAAAGGAGAATGCACGTATAACAAAATGCAATACACAGTAAAAAAGATACAAAAAAATAATTGTATAGGAACTTTAATTCCTTTTAATAGTAAAAAGAACATGAAATGATGCTTCAAGGCAACAATTTGGTTACATGTAAATCACAAAAAATTTAATTTTTGGAAATGATACAAGATTATTAATGTGGCAAGATTATTAATGCGGCGTGTTTCTGCCAAGCTTTAACACGTTAACTGCCGTGTCACCCGTATTCGGGTGACAGCAAAAGTTCTCATCAGGCCACGTCACCCGTATTCGGGTGACAGCAAGAGTTCTCATCAGGCCACGTCGGGTGACTCCTTCCAAAGGATTTCCGAACATATTTAGATAAATATATGACAGGAGATAATAATACTGTTGAATTTTTTATTATGAAACTAGAATGTATTTGGCAGATTCAGAAAGTGATTGCGATCACTAGACTCTTTTGGTTGCTTTGGAATCGGATTTTGAATAAAATTCAGTGAAACTCAAAAAAGGTTTGGGGGCGGAGTAACAGCAGGCGAAGGTCTTCACGAAAAAGGCCCCCTTGCCAAATGGTTCAACGTGCAAAATTCCCGATGGTGTTTTTATGAAACTAGAATATATTTCGCAGATTCTGAAAGAGATTGCGATCGTTAGACTCTTTTAGTTGCTTTGGAATCGTCGTTTGAAGATGGGTATGTATAACTCGGAAATGTATACTCTGCTCGTGCAGAGTAATAACGTGATAAATGAGGATCGTAATAGATATCGGGGTGAGAGTACCGAAAGAAATGTAAACAGACATGCGGTAGCAGAGCACGCATCTTACAGTGGCACGGGTGGCCTGACGGGGATTTTGTTGTAAACACGCGTGGCAGTCAACGTGTTAAATTGTGGATGTTTAATTTGACATTAGTTATCAGTATAAGTATTTGAGTAATTTCGTTAAAACCATGTGCTCCCCAAACTTTTTTCAGCAGTGTATTAATCATACAGTGATGAATTGAATTTCCTGTTATTCTGGCTTCAAGTGTAATTTGTTAAGAAAAAATTATAAATGTTTCCTTAAAAATTCATTTATGGAAAGGGGAAAAATGTAAATGATTTTAAGAAAGAAAACTAAATGAAATATGTTATTTTATGTATTACAGACAAAAATACAAAAGCCTTCAAAATTAAAAGCACCTGATCTTTTTTTCTTTGTTTACATTTATGTTTCTTTTACCATTTTATTTTTCTGTGTGAATAACATTTAAACAAGTAAATATATATTATAGAATTATTATTCAATGCTTTATTGATATAGCATTATTCAGAGTTAAGAAACTAATAACTTTATTATTAAATCCATCAATAAAGCTGTAAAAAAGTAAATCCAAGAAAAAAACAAATTTAAGAACATTAGATAAAAAACCTAAACATTACTTTGTGTGTCGTTTAAATTTTTCAACCAGGTACCCGGTCCTCTTCAAAACGTCAACCTTCTGTGTGGAAGACTTGAGTTGGAGTGATCTTGAGCTTGCTTCGCTAATAGGTGGCGCCATGCACTATCTGGGGGCATCAAGATCACTCCTACTCAAGTCTTCCACACAAAAGGTTGTCGTTCTGAAGAGGACCGGGTACCTGGTTGAAAAATTTAAACGATGCACAAAGTAATGTCTAAGTTTTTTATCTAATGTTTTTAAGTAATGTTTATACTTCGTTTTATCTATTTATTTAAAAAAAAAAAAAAAATTAAGTTTAAATTTTGAGACATGTTTAAATTTCCCTAACTGTTATGCATGTATAAATCCATCTACCTTTTAGTTTTTTTCTCTTAAATCGTTAAATACATTTTTCCCTTTTTTTAAAAAATAGACATTTAAAAAAATTTTAACTATCATTTGCTTACAAATTAATCCCAAGTCCAAAATATTATAAAATTCGATTAATGATTGCATAACAAAATATTTTGACAAAATTTCATGTTTTAATTTCATTTGTTCAAGACTTATACATAAGAGAGAAAGGAACAGCAAAAAGCATTCGGCTTTACTTTTGGAAGCGAGTGCAAATATTCCATGATGGAATAAGTTTTTCTAACTTTAGTAAGGAAATTATAAAGTACAATCTGAAAAAAATGTTATTTTAAGGAGGCGAAAATAGTTGCATGTGGAAAGTTTAATGCTGATGCATCTTTTCACTTAGGTCAATTTGAGCAATTTATAAATTGTTTTGGTTGTAGTTTAACTTCAGATTGATCCTTCAGCAAAAACTAATAATTAAACTCATTTCCTGAATCCATTAATAAGTTTATCAATTATTTCAGGCTTTTAGCATACATAGTCAGTTCAGTTAATCCTATCACTAGCAGGCTACGCCCGCTTCGCTGGCCACTATATTTAAATGAATCTCCAAAAGAATTGGATCATTATTTATTTTTCACATCACATTATAAATAAAAACTAAAATAATTACATTGGAATCGCTCTAGACCTCGCATCGGGTACTCGCTGACTACGGCAGCTCTTTCTCTGCCCGCACTGTATCGGGAGCAGGTCCCCAGTGCCTGCAGAAATCTCTTTCCTATGTATTTCAATATGGGTATTTATTGACGATAGGTGGGTCTGCCATTATTTAAGAACTACGATTTTAAAGATAACTGTATCTCAGTGTCTATTAAATATTTTAGTTTTTGAACCAAGTATTTTATTGCTCATGCTATTTACACTGTATTACAATTTGATTCCGACCAATATAATGAAATAAAATAAAAAGTAGATTTTCTTTTAGAATGAATTAAATACATAAAAAACAAATAAATTCCAATCAGTTTAATCCTTTCTACTATATATTACCATTATTTCCTGACAAATACTATAAATTAGAAAAAAAAAAAAAAAACTTTTAAAGAAATTAAATTAACAAATGAAAAATAATTGTTGTTATACTACAAAAATTATACATAAACATAACTGTTATAAACAGGTTTTTAAATTTTAAATTTAATACATTTAATTTTTTCTACTGCATTACCATTTTATTTTCAATAAATATAATAAATTAAAAAGAGAGAAAAGATTCGCCCTCAAATAAATGTATTAAATAAAAAATAAATTGCATAATATAGCCGTTGCTAAGATACGCAGATGATTACAATCGAAGAATAAATTCATGAAAAATGAAACATAAAAGCCAATGTTTAAAATCGAACAAACATTAATTTAAAAAATTCAAATTCGAAATTCGAAAAAATCTCGATGAGGTGCACACCTGCAGGGTCCCAGGTACCTATATGCCAAATTTGGAAGCTCTGCAATCAGTAGTGTATAGTATTGTTCATGTTTAGATAAATGTATTTATTTTCCTGTTGAAAAAAAAAAATAAACTCGTATTTTTTTTTTTGGCAACAATTAAATTATGGATTAAATTTAAATGGCTAATTTTTTGCTATTATTAGCTTATTATTTTCATATTTTTATTAATTAAAAGAAAACTAAACAGAAATTCGAAATTCTGACTTCGATGTGCACAATGATCCTTCGGGGGGCACCTTTGTGTTAAATCTTGTGACTGTCCAAGCTACCGTTTTCGAGAACAGTGAAATATATATACAAATATTGCTCACTTAATAGTATAAGATTTACATGAATGGTTTAGAAAAGTACAATGAAAGGACATGAAAGCATTTAAAAGTTTATTTCAAGCTTTTATCAATGCACCTTGGTAAATGCTACTATTTACTGGTAGAACCTAGGATTTACAAAACTTTAGGCTTTTACAGTAACATATACAATAAGTACTAACAAAAATCTCTAAGCCAATTAACATTAAAACTAATAGTACAATATAAATAATTACCTCAAATTTCATTTGAAGATCATTTATTCCATTATGAAGTTTTTGATACATCAACTGAAAAAAAAAGTACATTGTGTATTTATGGCAATTATTTTGCAATGATATGAAGTTAAGTTCTATATAAAATATCAAGCAATTTATTTACTTTAATTCTATCATGTATTCTATTTAATTCTATCATGCCCTGAATTTCTTGCAACCCTTAAACATATTTAACTTGTTATAAAAAATTATTAAAGAAAGAAACCAGACTACTTTTGCTTTTTAAGTAATAAATATAAAATTCTATACAAAACATTATTTAATTTAGAATAACAGGACTTAATTTTAGTCTACTCTTAAATAGAAAGATTGTGGTGACTGTGTTACATACCTTAGCAATGGATACTATCAGTGGCGAGGCGTGAGATTTTATAGCGGTCATCGCTTGTTTCCCCCCCCCCCCCAATGTCGATATCATTCCGAAATTTAAATTATGACGCAAATGAACTACAAATAAATTTATAAAACAACAATTAAGGAGAATATTTTATTTATTTTTATTTCAAGCATACATTTTATAACCATCATTTTTTTAAATGAAACATTACACTTTATTTGTAAATATAATCCAGTCTTCGTGTTTTTGTGGCAAATTTTTCTTTCACTATGTTATAAAAATTTTCCTTTTCTCGCAATGACTCTAATAATTCTTTTTCAATGGATAATAAGGAAAGATTGTTCATACGGCTTTCATTTTGGGTAGATCTTTTGTACGTGTGTATTCTTTTTAAAGCCGAAAAACTTCTTTCAACTGAGGCTGTTGTCGCTGGTATTGTTGCAATCACTTTTGCCAGTTGAAAAACTTGTTTGAATACACTGTTTAAATTTTCTTCTTTCAAAAATTTCATTAATTCGTGGGGAGATTTTTCCCGAAAAGTGGATGTACGATATAATACCGCTAATTCATTCTTGAGTCCGCATAAATCAAAAACTTTTGGATAAATTTTGCCTAAATCGTCTATTAGTGAGACTGGAAAATTTTCTTTTGATGAATATGTCACAAATTTTCTCGGATTTAAAATTTCAAAAAATGCCAACTTTTGAAGTGAAGAAAATCGGGCAGTTAAATGGCTTGTCAGATTGTCTATCACAGAGAAATATAATCTTCGATATCTTTTTTGTGGATCATCTGAAACTTCACGTCGTTTGTTTGTGGGGGGCAAACCTACAGTCGACACAGTTTTTTCCCATATTTTTTGAAAACCTACAATTTCACATACTTCACATTTCTCAGTTTCTGGATTTTTTTCATTCAATACTTTTTTTTGGCAATCTTGACAATATTTAAAGCCTTGTCTCAAATCTTTTAAAAACTCATGAAAATCTTTCACATAGTTGAGGCATTCCATAATATCGATATTTTCTGTTTGTAAAATATTGAACAGAATATCTGATTGAGAAAATACAGGTGAAAATATATTTAGTAAGAAAACTGTTTCAAATTTGTTTAAGAAATCAACATATCCTCGTGCTACACACCTGTCTGGCTCATTCCACTTATCATCAGGACTTTCTAAAATATTTGTGAAAAATTCCACAAGCGGTAGTAAGAAATTATTTACAGTATTTACTAGTCATGAAGTAAATGACCATCGGGTCGGAGCAAAAGATGGAATACTTTTTTTTTAGATATTCCTGTACTGCAAAAGATCTTTTACTTGAATGAGATGAAAATGTAGATATTCCATTCAAAGTAGAGAAAAATATATTACATTCAGGAATTTCATTCATACCCTGAGCCAATACCAAATTCAATACATGAGCATAGCAATGTGTGTATAAGGCTTTAGGATATTCATCTTGAACTTTTTTTTGTAAGCCCGATAAGTGACCTGCCATAACAGCTGCGCCATCATAGGTTTGCGCAATGAGTTTTTCCGATAATTGGTATTCAGTAATGATATCCTTTACATGTAGAAAAAGTCTATCCGCTGTTCGATCAGCACTGACATCTGTGAATTTTAAAAATCTTTCTTTGATACAATTATCAGTCTTATGAACGTACCTCAAAACAGTTGATAACTGGGATCTACATTTAATGTCAGATGTTTCATCTAACATAATCGCAATAAAATCTGCTTCTTTTAATTCCTGTACAATGGCATCATTTAAAACTTCGCTTATAGCAGAAATAATGTCGTTTTGTATGTCACTGGAAGTTCCTTTGAAAACTGTAGCACTTTCAAAATGTTCTTCAAGAACTGGGTCATAGCGCATTAAAAGATTTAAAGTTTCTATATAATTCCCTTTATTAAATGAGGTTTCTCTTTCATCATGACCACGAAATGACAGTTCTTGCTTTGCCAATAAGCATGTTACATCAATTAAGCGTTTTAGAATTTCACGATTTTTTTTTACCTTTTGATTGTGGCGACTGTTATTCACTTTGAGTGTTTTGTCTAATGCTTCATCCACTCTTTGTTTTCCGAAGTTGTATAAGTCCATTACACATCGTAGATGACTTTCTGAATTCTCATGAGCTTTAGCTGATTTAGAGAGACCGCTCAGATTGCAAAATCCAGGTGACACCCAAATGTTATTATTAGGCTTTGAAAAAAGCAGACATGGCCAACAAAACAGTTTTTGTAAATCATGACTTCCACACATCCAGTTATGACTTTCATAGTTAGATGTCATAAAATGCCTTGTATATGATTTATTTCTATCTTTAACAACTGTAATCAAATTTGGTAGTATTGGACAAGGGCGTCCATTCTTCACAATTAAAAGTTTATCCTCAAATCGAAGAGATCCAAATGGCTTTGCTTTTAGCTGATTTATAACATCTGGCTCATTCATGGCTGTAATGTAAAATATATAACATTTACTTTTAAAATAGAGAAATAGAAATAACAAGTTTAAATAATAAGAATTCTATGTTTATTTATTTATTTATTATTTTTTTTAATGTACAGATCTTAGATTTGAAAATATCATCGATTAATCCTTTACTTCAAAATACCAATAGCTTAAAAAGCATATAAAATCAAAGATGAAATGTCAAAGATATTTTTAAGGTGTTTGATGTTTTGGAAATAAGGCCGATTGACTGCTCTAGGGTCTTAGGCCTGAGGGGGAATGCCTTCCATGGAGGTCTTTCAAAGGGGACCCAGTCCGTATTTATGCAAGTTTCGGAGAAAAGAACGGAAAGCTCTCAACGGTTAAGCCGACGAGCGTGACCTGGAATCGAACCCGGCACCTCACGTCTACCAGCTCTGAGCGAAAGCCCGCTCTGCCGCTGGTGAACCTAGATAGTTTCAAGGAAACACATGTACCTCACTTTAATGTCATTATATGTATATGGCACTAGATGCTACAAATAACCGTTTTTGTTCAAGAATGGATTTTATAGAGAACTGTTGCTCTTTATGATTGTCATTTACCATGATCCACCACTGGCCAAGAATTTATGTTCTCGAAGCTAACAGCCATGAGATGTCGGATTCGATTCCAAATCGTGCTCGTCGGCCTAGCCATTCAGAGTTTTCAAAATTTTCTCCGAAACATACACAAATGGGGTTTATGACCTATAAAAATCCCCCCCCCCTCCCAACACACACACACACACATACGGAAGGCATTTCTCCTAGTGTTAGGACTGAAGTGCAGTCAGTTAGTCGTAACCTCAACACCAACATCATCATCGATATTTGTATTGAATGCATATAAATTGGAAGAAAAATCAGTTTCCAGCATGAAAATATTTGAAAGAATATAAAGATATTTAATAAACCTTACTACTTCGGTATGAAAAAAAAATTAAATTAATTAAATTAAAAATAAATATTGAAATTTGGTAGAATTTATTTCCATTTTTGGAGAGATAAAGATGTAAAAACAGAAAGCATTTTCTTTCCTGATATAGTTGCACAAAAATTGATTTCCTTCATTAATATCGTTGTATTCATCGTAAAATCTTACATAATTCACTAAAAAAAATAAAAATAAAAAAATAATAATTGTAAGTGATTATTTCTACATTACAGTAAAACCTTGCTCTCTCAGCCCACCCAGTTTTCATTATTCTCTTTATTATTTATTTATATTTTTGAAGCTTAAAAAAGCGTTTTCTTTGAAAAAAGTTAGGAGTACAAGCCATAAAAGAAGATTCGGCGGACTCACATTTAAATGTATATAAATTAAAAACTTCGTATTTTACAAATGAATTAATGATCAGTGTAAACTATAAATTCTTATAATATGTATTAGATTTCCAAATAAGAAATTTTTGGTGATAGCAACAGGAAAACATACTGCGCACCCTCCTTCACCCTGCAGTGAAACTTGACCCGACGAAGAACCATTGTTAATTCCATCATAACTTTATACTTTAAATAGTTTAAATAGTGTTGAATTAATAAATCCTTATCTGCCTTCATCCCTCTCTCATGAAAAAAATATAAATAAAATCTGGAGTGACTCTACTCGATTTTCCGAACACAGAGTAATTAATGGTTGCATAGAAAAAGTAAAGTAAGACAAGTCATTCAATAAAGAAAAAGAAAATTATAATAGGGTATTTCAGTATTTTTCTCTATATAGTATGCCATTTCAATTAACGCCATTGCCCTTCAAATAATTTGAGTCTATAGATGATAATAGAATATTTCGTTCTTTTCCTGTAAAAATATATAGAACCTAAATTCTCTAAAATCTATACATTTCGTGCGATATTATAACATGTATATAAACTTTCAGGTGAATTGGATAAAACACTATCGTCTAAGTCTCTATTGCACTTTGGAAATTTTGAGCCCATAAACCTAATGATAAAAAATTTTTCGTTGTGTATTTGTAAAAAACTATAAATGCTATATTCTCTAAAATTTATACAGTTCGTGTGTCGGGGACCTGTAACATGTAGTGTAAATTGAATTCCCAGTTCATTTGAATAAGGCATTTTGATGCTATCGCATTTCAAATAATTGAAACCCGTAGGCCATAATGATAAACAATGTTTTCTTGTGTACAAATCTATAAGTGCTAGAGTCCTCAAAATTATACAGTTCATTCGTTGGTGGTTTATAACATGTACATAAATTTTCAGCTCAGTTGGGTAAGGCGTTTAGATAACATCGCACTTTAAATAATTTCAGCCCATAGACTATAATGATAAAGAATTTTTGTTGTGTGCCTGTAAAAACCAAAATCTGTACAGTTCGTGTGAGAGTGACCTGTAACATTAAGCAAAAATTTTCAGTTCATTTGAATAAGGAGTTTAGATATTACCGCGCTTTAAATAATTTGAACCCATAGACCATAATGTTAAAGATTTTTTTATTATGTGTCTTGAAAAAAAAAAAATAATATATATATATATATATAAGTGCTAGATTCACCAAAATCAATAAGGTCCATGTTATGATGATCTACAAACCTATAACAAATGTACCAATTTCCAGCTCATTGGAACAAAGCATTTAGACGCTATCGTGTTCACGCACGAACATATACGCACACGGAACGGATTCATATATCACCGTAAAAATAGCAAAACTGAACTCAGAGGACTTCAAAACGTATAGCTACACCCAAATCTCGAATTAAAATTTTTATCAGGATTACAATACATTCTTTACATAGTATGTTTGAAAAATAAAAATCTTTATAGCATTGTTCTTTTACCCAAAAATATTTGAGCCCACCCAATCCTTTCCAAAAGTTGGCACCACTGTACATATATATATATTAAAAAATAAATAAATAAAACTTATTTTCAGATCTTATGTATGTGCTAAAGCGTATTGACATAACAGTTTACATTAGATCAAAACTTAACTTTGCAGAAATAAGTACGTATAGTGCATTAAAAGTACAATAAGTTATTGAAAGCATATTCATGTTCATTATAAAAGTACACATTAATTGAATAATAAAAGAATTTTCTAAAATTATTATTATTTATTTACATAGGAAGAAGAAAGTTTAGAATGTAACCTGAACTTAAATGAAACACTTCTATTTGTGCTGGTACACAAAATAACTCTTTTAATGTTCATCGTCATTAAAGATTCTCGATTCTAAAAATATTTATCCAAGATCCAAGATACTCATAATATTATTTTGGAAATAAATAAAAAATTATACTTCAAAAAATACGTTTCTATAATACCGACATTTTGACATAGAAATAAAAATAAACAATTAAGAGAAAGAACATACCTATCAGATCATTCTTCAAACTCCAAACAAACGCTGGAAGACTGAAGCTAAAAGTTGGAATCGTTAAAATTCCAGATGACTAGCGCCGTATTTTCAAAGATGTTTACGCGATTTTATTGGTTGGCGAAGATAAGCACCTGGGTTTTCATCCTTCCGCAAGCTTGCAAAAGACTCGTTTTTTCAAGCGGGGAGTCGAAAGTGCTTTTGGGTGGTTTGTCATTGTGTCAAAAGATGGCAGCACCAAATATTTTAATCGCAGATCGGGAAAAAAAAAGTAAGAAAGAAAAAATATATATAAAATAAAAATAAATAAGTAAATAAATAAAATATTGATTTTAATTATGTTGTTCACAAATTTCTGTAGTCATCAGCGAATCTCTAGATGACTGGACGCCTCGCCACTGGATACTATATTCATTTCTCAAAATTTCTTTTGCACGTTTTTTCTAAATTTTCATTTTTTTTTTTTTTTTACCTTGATGCAAAAGGGGGAAAAAAAACTTTACCTTGAAATATGAAGTTGTGTTCCTTAGCAATAGTTACAATATCCATTTCCTGAAATTTATTTTACATGTTTCCTCTGAAATTTATTTTTTAACTTGTTTAATAAAAAAAAAAAAAAAAAAAAAGAAAAAGAAAGAAAGAAAGCTGTTTTTAAGTAGTCTATTTTGTCTGAAAACAATAGTTCTTTCTCCTGATAAATAAATATAAAATAAACTAATATTTTGAGAGATCACAGCCAGTGACAGATTGTCTCAATATATATGACTCGGGATAAAAAATGAAGTTAGATAAATATCGGGAGCTGTTTTGATTACTTTCATTTGAAACATGGATGTTACATTTCTGTGACACACTAGGGTTACATATATCAACTAGTTGGCATAGGTGGACTCTGCTCAGTTCCCCATCATATTTATGTTCTCATAAATTTCTAGTGCGAGACATATTATAATCATGTTAAAAGAAATGAATTTGACCAAAGCTTGATATTATGACAGAATGAAATCCCCGCCTAATAGGCTATCCACCGTTCACTTCGATATATATATCTTATTCTAATCTATTAATTTATTTTATCAGGGTCAATTCCGTTGTTTAGTTTTCATCCTACTATTTCCAATGCAATAATCCTCAAAATTCATATTTATATGAAAAATTTACAATTTCTATATGTTGATGAAATCGTAAATTACGAATGATTTACGAAATTTTCCTATTAGAATATTTGTATTCAATCATGTTCAAACAAATATCATAAATGTAATTTTGAAGTTGTCTAATGTATTTACGATCCTCAAAATGGAAATTTATGCTCAATTTTGCCTTATTCTGACATGTTAAGTAAATCGTAAATTCCAAATAACTTACGAATTTTTTAAATTGGAAAAATCGCAGTCTATGATATTCATGCCAGTATCCTATATAATATTTCGAAAGTGGTTTGACATCTTTACGATGAAAATATCCCTCAAGATTGACGTTTATGTGAAATTTTGCTCTATTCAGCCATGTTAAGAAATTCATAAATTTCCAATAACTTACGAAATCTTTATATTGGAAAATTCATAGTCATTAATAATCATGCCAGTGTCCTAAATAATATTTCAAAAGTAGTCTGACATCTTTACGATGAAAATATCTCTCAAAATTGACGTTTATGTGAAATTTTGCTCTATACTGCCATGTTAAAAAATTCGTAAATTTCCAATAACTTGCGAAATTTCCAAAGTAGCATATTTATAGTTACTGATGTTCATTCCGACTTCAAAACTGATATTTTAAAACTGGTCTGACATTTTTACAGTAAAAAGTTTCCATTAAATGCACGTTTAAGTGAATTTTTGTCCTATTCTGCCATGTTAAGAAAATCGTAAATTTCTAATAACTTACGAAGTTTTTAAATTCGAATGTTGCAAATGAATAGGGTTATTGCCAGTGTCAAAAGTAATACTTTAAAACTGATCTGACCTCTCTGCGATCATTTGTTTGTGAGATATCGTGTTAACAGACTAACAAACTAACGGACTAACACACTAACGGACTGACACACTGACACACTAACAGACACCCTACAGACAGACACCATAGAATTTTGTCATTTTCGGATTCCCCACACCTGAAAACGTGTAGAAAAGTCAAAAAACCGAGGTCGAACATTTTCACGATTACCTAAGTTCCCCATACCTATAGTATAATGGGGAACTAAACAGGAGGAAAAGTATAACACATAATTTTCATAGTCAACAATGAAAGAAAATCACTTTCCCTATAAGCAATAAGTTATGTTTATAACTAAATTGGTCCATCCAACCTTTTCTATTTATGACATATAAATAATTCAAATTTATTCCCATTTCTTACACACCCAATATTTTTTTCAATTAAACATCTCTCTATATATTTAGGAAAGAATTTTCTAAAAATACAATCTGATGCGGCACTCGCACCACCTTCTCTTATATTATTTTACTATAGGTATATTATTACAGTTTAAGGCGTGGTGTAATACATGAGAAAGTATATTTCAACTTTTCTAGGTTATTTTAAGTAATATTTCAAAGGTTTTATCTGGCAAAAATACTACCAACTTAAGCCACTGTTTAAATATTGTAGCTACATTCATAAAACATTTAAGGCAATTATTAAATTCTAAATTTATTTCAAACTATTCAAAAAATTTCTGCCCACACCACTCTTTGAAACTTACCAGACTAATTTTGAATAGCCCTGAATATTATCTGTAAATTATATACATATCAAACAAGGTAATGAAACTTAACACAGCAAAAAAATATAAATAAACAAATGCATGACAAATTGAAATGCACTTTGAATAATTTTAAAACATACCATTAATTATATCAAAAATCATTTGTGTGGCCCTGTAAACAAAAAATGAGTGTTTCTCATACATATATTATTACGAAATATGCTTGTGTGCATTTAAAGAATATAAGCGAATAATTCATTTTGTTTAGTGCAGTTTAAGCAGAAATTTCACCTATAGACATAATATATTTGAATATTTTTGCATACCTCTGTATATAAATCATTTATCAGATTAAAAAAAAAAAAAAAAAGTTTCAAGTAGCTTCTCTATAAGACACAGATTTAGACTAGCGAGTTTGGTCAACCTACAATTTGTTCTCAATTTATAACAGATTTATAAAGACAGAACACAGATCAACCAATCAGAAACTGATTTCTGTATTCAAGGGACCTCAAAAAATGTAAATATAGAAAAAACTCAATTTCAAAAATTTGACTCAAAAAACAATACATTTCTCTACCATTAATCTCATTATGGGTAAGAGAAAGTAAAAAATTAATTTTCACAGTCTTTTTATTTAATACTAGCAGGCTACGCCCGCTTCGCTGGTCACTATTTTTAAATGAATCACAATAATTAATGAATTCTCAAAATTGCATTAATTTTTATCATGTGATAAAATAAGAGAAAAAAATTTCTCATCGGGAAAAATGTCGCACTGGGTCCCCACTGCCTTCGGCAGCGTAGACCCGTGCGCTACGCGCACGTACTCCTTCACCATCCTTATGACTTCTCAAAATTCCACGTTATTAATCATAAAATTTCATTCTTAAGAAAAGGAATTAAAAAATATATCATTTAGCATCGGGTAAAAACTCACACCGAGACCCCACTGCCTTCGGCAGCGCAGATCCATGCGCGCTGCGCGCGCACGTTTGAGGATGTGCGTGGGCTGTACTCGCATGTTCCTTCTCAACTCAAACTTTTATTATTAAGAAATTAAAATTTAAAAAAAAAATATTTTATCATCGGGTAAAAACTCACACCGGGTCCCAAACCCATGCGCGCTGCGCGCCAATTCCTTCCCCACCCTTCCAGCCCCTCCTAATTAACTTACATATACCAATTTTGGACGGTCTTACTCAATTAGCTGAGATGCAAAAGAAAACCTGATCAGGACACCTTAAATTTGTAAATCAGATGAAATCTCGAATTCAAATTTCGATAATATAACAGAACTTTAAAATATCTTTCGAATGATGTATTAGAAATAATTTAATCATAATTAGAATGGGAAATATTGAAATTTAAAAAAATTACAGCGCCATCTGGCGGTAGAAATTTCTGTAATCTATTGTTCCATTCCAGATCAACAAAGTTTTCAAATGGTGTATTACTCATGAAATTATTTTAATTAGTAGATGAGATACAAAAGAAAACCTAATCAGGACACCTCAAAACGTGTAAATCGGGGGAAATCTCGAATTCCATTTTCGATAATGTAAAAGTACTTTAAAATATGTATCAACTAAAATAAGCTTTCAAATGATGTATTACTTATGAATTTTTTTTTAATTAATAACTGATATACAAAAAATAAAAAACTGATTCAGGACACCTCAAAACGTGTAAATTTGGTGAAAACTTTCGATAATTTAAAAGAACTTTAAAATATCTTCCGAATGATGTATTAAAAATAGTTTAATCATAATTAGAAATTGAAATATTGAAATTTTAAAATATTACAGCGCCATCTGGCGGTACAAATTTCTGTATTCCACTGTTCGATTCCAAATCAAAAAAGCTTTCTAATGATGTATTACTTATGAAATTATTTTAATTAGTAGCTGAGATACAAAAGAAAACTAATTCAGGAGACCTCAAAACGTGTAAATCTGGTGAAAACTTTCGATAATATAAAAAACTTAAAAATATCTTTTGAATGACGTATTAAAAATAATTTAATCATAATTAGAAATTGAATTATTGAAATTTTAAAATATTACAGCGCCATCTGGCGGTAGAAATTTCTGTAATCAACTGTTCAATTCCAAATCAAAAAAGCTTTCTAATGATGTATTACTTATGAAAATATTTTAATTAGTAGCTGATATAAAAAAGAAAACCTAATCAGGAGACCTCAAAACTTGTAAATCAGGTGAAATCCCGAATTCTATTTTCGATAATGTAAAAGTACTTTAAAATGTGTATCAACTCAACAAAGCTTACAAATGATGTATTACTTATGAAATTTCTTTAATTAATAACTGAGATATAAAAGAAAACTGATTCAGGACACCTCAAAACGTGTAAATCTGGTGAAAACTTTCGATAATTTAAAAGAACTTTAAAATATCTTTCGAATGATGTGTTAAAATTAATTTAATCATAATAAGAAATTGAAATATTGAAATTTTAAAATATTACAGTGCCATCTGACGGTACAAATTTCTGTATTCCACTGTTCGATTCCAAATCAAAAAAGCTTTCTAATGATGTATTACTTATGAAAATATTTTAATTAGTAGCTGATATACAAAAGAAAACCTAATCAGGAGACCTCAAAACGTGTAAATCGGGTGAAATCCCGAATTCCATTTTCGATAATGTAAAAGTACTTTAAAATGTGTATCAAATAAAATAAGCTTTCAAATGATGTATTACTTATGATATTTTTTTAATTAATAACTGATATACAAAAAATCAAAAACTGATTCAGGAGACCTCAAAACGTGTAAATATGGTGAAAATTTTCGATAATTTAAAAGTACTTTAAAATATCTTCCGAATGATGTATTAAAAATAATTTAATCATAATTAGAAATTGAAATATGGAAATTTTAAAATATTACAGCGCCATCTGGCGGTACAAATTTCTGTATTCCACTGTTCGATTCCAAATCAAAAAAGCTTTCAAGTAATGTATTACTTATGAAATTATTTTAATTAGTAGCTAAGATACAAAAAAAAACTAATTCAGGAGACCTCAAAACATGTAAATCTGGTGAAAACTTTCGATAATATAAAAAAACTTTAAAATATCTTTCGAATGATGTATTAAAAATAATTTAATCATAATTAGAAATTGAAATATTGAAATTTTAAAATATTACAGCTCCATCTGGCGGTAGAAATTTCTGCAATCAACTGTTCAATTCCAAATCAAAAAAGCTTTCTAATGATGTATTCTTTTTGAAAATATTTTAATTAGTAGCTGATATACAAAAGAAAACCTAATCAGGAGACCTCAAAACGTGTAAATCGGGTGCAATCCCGAATTCCATTTTCGATAATGTATAAGTACTCTAAAATGTGTATCAACTCAACAAATCTTTCAAATGATGTATTACTTATGAAATTTTTTTAAATTAATAACTGAGATATAAAAGAAAACTGATTCAGGACACCTCAAAACGTGTAAATCTGGTGAAAACTTTCGATAATTTAAAAGTACTTTAAAATATCTCTCGAATGATGTATTAAAATTAATTTAATCATAATTAGAAATTGAAATATTGAAATTTTAAAATATTACAGCGCCATCTGGCGGTACAAATTTCTGTATTCCACTGTTCGATTCCAAATCAAAAAAGCTTTCTAATGATGTATTACTTATGAAATTATTTTAATTAGTAGCTTATATACAAAAGAAAACCTAATCAGGAGACCTCAAAACGTGTAAATCGGGTAAAATCCCGAATTCCATTTTCGATAATTTAAAAGTACTTTAAAATGTGTATCAACTAAAATAAGCTTTCAAATGATGTATTACTTATGAAATTTTTTAAATTAATAACTGATATACAAAAAATAAAAAACTGATTCAGGAGACCTCAAAATGTGTAAATATGGTGAAAACTTTCGATAATTTAAAAGAACTTTAAAATATCTTTCGAATGATGCATTAAAAATAATTTAATTAGAATTTGAAATATCGAAATTTTAAAATATCTGGCCGTAGAAATTTCTGTAATCTACTGTTCAATTCCAAATCAACAAAGCTTTCAAATAATGTGTTACTTATGAAATTATTTTAATTAGTAGCTGAGATAACAAAAGAAAACCTAATCAGGACAATCCCAAAACCTATATATACCACGGTAATCGGGTAACGGAAGTAAAAAGAAAAAGTATTTTTTAGTTCCTTCAAATGTATTTTGTTGCTATGGAAACTTCTATTGCCTATTGAAAGATAGATTACGTGTTGGAATAAATTTTAACTTGCAATTAAAATGTAACTGCTTTGTTTATTAATGAAAATTGATGAAATTTTAACGGCAGGTTGGTTTTGTGCTGAATAGGTTGTATATTAAGTGTTGTCTACGAAAAAGAAAATTTGAAGCAGTTTGAAATTTGCAATTTTTAACCCCAGTTAAAGATCATGTGACATTAATGAGTTTCACATGTTTTGTTCCCGTTAGAGACAGCTGTTAAAATCGTCTGCTGAATGCTGATAGAATGCCGCTTTTGAAGCAATAAGGATTTTTGGTCATTTTTGCGATCAACATTTTAATTAATATCTCCGAAACTAATTAAGATTTTTAAATTCTGTTTCGAACAAAACATGGGAAAGGCTCCAGAGCATCCGTATGTCAATTCTTGTACTTCTGCGTTCAATAGGGGCTGAACGTATAAAAGAACAGACAGACAGACAGACAGACAGACAGACAGACAGACAGACAGACAGACAAACCTTTCCATTTATTATTATAGATACTTTTTTGTAGGTGAAAAATTACAATTTAATCCTTTTTACATTTACAAATGGTTTTTTCCATAATTCAGTAAATAAAATAAAAGGCTGACATGGCAAAATTTTGAAATATATGTTTGTTTGTTTTTTTTCCTAGAAAATAAGATTACTGAATATTTGTAATTTCCAATAAAAAATTTCCACACTCCTTCATACAATAATAATTTTATGAACTAAACAGATATACTGAAAAACTACTTAAAGGGTTAAAAATACATTTGAATTCATTTTTGAGAATTTTCATACTTATAAAAGTATATTATAAATATTGATCACTGTAAGCAGAATTTTATTTACACATGAGCATCAAAATTTAAGGAATATTAAAAGACATTTTTGTCTTAAAATATAAATCATATGAAAAATCATCTTTCAAGGAAACTTAATAAGAACTTATAAAATATATTTATACTTTATCTGCTTCCATTTGTTGAATACTTGATTTTAATTCTTTCAATTCATCTTTTATTTTAATTAATGCCAATAATTCTTCAGCTTCTGAATGAGAAGATGTCAAAATAGGATCTGGATGAGAAAGGATACTCTCTTTCAAATGATGATTATGTTTTTCTGTATCATACTTTGTCTCAACTATTGCACTAGAAAACCAACCAGTAAACAAAGCACCAAAACTAGAAAGACTTGGTAAAAATGCTAAAAATGACGAGTTATCAGAAGATACTGAAACTTCCTCTTCAACTTCCTAAAAATAAAAGTGCATATTAAAGAAACAAGAACAATATATATAAGTTACAATTCAGAGAATTAAATATTAAATATTTTATTTATACATGTGTGTATGTGTTCTGTTTTATCATTACCTAATTGCTCTGAATTATCTTGTGTTGATATGTCTTGTCTTGTCTTGTCTTGTCTTATGTTGAGATTAAGTATTTCACTTCATTATTTCAAATAAAAAGAGGTAATGTATTATAAATGACTCTATCCAGTATATATCTGTACTGATAAAGGATTTAAGGATTATAAAGGATTTAAGTCCAAAAATGTCGACTTTGAGTTAAGTACATAGTCAGACTCAGAAAAAAATTCTCTATCGATTGGTATAAAGGATTTAAATCCATGTCATTTAGTCTTTGAGAAAATCCATTTTAAAAAAAGATTCAAGTCAGAAATTTAGCATTAATCTATGGTATAAAATATTTAATTCAATTTTTTCCCTTTATTAAATGAAGGTTGACAGTCACTGAATGGTATAAAGGGTATAAATCAACATAATCCCTTTTTCCTAATCGATTCTTCTCATTAGTTTTCAGTTAGTTTAACTTTATTTTTCGTCTCCTGAAAAATCAAGAATATGGACTTAAATCCTTTATACTTATCAATACAGATATATAAACAGTTACCCTTGCTTTGCATGTTTATATGAATCAGTATTAGGATCCAATAAACCATAGCCTCCTTAACTAGATGCCTGTTGCGTAACTCGGAAACTAGGCAACAGTTGAGGCGGCAGACAGCACCACCTGGTAGAGATTGTGCGACTTTTTTATTCAACAGCCACCAAAAATTTTTTAAAGTGGGATATGATATACATAAAAGGCAAATAGAATCGAAGAAACGTCGATTATATATATCATGTATCACTTCTTTAAATTATTGGTGACAGTTGAATAAAAAAGTCCCATAATATGTACTAGGTGGCACTATCTACCATTTCAAGTGTTGCCTAGTTTCCGAGCTATGCAATAAACAAACTGTGACTGGGCTAATGTAGACACATGGAATGAACGACTCTGTCCTGATAATGTTTCTTACTGTCATATTATGCTCTTAGTTTCTTCTAAAATACTTTTACAGCATTTTGTAAATCAAGAAAAATAAAAATCTGTTTAAAAGCAGCAAAGTATTATAATATAAAGTGATTCCAGTTCAAACATATACAGAGAGGAAAAAAAAATAATAAAAAACTCAATAAAATGTACTTACTTCTCGGGTGAATAATGTGCAGATAAATGAGAAGACAGATGACAAAAATGAGAAAACTGATGAGATCAATGTGCTCACTAATTCTGAAGCAGATGTAAGAGGTTCAGACAGCAATGAATTTTGGTACGCACCTGAAAATAATACAAAATCAATTTATAAATAAGTTTTTTTTCCTCCTCTCTCAATCGAATAATAAAACAGGAACATCAAATGTACACAAAGAAAATATTGGGGAACAAGATTTTCTTAAAATTTATATGTTTGGTAAAATTTTTGTTAAAAAAAAAAAAAAAAAAATCTAATGTAGGCACTATATGACCTCTTTGTAAATGTCCTTAATAATTGTTATAAATGTCTACGCAAGTGATTGTTGCACCTCTAATTTTACACAACATACATCAATAAAAATTATTTATAAAATTATTTTGAATTGTTGTTTAAACAAGAACCAAAAATGTTCAAATACAGTATTGCATATTTTAAAGGCCTTATCAGACATAACGACTTTTGAAACAACCAATTTTTTAGCCAACTTTAGCGGCGACTTTTCCTCGGTGGAAACACCACAACAGATGGCTGAAAAGTTGGATGAAAAAAGTCTATCTTTTGCCACTTATCACTTTTCTTGGCATGTTCCCCAACTTAATATGTTTCTAATCATTTTAATTTGAAATAATTTTAAGCATGCAAAAATTAAATGATAAAAATTAAATATGATAAAAAAAAAGCAATAAAATTTAAAATAATTATTAAGAAAATAATTATTTAAGTAATTCAATGAAGATAATACAAAAACGATCTTACTTTAAATTCACAATCATAAACTTGCATAACCCTCTTCATAAAATTATAAAATAATACCTTTTATTATTGTTAAAGAATTATTTATTCAATATTATCCATTTCTTTTTTTTTTCAAAATTTAAGGATCTTAACTTAAGACTAAAGAATTGAATAGTGTTTAATATTTTCAATTTCTGAACAATACACATTTTTTCTTTGTTCTCCTTTGAATTAGTTTCCCCACAATTCTTTTGGATTTAATTTTTTTGAAAATATATATCGATCATTTATCCACAAAAATAAAAAACCACATTTCTAATGTGAAACAAACTTGATTATTTCACACAGCAGATTGTCGATCAACTTTCACCTTTGATCTTGCGAAACACATCAACTGATAGATAACTTTGTTATTTGTTAGAATAAATTACTCGTATATACACTGCAAAAGAGAGTTTAAAGAGCTAATGACATTCCTTCTAATTTCTGGCCTTCTCTCTTTTATTTTTCAGAAAAAGAACAAATTTTCCTTCTACCTTCTCTTTTCTTGCGATTTTTTTTTTTTTTTTTTTTCTTTTTAGGGTGGGGGGTTAATATGGAACTGATAGCAGATTTTTTAAATTTTTCGGAATAATTTAACATAAATTTCCATGATTTTCGAAGAGAATCATCCTTTAAGAGATTCTGTTTTGAAGAGAACCATCCATCTAGAGTGCCTAGAATGATATAAAGTGCTTACTAGTACTTTAGTCACCCTTTGTTGATAGTTATCACATCACAACATTTCTCGTTTACATAGCCCTTATGAAGCTGTGGAAATTAAAAATAGCATTATTCCTCATTTTAATATGCTCAGAAAGGTTTTCAACAAGTGCTTATGATATGAAATACGAAGCGTTTTGTTCATATACGACACCGAAAATGTTTCTCAGACCTGGATTTTTTGTCTTTATAATTAACTAGATCCGTCAGTTTGCATGTATGCTGTGGTTTTGGTTTGTTATAGCTTGAGAACAATTTCCGCGGGCTTGTGTATGTGCTTGGTCTTGTATATAGCTTGGGCTCCCCAGCGCTTCTATTACTTTTATTTTTATAAGCCGTCTGTGCTGACATTGAGTGAAATTTTGACTGTTAATGACTATTTAAAAGCTACTTAAATAAATAAATATAAAAATATTTTTAAAAAAGCCAGATACGTCGCCCTGTTAGATACGCCGCGTGTACCATAACTAGATTTTTAAAACCGTATAAGCCTTGGCATATCTCGAAATTATGGTAATTAAAAAATTTATTTCGGGGAAAGGCAATGATAAGAAAACTAGTTTTCTTTTTTCTTTCTTTCTTTTTTTTTTTTTTTAACTTTGCAGGAGAAGGACTTTTGTCCCCTTGCCCCTCTGCTTGCTTAAGCCTTAGGTAGTTTTTACAAATTCAAACATTCTGAGGGGTACAAAAGTTTGTTAGTCAGGCTCTATACCAGATTTTTATTACTTTTTTTTTTTTTTCTTTCCCTTCTTATTAATTTTTTTCAAATATACATTAATAAAATAGATTTCCTATTACATTATTAAAAATAGAAAATAAAGATTAATAGCTTACACAGGACTAGAAACAAAAGAAGTGGCAACAGCAAAATTGATAGAACTTTGGCTTTTCCAATACTATTAATCCTGGAAATAAAGACAAAATTAATATAAATTTAAGATTTGAAACACAGAATTATTAGAAAGTAGGTAAAAAAAGAAAATGTTACTATCAAGTTATTATGATTCTGTAACTCAAAACTAATTTATAAATAATTAAAAAATAGTAATTTATGGATTAACCATTGGTCTCCTAAACATTTATTATATATCATAGCATCATCAAGATATAATTTCACAATTTCACAGTAATTTGGTGATTAACGATTAATAAAATATTATTTGATAATTTATTGAATTCCAGATATTATAATGGAAGGGAAATTCCTTCTGTTACAAAATTGCTGCTATTCAATCATATATTAATAGAGCAATTTTAATTTGTTCTAAAAAACAATTACTTGAAATTGAATTAAATAAAACTAGCTGGAACCCGTTGAATTCGACGATCATTTTATTGACCGCAATGTTTCAAAAAACATCGCATCATTATTTAAATGTATTTCAAGTTAAAACATCTGATAAAATTTACGACATTTCACTTAAAAAAAAAGAAAGTCAGAAAAAATGCTTATAAATAGAAATACTATATGACATCACTTTCTACAAAGTACAGTCAATGTGACGTCAAACTGACTCCAAAACAACAGTTCCTATCTTTCATTTTCAATTTCGTTTAATACTAAGACTACATGTTAGCTGACCCGTCCAGCGTTTCCCGGGCCCATGGTAATAACCTTAAATGAACCTTAAATTTGTATGGTTTTGCATCTTTAACTCGATTTTGTTCGAATTTCTATTTTTAAATAAAAGCATCGTGAAAAAATAATCAGCTGTAACAAAAAAATTACCTCGATCCGAACGAAACTCATCCTTGTGACCCTGGTGCCTTCGGCAGAGTATACGCCGGCCGCTAATAACATAAAAATATTCCCAAAAAATTAACCTGGAACCGAACGAACCCGCCCGGTGTTGCTCGGGCCCAAGATACCTTAAATGAACCTTAAATTTGTATGATTTTATACCTTTAACTCGATTTAGTTTGAATTTCTGTTTTTAAATGCATCACGAAAAAAATAATCAGCTGTAACAAAAAGGAAATTACCTCGAACCGAACAAAACTCTGCCTTGTGATCCCGGTGCCTGCGGCAGCACATACGCGGGCCGCTAATAACATAAAAAAATTCCAAAAAATTAACCTGGAACCAAACGAACCCGCCCGGCAATTCCCGGACTCATAATAATAACCTTAAATTTGTATGGTTTTACATCTTTAACTCGATTTTGTTTGAATTTCTATTTTTAAATGAAAGCATCACACAAAAAAAAAGTATCTTAAAAAAAAAAAAAAAAAAAAAAAACTCAAACAGAATGGAACTTGGGCTCGTGACCCGTTGCCTGCGGCAGCGTATATACAGGCCGCTAATAACATGAAAAAATTCTCAAAAATGAATCTTGAACCGAGCGAACCTCTCACTCGTGTTACCTCTGCTAGAGGTGAGTTCGGGCTCTATTTTGGCAATCCGAGCCCGCCCGGGCCCGAAACATTTTTGAACTGAGCTCGCCCGAGCCCGAAAAATTTTGTGTGATCAGAGCCCGAGCCCGATATTGAAAGTGGTACGCTATGCAACGCATACACTATAGTAAAATTAAATACCGTTTTCATTTTCAAATAAATTTTCTTATTATTTAATCCTCAATTTTAATAACTACAAAGGTTATTGTAACAATTTATAATGTCTGTGTCTCTGTATACATGTATATATTTATATAATATATATTTATAGTTCAACCCATTGTTTATAACTCGCCTATCGGGGGACAAAAAATTTATCCGAATGAGTGATATAATGAGGCCCAATATAATAATGAAGGAGGAAGAATTACTATAACACTATGACATAATATGCATCCCGTTGAAAAAAAAGTTCTATTTAGAAAAAGGGAAGTCAAAGCTACTAAGGTTTGCAAGATTATTTTGTGATTTATAACCTATCATGACTATTATAGCATTACTAAAGGTGCTCTCAAAATGAATAAAATTTCTTTTTTTTTTTTTACATTTTCCAGTTAGTGAAGAATAAAATAAACGGAACTTTTATTTTGAATCCGAGCCCGCCCGGAGCCCGAAGACTTGCGTAAGATTTGAGCCCGATCGGGCTCGGGCTTACGGGCTCGGGCTGAGCCCGTCTCATCTCTAACCTCTGCCTGTGGCTGCTGCACTGTATAGCAGGCATGCATGCTACGCACGCATTGCAACATTCACTTTCCTCCACCAGGGAGTGCAGTATGTTGTATACGAACATCACCAATTGCCTTGACTTTCCAAGACTTTTCAAATAAGATGTCACTGGTGGTGTCAACTGCAAAATCCTTTAGTTGCACTTTCCACCGCCAGGGGGCACAGCGTGTTCTATACGAACAACACTGACGGTAAGGAAATACCAAGACCTTTAAAATAAGGTGTAACATGATAGGGTCGACTGCAAAATCACCTAGTTCCATTTTTAACCACCAGGGGGTGCAGTATATTGTACACGAACATCCCCAATCAACATGAAATTTCAAGACCTCTATCACCAATCGCCTTGGATTTCCAAAACCTTTCAAATAAGGTGTCACATGGTGGTGTCAACTGCAAAATCCTTTAGTTGCACTTTCCACCACCAGGGGGCGCAGTGTGTTCTGTACGGATATCACCAACGGTCAGGAAATACCAAGACCTTTAAAATAAGATGTAACATGATAGGGTCTACAGCAAAATCCCCTACTTCCATTTTTCACCACCAGGGGTCGCACTATATTGTATACAAACATCCCCAATCGACATGAAATTTCTAGACCTTTAAAATGAGGTGTTACATGTGTGGGTCTAGAACGGATTTCCCTCTCAAACTAATTTCTCCCCTTTCCCCCCCTCCAAAGCTACTTTCCCCCTTTAAAATCAAAAATTCCAAATTCGCAGAAAGTGATTTTTTTTTTGAGTATTCGACTCTAGTCTCCATATGTACAATTTCTTCACCGTGAAGTAATTTGGAGCTTAGTTAAGCTCGTAAACGTGTTTTTAACCTGTGGGGGAAACCGTTCGACTTTTTTTTATTTTTCTCTTTTCATAGCACATCTACAGACCTCTTTTTAGACACCTCAACCAAATTTTTACACCAAGTAGTTCTCTCAATATAGTGGAGACAGACAAAAACATGTTTCAAATTAATATATAGATTAGTGAGGTCTCTGAATGAGCCAGCTATAAGAAAAGTTTAATTTGAAAATTATATCAAAAACATTTAAAGCAATTTAACCATAACTCAAATGCCTGAAAATAAAAACCTAAGTTTACTATCTCCAACCCATTTAATAAAGGTACTACAAAATTAAAAATACAGCTGCCAAATACAATACTAAAATCCCTACAAAACCCAACAAAATCTTTTTCCAATGTATTTGCAATGATAAAAACAGAATCGATCCTCGTAAGACCACTGTCATTTACAAAATTACTTAAATGAAATTAATGAACCAGACACCTATATAGGCATGACTAAAACAAAAATTAACAAATGTATTAAAGGGCACCAGATGACATAAAATTTGGGAAAGTAATCACAGCCTCAACTAAAGAAAACCAAAACCTTAAAATTAACTTTAATAGTCCCGAAAAATTAGCAAATTATGAAAACCAGATTTATACATTGCAATGTGAAACCATGGAGGTAATCACTAATTTAACTGCCTGTAATCAATGTGATCCAACTTTTGTGGACATCAGGTAGTGTGAAATGCAGTTGAAAAGAAAAGTCACGAATCAAGTCTCTTTGAACGTCAAAAGGGGAAATAATTTACCTGATGAACTCTTGAAACAACAAGAGCAGAAAGGTTTGTGAAGATAAAGTTTATAAGGTATTGCTTAAAATATTTGAAAATTGTAAAGCAACTTCATCATGAAAGTTTTGAAATTTCAAGTCAGGGGAATTAACATGTTAAAAAACTTTTTTGAAATTAATGTCATATTTTAAAAACTGAATAAAAAAATTTAAAACTGAATTTAAAAAAAGAACTGAAACTTTAGCAATAATCTACATAAATAAAGAACAGTATCTGAGTATATCTGTCTGTGCTCTAGAGTTCAGGCTATAAAATTAGAAGTGATGTAGCTTGGACGTTGCAGGGATGCATCTCATCAATATTTTTCTGATTTTCAAATTTGAATTTTTTTATTTGATTTATTTTCTCTGATTTTTCAATTACATTTTCTTAAATTTATTCTTTCCTTTAACCCTTTCATGGTCATGAACGTGTATACACGGTCAGCGTTTTTTACTTCTGAATCATTTATTCATTGCTACGAATTTGCTAAATAGAAAACAATCAGTTTCTCAGTATTCCTGATAAATTTGTAATATTATTAGTACTTAATGACTTAAAAATATATAAAACACATCCCTCTAAAATGGCTTTGAAACGAAAAAATTAAAAATGGCGTGACCATGAATGGGTTAAAATATCTACATTCCTTAGCAATAGCTATTATTTTATATGTATTTATTTAATTCTAGTGAAAAGGAAATAAATATATTTTCTTTTAATTTATAGTATTTTTCAGAAACAAATGGTAACAAAACAGAAAGGATTAAACTTAATTTTTCGAATTTAATCAAAATTTATAACAATTAAGTTTATGTATAGTTTTTATAATATAACTAAGAGTAATAAAATTATAAATTTATTGTACTTACACTGATTTTTTTTTTTTTTTAATATAGTGATTAGCAAAGCAAACAAAGACTGCTAGTAATAAATAATTTATTTTTACTACTAATATTTTTATTTCAGGAAATAAGCGAGTCCAGTGTTTAATGTAATATACTGGGTTTAAAACATCAGCAAGTGCAAGTTTGACTCTGTCAGAATTTCACAAACAAACAGTCTGACGGTGTCTGCTAAGGAAAAAGGTCACCACAAGCACTTGCAAGTGGGATTTACTGCAGTGAGGATTTTTGCAGGACACAAACAGACACCGTCTGTCATAGTCAGAAATGAACTATTTAAAGCAGCACATTGGAATGAAGGTGCTACATGCAGGCACCACCAAATGGAAATTTGCTAAGACCAGAATTTTCATAGGTCATGAACCAGCTGGTTGTCGAAGTAGCTTGTCAAATAATAAACAAAAATACTATCCCAGTTTTGAGTGTTTTTTGCCCATACATTCACCATCATTACATACCATACGAATCACATAATTTTTAACAAATCTATTTATAGACTTTGTTTAAGTAATTTCATTAATTAATTATTTGAAAATGAAATTAAGTGTAACAGGATTTATCAGAATTGTATTTTTATAGGTTCCATACACATTTAAAAAAGAATGAAAAATTTAAACACACAAATTATTTTTGTTTTCATATATACATTTACTGCACTTTTTATAAAACTAGATAGAGCTCTCTCTCTCTTTTTTTTCCCCCTCTTAAGGCTGTACATCAGTCAAATTCCCTCTTCCTCTCTCCCCATGTTATCCAATGGGATTTTCGTTGCATTGTTTTATAACCCTTTCTGACTGGGAACATTTTTACCTTAAAGCATTACATTCTTCTGTTTTTGCAAACTGAAGGAATAATATGGACTATGTTATGAATTACTGGGAGAATTAAAAATAAATAATAAATAATAATAATAAAAAAACCTCCCTTTTTTTTGGCAAGACCCTAGGTCATGAATTAACAGAAGAATAAAATTTACTCCTAGAGTTTACTTAACTAAAGTCCCTATATTGCGTTGTTAAGAATTTCCATTTAAAATGCATTACAGAATTATACCGATCTAAAACTAAATCTTCGTAGCTGCTAAAGAAGTAATGAGGAAGCAATTGATCTCGGACTAGGCATTGTGAATCAGAGACATTTTAATTATTGCAAACTTTATTATATTAACACACACATTTCCAATGAACAAAAATAATAAATTTTCTTAATTAAATGAAGTTCATGGAGATCCTTCAAATACAAATATATTCAGGCACTTACTATTGAGGTTACTTGCTGACAAGAGCGGAAATAACATTAAAAAAATGAAGGGGGGGGGTGTTTGTTTTCTAGTTCATATGAGTGAGGATGGCAGGAATGTGCAGCGAGATCGGCTGATACCGGAGGCTTGGAGTAATCCTGGAGGATGGAGTGGGGGGATTTTGTAGATGTCCGGCTGGCACACTCTTATCTTGACACAGAAAGTCGGAAGTGAATGCTGTAGAAAGGTTGGAGTAGTATGTACGATGTCTCAAAGTTCCATATGATTAGAGACAGGTATTTAAAATAATTATGAGTAAAAAGAGTTATTGACAACAGCATATTACTCAAGGAAAAGGGTAGTCACAGCAGGTGGATACAGGCAGGAATTTATTTTACTCAGACAGTTTATTTTTCTCCTCTTCTTTACGTTTTGGATCAGAGCAATCTCTCTTCCACATGATCAACCTCTGCCCTCTCTTACTCCAGGCTGCTTGCAAAATCACTAACTCCTCTTTGCTTCCTGCGATTTTTCATACCTCCCCCACAGCGACAGCCATCAACAAATCTCCAATCTCTTGAGAGCTTCCTCCCACCAAAAAGGGGCTGGAAGGGGAAGACAGTAAATAGGGATGGAGTGGGAAAGAAACAGTAAAAGGGCTAAAATTAATTAAAGTTAAATAACTTCCTTCCTAATTTAGATATGTAAAAAGTATAAAAGCAGATTCAGAATCAGGAAGAAAAACTGAATCTAAACATACAACACATAGTGGTAATAGGAAAATAATTACCTAGGGAGAAAAAAATATTATCTACTATTCACTAGCTGCTAACAATTCTTTTCTTTCTCTCTCTTTTTTCCTTTTAAAGACCTTTTTTTTTTTTTTTTTTTTTTTACAAAGTGATAAGGGTGTAATTCAAGTTGAAAAATTAGTAATTATTATGAATATAATTTATTTCTATTTAATTTCTACTGAATCATTACAGTTATCAAACTGTCACAACAACTATAACCAACATTTGTTGATTGAAAATTGTACTTTACACTTTCTGCTAATTAGCTCGATCGTTTTTTTTTCTTGATTTTATTACATACGACTGTTCTAGATGCAAAAATGTGAGTGGATGTCTAACCCGTACGATTGTATGCTTTCGGTCGGAAAGGGATAAGAATGTCTCATTCAAAAGTTTTTTTAATTCTGTTTTTTGAATATTATTGAATATGTTGTCTTTTTAACTTATTAAGCAATTATTTGAAAAAAAAAAAAATAATAATATTTCGTTTACAGATCCAAAATTAGAATCCTAAATTTACTTAATGAAACAAAATATTTATTTATTTTTTCAGAAAATTGCTCACTAATCTAAAGGGCGACATTTTCAAAGAGTAATATTAAAAAAAAAAAAGAATTTGAATAACTTCATTTTTGAATGAAATATCCTTATAAAATGGAGCAACAAAAATCTTATAAAATAACATGGGAACAAAGAAAGAGGGAATGTGACTGATGTATAGCCATAGCTTATCTAATCTAAAAATGGGTTGTTTTTTCTAGTTCATTCCATCAAAATATGAACCCAGCAATAAATTTAAAGAAAACATAAGAAAAGAATAAAATAAATAAATAACCTTGAAAGTAGCCAGAGATCCCACTGCAGATATTTGACAATGTGGAGGTAAACGAATTTCCAAAAATACAACATAAATCTATCAAATATTGTGCCTGAAATAAAGAAAAAGATTTAAAATAAATATTGATAAATATATCACAAAAATTAGATCATTTCAGTTAAAATACTAGAATTGAAATTACCTTGGAGAAATGATGAGTCTGAATGAGATAAATCTGTTGAATGAGAATGCATGGTACTAGTATCAGAAATACCTAAACAAAAAATTAAAAAATATGTATTTTAAAATCATAACTATTGAAAAAAATTGTAAGTCACAAAAAAGAGAAAACAAGATTTTTAGAACTAAATTCAGTCAAACCTCGTTAACGTGAATTACTTTTAATATGAACTGTTTCTACAATCCCCGTCAAAATGAAGATTAGTTTAGTTATATAAAGATTAGTTACTGATAACATGAACTAATTTTTTTTCCCCCTTGACATTCATGTTAACGAGGTTTGACTGTACTAAGACTGCAATAACTTAAACAGATCAAATTTCAAAAAATATTAAACCCATAATCTGAATAGTTAGCAATGGGTTCCAGTAGCAGAATTTTCTACACCTATCTACAGCCAAGCAAAATTGATCTGTGATCCACAAACAGCAGGCCAAATTTGGAATCACAAGATGTATTAATAGTTCATAAAACACTTAAAATGTGCATCTACAAAGAAAATAAATTAATATATAAAAATATAATAATCTAAAAGGACATTATGCAAATTTCCATTAGTATTTTTTTTTCTTTCATGCCAAGCATTTCTCTTTGAGCTGTTAATCTGCCGCACTCGCTGACATGATTCATTCTTTTTGCTACTGGAACTTCACTCTCCAAGCAAATGCCAGATTCAAATCCCAGTTCAAGAATGGATGTTTGTAGTGGTCCAAAATCCCCTTTAAGCTGTAGGTTCTGGTGTAACGAATCTTAAGGGTGTACACCAGTGAGAATTGTTGTTGCTCCTCTTTAGGTAATTCTATGGGATTTACTGGTTCCATATTTTACGGATCTCATTGAAAAATAGAGTTTTCAAATTCTGATTTTTAGTTTTTCCCTTTCTTCTTTTTTTTTTTTTTTTTATTGTACTTTTTGAACATGTCACCTTTTATCTTAAAATAAAAAAAATATATTCATGTCAGTTTAGAAATTTCATTCATTGATTCATCAACCATGAACATTCATTTTGATGAACATTCATTTTAGAAAGAATGGAGTGTAAGATTGATTTTTATACCAACTATGTGAAAACTGTCAGAGCCGAGAATCGAAGTTGGTATAAAAATCAACATCACACTCCAATCTTTCTAACATGATTTTTCATGGTTGATGAATCAATGAATAAAATTTCTAAATAGAAATTTCGTGGTTTATTGAAGTTGTGCCACAATTAATATTTTCCCCTGTTATGTCAGCATTTGAAGACACAATGACCTTGCCAACAGATATTATGTGAGAAATGCCGAGCTAATTATCAACCAGGGTGGTTCAGTGATAGAGCATCTGCACATTAAGCAGAGGGCCTGAGTTTGATTCCTGACTGGCATTTTTCACATAGTTGGTATAAAAATCAATCTTACACTCAATTCTTTCTAAAATAAAAATATGTATGTTAGGTCATACTACATTTGGTCTCTAATTCTGTCTGATAATGTTATTTTAAGTTTCAATATGCATGCAGATATTCATTTTAGAAATAATATTGTCTCTGTTAATTGTAGCATTTATATACATCAGCTGTTCTAAATTAACTAAAACATTAGCATTTCATGTCACCATTCAGTGGCACCCAATCATTTTAACATAGTTACCAATAAAGTTCATTTATAACATAGTATTTTGTAAAAATTCCAACAAAGAAGAAAATGCAATGGAAGTGTGGCCAAATTCAATGAAGGTTTCTAGTGGAAATGCAATTTTGGATAGAGCTTGTCGGAGATGATTAAAAAAGTTTAAAGTGGATGATTTTGACCTTAATGATGAGTCACACTATGAATGTCCATCTTTGATTGATGAACCTGATATTCTGAAGACCATGCAAGATTCTTTATGGAAACATTCAGATTGCAAAAAAGCTTAATTCAGCTCTGGGTCACATTCAGAAACTAGTTATGGCATATAGGAATATTTCAGATGTGTGCTTCATTAATTAATAGAAACAAATTTACAAGATCAAATCATCATACACACACCTATGCTTTAAAAAAAAAAAAAAAAAAAAACTATGGTAACTGGTGTTTAAAAGTGGATTACATATGAAAACACTATTGGGATAAAAGCATATTGTAAGCTTGGGCAACCCTGTTTCCTTCACCTTCAAACAAAGCTTGAGTCTGAATAAGAGAATGCTGCGTACATGAATGAGTGGCCAAATATTAAACACAATATACACTTTTGTAACAAAACAAAAAGTACAATTCAGTCAGACACTGCCAGCAGACAGACAATTTAAACAAAACAGTTAAAGAAAAAAGGATGGCAATGTTCAATATAAAGAAAATCATACTACATGATGATAATGCAAGACCAAAATTCACTTTGCTGAATCACCAGAAAAATCACAGAGCTAAGCAGAGAAATTTTGTTGCATTTATTATATTTCCCAGCTTCTTTATCTTGGCTTCTATTAAGCTGGCAGGCTTGAAATATAAAGTTTTACAAAAGTTTTTTTCTGCTGACTAGAACCACAATAACAAATCTTTTGTATCTATCTGAAGTGTAAAACAAAATTTATCTGTAATACAGAAATGCAGGACTAAGTCTGGTACCACGAGAAGTATTAGCAATTCAATAAAATATGTAAAATTTGAATCCATAAAAAAAAAAATTAAGGAGATACAACAAGCACAGTAATCTAGACTTAGATAATGTAAATTCTATTTTACCATGTTTTTATTAACTTTTATTCTTGTTTGTTTGTATGTTTGTTCGGTGGAAATCTTGCAATCGAATTTTAACTAGCTTCCCTACTAGCTAGACATTTGAAACTTTCACAATAGCTCAAAACCCAAAGACAACACAATACTTCGAAGTCTGATTTTCGAATTTTTGATTAGTTTTCTTATACTTAATTAAAATGTGAAAATAATAACATTGTAATAGTGTTAAAATAGCCATTAAAATATTAGCTATAACTTAATTGCTGCCAAAAAAAATTTACGAGTTCATTTTCTTTTGACATAAAAATAAATAGATTTAATTAAATGTGAACATTAAAAAATTATAAAAAGTTAAATTATGCATCTCACAAAAATTGACGTCATTATCATTTTAAAAATTTTAGGCACATTGATAAGAGCTCTATGATTCATCAGAAAATTTAAAACATGGTATATAAAAAGTTTTTTTTATCTTATAATTATTTTGTTATTTCAGTCTAACATTTCTTTTTGAGATGTTAAATTAATTTGCATAACCTAAAATAATCTGCAGCGCCCACTGTTATGCTACATAGCTTCTGCTACTGAGACTAGGATACTAATAATATACCACTAAATGACTAATAAGGACGCACCTGCAAGTTTGCTTGAATGACTGTTAGTGCTGTTACTGTGATTTCCAATATAGGATGCAGATGCATTATTATGTAATAGGCTATTAATTTCTCTTTGAGACACAAAATTTTGATTGGTAGTGTAATTTTTTGATGAAACTGATCTTCTTGTTAACCTTGTTATTCCTAGAAGATAAAATATAAAATATAATACAAGTTTTACTATCTTTCATGCATTTAAAACCTTTAAAATTAAAATATTAATTAGATTTCTCCATTCTTAAGGTATTGCATACAAAATACTACTTTAAAAATTATTAGGTGTAAGGGAAAGTTCTGTCATTATGTGGCACCCAAACAGAGAGTTTGGACACAAAACCAAACCTTTTAATGTGATCCAAAGCAGTAATCTGATGAATTCCAAGCTTGAAGCCCACTTCTGTAGAAGTTAATGGGGGATTTGTCCTGATCATACTGTAGCACTTCGTTATTGACATCTGATGGCCTTCCTTATCTGGGTTCATCTTTCAAAGGAAAATCACCCAAATGAAATTTTGTAAACTATCTTTAACGTGTTCGAGCTGTTACTGCGTCCTCTCCAAGCACGTCACACAAGTTTTTTTTGTAGCCTCTGTCACGTTATTCCCTTTTTGGAACTCGTACAACATACAATGTCTTAAGAGCACTTTTTCTTCACTCATGGTGACAGTTCTACAAGTTTGAAAAACAGACTAAAATACGAAAAAAATTGTGTAAATCATCAATCATACTCCAACCTAACTGTTTAAACCGGTTTCAGTCGATAATCGGCAATGCATAAAAGTGCACATGTTCAAAAACGACAGAACTTCCCCTTACATCTAATAATATCTTTGAGTGATGAGTAAATTTATGATGAAATTAGCATAGTTTACACAAGACATACCTAATAATCAGAAAGTCTCTGATACAATATTACAAACATTCTTTCATAGAAATTTGTACCTTAACAATACAGTGGATCGAAAAAGGAACAAAAAAAAATAATAATAATCTTATCCAAAATCTGTTAAGATCATTAGTTGGTTGGTTGGTTGCCGTTTAGTGGCGCAAGGTCCACAATGGGACATATTGCGCCAAACAAAGGTATAAAAACAAAGACTAGCTTCTGGATGGGTTTTACCCATCCAGATGGTCAGTAAACAACACAATAAAAGTTAAACAATAGGTAAAATAATAAAATATAAAAGACATTTAAAAAAGTAAAAGAGAACAACATACATAATGTATAAAATAAAAAGATGTAAAAAGTTATGTACAGTGTATGTGATAAAAACAGAAGTAAAATTATATGAACAGTGTGTATAATAAGATGAACAGTGTAAAATATAAAATCACAGTGTATATATTAAAAAGATGAACAGTGTAAAATATAAAATCATATGTAGTGATAAAATCCAGCATCTTTTAAAAAATTTGTCAAATGATGATGTGGATTGATACCTAAAAGGTTTGTCAGACATGGTGATGATGAATTAAAATATCTCCTATATAAATGTCTTAGGCAAGGGCAATCTGTGAGTACATGGCGAATGGTAAGTATATCATAGTGGCAGTTGGGACAAGTAGGCTGCTGCTGCCCAAGTAGTAAGTATTTATGAGTTAGTCTGGAATGGCCAATTCTCAGACGAGTTACGATAACATCATATTTTCTAGGACTGAGGGTACGCCAAATGGCAATCTGAGGTTTAATTTCTTGTAATTTGTTATTGTTTTGAGTGTTCCATTCCCTTTGCCATATATTTCTGAGAAAGTTTCTAAGTGTATGCTTAACGTCATCATAAGGAACAGGGCTGTTTGAGAAAATTGATGCCTGCCTTGCGGCTTTGTCTGCTGCTTCATTGCCTTTGATGCCTACATGTCCAGGTACCCAACAGAATAAAATGTCGAATCCCTTTTTCTTAAGGTCGTTATAAGTTTTCAGAATCGAGATAAAAGATGGGTTGCAAGAAATAGATGAAAGTGAGTCGAGAACACTCTTCGAGTCTGTGTAAATTATGAAATTTCTACTTTGATGAGATGAAATAATGTTAAGAGCAACCTCAACGGCAAAAAACTCTGCAGAGAAGATGGAGAACGAATTAGGGAGTTGATAGCTATAAGTGGTGTTACCAATGACAACACCACAGCCGACTTTATTACTAGTCTTGGAGCCGTCAGTAAATATTTCGACATAATTCTTATAATGAGAGCGATGAGAGGTGTAAAGGGCATGAAAAATAGAAGCATCTGTATTAGATTTGTCAAATCCACTAAACGGATTAAGACAAGAAATAACCTGGAAGTTCCAAGGTGTCATGTTAATAAGAGATCGAGAACGGACTTTGGTATGAATATGAGAGGTGCCAGCAAGAAAGTTCTTAATTCTAACAGCAAAATGAGGGATGCAAGATGGGCGATTCACATAAAGATTATGATCGTTACTATTTAAATGAGAATGAAGTGGATGATTAGGGTGAGAAAGGATGCGATAGTACAATTCAAGTGAAAGTCTTTGTCTAATATCAGTGAGAGAAGGCTCCACACAGTCAGCATATAAACTAAGAACTGGAGTCGTGCGGAAAGCACCTGAGCAAATTCTGAGTGCACTATGATGTGTTGTGTCAAGTTTTCTAATATAAGAGTGAGGGGCTGAACCATAAACCTGACATGCATAATCAAGTTTGGAGCGAATAGTAGCACGATAAATTTTGAGTAAAGATGGGCGGTCTGCTCCCCAAGAAGTGTTAGCAAGCACTTTTAAAATATTAAGTGCTCTGTCACATTTAGTTCTCAAGTGCAAAATATGTGGCATAAAGTTCAGTTTTCTGTCGAAAATAACACCCAGAAATCGAGCAGTGTCAACAACTGAAATTGGCCTGTTGTTTATTAAAATCTCTGGATCAGGATGAAGACCTCGTTTACGACAAAAATGCACACATTGTGTTTTGTCAGTAGAAAATTTAAAACCATTTTTATTTGTCCAATTAATTATGTTTTTTATAGCAAGTTGTAATTGACGTTCTATGAAACGCATGTCATTTCCCTGGCAAGAAATTTGCAGGTCGTCTACATATAAACTCCCATGGACACTTGGAGGCAATTGTTTAAGAATATTGTTTATTTTTAAAGAAAAAAGTGTAACGCTCAAAACACTGCCTTGAGGCACACCTTCCTCTTGAAAATAAAAATCTGAATAAACTGATCCTATACGAATTTGGAAGCGTCTGACTCTTAAAAAATTTTGTATGAAAATGGGGAGATTTCCTCTAAAGTCCAAATTAAAAAGATCTTTTAAAATACCATATCGCCATGTCTTGTCATAAGCTTTTTCTATATCGAAAAAAATTGACACCAAATGGTTACGTCTCACATTAGCTTTGCGGATATTTGTCTCTAATAATAAAATATTGTCAACCGTAGAACGGCCTCGTCGGAAACCACTTTGCCATGGAGAAATCAATTTATTTTTTTCAAGAATAAAAACCAATCTAGTATTAACCATTTTTTCTAGTAGTTTACATAGACAGCTTGTAAGAGCAATGGGCCTGTAATTCTTTGGGTCAGTAGCATCTTTACCTGGTTTAGAAAAAGGAATAACAATAGCATCGTGCCAAGCAACAGGGAAAATATTTTCAGTCCAGATCCTATTGTAAAGATGGAGGAGATTTTCAAGTGACAGTTTTGATAAATGTTTAATCATAATATAAGTAACACCATCGGGTCCAGGAGCAGAAATACGGCAATTTTTTAAACTGTTCTTTAACTCACATTCAGTAAAAGGACTATTGTACTCTGGTGAAGAACGGGAGTGAAAATTAATTGTTGAATGTTCAGAATTATGTTTATATGACAAAAAAGGTTCGGAGTAGGAATTAGAGCTGGATATGTCAGATAATGTTCTACCTATGGTGTTTGCTATATTTTTAGTTGAAGTTATAGTTTGGCCATTATAATTTAAAAAGGAAATACTTTGATTAGAATAAATTCCCATTGCTTTCTTGACACGATGCCAAAGTTGTTTGCTGCTTATATTGGAGGTAATGCTGGAAACATATTTAACCCAGGACTCTTTTTGTGATTTTCTGCGGATTCTTCGAGCATTCGCTCTTTCTTTCTTGAATGCAATGTAGTTGGCAGTGGTTGGGTACCGCCTAAAAATCCCCCACGCTTTTTGTTGCTTTCTTTTTGCAGCATTACATTCTTCATTCCACCAGGGCTTTGAGTGTTTATTGTGGCAGCCAGAAGATTTTGGAATAGAAATGTTAGCAGAGTTTATGATACAATTAGTCACATCAGTAACAGCCTTGTTAATATCACCTCCAATCATGTCATGCGTAATTACAGCATTAGTAGTGAAGGCAGCCCAATCGGCCCTGTCATAAATATAATGCGGGTTTCCAGGTGGATGTTCGTGAAAATTATGAAATGATAAAAATAGAGGAAAATGATCACTATTATGTAGATTGTTACTTATGAAGAAATTAAAATATGGATACAGAGTGGGTGAACAAATGGCTAGGTCTATTGCATGGAATGTTCTGGAAGGTTCATGAAAGTATGTGTTGTCACCATTATTTAGAATACATAAATTATTATCTGTGACAAAATCCTCAATAACCTGACCACGCTGATTAGTGTCGGGACTACCCCAAAGTGGATTGTGCCCATTAAAGTCACCAAGAAAGACAAAAGGAGTTGGCAACTGCAAAACAAGGTTATTGAGATCATGAGGGCTGAGAGTCATATTTGGGGGTACATAGATATTGCAAACAGTGACAAGCATGTGAATATGGACCTGGACTGCTACAGCTTGGATATTAGTATTTAAAGAAATATTACTGTGAGGTACATTATTAGAAATAAGAAGAGCTACACCACCTGTAGCCCTGTCAGAATGAATAAAGTCTTTTCTAAAACAATTATAGCTATGAATTTTTACATTATCATTTTGTCTTAAGAAGGTCTCTTGAAAGGCAAAGCAAATGGGTCGATGATCAGAAATTATCTCTCTGATTTCATCTCGTTTATTTGTAAAACCTCGGCAATTCCATGAAATGAAATTAGTCATTATGATTTTTTTGTTTTAGATTAAAACATCCACGTCATTATCCTCTGATGCGGTAGACATACCTTCCCCATCAGAAGGATGAAGGCTTATTAAGTCCTGTTGCTTAGTAAGATTAATTTTTTTTGTTTTGTTTGTAATTGGAGTGGGCAATTTAGCAATTCTCTTTTTCTTAATGATATGGGGACGCAAGGGTGAATTAGCATTTTTTAGGGAGACTGAGGAATGTCCCCTGTCAGACAGAACAGTTTTTGGTACTGGTGGAGATTTTTTAGAATTTGTTGGTTTAAATAAAGAAGACTGTGTGGAGGTAGATGTCTGACTTGGTTTGGTTTGTAGATTTGAGGAATTGATTTGAACTGTTTCCATTGGAGTAGTATTAGAAGACTTTGTGGAATTTGAAGCCTGAATAGGCTTAGGTTGCATTTTTGGAGAATTACTTAAAACAGTTTCAACCGGAGAGCTGGTATTGTTTAGAGAGGCGGTTTGTGTAGCTATTGTTCTAGAAGTTTTTTTGGTGGAAGTAGCAGCAGCATATGATTTTCCAATAACAGGTGTTCTCGATTCAACAATTTTTTTAGCTTCATAATATGAAATGTTTTCTTTTGTTCTTATAGTCTGAATCTCTTTTTCACTTTTCCACTTCTCACAGGATTTAGAGTATGCTGGATGGTCTTTTTTACAATTTATGCAGCAGACTGGTTCTTCACAGTTTTGACTATCATGGCCCACTGCACTGCAGCGAGCACATGTGAGATTTCCACGGCAGGCGGTTTTGGAGTGGCCAAAGCGTTGACAATTGAAACAACGTAAAGGGTTTGGGATGTATGGTCTGATTTTACATTCTAGATAACCTGCTTTAATTGAGCGTGGGAGAGTAGGTGAATCAAAGGTCAGTATTAAGTGTTTAGTAGGTATCTGTTTATTGTCACGGTAAATAGATATACGACGGACTGCAATTACTTTCTGTTCTTTAAGATTTTCTAGAATTTCAGAATCGGGGACATATTGCAAATCGGCTTCAGATATTACTCCACGGCTAGTGTTTAGTGTTCGGTGTAAGGTTGTAGTAACTGGAATATTGCAAAGTTGTGTACAGAGTCTTAAATTTTTCCCTTGCTTATGACTTAAAACTTCAATTAATAGCTCCCCAGTGCGAAGTTTCTTGATAGATTTCGGTTCACCTGCAATTGATTGTATCGCTTTCTGGATTAAGAACGGGGAAGTTTTTGAAAAGTCTCCCTCAGTCCTTTTGATAACAAAAAAACGTGCATCAGAACCATCCACAAAAATATTATTCTCACTAATAGTCGAAGAAAATTCTTCCATTCTTTCCGCCCATGAATTAGCATTTGAGCATTTAATAGCTTGGCCCGAGCCAGACGCATTATTCGGATTACCTTTAGTTGTCGCCATAATTAAATAAAATAAAAAGGGTCGAGGGTTTCCTTAGTCCCACAAGTCAGCCCGTTTCTTGAACAGACGAAAAGCAAAGGGTTTTCAGAATCGCTCCCTGGGACACCCATAACCACTCACCAGCTACCAGACCGTCGACCCAGATTGGGAATCACATGTGGTAGTCGTGTTAGTCCGGTGTTTCTCGTTCGAGTAGTCACCGTTGTCTCACCTTCACCAAGGGCACCAGTCTCCCAGTGTGCTCCCAAGGCTAGACTACCGTGAGACCCTCACCAAATCGCCAACCCAATAACCAGCGCCACATCTACACCGATCTCAGCTTGGTTAATGTATTAGAAATTAAGTATTTTTAGTATAACCAACAAGAACAAAACCAGAAAATAAATGTGAGTAAAAACAAACAGGGTAAGTAGAAACGAAAAAGGTGAGTAAAACAAGGTAAGTTGTTTCATTTTTTTGTAAGTTTTTCATATTTTTTATTTTTTTTCCAATTTTTTTTTTTTTTTTACAAGAACAAAAAACAAGAACAAGTACCAAGAGCTTATTGGCAGTAAAAACCAAAAATACAAGGACAAAAAAAGCAAGAAAAAATGCCAAAATCTTAATAGAAAAAAAAAATAAAATAAAATAAAAATAAAAATAAAAATAAATAAATAAATAAATAAATAAATAAATAAAAATAAATAAAATAAAAAAATAAAAATAAATAAAATAAAATAAAAAATAAATAAAAATAAAAACAGAAATAAAAGAAAGGTAGAAGGACAAAAAAAAAAAAAAAAGAGAGAGAGAGAAGGAAAGATCACTCGGGCCCGGGGTGCGTGACTCCCCCTGAATACCTAAAGAAGGTACCCCCCTGGGGGGTTAAGATCATTAGTTGTAGGTTGGTCCTATAAACATTTTTGCATTTTTTTTTTCCCCTTTCTTTTCTTTTTAATACCATTTTCAGCCTGTGCACCTGACATAAAATTTGCAATATCTGCAGATTTTTTGTGATTTTTTATCTAATTTTTTCTGCAATTTATATTGGCAAAATAAATTTAGGGTAGTAATAATACAATAAAAATACAATTGACAAATAACGTTCTTTGCTTTCCTGTCACTTATTTAATATTTTCAATCCGTGTATGTGGCTTAAATTTTTAGACAATTTAATTTAGAAATTTATTCATCAAGCCTGAAAGTTCATTTCAGAAAATTATGGAGTGGAAGGCTGATTTTTTATACCAACTATGCGAAAAATACCAGAGCCGGGAATCAAACCCGGGCCTTCTGCTTTACCTTGCTCTGGTATTTTTCGCATAGTTGGTATAAAAAAATCAGCCTTTTTAGATAATTTTGTGATTTAAAAAAATTTCAGATTTAAGTTATTTTTAGGGGGGGGGGGGGCACATTATTTTCAAATATATTTTTAATCTATTAGCAACATTTCAAATTTATTTTGTAAATAGAAACTAGTATGTTGTAGCCACCACAAGACTTTCTTCCCATACTTTCCGATACCAATTTACTCAGTGCAAATCATTTATTGAATTATTTTCCATGATGAATGCAGACAATTTTCATCTCAGAAAAGTATAACACAAAATGCAGAAAAAAAAGTCAATTTTTTGCTAACATCTGGGGAAATGCTTTGTTTGTTTATTTTTTATTTATTAAAAATATGAAAGAAAAAAAAAACTGGGATAACAGCACCACTTGTTGAGCGACTGAACCAAAAATGTAATCAGCACCAATTTAAGTCAAGCTCCAACTAAATACTAAGTTTGGTTAAATTTCATTCATTACTTCATGACATACATCCACGAGGTGTCCACAAAATTTATGACACACGCACACAGACATTTTCTAAAAAATAGTCAAATTGTATTCAGGACATCTGCAAATGGAGAAATCCAACAAAAACTGGAGGTTGAAAATTTTCATAAATCCAATATTTTATTCTTACATATATAGAAAAAAGAAAAACAGAGGGAGGGAGGGAGAGATTACAGAAAAAAAAAAAAAAAAAGTTGTAGATACTGCAAAATTTGGGATTTCTGCACAGAGAATGGAGATGATACCCAAGAAAAATGATATTCTACAAAAATGTTCCTAGGGATGTTCTAAATGTTCCATAACTATTGACAAGTTCTGATTTTTGATAACACATTTTTTTCTTTTGAACCACCCTACTTTACATACTCATTATTATTAGATAGTGCATTTTAAATTAGTATTAAACCTATCCAATTATCTGTACAATCTTAAGAAAACCATTGACCTTGTTCAATGAAAATACATGCTCTGATTAATATGTTATCTTTACTGTTAAATATACTATTTATTATTCTTCGCAAGGAAATTCTAATTGCCAATTTCAAACTGGTTTGAAAAAAATTACAGAAATTATATTCAAAATTTTATTAAGTTACCTTTTTAATTCTTAAAAATGTTAAAAGCTTTTTTCGCTGCTTACATAAGGGCTTTCTCATGATGTTCTTTTGCTTTTCTCCACATGTGTTTTCTAGAACGTGTAGCCATCCCCTTTCCAGACATGCGTGCTGTATGTCGTTCACGGAGTTGCTAGTGGTAACTATTTCAATGGCTTCTCTTATTAACGCATATGAGTGGTTATTGTAATTGGCTATTTTATGCATATTATTGCAATATCTATATCAATTTATTCTAACTCGTCAAATTGTGCAAGGGCTGTGCTTAATTTTCATTATTTTATATCAATAATATGCTCTTTCCTCCTTTATAATAATTTTCTTCTTGTTATACCCATATAACATCCATTGTGGTTATTGTTTTGAGACTTGAAATTTATTTTATAGATGCCTGCAGTTTCAATATTATTTATATAATCACAATTGGAAGTTCGAACAGATTCGTTGAAAAATATTTTTGTTAGGTTTTATAGGTATCATTATTCCTTTATGAGCAGCAGCAAATTTTGTTATGGTTCTTGCATCACTTCATGCATGGAATAGAGGTTGTAAATTCTATAAGTGTTGGTTATGCATTTGGAATGTAGTTAGTTTTTCCTTTTTTGGGGTAGCCTGCATTTTTACTAATTGTTTTAATGAAGTAGATTTCCATTAAAGTAATTCTTTGGTTAAACATATTTTTATAGCATGGTTCATATATGATATTAAAGCTGCTTCTTTATAGGTGTAAGGGGTTTTACATAGGTGTAAAACCCCTTACACCTACCACACATGGATTTTATACAGATAGTGATAAAAAGGAAGTTATTAAAAAGGAGGAAAGAGCTTATTAGTGATATAAAATATAGAAAATTAAGCACAGCCCTTGCACGATTTAAAGAATTAGAATCAATTACTATAGATTTCAATAATATACATAAAATAGCAAATTACAATAACCACTGATATGCTTAATAAGAGAAGCCATTGAAATAGTTACCACTGGCAACTCCGTGAACAACATACAGTACACATGTCTGGCCAGGGGATGGCTGTACATGCTAGAAAACAAAGGTGGAGAAAAGCAAAAGAAGAACATCACTCAGTCTGATGAAGCCCTTGTGTAAGCGCCAAAAAAAGCTTTTAACATTTTTTAAGATTAAAAAGGTAACTTAATAAAATTTTTAATATACCATTAAATCCTTAAGTAAAATATTATTGTTTTATTGTTTAAAAAAATTAGTTCACATTGTAGTTATATATAAATTAAAGAGCTGGTGTAAAATAAATATTTAAACTTTAAAACTTCTTCAAACATCATAAAATAAAGCAAGTACTACTCGTTTTAACAGGGTGTAGCCTTTCTACTTCACATGCAAAAAACACATGCTACTACCTTGGAGACAAAAGTTCCAAGGGCTGCTTAGAAATAATAGAAATTGTTTACAGTGGGAGGAGCGGGGGAATACATTTTTGACAATCTTTTAAGGAATGAAAAAGACAGACATAATATTTAATCATCACTCTTTTAGTGGCACTGTGGCCACTGTTATTTGTGGTCTTTTAATTCCTATTTCACCAGAGGCAGGTTCTAGGAGCAAAAATTTGTCTACCTGTGTCAAATCTTGTGATTACTTCTTACTTCACTTCTGCTGAATTGGTTTTGAACAAATGTTATACTCAAGTCCATAACCGATGACAACAGAGTATTTATTTATTTAAATTTCTATTTCATCAAGAGCAAAAGATAAAAACCTGTTGTCCCTGGTACAGGTAAAAAAAATTACAGAGAGACATCAGGAGAGTTTTTGGCACATTTTGTAAGAATTTTTTTTTAATTATTATTTGTGTGGCATTACTTATCATTCAATGCATAATTTAAAAGAATACGTGTAATTCTATATAAGGACCACCAATTGGCACTTTGGTGGATTTCTTCCTTGGCCACCACCATAAACTGCCAAATTACGGTAAAAGATTTAGCTAAATTAGAGAAAACATAAACGAAATAAAATAGTTAAAATGATTATAATAAGTAATAGAAATTTTAACAATATTAAAAATAATATAAATGATGATAAATTAAATATATATATATATATGGTACTTTTCTGTTATTGCGATCAGATTTTGGTAGAGTAAAAATAATAATAATAATAAATTTGGAGCATCTTGGTATTATCCTTTCAACAAAAAAACTAGTGACAATTTTAATGAATTTGCGAAGAAATTAATTTTCACAAATAATTAAATTTAAATTACGTTCCATTACTAGAAATCTATTATTTTGATAAAAAACACAATTAAATTTTGATTAATCAGTTTTTCATTATTTGCTATTTATTACAACATTCTGCCATTGGTTTTGATTTGGCAAATATGGCAAATTAAAAAAAAAAAAAAAAAAAAAAAAAAAAATTTCGTCTGAAAATATTGCCCACTAAACGGGCAAAGACTATCTTAATTTATTATTTGCCAAAAATAAAATCGAACATGCAAAACTCACTTTCAACTTTTATGTCACTTTCTTCTTCAGAGTCAGAAAAAGTTCTCACTGAAGGATGGGGACTTCTCACGTATCTACGTGTATTCATGTCTGAGGTAGCATCTAATGATTCACTAGAACTAAAAAGTATACATATAAATTTAAAAAAAAAAAAAAAAAAAACATATACAATGATAAAAACTGAGAAATATGGAAAGAAAACTATAATAGTAATATAAAAACTAAAATTGTATTCACACCAATTGTTAAATGAAAACTTTCAGCTAAAATGCTGCTCAGCTTTAATTAATATATTAAAATATGCCAAACAAAATATTTTAAGTTTTTCTTAAAAAAAAAAAAAAAAACATTTTTTAAACAATAAACTTAGCACTAACGTTATTAATATATAGACTTACAAAAAAATAAAGTGTAGTTAAAAGATAGTTCTAAGCATGGAAATTTAATATTATTGAAGACTAAAAAAAATACTACCAGGGGTTAAACAAATAATAATAAAATAAAATAATAACAAAATAAAATACTTATCTAAATCTTATTCAGCACAGTGCATCTCAGAAACCTTTGGGCAGCCCCTGCCTGCCTGGACTCAGCCAGGGTTAGAAATTGAATGTGAAAGTTAGGTGTCAATGACACCTAACTAATTTTTCTTATATGCCAAAATGGTCTACTCAGGCATAATTTATTTTTAAATTGTTTATTGAGATCATAACAATATAAAGCTTAAAGCTTTTTATTTATTTAAGTAATAAATACAAACACAAAAGTTTAAAAAAAAAAAAAATACAATTATACTTTAAAAAAATAATAAATTAAAAACTTACTTTGGAATAAATAGTAGAAGAAAATTTTTAATTATCTACTGGTCAACTGGTTTTTAAAGTAAGTCAAATATATATTACATCTTCAAGCAAAAGGAGAACTACCAGAAAATATCCGTTTAAACTATTTATAAATTATTTATATTTTCAAGTTTCATAAGCAAAAATCTGGTTCAAATTAATTCAGTATTTCAGAAATTATCATGATGGCAAATTTCTTATTGTATACAAATTAAATGATAGCAATAAGTAAGTTTTTAAAAATATTTGAAATTTATGAATTTGGAAAAATTTTCTGCAAACAGCATTTATGTATTTTTGTGCTTGTTTTTTTTTTTTTTTTTTTTTTTTTTAGCTTACATATACGAGTTGAAATTGACATTGTAAGAATCGTTTTAAGATAAGAAACAAGCATTTTGTAAACCATAAAGAAAAAATTTATTATGACAAAATTGATTTTTTTAAATCTGGTCAAAAGTTAGGCATCAAAAAAACATCTGAATGTGACTTTATGATTGCCAAACTTAAATTTCTAGGTGTAAAATACACCTAATGAATGCTAATTTTGAACCCTGCTTCACAGCCACATTTATCCATTCTTCTTCTGGAGAAACTTCAAAAAGTGATTTCTGATTAAAATTTGAAAGTATTGTAATATTACCAGAATTATGGAAAGTGAATAACAAGTTGTCGAGTGGCGAGTGGCAAGTCCAGAAGTGCAAGTGCCAAATTATTAAATTGTCTGTAACCTTAATACCAGAAATTTTTTATTGTATTCTATTGTAATAATTATTTGCAATTTAATAGGACAATCTAGATAGTATTACTTTACAGTGGTATGAAATTGTTTTTTCGTCAGTAGTAACTCAGCACTTCTGCAAGCGCATTTTTTTTTTGAGTTTCTATGACTAATTCCCACATCTTTACTTTCTCTTACCCATAAGGTAGACAAAGTATTGTTTTTGGGTCAAATTTTCGAACGCGAGTTTTTGTTATATTTACATGTTCTGAAATCCCCTGAATACGAAAATCATGTTTTTAGCAAATGGTCTGTGTGTATGTCTGTCTGTTATCAGCATATCTCAAAAACAAATTATGGCAGAAAGTTCAAACTTGGTATTCTAAATGTGTATGATATAAGGATGCTACACTAAATTTTTCGTTAAGATCAAGCAAATGGTTCGTGTACAGGGACGCTCAAAAGTATTCAAATACATTACATCTATGGGGGAAATTGCAGGTAAGTAGAGTTTAACATCTATACCTATAGACTGCACTAAAGCAAATGAAACGAATATATATTTTTTGTAATAGAGATAGTCAACAGGGAAAAAAAATTGTGTATGTAGGAGCCTCACCTCTCCCCCTGGGGGGGGGAAGTCCCCCCTCGAGGGGAGTAAATTTTCATGATGGATATCTTTCAAAAGAGCTCACCAATACCTTTAAAATGAATGGTTGGACCATCGATCTACGATAATTTAAAACAAAGTTATCGATTTTTTTTTTACTTTTAACGAAAAAAAATCCAATACTGAGAATAAAACGGACTTTTTTTGGATATTTAGTGTTATACTACTTCTCTAATATGGAAATCGTCTGCATTATCATAAAAGATAATTTTTTTAAATAATAATTTTAATAAATTATTTTTTAAAAACAGAATTATTTTTTAATAGCCGAATTGAATTCTATATAAATGTAGGTGCATTTATGAAACGGGGGGTTGTGGGGGGCCAGCCCCCCTCACACAGAGCTAATTATCTTACCTATTAATCTGCAACCTGTATTTATAGTATTAAATTTCAGGGTAAGAGAAAGTCGTGTGAGTGACACACCAGATTATTTCAGTAAAGAAAAGTAAAAAAAGAACAGGCACTTACTTAATATCACTTTCATTAGCACTGCAGTAATCACTGCTACATTCTGCTTGATTTAATTTTTTCAATATATATGAATCTTGTGAATCTGATGACAATGACAATTGAGAGAAATTGAGTTCTTTAGCACATGATACATTGAAGGAATTCACATTAAGAAGTTTTTGGTCAGTTTTGTGATTAATCTGAAGAAAAGAAGAAATATCTTAAGAAATATGATCTTTAAATTAAATTAGTATAAATATTCTTAGATACATTCTAGGGGGAAAAAAATAAAAAATTCCCATTTTATAACTTTTGTTTTACAAGCCTCATAATTAGTTTTTACACCAGTATTTCACATTAACAATCATATAGATAGTATCGAGTGTCCCATAAGTCTGTAGACATTTCACAAATTCATAAAAATTGAAGGAATTGGTAGAATTGTATGTGGTTTACAAAAAAAGTTTTTCTCGTGAAGGGGAATTTTTTTGGCACAGAAAAAAATTATATAGTTAAAATTTTTGTTTATAGAGGGCAATGCACAGATAAGTAAGGAGAAACATGCAAATCAGTGTCCTATAAATTCACAGTTCTACAATTAACGTTGATTTCTTATTTTCCCTCCTACTAATTGCGATGCTGACTTGGTGGATAAAGTGTTATTAGTGAAAATATTTTATCTCAGCTAAGAATCACCGACTAAAGCTGCAATTAGCAGTGTTGTTACTCATTTGCAAACTGTAATTTGTGGTAATGGCGGACACACAGAATACCAGTCATATGCTTGTAAACATTTGCATGCAAATAAATAAATGTATATATATATATATTTGGAAAATGTGTTATTTGCTCATGTACAGCGACCTATTATCAATGAAAATGTAACTATTAATTTTCCTTTCCCCCCCCCCCTCCAAAAATAATTTTTACAATAATAATTTTTTTGCAAATCATTTTCAATTCTACCAATTCCTTCGTGTGAATTTTTAAAACGTTTACAGACTAATTTCATCATACAGACACCTGGAAATTAAAAAATTAAAAGATCAACTCAACAGTTAGAAAAACCGGTTATAAGAAATATAAGCAATAACTAAAAATTAGTAATATAAAGCATAATGTGATGAAAAGATTCTATGTTTCAAACTGATAATGACAACTAAGGCCAAGGAAGAAAATATGAAGAAAAAATCTGAATAGGAATGGATCCTTCAAAAAAAATAAATAAATAAAAATCGACCATCTTAAATGGACATTTTATAAAAATAGGGCAATTTTAAAATTTCTTTTTTAAATAAATCTTCAACAAAACTGTATTTCGGTAATCAGCTTCAAAAAAGGTAATAATTAATATTAGTAATCAGAAAAAAAAAAAAAAAAAAAAAAAAAATTGCAGGAATTTCTTTTCTGACTAAAAATCACATACTTCATGAATTGGATTTGAAAACAAGCACCGAATTCATCAGTAATAAATGAAATAATTGCTTAATTTATTAACTGTATACGAAGAAAAAAAAACTTGTATGTTTTATTAAGGGAACTTGGCACCTCTGACAGTACGACTAAAATATGTTTCATATAAAAGCTTATATTTCCATACAATATTCATAAACCGAACAACATTAGGTTTGTTCAACAAAATATATATATTCAAGCAACAATTCTCATGGTTTTTGATATATTTTTTACAGATATGAAATCTTTAAATTGCGTTTTCTCAGTTTGTATTTTTTCATGAATTTATGGTCTTCAAAACGCTTAAACTTTTACAACTATTAAAAAAAAAAAAAAAAAAAAAAAAAGTAGTATTTTTAAAGTTTTATAGAACCTACTTAAAAGAATTAGGGATGAATTTTGCAATATATTTAAAAAGAAAAAAAAATTAACAAAAAACTCCCCCCCCCCCCCCAAAAAAAAAAAAAATCTTATACAAACTCACAGAATACAAATTACTTATTAAGATTGTTTTGCATGATGAATGCTGACGATTTGATTTAGAAGTATAACACTAAATACCAAAAGAAAATGTACTTTGCATTGACATCAGAAAAAATGCGTCCCCCCCCCCTTTTATTTCGGTAAAAATGAAAACAATAGATAACTTTGTTTTGAACTGACACAGCTCTATGGTTCAACCATTCGTTACACGATCCACACGTACCAATTTAGAGTCCTGCATCGGGTGGGGTATCCCGATTTTACCCGAACCCGACCCGACCCGAGGGTTCGAGTACATTTTTTCTCTTGCAGGTTGGGTTGACTGATTTAGTTTTCGTGCGGTTCGGGTCGGGTTGACTGGATTTTTTTACTGCAAGTCAGGTTCAGGTCGGGTTTAGTTTTCAACGAATAGGGTCGACGTGAAACATCCTTAAAAAAAATATTATCTTAATAACGCAGAAATTTGTTTGCTCTATATACCCAAGATGAATATACGCTTACCCAAATTATCATAGTAAAATAAGCATCCATATGCGACTAAAGCAATGAACAACCAATAAAAAAAAAAAAAGCAATTATTGTTTAGAATAGAAGCTGTCGAAAACTGGCTACTTCTCCCACAGTAACCAGATGTATGATTCATCTATTTTGATTACTCAGACCCTCTTAAAATAGACTGTAAATTTAAACTGATAATTAATATATATATTTTTTTTCTTGCAGATGTTTCTAAAATGTTATAGGAATTAAAGGATTGTATCTTTGGATGAGTTTAGTGGACATTTAATTGGCGTGTGTAACACTTTATTATCTCCTTATATTATTAAAATCTGTATGCGTGTGTGTGTGTGTGTGTCTGTGAGAAACGGCTTGAAACCGCAAAAGCTCCGCCGCTAACGGTCGCACGGACTTCGAACAGGTACCGTCGGCCAGAGAATTTATCGCAGATCTGGGTTATCTAATTTGCTAAACGATGCGACCCTAATTAGCGGAGATATTAATTAAAATGTCGACCATTGTCTAACGAAAAATGACCCAGAATTCATGATTAAATGCTTAAAAAGCGACATTTTTACGGAAAAGGTGGAAAATAAATTAGAAATATCAGTCGTATTGTTACAAACAAGATACCATTGGAAAGGGCTTTTTTTTTCTTAAACCGATGGTTTAAACGGCTTATCGATCGGACAATTAGATTTTTTAAAATTAACTAAACTATAAAAAAATATTGGCAACAAATCACAAGAATCTTAGCTTTGCAGACTTTTCGTCTACAGCTGTCTTCAACGGAAACACATCTGGTATTTAATGAAGTCACGTGTTTCGTACTGCGATTAAAAATTGCAATTTTCTATTTTCTTCAATTTTTCAAATTTTACACATTTTATTTAGTATAATATAATATTTACACCACAAAACAAACTTGCATTTCAAATTTCATCGATTTTGGTCAATAAACAAAAGATTTACATTTTAATTGCAAATTAAATTTTATCTTTACACGCCGGACATTTTGCAATATTCTAATACGCGTATTTCAATTTCTAATTACGATTAATTTATTTTTTATACATCATACGAAAGATATTTTAAAGTTCTTTTACATAATTCAAAGTTTTCAACAGATTTACACGTTTTGAGGTCTCCTGAATCAGTGTTCTTTTATGGCGCTGTAATATTTTCAAATTTCAATATTTCAATTTCTAATTATGATTAAATTATTTTTAATACATCATTCGAAAGATATTTTAAAGTTCTTTTAAATTATCGAAAGTTTTCACCAGAAACCCGGTGCGAGTTTTTACCCGATCAGAAATGATTTTTTTTAGGGGGCACGTAGGGTCAGGGAAGGAATACGCGCGCGCAGCGCGTGGGGACCCGGCCCGACTTTTTACCCAATCAGAAATGATTTTTTTTTTTTTTTTTTTTTTTTAAATTTCTTTTCTTAACACTAAAAGTTTCTGTTAGTGATTCATTATTTTTAGTGATTCATTTGAAAATACTGACCCGCTAGCGGGCGAAGCCAGCTAGTTTTAATATTATTCTGTGTATTATAAGCATTAAACAATAAATTTGTACACTTGAAATTCACAACATACATAAATAGTTAAAAATTATTAATATTAGGTAATCGTGAAAAATTTCGACCTCGGTTTTTTGACTTTTTTATACGTTTTCAGGTGTGAGGAATCAGAAAATGACAAAATTTGTACGGTGTCTGTGTCTGTAGGGTGTCTGTTAGTGTGTCAGTCCGTTAGTGTGTTAGTCCGTTACTTTGTTAGTCTGTTAACACGATATCTCACGAACAAATGATCGCAGAGAGGTCAGATCAGTTTTAAAATATTACATTCGATACATGCAAGAACCCTATTCATTTGAAACATTCGAATTAAAAAACTTCGTAAGTTATTAGTAATTTACGATTTTCGTAACATGGGAGAATAGGACAAATATTCACTTAAACGTGCATTAAATGGAAACTTTTTACTGTAAAAATGTCAGACCAGTTTTAAAATATCAGTTTTGATGCCGGAATGAACATCAGTTACTATAAATCTGCTACTTTGAAATTTTCGCAAGTTACTGGAAATTTACGAATTTCTTAACATGGCAGAATAGAACAAAATTTCACATAAACGTCAATCTTGAGGGATATTTTCATCGCAAAGATGTCAAACCACTTTCGAAATATTATTTTGGATACTGGCATGAATATCATAGACTATGATCTTTCCAATTTCAAAAATTCGTAAGTTATTTGGAATTTACGATTTACTTAGCATGTCAGGATAAGGCAAAACTGAGCATAAACTTCCATTTTGAGGACCAGAAATACATTAGACAACTTTAAAATTACATTTATGACATTTGTTTGAACATGATTGAATACAAATATTCTAATAGGAAAATTCCGTAAATTATTCGTAATTTACGTTTTTATCAACATAGCTAAATTATAAATTTTTCATATAAATATGAATTTTGAGGATTATTGCATTGGAAATAGTAGCATGAAAACTAAACAATGGAATCGACCATGATAAAATAAATTAATAGAATAGAACAAGATAAATATATCGAAGTGAACGGTGGATAGCCTATTAGGGGGGGTTTCATTCTGTCATTGTATCAAGCTTTGGTCAAATTAATTTCTTTTAACATGACTATAATATGTCTCGCACTAGAAATTTATGAGGACATAAATATGATGGGGAACTGAGCAGAGTCCACCTATGCCAACTAGTTTTATTTTTAACTTAATTATAAGTTAGTAATTATATTTTTAATTCTTTTTAAAATGATTTACCACACACACAACAGTGTGACAATTAAAATTTATTTTATTTTATAAATTTAAAATGTTTTCTATGATTTTTAGATGAATTATTAATTTTCATTCAGATTCGGATTCCGGGTCGGGTTCAGGTATAAAGAAATCGGGGTCGGGTCGGGTGCGGGTTGCCAAAAATTCTTTAGTGCGAGTTCGGGTCGAATAAAATTTTTTTGTCGGGTTCGGGTTGATTCAAAATTCACTTGTCGGGTTCGGGTCGGGTTACCAATTTCTCCCCCATTTACTACTACTATCTATATTAATAAAATCAGACTTTTGTGTGTAAATTTGTTAGAATCGAAAAATTTTGCGTTATCTTCACGTTTCACACACCATGAAAGCCGAAAATGACTTCAGAAAATTTTGCCTGTGTGTGTCTGTATAATCGCTTTTTTTGTCCGGGCATCACTTGAGAACGACTGGACGGAATTCAACGGCGCTTGGCAGAAACTTAGACCTTTACCTAACTTAAAATTATATCTATCAATTTTTCAGAAATTCCCCCACGTTCCCCCCTGGAGGGACAAAAGACAAAAACACGTTTGTCTGGGTATCACTTGAGAACGGCTGGACAGAATTCAACGGCACTTTGCAGGAATTTGGGTCTTTACCCAATTTAAAATTATATCTATAAACTTTTCAGAAATTCCCCCACGTTCCCCCCCTGGGGGGCAAAAGACAAAAACACGTTTGTCCGGGTATTTCTAGAGAACAGCTGGACGGAATTCAACGGCGCTTCGTAGGAATTTAGGACTTTACTCAACTTAAAATTATATCTATCAACTTTTCAGAAATTACTCCACGTTCCCCCGTGGGGGGGGGGGAGGCAAAAGACAAAAACACGTTTGTCCGGGCATCACTTGAGAACGGCTGGACTGAATTCAGTAGCGTTTGGCGGAAACTTAGAACTTTATTCAACTTAAAATTATATCTATCAACTTTTCAGAAATTCTCCCACGTTCCCTCCTGGGGGACAAAATACAAAAACACGTTTGTCCGGGTATCACTTGAAAACGGCTAGACGGAATTCAACAGCGCTTCGCAGGAATTTAGGTCTTTACCCAACTTAAAATGATATCTATCAACTTTTCCAAAATTACTCCCCTTACTCCCCTGGGGGAGGGAAAGGACAAAAACACGTTTGTAAGCATAACTCTGCTCCTAAGTACTTCACAGTAAAGAAATTGCGCATAGGGAGACTAGACATGAGTACAAATAATACATTATCTGCATTTAGGAATTTTCGATTTTTAAGGGAAGGGAGGGGGAAAATATTGAAAATTCCTGATTTTTGAGTAGACCTCTACCAAAAATGGAACAAATATATTGAAAAAAGGCTATGCGACTTCCTTAGGGTGTTTACAAAAACACATTTTTTTTTTTTTTTTTTTTTTTTTTGGGGGGGGGGGGGTTACGAGGGTCAAACTCGAGACACATCTTTTAGCGCTAAATTTGTCCTGAGAAATCTATGGGATCTGCGGTCACGAAATTTGGTGCGTAAATTGTTTATATGTATCCGACACTTACAAAATCCCCCCCATACTCCCTTGGTGTCTAGGGGAGCTAAAAACACGTTTTCCCGTTTGAATTCGCCTTAAATTAGCTTAGATTGGCGAACTTTGGTGTGTGGATGCTGATTAGGTGTACGCATTATGTACTTTGTTGTGATTTCGCAAAACTTCGAACTTAGCCACTGGGGAAGGAAGAGTAAGAATCGGGTAAGTTGCTGCCGAAGGCAGTGGGAACACGGACTCTTCACGTTGCGAGCGAGAAAAATGTCTACCAAGCACAGCGGGAACTTTAACTCAGGTTAATTAATAATGATATAGGATTTTGACAACTCATTTCAATATTGTGTCCAGCGAAGCGGGCAAAGCCTGCTAGTTATCCATAAATCAGTAATTTTATAATCATTCGTTAAAAATAAATCTCGTTACGCACATTTATACGAAATTTTGTCCAATGCTACCATATTAAAAATTATGAAAAAATGGGATGAAAGCGCCACCTTTTGAGCTATTGATCCCTAAATGTAAACAGCACGAGTTTAGGTTAAGGTCAAATTAAATATCAAGTGTGGTTTATTTCGTCCACTAATTCTCGAGATACAGCGCCCAGAAAATTTTTGACACGCACTCAGACATACATTTTCTAAAAGTAGTCAAATTGTGTTCAGAACGTCTCAAAACTTTAAGTAATTAGTATAACAAAAAAAAAGAAAAGAAAAAACAAACAAACAAAGCAAAAAATAAAAACAAACTGCTTGATTTGTGTACGTCTTTTACTTCTTGGTATTATCTCATTATCACTTTTTAATTCGCTGTCATCTTCGTCGCCTTCACTTTGTTATACACTGTAATTATACAGAATCACTAAAATATTTATCAGATTGACCCCAATCACTTTTTTCAATAAAACTTTCGTTATCAGTGTCAAAAAATATGTTGATCATATTTGATATTATGGTACAATATTGAAATTATTTTTGCCGTTGCAACTGATACAAATAACTTTGTAATGAGCAAAAATGAAGATAATATAGTCTCAATTTCAATGACATACCAGAAGTTATGTGCGATTTTGGCCAACAAAATGCATGATGTTCTTGTGCATCAAAAATGCGGTCAAAGGTTTAAAAAATGTTACTCTTTTTTTTTTTCCCCTGTTGCATCAAATTAAAATATATTTAAAATAAAATTGAGAGAAATCGTGCTAAAGAAATGGAACAGCTTTCGTATAGAACCTCTCTTGGCGAAATTTGATATTTGGCACTAAAGTAACTCGGACACTTCTAGGCAAAATATTTATTTACGCGCGATGGTCATTTTAATTCATCACCAAAAGGACAACAAAAATTCAAAAGCTGCCAAAACAGTCCTATACTAAAGCTATACCAAAGATATTTTAAAAAATGAATATAGTAATCGTTGCTAAGGAAAGAAACAGTTACCATACGTCTTTATATGGATGAATAGATTAAAAAGAAGTTCTGTTACACTAAATTAAATTCTCTTTTAAGTTAAGCAAAATTTATATCTATTGCTTAAAAAACAAAATAGGCTTTTTTTTTTTTTTTTTTTTTTTTTTTTTAAGTACACGTCACGTTACATTATTTCTTTCAAACGACTGTTTTTGCGTCGTCTATCTATCTATCTATAATAATAAAAGGAAAGGTTTGTCTGTCTGTCTGTCTGTCTGTCTGTCTATCTGTCTGTCTGTCTGTCTGTCTGTCTGTTCTTTTATACGTTCAGCCCCTATTGAACGCAGAAGTACAAAAATTGACATACGGAAGCTCTGGAGCCTTTCCGATGTTTTCCTCGAAACAGAATTTAAAAATTTTAATTAGTTGTGGAGATATTAATTAAAATGTCCACTCATGTCTAATCTAAAAGCGATCTCAAAGCAGAAAAAGTGGAAAATAAATTAGAAATATTTGTCCGATCGTTACAATTTCGATACCAAATGAAAGGGGCATTTTTTCTGAATCTAAGTGTGCAAGTGGTTTATCGGTACAACAATTAGATTTTTTAAAATTAACTAAAGTATGAATTTTCTGTGGCAACATCATTTCAAATGCCAGTAATGAAGACCCATCGTCTGTCATGAAAAAGGAAATGATTGCAACCGATCAAGATGTCACGTGTTTTGTAGTAGGGAAAAATATTGCAATTTTCAATTTTTTTCAAATTTTAATTCACGTTACATTTGAATTCATATTCGGCCTAGACAGCATATTATAAAGCTACTGTTCAATTTTCATGAAAATATGTGGATAAACAAAAAAAATGAGATTAAATTTCGTATTATATTTTCAACTATTTTAAATTGAGATATGCCGTTGAAATTTCGTAATATTGGTGTTTTTAACGCCCGATATTTCGATTCTGAATATTTTTGAAAGTGTAGAATTATTAGGAAGGGCTTGAAGGGGAGGGGGGGGGGGGCAAGCAAACGGCCAGAAAAAAAAAAAAAATAAATAAACAAATAAATAAATGAATAAAAATAAATAAATAAAAAGAGTTACAGCGTTTGAAATTGTTATTATTAGGTTTCAAGGAAAGATAAATCGATTGCGGATATTTTCAAGTGTAAAATTATTAGAAGGGACGGAAAGGGGGGGAGGGGCAAAAACGTAAAAAAGGAACGGTTGTTTCGGAGAAAACAACGGAAAACCCAGAACGCCTTTATTCTTTTATATTTTGCAGAATTTCGAATTCTGATACTCCTTTCACATTTCATACTATGGATTTTGAACAGTATTTAGCCCGGAATTACCCAAGTTTCGGAGAAAACCACGAAAAAGTCAGACATAAATCGTTTTATAATAGTGTTTATATCATTTTTGTATCTCAGCTTCAAATTAGCATAATTTCAAAAGTAATATGTCATTTTGAAACTTATTTGAATGGAATTTCAAGAGTAGACGCCACAAATTTCTGTCACCTTCCATTAACCGACTATCATAAGTAATGGAATTTGAGATTTCACGTGATTTACACGTTTTAAGGTTTCCTGATTAGGTTTTCTTTTGTATCTCAGCTACTAATTAAAATAATTTTATAAGTAATACATTATTTGAAAGCTTTATTGATTTAGAATTGAACAGTAGATTACAGAATTTTCTACCGCCAGATGGCGCTGTAATATTTTTAAATTTCAATATTTCGAATTCTGAATATGATTAAATTATTTTTAATACATCATTCGAAAGATATTTTAAAGTACTTTTATACTATCGAAAGTGGGATTCGAGATTTCACCTAATTTACACGTTTTGAGGTCTCCTGAATCGGTTTTCTTTTGTATCTCAGGTACTAATTAAAATAATTTCATAAGTAATACATCATTTGAAAGATTTGTTGATTTGGAATCGAACAGTGGAATACAGAAATTTGTACCGCCAGATGGCGCTATAATATTTTAAAATTTCAATATTTCAATTTCTAATTATGATTAAATTATTTTTAATATATCAATTGAAAGATATTTTAAAGTTCTTTTAAATTATCGAAAGTTTTCACCAGATTTACATGTTTTGAGGTGTCCTGAATCAGTTTTTTTTTGTATCTCAGTTATTAATTAAAAAAAGTTCATAAGTAATACATCATTTGAAAGCTTATTTTAGTTGATACACATTTTAAAGTACTTTTACATTATCGAAAATGAAATTCGAGATTTCACCCGATTTACACGTTTTGAGGTGTCCTGATTAGGTTTTCTTTTGCATCTCATCTACTAATTAAAATAATTTCATGAGTGATGCATCATTTGAAAGCTTTGTTTATCTGGAATGGAACAATAGATTACAGAAATTTCTACCGCCAGATGGCGCTGTAATTTTTTTAACTTTCAATATTTCAATTTCTAATTATGATTAAATTATTTTTAATGCATCATTCGAAAGATATTTTAAAGTTCTTTTATATTATCGACAGTTTTCACCAGATTTACACGTTTTGAGGTCTCCTGAATTAGTTTTTTTTTGTATCTCAGCTACTAATTAAAATAATTTCATAAGTAATACATCATTCGAAAGCTTTTTTGATTTGGAATCGAACAGTGGAATACTGAAATTTGTACCGCCAGATGGCGCTGTAATATTTTCAAATTTCAATATTTCAATTTCTAATTATGATAAAATTATTTTTAATACATCATTCGAAAGATATTTTAAAGTTCTTTTAAATTATCGAAAGTTTTCACCAGATTTACACGTTTTGAGCTGTCCTGAATCAGTTTTCTTTTATATCTCAGTTATTAATTAAAAAAATTTCATAAGTAATACATCATTTGAAAGCTTTGTTGACTTGATACACATTTTAAAGTACTTTTACATAATCGAAAATGGAATTCGAGATTTCACCCGATTTACACGTTTTGAGGTCTCCTAATTAGGTTTTCTTTTGTATCTCAGCTACTAATTAAAATAATTTCATAAGTAATACATCATTAGAAAGCTTTTTTGATTTGGAATCGAACAGTGGATTACAGAAATTTCTACCGCCAGATGGCGCTGTAATATTTTCAAATTTCAATATTTGAATTTCTAATTATGATTAAATTATTTTTAATGCATCATTCGAAAGATATTTTAAAGTTCTTTTATATTATCGACAGTTTTCACCAGATTTACACGTTTTGAGGTCTCCTGAATTAGTTTTCTTTTGTATCTCAGCTACTAATTAAAATAATTTCGTAATACATCATTAGAAAGCTTTTTTGATTTGGAATCGAACAGTGGAATACAGAAATTTGTACCGCCAGATGGCGCTGTAACATTTTAAAATTTCAATATTTCAATTTCTAATTATCATTAAATTATTTGTAATACATCATTCGAAAGATATTTTAAAGTTTTTTAAATTATCGAAAGTTTTCACCAGATTTACACGTTTTGAGGTGTCCTGAATCAGTTTTTTTTTTTTTTTTTTTGTATCTCAGTTATTAATTAAAAAAAGTTCATAAGTAAAACATCATTTGAAAGCTTATTTTAGTTGATACACATTTTAAAGTACATTTACATTATCGAAAATGGAATTGGAGATTTCACCCGATTTACACGTTTTGAGGTCTCCTGATTAGGTTTTCTTTTGTATCTCATCTACTAATTAAAATAATTTCATGAGTAATACATCATTTGAAAGCTATGTTGATCTGGAATGGAGCAATAGATTACAGAAATTTCTACAGCCAGATGGCGCTGTAATATTTTTAAATTTCAATATTTCATATTCTAATTATGATTAAATTATTTCTAATACATCATTAGAAAGATATTTTAAAGTTCTTTTACATTATCGAAAGTGGAATTCGAGATTTCACCTGATTTACAATTTAAAGTGTCCTGATCAGGTTTTCTTTTGCATCTCAGTTAATTGAGTAAGACCGTTCAAAATTGGTATATGCAAGTTAATTAGGAGGGGCTGGAACGGTGGGGAAGGAATAGTCGCGCATGGGTTTGGGACCCGGTGCGAGTTTTTACCCGTTGATAAAAGATTTTTTTTTTAATTTTATTTTCTTAATAATAAAAGTTTGAGTTGAGAAGGAATATGCGTGTACAGCGCACGTATATACTCAAACGTGCGCGCACAGCGCGCATTGGTCTGCGCTGCCGACGGCAGTAGCGTCCCGGTGTGAGTTTTTACCCGATGCTAAGTGATATATTTTTTAATTCCTTTTCTTAAGAATGAAAGTTTATGAGTAATAACATGGAATTTTGAGAAGTCATAAGGATGGTGAAGGAATACGTGCGCGCAGCGCACGGGTCTACGCTGCCGAAGGCAGTGGGGACCCGGTGCGACATTTTTCCTGATCAGAATTTTTTTTCTCTTTTTTTATCACATGATAAAAATTAATGCAATTTTGAGAATTCATTAATTTTTGTGATTCATTTAAAAATAGTGACCAGCGAAGCGGGCGTAGCCTGCTAGTCTATAATAATAAATGGAAAGGTTTGTCTGTCTGTCTGTCTGTCTGTCTGTCTGTTCTTTTATACGTTCAGCCCCTATTGAACGCAGAAGTACAAGAATTGACATACGGATGCTCTGGAGCCTTTCCGATGTTTTCCTCGAAACAGAATTTAAAAATCTTAATTAGTTTCGGAGATATTAATTAAAATGCTGACCCATATCGATCGCGAAAATGACCAAAAATCCTTATTGCTTAAAAAGAGGCATTCTATCAGCATTCAGCAGACGATTTTATCGGCTGTCTCTAACGGAAAAAAAACAAACATGTGCAAGTCATTAATGTCACATGATCTTTAACTGGGGTTAAAAATTACAAATTTCAAAGTGCTTCAAATTTTATATTTCGTACACAACACTTTATATACAACCTATTCAGCACAAAACCAACCTGCAGTTAAAATTTCATCAAATTTCATTAATAAACAAAGCAGTTACATTTTAATTGCTAATTAAATTTTATTCTAACACGTAATCTATCTTTTAATAGACGATAGGAGTTCCCATACCAACAAAATACATTTGAAGGAACTAAAAAATACTTTTTTTTTTTCTTTTGAATTCCATTACCCGACTACCGTGGTATATATATATATAGGTTTTGGCGAAATAAAAAATATTTATTTTTCTTTTTACTTCCATTAATAAAACTACCGTAGATAATGGAATTAGAGATTTCACGTGATTTACATGTTTTAGAATGTCCTGATTAGGTTTTCTTTTGTATCACAGCTACTAATTAAAATAATTTCATAAGTAACACATTATTTGAAAGCTTTCTTGATTTGGAATTGAACAGTAGATTACAGAAATTTCTACCGCCAGATATTCTAAAATTTCGATATTTCAAATTCCAATTAAATTATTTTTTATACATCATTCGAAAGATATTTTAAAGTTCTTTTAAATTATCGAAAGTTTTCACCAGATTTACACGCTTTGAGGTCTCCTGAATTAGTTTTCTTTTGTATCTCAGCTACTAATTAAAATAATTTGATGAGTAATGCATCATTAGAAAGCTTTTTTAGATTTGGAATCGAACAGTGGAATACAGAAATTTGTACCGCCAGATGGCGCTGTAATATTTTAAAATTTCAAAATTTCAATTTCTAATTATGATTAAATTATTTTTAATACATCATTCGAAAGATATTTTAAAGTTCTTTTAAATTATCGAAAGTTTTCACCAGATTTACACGTTTTGAGGTGTCCTGAATCAGTTTTCTTTTATATCTCAGTTATTAATTGAAAAAATTTCTTAAGTAAAACATCATTTGAAAGCTTTGTTGACTTGATACACATTTTAAAGTACTTTTACATTATCGAAAATGGAATTAGAGATTTCACCCGATTTACACGTTTGGAGATGTCCTGATTAGGTTTTCTTTTGTATCTCAGCTACTAATCAAAATAATTTTATAAGTAATACATCATTAGAAAGCTTTTTTGTTTTGGAATAGAACAGTGGATTACAGAAATTTCTACCGCCAGATGGCGCTGTAATCTTTTCAAATTTCAATATTTCAATTTCTAATTATGATTAAATTATTTTTAATGCATCATTCGAAAGATATTTTAAAGTTCTTTTATATTATCGACAGTTTTCACCAGATTTACACGTTTTGGGGTCTTCTGAATTAGTTTTCTTTTGTATCTCAGCTACTAATTAAAATAATTTCGTAAGTAGTACATCATTAGAAAGCTTTTTTGATTTGGAATCGAACAGTGGAATACAGAAATTTCTACCGCCAGATGGCGCTGTAATATTTTAAAATTTCAATATTTCAATTTCTAATTATGATTAAATTATTTTTAATACATCATTCGAAAGATATTTTAAAGTTCTTTTAAATTATCGAAAGTTTTCACCAGATTTATACGTTTTGAGGTCTCATGAATCAGTTTTCTTTTGTATCTCAGCTACTAATTAAAATAATTTCATAAGTAATACATCATTAGAAAGCTTTTTTGATTTGGAATCGAACAGTGGAATACAGAAATTTCTACCGCCAGATGGCGCTGTAATATTTTAAAATTTCAATATTTCAATTTCTAATTATGATTAAATTATTTTTAATACATCATTCGAAAGATATTTTAAAGTTCTTTTAAATTATCGAAAGTTTTCACCAGATTTACACGTTTTGAGGTGTCCTGAATCAGTTTTTTTTTTTTATCTCAGTTATTAATTAAAAAATGTTCATAAGTAATACATCATTTGAAAGCTTATTTCAGTTGATGCACATTTTAAAGTACTTTTACATTATCAAAAATGGAATTCGAGATTTCACCCGAATTACACGTTTTCAGGTGTCCTGATTAGGTTTTCTTTTGTATCTCATCTACTAATTAAAATAATTTCATGAGTAATACATCATTTGAAAGCTTTGTTGATCTGGAATGGAACAATAGATTTCAGAAACTTCTACCGCCAGATGGCGCTGTAATAATTTTAAATTTTAATATTTCATATTCTAATTATGATTAAATTATTTCTAATACATCATTCGAAAGATATTTTAAAGTTCTTTTACATTATCGAAAGTGGAATTCGAGATTTCACCTGATTTACAATTTAAAGTGTCCTGATCAGGTTTTCTTTTGCATCTCAGCTAATTGAGTAAGTCCGTTCAAAATTGGTATATGCAAGTTAATTAGGAGGGGCTGGAACGCTGGGGAAGGAATAGGCGCGCAGCGCGCATGGGTTTGGGACCCGGTGCGAGTTTTTACCCGATGATAAAAGATTTTTTTTTAATTTTATTTTCTTAATAATAAAAGTTTGAGTTGAGAAGGAATATGCGTGTACAGCGAACGTATATCCTCAAACGTGCGTGCCCAGCGCGCATGGGTCTGCGCTGCCGAAGGCAGTGGCTTCCAGGTGTGAGTTTTACCCGATGCTAAATGATATATTTTTTAATTCCTTTTCTTGAGAATAAAAGTTTATGAGTAATAACATGGAATTTTGAGAAGTCATAAGGATGGTGAAGGAACACGTGCGCGCAGAGCACGGGTCTACGCTGCCGAAGGCAGTGGGGACCCGGTGCAACATTTTCCCCGATCAGAATTTGTTTTTTCTCTTTTTTTATCACATGATAAAAATTAATGCAATTTTGAGAATTCATTAATTATTGTGATTCATTTAAAAATAGTGACCAGCGAAGCGGGCGTAGCCTGCTAGTCTATAATAATAAAAGAAGATGTCTGTCTGTCTGTCTGTCTGTCTGTCTCTCTGTCTGTCTGTCTGTCTGTCTGTCTGAGCATCTATACGTTCAGCCCCTACTGAACGCAGAACTACAAAATTTGACATACGGGTGCTCAGAAGCCTGCCCGAGGGGATAGTCAAAACAGAATTTAAAAATTTTAATTAGTTGCGGAGATATTAATTAAAATGTAGACCTATGTCTTAATCAAAAAGCGATCTCAATGACTCAGAAACAGGCAGACGATTTTCTAAGCGGTCTCGATCGGAAACAAAACACATACGAGACAACTGTCTGTGATGTCTGTGATGAAAACGGAAATGGTTGTAATCAATTAAGATATCATGTGTTTTATACTGGGGGGAAAAATTGCAATTTTCAATTTTTTTCAAATTTTCATTCACGTTACATTTGAATTAATATTCGGCCTAGACAGCATATTATAAAGCTACTGTTCAATTTTCATGAAAATATATGAATAATTAAAAAAATGACATATTTATAGGAAAAAGATTGTCTTCTTTTATTTTTTTGCAGTATTTGCAGTAGTCGAAATTTCGTAGTATGTAGTTTTAATGCCCGATAATTCGATTGTGAATATTTTTGAAAGAGTACGATTATTAGGGAGGGCTCGAGGGACAGGGAAAAAAGGCAAAAAAAAAAAAAAAAAAAAAAAAAAAAAAAAAGAGTTGCAGCGTTTGAAATTGGTTGGCATATTAAGATTTTAAGGCAAGGTATTTGGTTTTCTTTTTTTATCCCAGCTTCTAATTAAAATAATTTCATAAGTAATACAACGTTTGAAAGCTTTGTTGATTTGGAATTGAACAGTAGATTACAGAAATTTCTACCGCCAGATGGCGCTGAAATATTTTAAAATTTCAATATTTCAAATTCTAATTATGATTATATAATTTTTAATACATCATTCGAAAGATATTTTAAAGTTCTTTTATATTATCGAAAGTATTATTCGAGATTTTACTCTATTTACACGTTTTAAGGTTTCCTTTTTAGGTTTTCTTTTGTATCTCAGCTACTAATTAAAATAATTTCATAAGTAATACATCATTTGAAAGCTTTGTTGATTTGGAATTGAACAATATATTACAGAAATTTCTACCACCAGATGGCGCTGCTATATTTTAAAATTTCAATATTTCAAATTCCAATGAGCGAGGAAGGTGTTGTAAGTTCTAAAACGGGGATAAGGCGCCGCAGGCGCCACCGAGCGGGACTTAGCTAAAGTTAGAAATTTGAAATATCAGCGCCGAAGGCGCTACCGCACGGGAGTTTACTGCGATTTAGATAAGCTATTTTCACGATATATCAATAAGCTGTTATTAGACCTGATACGGGAAAAAGGCGCCGCAGGCGCCACCGAGCGGGAGTTTCGTAAAGTCGGATTTTTCAGGGATCGCGAACCAGCTGTTCGCCGAAGGCGGCTAGTTAGCAATATTTATCTATCACCTTGAACGAATGAACGTGCAATTATTTTTGTTTTTAATCTAAATACTAGTATATAGCCCCGTCAAAAATGACGGAATGTGAAATCAATTAAGGTAGTGAATCAACGAAGGTTTTGCCTGCTTCACTGGTCACTATATTTAAAGGAAACTTTTCTATATCGCTTTACACACAAAAATAAAATAAAAAAAAATCATGAAATTGCTCAAAAGCCCGCTTCCTATCCCCGATGCCTTCGGCAACGACCCACTCAATCTCAGACTCTCGGGTGCCTGTCCCTATTGCCTGTGATAATCGCTTACTAGTAGGCTTCCATTTGGGTGCTTATCTGATGACAAACGGACAGTATCGAAAAAATTGAGGTAGCAATTTTATATTTGAATCCTAGTTACATATGAACAACACTATACATGGTGTACATAATATTTTCTTTCACGTTATTTTTATTCGATCAACTATAAAATGACAACAATTTCACGCGAAATATAATATTACAATATGCTATGATCGGCTACATCTATCGCGTGAGACAATCAATTTTTTGTGGTCATAAAATAGTAGTTGAGTTAGTTAATTAGCAGTTGGTATATAGAAAAATAAATAATTAAATATGTAAATCTGATCATAGTACAGCCTTACTATAACTCCCCTTGTCGACTTTTGAATTTTTATCGTCATTTTATACAAAAATACATAACTTATGCGCTTATTTTTTCTGTTTCTTTCTTTTCTTTTCTGTTTTTCAATATTTTATTATTTATTTATATTTTTGATGCGCTACTTGGCTTAAAGTGGCTTTCACAAAAGTAGAGTCCTTGGCGAAAAATGTCCGATCTATTTCAGCAACAATATTTTAAAATATTACCCAAGATTATCAATGAATTAGCTTTTATGCCAAGCGCGATTCATCCGTGCCAAAAACATACTATTTAAACAAAATAAAACAGGAAAAAAAATCTAAAATTGAAGTATATTAAAAAAATGTTATGGTTTTTTTTTTTTTTTTTTTTTTTTTTTTTTGCTGCTCCATTTTCACATTTTTATTTTTTTTATATGCATGAGCAAATTTAATATTTTATGATTTTTTATTTTTCGCGTGAAAGCATATTTCCTTTATGCTTTAAAAAAAAAAAAAAAAATTAAAATTTTTTGGCAACAATTATGAATGCAAATGTCCAATTTTGAAGTTGTTACCAGGTTATTATTTTCATATTTTAATTAATTTTTAAAAATCTAATCAAAACTTCGTTACAAATAAGGTACCAAATGAAAGTGGCAATTTTTCTAAATCCGTCGGACTAAACAGCTTATCGATCAGACAATTAGATTTTTTTTTTAATTAACTAAAGTATGAAAGGCAATTTGCCATATAGATGAGCACGAACCGGAATCGTCACCTCTCTTGCAAATTATGTAAATAGCACGGAGTATAAAGAGTATTAATATTACTCCGCGGTAAATAGATATATAAAGCTGAAAGTTTGTCATTGTATCTTGTATCTATCCGAATTATTAGATTTTATCAAAAACTAGTACACTTATCAATCAGGACAAAATGTAGCTTACGTTGCATTTTTTAATTCAATCAGTTAACTGATTCAAAAGATATTAAATTAAAACCTCATTTTAACTTTAAAATTATTAAAAAGAAAACAAATGATGCCAAAAATAAATAAGTAAACGTATTTGAGGAGCAAACATTCAAACCGAGTTTTTTCAAAAAAAAAAAAAAAAGAGCTAGTGATTTTTCTTTAATTTTAACATAAATATAGTATGTCTACATATCTTACTAGATATGTCTACATATTTTCCTAGTATCTAGTAATACATGTAAATAAACGATAATTGGGGTTTAAATTTAGTTAGTTTTTAATTTATTAATTTATGTGTTGTCTGAAAAATCGTGTCAGAAGGAGAAAACACGGTTTGAATGTTTGCTCCTCATTTCTTTTAATGTCGGGGAAAAAAATGAACTTGCGACTTCTTTTTTTTTTTTAATGATTGAAATAAAATTGAAAAAAAAAAAAAAAAAAAATGTGCTAAAGAAATGGCACAGCTTCAGTATAGGTGAAACCCCTTGGCGAAATTAGAAATTTGGTACCTTAGTAGCTCGGACGATTCTCACCATGAACTTTATTTACGCTATTGCGATAGTCATTTAAATTCATCGCCAAAATGACAACAAAAATTTAAAAGCCATCAAGGGGTTTCCTATGCTAAAGCTACGCCAAAGAAATTTTAAGAAATGAATATAGTATCCGATGCTAGGGAATTAAACATAGTTACTTCCTGCCTTTATATGGAAGAGTAGATTAAAATAAGTCCTGTCGTATTAAATTAAATTCTGTTTGCGTAGTATTTTATATCTATTACTCAAAAAACAAAAATATGTTCTTAAAAAAAAAAGGTTGACGACCGTTACGCTATTTGACGACTCAACAGCAAGACTCTATGATACAGCTATCTTGAGGACCAACTAACCAAACTGAGATTTTGTAGTAGTCTTCTTGCGCGATTCATAAACAAAACGTTTGTTGCAAGTCCAACCACTGTTTCACTCAATGAAATGCTTGTATTACGTAGACCTATTTCTCCTGCAACAACAGTTCAAATGCAGGAAAGGAATTTAATCCTGTGCAATAATATTGAACATATTAATATTATAAAATTATTTAAATCATAATAGTTTTAATTGTTATTTAATGGTTGCTTCAAATTTTGCTAAATGTTTTGAATATAATTTGGTGGTTTAAAGAACGAGGGCCGTGAAAGAAATTCGCCATATAGCAGTTTTTAAATTAAAAAAAAAAAAAAAAAAACATGTTAGGTAATAAATAAATAATTAAATTTTTATTTATTTTTGTGCAAAAAATGTTGTTTAATCCGCTGCTTGGCGCATATTTCAAAATTCGCCAGTTTGGTACATTGTCCCGGGAGTTGCAACTTTTCAGTTTGTTACTGAAATTAAAAATAGCGGTAAATAAGAATATTTAGAGGGCTATGGTCCGAAAATATCGCAAATTAAATTCATCGTCAAGCATTGTGAGTGTATGTAAGTACAATATAACCATTTGCTCCTTTGTACTTTGAACTATACAGATGTGTGAAGCATCAAGCCAAAACCATGCGAGAGAAATATATGTAATGTGCTAATATAACACCAAAATTAATGACAAAAACAGAAAAAATATAAATTACAGGGGTCTGTCCAGACTTTTCACGTAGGGTCCTGTTTTTGTGAAATTGTGAAAAATTCTACACGTAATTTTGTGAATCTAAATTCAGTGTAAAAATAAAGTTCTTCCGAACTTTACGGTTAGGGTCCTCTTTTTTGTGATATTGTGAAAAATTTAATTTTGCAAAATAAAATTACAATTAAGGTTTCATTTTAAACAATGATGGTTCGTTTTCATAGAGCTGAAATCACTCATACGTTTAGAAATCTTTTATAAATTAGAAATTAAATATCAGTTTTTTGGGGAAACACAGCAAAGCACATCTGATTATTCAGGCGGCCTGATCGTTTCATGGAAGATTGGTCTTTGAAATGAAACCGATTTATCAAAGATATATTTTTAAGAGGAAAAAATTTGTGAAGGATATGTTTTTAGGATAAAAAAATTTTGTGAAAAGTCCTTTCTTAGGATAAGTAATTTTGTGAAGGGTCCTTTTTTAGAGTACAACTTAACTATAGTATTTCCCCACAGCTGAATTTGGCGATTTTTCTTTGGCGCCGATTTGAACGATAACGATGTCGTTCTGAACTGTTTGCGATATAATATGGCAGCTTGCATGCTATTTATTTTGGATTTATAATTTTATGATTTATAATTTAGCTTATGATTTTATCATTTATGCTATATGATTTATGATTTTTAGATTTATGATTTAGCCATAATTGCCAAATTCAGCTGTGGGGAAATACTATAGTTGTTCCCCCAGATTTTTCTCTGGACAGATCCCTGATATATATGAAAAGTAAAAGGCAAAACACTTATATTAAATCTTAAATATGAATTTCTAGATTTCAGTGTGATTACAACGGAGAGATGGGCATTGTTTTCCCCCTTATTAATCAAATATTTAACATATTAATTAAATAAATTAATGCCTATGAAGGCATTAACGCTATCCTCTGACTGAAAGGTAACTTTGCAAAAGTAAATAAATTTCAACTTTAGTAATTATCCTTTTCAGGTTTCCCAGCATCGTAAGAACCATAACTATAAACTTGGAAATGAAATATCCTTAAACAATTATATATTAAATTAGATTATGATCGCCTGAAAAAAATCAGCAAAGCGCCATACTTACTATAATAGTACTTCTTGAAATCTTTAATACAATTCGTGAAGGATAATTAATTATCTTGACTATAATTATAAGATGATACAGATTCTTTCAAATATACGTATGTGATTAAAAATAGTAAAAATTTACCAGTCATATTTTATCACAAAATTAAACATACAATACACGACCTTATAAAAATAAATAATAAAAGTTTAGCTGTTTATTGATGAGAAGGTGAGACAAACTTTTCAAATTTATTAACTTAATTTCAAATATGTGATTTTTTAATTTGACAAGGATCATTCACGGATCATTCATTTGACAAGGATCATTCAAGGATGATTCACAGATCGTAACCTAAATTAGGTAGTTAAAGGGCAAGAGTATCAAGAAATAACACCCCTACGCATTTGTATCGGCAAGCGTTATTTCAGAACAGAGATATTGGTGTTTGAAATTTTCACTTCTCCAGTTGGTATTGTAACGTCATTCACTTAATCCATTTGATATTAACTATACTTTCTTTATTCTATACATATGAAAGTAAGTATTGAATTCGTAAAAATTTTCGACCTCAAGATTCCGACGAATTTACATATTTTGAGATGTTTGATTTGAGACAATTTGATTTTTTTTTTTTTTTTTTTTTTTTTTTGTCAGTCTGTATCACAAACATTGTGGACACTGTATCCCTCGAGCCAATGAACAATATTTAACCAAACTTGGTATTTAGCTGGACGCTGGACTAAGATAAGAGCTAAACTGGAGCTCATTATATTTGTGGATCAATCGCTCAACAGAACAGGTGCCGCTGTCATTCCTTTTTTTTCCCTCCAAAATTTTTAACATGGGTATTTTCTCGTCGATACCTTTAAAACGAATGGTTGAACCATAGATCTAAAAGCATTTTTAAGATATTTTTGAATTACATTTTTTTTTTTTTTAAAGATTTAATGAAACACTTCTCTGTCAAGAAAGTCGTCTCCATTCATTATGGAATATAATTCTGATTAATAATAATTCTAATTAATAATATGTACAAGAAAGATATAGGAGAAAGTTTCTTGGTGGCTACAACATACAAGTTTTGAGTTTTCTAAGTAACTGATGTAAAATTATGTATAGAACAGAATTTAATACGACGGTACTTCTTTAAATCTATTCTTCCACATAAAGGCATACGTTAACTGTGTTGTGCTCCTTAGCAACGGTCATTATATTTATTTCTTTCACATTTTTTTTTTTTTTTTACTTTCTTCTCTACACAACAACAAAAGAAAGTGTTGGATTCGTAAAAATTATCGACATCCGGTTTTCAACGGATCTGCACGCTTTGAGAAGGATTATAACTTAATTTCATCATTTTTAGAAAGTCTGCGCGTGTGTAAGCTTGAGTGTATGAAAAAATTTTGCAGAAATTATCTCAAGTACTGCTGCTCAGATCCTCAGAAAAATTAGTACCTATCAACTTCTGCTTCAAATCGCTCAACAGGTGGCGTTGCTATACTGCGATTTCTTCAATTTAATGGTAGGCTATATCTCAGATTCTATTAAATTCTGTTTAATTGAACAAAAGTTTATATGTAATAGGACCATTATGAAACATTAGGCTGATGCCATTTGGGTGCGTTACGCTCAATAATTCGTAGTGCTGCTATACCGCAATTTTCCCCGCGAACGGGAAGGCTGTATCTCAGATTTTATTATATACTAGCTGGCTTCGCCCGCTAGCGGGTCAGTATTTTCAAATGAATCACTAAAATTAATGAATCACAAACAGTAACTTTTAGTGTTAGGAAAGGAAATTAAAAAAAAATAATTTCTGATTGGGTAAAAAGTCGGCCCGGGTCCCCACTGCCTTCGGCAGCGCAGTCCCGTGAGCGCTGCGCACGCACAACTTACGGGATACACGCGCATATTCCTTCCCTGACCCTTCGTGCCCCTAAAAAAAATCATTTCTGATCGGGTAAAAACTCACACCGGGTCCCCACTGCCATCGGCAGCGCACACCCATGCGCGCACGTAAGAAGGTATATGTGCGCGCCGCGCACATATTCCTTCTCAAGTCAAATTTTTATTCTTAAGTAAAGAAAATTAAAAAAAATCATTTCTCATCGGGTACAAAGTCGAACCCCACTGCCTTCGACATCGCAGTCCCGTGCGCGCTGTGCGCGCACAAATTAAGGTATACACGCACCTATTTCTTCCCTGATCTTTCGCGCCCCCTAAAAAAAAAATCATTTCTGATCGGGTAAAAACTCATGCCGGCTTCCATCTTCCTTCGGAAGCGCAGACCCATGCGCGGGCACGTGTGAAGGTATACGCGCGCTGCGCTACCATACTTCTCCTCAAATCAAAATTTTATTCTTAAGAGAAGAAAATTAAAAAAATTAGTTTAGTTTTTTCTCATTGGTTAAAAAGTCGGGACGGGTCCCCACTGCCTTCGGCAGCGCAGTCCCGTGTGCGCTGCGCGCGCACAAGTTACGGGATACGCGCGCGGTGCACGCCTATTTCTTCCCCACCCTTTCAGGCCCTCTTAATTAACCTACGTATACCAATTTTGAACGAACTAACTCAATTGGCTGAGATACAAAAGAAAACGTAATCAGGACACCTCAAAACGTGTAAATCTGGTAAAATTTTCCAATAATATAAAAGTACTTTAAAATATCTTTCGAATGATGTATTAAAAATAATTTAATCATAATTAGAAATTGAAATATTGAAATTTGAAAGTATTACAGTGCCATAAAAGAAAACTGATTCAGGACACCTCAAAACGTGTAAATCTGATGAAAACGTTCGATAATTTAAAAGAACTTTAAAATATCTTTCGAATGATGTATTAAAAATAATTTAATCATAATTAGAAATTGAAATATTGAAATTTGAAAATATTACAGCGCCATCTGGCGGTAGAAATTTATGTATTCCACTGTTCGATTCCAATTCAAAAAAGCTTTCTAGTGATGCATTACTTATGAAATTGTTTTAATTAGTAGCTGAGACACAAAAGAAAACTGATTCAGGAGACCTCAAAACGTGTAAATCTGGTGAAAACTTTCGATAATATAATTCCACTTTCGATAATGTAATCGTACTTTAAAAATGTGTATCGAATGCCGTATTAAAAAAAATGTAAACATAATTAGAATCTGAAATATTGAAATTTTAAAATATTACAGCGCCATGACACCTCAAATCGTGTAAGTCAAGTGAAATTTCGAATTCCATTACCTACGGTAACAAAACGTGTAAATCTGGTGAAAACTTTCGATAATATAAAAGAACTTTAAAATATCTTTCGAATGATTTATTAAAAATAATTTAATCATAATTAGAAATTGAAGTACGCGTATTAGAATAAAATTTAATTTGCAATTAAAATGTAAATTTTTTGTTTATTCTTAGAAATCGGTGAAATTTGAACGGCAACTTCGTGTTGTGATGAAAACTCTGCATAATAAGTCTTTTGTGCGAGAAAGGAAAATTGAAGAATATTGAAATTTGCAATTTTTATTCCCAATACAAAAAACGTGATCTCAGCGCAGACCCATGCGCGCTGCGCGCGCACGTGTGAAGGTATACGCGCGCTACGCGCACATATTCCTTCTCAAATCAAATTTTTATTCTTAAGAAAAGAAAATGAAAAAAAAATCATTTCTCATCGATTAGAAAGTCGGACCGGGTCCCCACTGCCTTCGGCAGCGCTGTCCCGTGCGCGCGGTGCACGCCTATATCTTCCCCACCCTTTCAGCCCTTCCTAATTAACCTACATATACCAAGTTTGAACGGTCTAACTGAGTTAGCTGAGATGCAAAATAAAACCTAATCAGGATACCTCAGAACGTGCAAATCTGGTTAAAACTTTCGATAATATAAAAGAACGTTAAAATATCTTTCGAATGATGTATTAAAAATAATTTAATCATAATTACAAATTGAAATTTTGAAATTTTAAAATATTACAGCGCCATCTGGCGGTAGAAAATTCTGTAATCTACTGTTCGATTCCAAATCAACAAAGCTATCCAATGATGTATTATTTACGAAATTATTTTAATTAGTAGCTGAGATACAAATGAAAACCGATTCAGGAGACCTCAAAACGTGTAAATGAAGCGAAATCTTGAATCCCACTTTCGATAATATAAAAGTACTTTAAAATATCTTTCGAATGATGTATTAAAAATAATTTAATCATAGTTAGAATTTGAAATACGCGAATTAGAATTTACAATTAAATTGTACATTTTTTATTTATTCTCGAAACACGATGAAATTTGAACTGCAACTTCGTCTTGTGATGTTAAAAGTGTGTAGCAAGTTTGAAATAATTTTGAAGAAAATTGAAGCATTTTGAAATTTGCAATTTTTATTTCCAGTACAAAATCAGTAAAGCAGGAAGTAAAATCTATTTATTCTTTCGCCCGGCGTCATGGTAACCGAAATATCTATTGCGAAATTAATAAAACTCTTGTGATTTGTTGCCACCTTTTTTTTCATACTTTAGTTAATTTTAAAAAATCTAATTGCCCTATCGATAAGCTATTTAAACCGTCGGATTCAGAAAAATCGGACCTTTCATTTGATATCTTATTTGTAACGATACGACTGATATTTCTAATTATTTTCCACTTTTTCCGTAAAAATGTCGCTTTTTAAGCATTTAATCATGAATTTTGGGTCATTTTTCGGTAGATATGGGTCGACGTTTTAATTAATATCTCCACTAATTAGGGTCGCATCGCTTAGCGAATTATCGCGATGTCGAGATGAAGAAATTCTGCGTCTGTAGACATCGGTTTCGAGGCGCTGCGACCATTAGCGCCGGAGCTTTAGCGGTCACAAGGCATTTCTCACAGACAGACAGACAGATGCGCACAGATTTTAATAATATAAGGAGACTAGCTGGCTTCGCCCCCTAGCGGGTCAGTATTTTCAAATGAATCACTAACAGTAACTTTTGGTCTTAGAAAAGAAATAATAATAATAAAAAAAAACCCATTTCTGATCGGGTAAAAAGTTGCTCCGTGTCCCCACTGCCTTCGGCAGCGCAGTCCCGTGCGTGCTGCGCGCGCAATAGTTAGGGGATACGCGCGCGGTGCACGACTATTTCTTCCCCACCCTTTCAGCTCCTCCTAATTAACCTACATATACCAATTTTGAACGGTCTAACTCAATTAGCAGAGATGCAATAAAAACCTAATCAGGAGACCTCAAAACGTGTAAATCTGGTGAAAACTTTTGATAATATAAAAGAATTTTAAAATATCTTTCGAATGATGTATTAAAAATAATTTAATCATAATTAGAAATTGAAATACTGAAATTTTAAAATATTACAGCGCCATCTGGCGGTAGAAATTTCTGTAATCTACTGTTCGATTCCAAATCAACAAAGCTTTCTAATGATGTATTACTTGTGAAATTATTTTAATTAGTAGCTGAGATACAAAAGAAAACCCATTCAGGAGACCTCAAAACGTGTAAATCAGGTGAAATCTCGAATTCCATTTTCGGTAATATAAAAGAACTTTAAAATATCTTTCGAATGATGTATCAAAAATAACTTAATCATAATTAGAACTTAAAATACGCGTATTAGAATAAAATTTAATTTCCAATTAAAATGTAAATTTTTTCCAAAATCGATGAAATTTGTAAGTATCAAAAACCTCTATGTACCAATTTTGAACGACCTAACTCTATTTTTATTTTTTGCCCCTCAACCCCCCCCCCCCCCTCTTCCCGCACCTCCTAATAATTTTACAATTTCAAAAATATCCGCAATCGATTTGTCGGTATCAAAACATCTATGTACCAATTTTGAACGGTCTAACTCTATCGACTCCCCCCCCCCCCACCTTTCTGACCCTCCTAATAACTTTACACTTTCGAAAATATTAATTAATAATAATATTATATAAAATATTAATCAATAATATCATTCGAATATATTCGTATTTTGAGATGTGAGGAATCTTAAAATGAGTATGGCGTTTGTTTTTTGGGTATTATTTTGTGTACACGATTGTCGTTGTGGTTATGTGGCCAAGGCTGATTGACTATACTAGGGTCATAGGTTCATAGGTTTAATGCTCTCCGTAGGTGACAGCGTCTTTCGAAGGGTTCCTAGCTCGTATTTACGCGATATTCGGTGAAAACCACAGTAAATTCTGAACGGCTAGCTCGATGAGCGCGACCAAGGATCGACCCCTGCACTTCCCGTCTACCAGCACAGAACCGCACGGCCACTGATGGGGCTTATGTACACAATATCTCAAAAACAAATGATAGCACAGTGATCGGAACAGTTTTAAAATACCTCTTATCACACTGGCCTATTTAGTTCTAACTTCGTAAGTTATATGAAATTTACGATTTTTCTTAACAATAAAGAATATGGGAGAATTTCGCGTAAATGTATATCATGGGGAATATTTACATTGTAAAGATAACGGACTGGCTTTAAAATATCAATATCAGATTTATTTTTACTTTTTAAAAAATATATCTAACTTTTATAATACAGCTGGGCATTAATAAAATTTAGTTCAACGGCAAAAGAAAACATTAAATTTAACTTAACACTTACCTCAATTATTTCTGAAAATAGTCCATTTAATAAAGAATATCCATTCTTAGATGATTTTGAAGCAATCGATGAATTACGTTTCCTAAAATTAAAAAGAAAAAAATAATGATTAAAATATATTAAAATAATAATAATAATAATAATAATACAAAAAAAAATCTGTAGTGACTCCACTCGACATTCCGAACATTGAGTAATTAACAGTTTTGTAGATAAAGTAAAGAAAGAGGAGTTGTTAAACAAACAAAAGAGAGAAAACCACAATAGAGTGAGTATTTTTCTCCATATATTACACGATGTTTTATTTAACGCTACTGAACTTTGAGCCCATAGATCACAATGATAAAGAATTGTTTGTTGTGTCCCTGTAAAAACCTATAAATGCTAGATTCACCAAAATGTTTATAGTTATTGCAATAGTGACTTATAATATTCATATAAATTTTCAGCTCAATTGAATAAGGCGTTTAGATGCCATCGCACTTTTAAAAATTTGGTCCCATAGGCCATAATGACAAAGAATTTTTCTTTGTATCCCTGTAAAAAAATTGTAAGTGCTAAATTCACCAAAATCTATACAGTTGGTGCAACTATGACCTATAAAATGTGTACAAATTTTTTGCTCAGATTAATAAGGCGTTTAGAGGCTATCACACTTTTAAAAATTTGGCCCCATAGGCCATAATGATAAAGAATTTTTCCTGGTGTCCCTGTAAAAAAACTATAAGTGCTAGATTCACCAAAATCTATAGGGTTCGTACTATGATGACTTACAATATACGTACCAACATTCAGCTTATTCGAACAAAGCGTTTAGACGCTAGCGTGTTCACTCACATACATACACATACACGCACACGCACACGCACACGCATCATCGTAAAAATAGTGGAAACGGACTCGGAGACTCGGGGGACTTCGAAACGTATAGAAACATCAAAATCTCAAATTCGGATTTTTGACATGATTACAATACTTTCCTCACAAAGTAACATGTATATATGTGAAATAAACAAGTTAATCATTTTAAGTACTTTGATATCTGGAAATATCCTATAAATAATATTTAATGAGCAATTAAAAAATATCTGGGCGCCGAAAGGATTCAATTTAAAAGAATAAAAGATTTATGATTCTTAATTAAGGTTTGGGTATTTTATGTCAAAATAGAACAATAAATAAGTGTTTTAATGATTTGGCGAAGTGGCAACTTTGGCATGTTAAGGCTCCAGACCGTCTGGGAAAAACATAAGTACAGCCAATAAGATTTGTTGTTATTAAAAGGATAGACAATTATAGAAAAGGGGCTGGAATTAGAACTACGCCAAATTACACCAAAAATTACGGGTACAAAACACGAAACTCGAAAAATGAGAGAGAGCTTTTTAGAGATTTTTGAACTATCATCGCCTAGAGAGGGGTAAAGAATATTCGGCGGCCGCGGGCCCCGGTAACCACGTCCGGTAACCGCGTCTAACCATGAAACCCCAATGTGATTCCGTGCCGAGATCCGAGACTGCAACCTTAAAGTACTGCGACTAGATATAACGTCATAAATCTCCATCGCCTTCTAAGGCCCTACTCGCTATAATTAAATAAATAAAGTGAAGTTCCATAAATCAAGTCTGTTTTCTTGAAGAGCCACGACTGTGCAACCCCATCATTTATTATATTACATATATGTTTATAGAAAATGTAAAAGGAAGAAACATTTTACAGACCGCCAGGAGAAATATATAACAGAAAAGAAATGACTATAAAAGACATTTCTATGAAAATTCATAAATCGAGAGGTGGGGCGGGAGGATGAGAATAGAAATTGATAACATGAGTACAAATAACCATCGCCGAAAAAAATGATTAATAATTCATTCTTCTTACATCATTTTTTTTTTTAAACCTATCACATTTAAAAATGAAAGTGTATATAATTTCCTTTATTATTAAGTATTGGCTCCGTAAAAACTTTCGACTTCCGATTTTTGATGGATTTAGACATTTTGAGAGGTCTAGAATACGATTTGACCACTTTTAGAAAATATCTTTGTGTCCGTGACAAAAAATTTGTATCAACTCTAATTCAAGAACTAATGCTTAGAATTTCATATAAATTTATATGTAGTTGCACCTTGATTTAAATTAGTACCATCAACTTTTGCTGAAAATAGCTCAACAGGATGCTACACTAAACTTTTGAGGTCAAGCGAATGTTATGTATACAAGGGACATCCAAGATAATTCAAGTACATTACGTATTGCCGAAATTTTCTTGTAGGTATAGTTTAACAACAATGGGCTACACTAAACAAAATTAACAGAGCATATATTTTTTTATATGCATAAAAAAATAGCATGTTTTTTTTGTGTAGAATTTGGTATACAAATCATTCACCATTCGTTTATAGTGCTACCCAAAACAATTTGGAGATATACTCAGAAATTGCTGCAATTACATGTCATGTTTGGCTATATGTTTTGCATGTAGAACTAAATTTAAATACACAATGTGATGTGTATATAATTTTTAGACAACATACAAAACTATTCAAAATTAAGCAAAAACATTCTTTTGTATTGAATGTAATTGATGGAAGAGCTTTAACTACATTTTACCATGTTGACGAAAAACTGCTCAGGAATGAAGAATTAATTTATCATTATACTTATATGGTAAATAAAGTATTATTTTAAGTTAAATTTAGTTAAATTACGTTAAATTTTAAGTTAAAGTATTTTTTAAAGTTTGATATTCAGTTTGGAAAAAAAAAAAAAAACATGGCACTTTGAGGTTTTATGAGTCAAAGTCCAATATGACCTATGATCCCAAGTCAAATCTTTAGCGGTTGAACTTTGTGTATGTTTATTATTAGCAAACAAATAATTGCAAGCAATTCAAATTTTGTATTTTGAAGTTCATATGAAGTTGCCCCTTGAAAAGTTTCATCAAAATTGGTAAGTTTCAAGGCGTGTTGTGGTGGAAGTTGTCTAAATAAAAGAGAATAAACTCTGTAATTTAATAACAGTCTAGAATTTATTATTATTATTTTTATTTATATATATATAAATGTAAGCGCTATATTTAAAAAGGAGAGGAGTTATATATATCAAATAAAACTGTTAGTAAACCTATTTTAAGATGTTTTTAGCCCTTTGCCAGTTCTATTTAATTTCACTCCTCTAGTCAATGTTGCTAAATTTAGTTGTTTTTTTTTTTAATTCAATATCCACTACTAAATTTTAACTGTAACGATTTCCTAAGGGGGCGTCCATTAATTACGTGAGGCGGTTTTGACGATTTTTCTATCCCCCTTCCCCTCTGGTGAGATTTCGTGAGATTTGGCTCGACTCCCTCCCCCTCCCTAATCTCACGTGAGATTTTTTTCTAAATTCGTAACTTTTACTGTAAATGCGTTGGATTTATTCCAAAAAACGCAATTTGCTTTATTATTTTTATTGAAGACTAGTTAAGACTAGTTTTTAAGATTGCATAGATTGCGTGTGGCTGGCCGGTGGCGCCTAAAACAATTGAAAGGCTACTGTACTGCCGGCCGGATAGCCACGATAAATATTATCGTGTCAGATTTTGCCATATCTAAGTCAAGAAACAAATTTTACTTCAATTTAACTCATTTTTTCGCACTTTCACACTGTTTTTTGTGGGGGAAAAATTACGTGATATTATATTTGCCGAGACCCCCCCCCTCTCCCCTACGTGAGATTGGGCTCGACGCCCTCCCCCCTGAACACCTCACGTAATTAACGGACGCCCTCTAATTACATCGAAGGTTATTCGTCTATTATGTACATCAAATATTACCCCTCAAAATTATTAGTTATAGTTGAATAAAAGAGTCCGTAACTTGGCAGCACTGTTTAGAGCGCTTTAGAGCGTTAGGGCTAGCAAAGGATTAAAGTAAGTTTACATACAGTAATTGTTATCTTACCCCTTAATCTGCAATCTGGCTTTAAAGTATTTAAATACTGGGTAAGAGAAAGTCGTGTGAGTGACACACCAGATTAAATTAAAATTTAAATAGAATAGATTCCGGAAGTATTTTGCGGTAAAGAAGAAAAAGAATTTGGACGGAATCCTAAAAAGCTGCACACGCCTCTGCAAGATGCAAAGTACTTTTGAAGAATCAACTCCTGAATAAAAAATTAAAAAAAAAAAAATATTCTAACAATAAAAGAACACACACACAATCACGCTACAAGACAATGATAAAACTTGGCGAAATTTCACAGGGAAGTAGGAAACTATCGATATTCTACAGAGGAAAGTCAATTACATAAAACTATTATGAATACAATACAAAATCGCCCCTATATAGCACCCTTTTATACGTTCTCTCACTCATGTATAGTAGATAACGTATTGTTTCGGGTTAAAATGTTTCGAAATGCGTTTTTAGTAAATTTACACGTTTTGTGATTGTTAATGACATCGAAAACGAGCTTTTTAGAGGTTAATCTATGCGTCTGTGTTTCTATGTGTGTGTTACAATTTTTTCAAAATAAAATATAGCCAATGATGCCCAAGCCACTGATATACCGGATGCAATATTTTAAAAATGGCCTGAGAATTTTACGATGAAAATAATCTTGATAATACACGTTAAGCGAAATTTTTCCTTATTCTTCCATGTTAAGAAAATCGTAAATTTTCAATAACTTACACGAATTTTTCAAATTAGAAAATTGAAAACAAACAGGGTTATAGGCAGCATCATAAGTGATAATTTAAAACTGGTCACACCTCTTTACGATCACTTATTCTTCAGCTAATGTGTAAACAGATAAACTAACGAACTAACAGACAGACTATCGTAACGATAGATATCACACCGATTTTAAGCTTTTCGGGGTTCCTTATACCTCAAAATGAACAAAAACCGAGAATCGAAAATTTTCACGAATACATAGTTTCCCACATCTATAATATGACGAGGAACTAAAAATAGAATGCAAATTGGTTATATATTTTTTAAGCTGACTTATTTTCTGAATGATTTTATATATAAATTGCAGAATCAATTAAAGTAACTTTTTAGAAAGTCTGTTGATTGTAATTCTTCTCTTCTTCATAACTAATCTACCACTGAGAAAAATAAACACAAAAGAAAATTCCACTTTCGCAACCAGAAGAAATGCGTCAGAATTAAAACAATACGGAAAGAATATATGGTACCAGCAGTATTATCAGATCTTCATTCTTACACCCACGGTACTTCAATTCGTTTGAAATGCATAAATAGCGAAAACAATGAGCTCGGGCGATTTTCAAGAACTAAAGACCTTCAAAAAAGCAATCCAGACTTGAAATGCTTTGAATGCAATTTTATTCCATGACCTTCGTTTAACACACCGCGGTACAATAATGAAACAAAATGCGTAGGCATTTGATGCTTATACGCATTTGACTATCTCCAAATAATCTTTACCTATCCCTAATTTTGAAAATAAAATAAACTTCTTTTTTTTTAATATATATAAAATAAAGCATTCTCAAATAGTTTTACATATTCAAATGTACCAAGTTAAACAGAATATTTTCCTCCAATGCTTATTATTATTATGAATGCATACAGGGAAGGGTTGGGCTCATAACACAATTGATAGACCAGATTATAGTATAATTATCCGTAATTATTTTAAGTTGTTCGGCAGCAATATTCGAATTGACGCGGTTGTTTTCCTTTAAAAAATAGAATAAATAACATTTATTAAAGAATGAGAATTTTTTATTTTTATCTGTTTAAAAACAAGACATTTTTGACGCCATAACCTAGTGACGTATTGATTGAATTTGATTTTAAAAGTAAGTGAAATCACACTACGTTACTGACATAATAAATGTAAGAATATCTTTATCATAAAACATAACAAAGTGCTATTACAGTATAAATACTATTAAAACGCACTTGCCATTTTTCCCAGAGAAAGAATCTTTTTTTTATTTAAAGTAATCCACATTACATATCAAAATTATATATGATATTAATAAATGATGCTCTGTAAAACATCCAGTACTTTAAAAATTATTCAAAAAGTATCTTTAATTTGTAGTTTTACTTTTATGTTTTCTTCTCAAAAATGAATTAAAGCAATCAAATGAATGTATATTTTTGACACTAAAACCGGAGTCATATGACGTTATAATAGGGTTCATACTCAAATACGGGAAAAAAATTCTCTGAGTTTTCCAGACAATTTTCAAGAAAATATTAGCAATTTATTCCAAGAAACTCTAGAGAAGAGAAAATACTTCTACTTCCATTGTATGTCATATTACTGTCGACCATGATAGAAATTCACACAGAAATCATTGCTCACATGTTTATTTTCACAATACATAATCATTTGAATATCGATACGAAGTTAAACAAGAAAAATATATTATGAAAGAAATATTCGTTTTTCCAGGTTTTATAATCAATTTTCTCTGAATTTTAATGAAAATTTTTATTTTCCCTGATTTTTTTTTTTTTTTTTTATACAAAATCCAAACTTTCTGAGTATTTCAGGATTTCCCTGATGAGTATGAACCCTAAACAATTGTGTTAACATTAAAGTATATGAATGATTGCGCAGGACAAATAAATTGTAACGTTAAAAGCAAGTTCACAATATACATTCCAAAATCCAATACATTATTATTATAACAGCGTTCCATTACAGCAAAGATTTTAAATAGCTGACTCATGTACAATCAGTTCCCTATAGTAAGCTATTTCAATTCACGCTCAATTTTCCTCTACCGCTTTATGTCTGCCAATCCCATCTCAATTTATTTACTTATCAAACAAAACGGAATCTGAAAATTCATTTGAAAGAGCAACCCCTTATGTTAATTATCAGGAAAATTCCTAAATCTTTTTTACTAAGCAAAGCATTCCTGGCAGTATAACCATAAATTTATATACTTTATTTATTTTTTAATACTAGGATTATCTTCAAAATCAATTCCTCTTATGAATTAGAATTTGAAAATTTGCTATTTTTCTCTGTCCTGATAATATTATTAATGAAATAATTACAAGATAAAAAGAACTTTTTATATATCATGTTTTTAAATTTTCTGTTGAATCATATGAACGCTACCAAAGGCAGCGGAGACACGGAACAATTGGCTAAAAGTATTAAAAAAGAAAAAAAAAAAAAATAAAAAAAAAAAACTGTCACCGTTTTCTAAGCTATTCTGAAAGTTTCAAATATCTAGGTAGTCGGGAAGTTAGTTAAAAATCTATTGCAAGATTTGTATTGGACAAACAAACAAGAAACAGAGTTAATAAAAACGTGGTAAAATCAACCTACTTTACTCTCTTCTGTTTCGAAGGGAGGAAAAATATTTTGTTTATTTATTTAGTTATTTTAAATGGTAAGGCAAGTCTACTTATGCACATGATGAAGAAATATACACTTTTCTGCAACGCGTTGTGCTTAATATTGTCATCGTGTACTTTAATGTAGTTGACAATATTAAAGCCTCGTCTAATCTATTCATTTCGTTTATAGGTACTTTTCTCTCACTTTTACACAATTAAGGTTGCACATCAGCCAGATGCCCCCTTTCTTCCTTCACATGTTATCTTATGGGATCTTTAGTTGCTTTGTATTATTACAACGGACTGAGTCTTTTCCCTGCCTCAACTGCGCTGTTGCAGTAAAAGTAGTTTTACAGGCAAGGCGAAAATAAAGCAGCAGTTCATTCAATTTCAGTGAGGTCGGCCTTGGAAACAAACTTAGCGAATTACGTAAAATAAAACACATTCATCGACTAGAACCTGCCTGATGCTTTACGAGCTACTTTCTCACACAAAGAACGTCGACAAGATTTTTGTAACAGAATTATAAAGGCTATCTCATTCAGAAATAAAGTTTAGCGAATTTTGTTTCTTTGAATTACACTCTTCGAACATGCTGCCTTTTACCTTAGTGAGCAAATTTAAATACTATTTTAATTTATTAAATAACCTCAGTGCTCTGACTTTCAATTATAAAGAAGAAAAAAAAAAATGTTGGCATAGGTGGACTCTGCTCAGTTTCCCATCATGTTTACGTTCTCATAAATTCCTAGTGCGAGACATATTATAATCATGTTAAGAGAAATGAATTTGACCAAAGCTTGACACAGTGATAGAATAAAATCCCTGCCTAATAGGCTATCCCCCGTTCACTTCGACATATTTATCTTATTGCAATCTATTAATTTATTTATTGTATCAGGGTCAATTCCATTGTTTAGTTTTCATACTACTATTTCCAATGCAATAATCCTCAAAATTCCTATTTATATGAAAAATTTCAATTTCGCTATGTTGATAAAATCTTAAATTACGAATAAGTTGCGAAATTTTCCTATTAGAATACTTGTAGTCAATCATGTTCAAACAAGTATCATAAATTTTATTTTGAAGTCGTCTGATATATTTATGATCCTCAAAATAGACGTTTATGCTCAATTTTGCCCTATTCTGCCATTTTAAGTAAATCGTAAATTCCGAATAACTTACAAATTTTTTTAATTTGAAAAATCATAGTCTATGATACTTATGCCAGTATCCTAAATAATATTTCAAAAGTGGTTTGACATCTTTACGATGAAAATATCCCTCAAGATTGACATGTGAAATTTTTCCCAATTCTGCCATGCTAAGAAATTCATAAATTTCCAATAACTTACGAAATTTTTATATCGGAAAATTCATAGTCAATAATATTCATGACAGTATCCTAAACAGGGTTGGGTTTTTGACGTCAAAAAGTGGTTTTTGACATGACAAAGGTTTAAACATGGTTTAAACCGTCAAAAACCTATCATAAACCTCTATACCGTCAAAAACCTGTATTGTCAAAATTCAACATCTATAAATGAGCTAAAATCTGGTTAGAAATAGGATTTAGTAATATTTGCCATATACAAGTGAATATCTAAATATTATGCTGTTTATAAATTAAGAAATCTGAAAACAATTTGTAGATAATTTATAAAAAATTAGGTAAATATACTGGTTTATAATCTAAGAAATACATACAAAGTATGCATACAGTTATATTTTGTATGTTTATGTTTATTTATATTAATATTTATGAAATTCTAAAATTCCGAAGTTACTTATGAATTTTCATGTAAGACATGAAAAACGCAGGAATACTGGATTTTATTTTATTTTTTTTTTCTTTAAGTAAAACATAATATATGTGGGCAGTAAATTAATATGAATTTGAAAATAATTATATTTATAATATACATTTATTATTGATTGTACAAATATTTGTACCTGTTTATAGCTTGGACTATCGGTGTTTTGGGAGTAAGGCTGATTGACTACTCCAGTATCTTAGGCCTATGGGGTATTGCCTCCGTGTGGGTCTGTCTACAGGGTCCTAGTCCGTATTTATACAAGTTTCGGAGAAAAACATGAAAAACTCTGAATGGCTAGGCCAACGAGTGCGCCCTGGGATCAAACCCTATACCTCACGTTTATCAGCTTTGAGCGTAGTACCACTTGGCTGCTGGTGGGCCCTACATCTTAGACTAATAATTTTTTTAAAAATCTGTACGGGTAAATATTACATTTATTACAATTTATACATGTCCAGAAAGGACATATTTCTCGTGTTTCACGGTAATTATATGAATTTCAGACACAATTCAAGCTTTTTTAACATTCAGAATTATTACTTTTTCTTAAAAACTTGCAATATCAGCAGTCATTAAGAAAAAAAAAAAGTTATATTTTTCTATAAAATATTTAAATACAAAATATTAGGCTATGCATTTTTATTTTAGTGGTTAAATACATAATACTAAAAGCACAATACTAAAAAAATTGAACTATACAATATTGTATTGCAAATAAAATGATTTGACAATCAAAATGATCTATCAATGATATATGAATCATAAATTTTTAGAAGCCTAAAGTTTTGTTTTTATATTAATCAAAATGTTATAATAATGTTTCTCCAAAAACATTAATATGTATTATGCTTACCTTTTAAAACATACTGATAAATAATATCTTATTGAAAACAACTATATTTTTAAAGTATCGCATAACTAAGTTTAACATGTGCTATATCAAGCATAGTTATAAATAAATTTCATAATAATATATAAAAGTATCACAGCATATTTTGAATGAACATAGAAATAATTCATAGTAAAATTTTAAAAGCCTAAAGTTTTGTTTTTTATATTAATCAAAATGTTGTAATAATGTGTTTTTCAAAGAACATCATTCTATTTACTTTTCAAAAAATCCTTATGAAGTATATTTTATTAAGCTAATTTTTCATACGACAATTAAATTATAAATATAGGTTTTTGACAGTTTTTGACATTTTTGACAAGGTGGTTTTTGACATCACGGTTTTAACCATGGTTTAAACCGTCAAAAACTGTCACGTGTCAAAAACCTGCCAACCCTGATCCTAAATAATATTTAAAAAGTGGTCTGACATCTTTACGATGAAAATATCCCTCAAAATTGACGTTTATGTGAAATTTTGCCCTATACTGCCATGTTAAGAAATTCGTAAATTTCCAATAACTTGCGAAATTTTTAAAGTAGCATATTTATAGTTACTGATGTTCCTTCCGGCATCAAAAATGATATTTTAAAACTGGTCTGACACTTTTACAGTAAAAAGTTTTCATTTAATGCACGTTTAATTGAATTTTTGTCCTATTCCCCCATGTTAAGAAAATCGTAAATTTCTAATAATTTACGAAGTTTTTTATTCGAATGTTGCAAATGAATAGGGTTTTTGCCAGTATCGAAAGTAATATTTTAAAACTGATCTCACCTCTCTGCGATCATTTGTTCATGAGATATCGTGTAAACAGACTAACAAACTAACGGACTAACACACAAACAGACACCATACAAATTTTGTCATTTTCGGATTCCTCACACCTGAAAACGTGTAAAAAAAGTCAAAAAACCGAGGTCGAAAATTTTCACGATTACCTAAATTCCTCATACCTATAGTATGATGGGGAACTAAAACGAAATGCTTCAACTCGTAAAAACACATAAGTAATATGCATGTAAATATATCTCTGAGAAGTCAATGAATAACATCTCCAAGGTCGCTCAAAGCAAAATTCTTACTATTATGATGCAAACGAAGATAAATAAACTCTACGCGTTTTCCTATTCTAAACAAAAGTTTCAAGTTCTGTTTTAATATCATTATCCGGATCATCAGGAATATATTTGCACTACATGTACGTTTTATTTGCATTAGTTGATGATATAATCATTTATGTTAAGATCAAGTTTCCTATTTGTCATGATTTAAGAGAGCAATCTTCTTAACGACTGCATACGAATGGCATAAATTGTTTAAGATCATAAATAACCTTATAGAATTTGTACGGTCTTTAATAATGTATTTGTTTACAGCGATCAAGTAAGTGCCTGAAAGCGCTTCGGTTCGTTTTCGCTCTCAATTCCGTAAATAACTTTTACAATGCCTTGAAACCGATATATGTTATTCAAATTCGCTATCTGTTTGCTACAGAATATGGTATAAATAGTGCTACTAGTTTTCGCACATGAAATCGCTAAAAAAATTAGATGCATTGCAGTCTATGAGAAGTATTTCTTTTTCCCTATCTTAGAAATGGGACATTTATACTTAAGATGAGAAAATTTAAACCACCCCCTGATATTTGTGCAACTGCATTTTTACTCTCACGATTAACATATATTAAGGTGAGATGTCACCGGCTATGGCCTCTTAAAATACGTCATGTATTATTACTTTCAACAACTTAAAAAGTGTCTACGGTCAATCTGGACCCTCAAGTTATAATGATAGGGTTAGAGCCTATTTTAATACCTTTAAAGTACACAAAAGATAACGAAAGTACCCTACTTTCAAATGTACAAAAGCATGCTGTAAAAAATATTTTATAAGTAACGTCTGTCCCTTCAGTGGCGGATTTAAGGGGGGGGGGGCTAGGGGGCTGAAGCCCCCCCCCCCCCCCCAAAAAAAAAAAAACACTGTCATTCATAATTGAATTTTGCAATTGTAAATTTTTTATTGGTCTAGAATAATACTTTGAAAAATCTTAGCCCCCCCCAAAAAGTCAAGTTCTGGATCCGCCACTGTGTCCCTTACAAACATATTTAGTTCCGTAATGGGAAATTGATGAAAATAAATTCGTAAAAATTGCTCGAAGTACATTTTCAATTATTTTTTTTCCCTATTCTATCAAATTTTTAGTATATTATGGAGCGTATAAATTTTTCATACATTGCGCAAAACTACACAAAAGCAATCTATTTTTCTTTCGAAAGTAAAATTGTAAAGACCGATTTTGCGAGGTTTTTCCCTCCATAACTAGCCACACAGATTTTTTTTTTTTAATACTCTTTCATTCAAAAAAGTTCTAAAACCTCAGATTCAACAGAAGCTAATTAAAAAGTAATCCTAAGATTTGACACCAGGCAGACAGATTTTTTTTTTTTTTTTTTTTCTGGAGAGATAAGACTGTGAAAATACTTCCGTACTATATCAGGGGTTCTGTCCAGACTTTTCACACAGGGTCCTGTTTTTGTGAAATTGTGAAAATTTCTATACGTAATTTTGTGAATCTAAATTTAGTGTGAAAGTAAAGTTCTTCCAAACTTTTCGGCTAGGGTCCTCTTTTTGTGAAATTGTGAAAAATGCAATTTTGAAAAATAAAATTACAATTAAGATTTCATTTTTGACAATGACAGTTCAGTTTTATAGAACTAAACTCACACATATGCATAGAAGCCCTTTATAGATTAGAAATTTAATATCAGCTTTTCGAGAGAAATACAACAAAAATGTTTGATTTTTCAGGTAGTCTGTTCGTTCCACTGAAGATTAATTTTGAAAATGAGAGATTTATCAAAGGCCTAAGAAGAAAAATTTTGTGAAGGGCCCTATTTTAGGATAAATAATTTTGTGATGGGTCCTTTACGGACCCAGGTTTGCCTCTGGACAGACTCCTGTAATATTGTCATCGATTATGAACTCATGTCTAGAATTTGAGATTTGAGTAAAATCGGTTCGCCAGAAGTTCATTAAAAATGAATCTCAAGATTTGACACAGACAAACAGATTTCTGTCTCTAGTCAGGTAGATTATTAGAAGCACTGACGTATTGTATTATCATCGACTATGGACTCGTGTACAAAATTTGAGTAAAATCAGTTCGAAAGAAAATATATCAAGATTTAACATAGGAAGAAAGATTTTTGTATCTGGAACCTGGTGAGACAGATTCCTGAAATGCTTGCATATTATATTGTCATAGACCAAGGACACATGTCGAAAATTTGAATCAGATCAATTCAGCAGAAATACATTAAACATGAAAGATTTCATACAGAGATATAGGCAGATATTTTTTCGAGAGCAGAGCCAAAGCCACTGATGGAGCGTTAAGGGGTTACATGGGTTTCAAAGGCTTAAAAAAACTAATTGGCATAGGTGGACTCAGCGCAGTTCCCCATCATGCATTTGTTTCCACACATTTTAATTATTGTTAAAAACTGTCAAAGTAAAATTGACATATCGCATCCCGGCAAGAAAAATGACACAACTTAAAAATGCAGTATTTCAGAAGAATCAACTTATAGATGGTATAAAGAATGAACTTGGCTATAATAAAACTAACATGAATGCCTCTCAGGTGGATGGATTGAGAGTTATAGATGCGACATTTTCCGCGCTCATTGGGGGCATTTTATACGCATTTTTCAATAACATAAACCCAAATTTCCCAATTTTAGCCATATATTGCAACTGGGCGATAAAGGTTTAGCTGCGAATGCGAATTTTTCTGAAGATGAGGATAAGTCCAATCGTTTAAGCACCCCGAAAAGCCTTTAACCCCAAACTTTCATCAAAATTCCTATAACCATTTCTAAGTAAATACAATTTCTGCCAATGTTGCAATCGGCCGATAAAGGGTTAACTGTGAACGCAAATTTTTCTGAAGATGAGAATAAGTTCAAACGCTTTGACACCCCGAAAAACACTTAACTCCAATCATTTTTTTAAATCGCTATACCCATTTCGAAGTAAATTTCTGCCATATTTTTCAATGGGCCGATAAAGGGTTAACAGCGAACGAGATTTTTCTGAAGAAGAGGAGGCTATTTCCAATCGTTTTTTCTCACCAAAAAATCCTTAACTTTAAACTTTCATAATCGCTATGTCCAATGTCGTGTAAACCATATTTCTGCTATTCGTTGCGATTGGCCTTTAAAGGTTTAACAGCGAACGCGAAAATTTCTGAAGATGAAAATATTTCCAATCTTTTATATAACCCTAAACTTTCATCCAAAATCTCTAAATCGATTTCCGAGTAAACCCAATTTCGGCCATATGTTGAAATTGGCCAATAAAGAGTTAACTGAGAACGCAAATTTTTCTGAAGATGAGGGTAAGTCCAATCGTTTTATCACCTCCCCGAAAACACTTAATCCCAAACTTTCAACAAAATCGCTATAGCCATTTCCGAGTAAATCCGATTTCTGCTATGTTTTTCAACTGGCCGATAAAGGGTTAATCGTGAACGCAAATTTATCTGAAGATGAGATCCAATCGTTTTTTCTCATCAAAATCCCTAACTCCAAACTTTCATCAAAATCGCTTTCTCCATTTCCGTGTAAACCCAATTTCTGCCATACGTTGCCATTGACCAATAAAGGGTTAATAGCGAATGCATTTCTTTCTGAAGATGAGGGTTAATCCAAGCACCCCGAAAAACACTTAACTACAAACTGTATGAGGATCGTTTAACTTTTATTTATTTTTATCTATCTTAATTTCTTTGATATGGATGTGATATTAACTCCAACAGAATGAAAATGACTGAAAATTACGTCAATCTGACGCACTCATACTGTTTTGCGTGTACACCTGATGTCGTGAGTTGCACGCAATGGGCATTTCTATTCCTTATTCCTTGGAATAAAAATTTATTGTAAGATGAAATTGGCAAACTTAGTCTCATTTTAACTTGTCGTAGGATCACCATCTCTAATCATTCATACATTCATTACTATTATTATTATTTATTTTATTTTTCATAATTACTAGAAAAAGTATTTTTTTCAACAACAAAATTTATACATAAAATGAAGAACTAGTTGGCATAGGTGGACTCTGCTCAGTTCCCCATCATATTTATGTTCTCATAAATTTCTAGTGCGAGACATATTATAATCATGTTAAAAGAAATGAATTTGACCAAAGCTTGATATTATGACAGAATGAAATCCCCGCCTAATAGGCTATCCACCGTTCACTTCGATATATATATCTTATTCTAATCTATTAATTTATTTTATCAGGGTCAATTCCGTTGTTTAGTTTTCATCCTACTATTTCCAATGCAATAATCCTCAAAATTCATATTTATATGAAAAATTTACAATTTCGCTCTGTTGATAAAATCGTAAATTACGAATGATTTACGAAATTTTCCTATTAGAATATTTGTATTCAATCATGTTCAAACAAATATCATAAATGTAATTTAGAAGTAGTCTAATGTATTTACGATCCCCAATATGGAAATTTATGCTCAATTTTGCCTTATTCTGACATGTTAAGTAAATCGTAAATTCCAAATAACTTACGAATTTTTTAAATTGGAAAAATCGTAGTCTATGATATTCATGCCAGTATCCTAAATAATATTTCGAAAGTAGTTTGACATCTTTACGATGAAAATATCCCTCAAGATTGACGTTTATGTGAAATTTTGCTCTATTCAGCCATGTTAAGAAATTCGTAAATTTCCAATAACTTACGAAATCTTTATATTGGAAAATTCATAGTCATTAATAATCATGCCAGTGTCCTAAATAATATTTCAAAAGTAGTCTGACATCTTTACGATGAAAATATCTCTAAAAATTGACGTTTATGTGAAATTTTGCTCTATACTGCCATGTTAAAAAATTCGTAAATTTCCAATAACTTGCGAAATTTCCAAAGTAGCATATTTATAGTTACTGATGTTCATTCCAGCATCAAAACTGATATTTTAAAACTGGTCTGACATTTTTACAGTAAAAAGTTTCCATTAAATGCACGTTTAAGTGAATTTTTGTCCTATTCTCCCATGTTAAGAAAATCGTAAATTTCTAATAACTTACGAAGTTTTTAAATTCGAATGTTGCAAATGAATAGGGTTCTTGCCAATGTCGAAAGTAATATTTTAAAACTGATCTGACCTCTCTGCGATCATTTGTTCGTGAGATATCGTGTTAACAGACTAACAAACTAACGGACTAACACACTAACGGACTGACACACTGACAGACACCCTACAGACAGACACCATAGAAATTTTGTCATTTTCGGATTCCTCACACCTGAAAACGTGTAGAAAAGTCAAAAAACCGAGGTCGAAAATTTTCACGATTACCTAAGTTCCCCATACCTATAGTATGATGGGGAACTAATAAAGAAAGAAAAATAATTAAAATTTTACGTTAGTGGCAAAAGATTATATTGATAACACTTCAAAATTTTTTCCGGTACCAAAATGCATATGTTTATATGTTAATGTTGAATGAATTCATAGCTACAAAAGCTTATACTCATAAAATATAATAAAAATTTTGCAGTGTCAAAATTTTTATATTCATAAAATTTATTTTAAAAAATTTTGCAAGTCACAAAAGCTGACATTAAATAAAATTTCTTCAAAAAATTTTCCTGTGATAAAAACTTCCTATTCATGAAATTTTTCAACTTTTTTTTTTTTTAATACTAAAAGCTTATATTCATTAAATTTCATCAAAATTTTCCAGTGCCAAAAACAGATAAATATTTATATGTTGATTGGATTTTAAATGTTCATCAAAATTTTTCCAGAGCCAAAAGCATATAAATAATTATAAAATGAAGAAATTCATAAAATCTTTTTTTTCCCTCCTAAGGTCAAGTAAAAATCCTAAAAAACTTATATTTACAGTATTCCATAGTACACAAATGAGTGTCTATGATTTTATTGCAGATAATAGGTTTTAAGTACTTTTATAAAGAGAGAGGGAGTTGTGTAACCTAATTATCTAAATAGCGATCTAACAATTATCTATACAAATTTTATAAAACTGATGGAATAGGCTATTTTTATCGGTTATTTTGTGTGTTTTTTCTTTCTTTTCTTTTTTTAATCAGTTTCATGCAAATTCCTTTTATCCTTATTTCCCTTTTCCATGCATTAATCCACATAATGAGCTAATACGAAATATTGCCCACTCTGTCGTGTTCGGAAAAATCTGATTTCGAAAAGCACAAGAAATTTTATTTTTGAATATTAAATGTTGATATCTGTAGTGGAAAATTCGTGAATGAAATAACTGCACATTCCGGGAAAGCCTCGGAAAAGCTTTTTCCAAATAGCAGTGAAATATTGTGTATTTTAGCAACTTGTGAATAAACGTAAATTTTGTCATGAAATTATCCGTAACAATTTCAAGGAACGTATTCTTCAAAGCGCAGTAATAAAATAGAAATTTTATTTGAAATGATTTTTATTTTTTAATTATTAAAAGGCAATTTCTAGTTCTTATTTTGCAATTACTATCATTCATGAGGTTTAAACGGAAATATTTTAAATTTATAAGAAAAGCGTGAACTTTTGGTAAATTAATGATGATTTTCTTCTAACGAAAGTGCACGAGAACTTAGAATGCATTTACTTATATCGAAGAAATAATTAGTTAATTATCTACCAAAAATTAATTAATATTGTTTACTAGGTAATTCCATTATTCGTTACCTTTTGTAGTTTCTTTCGAAATTCAGGGAAGTAATACCTTTTCCTTAAGGGCAGGAACGTTCGCTGGATATAAAAATCAGCCGGCTTAATAAAATCACTTTGGCTCAGAACGAATGTGATTTTAATAAGCGGCGGGAACTGTATATATTTTGTCAATCACTAAAAGAGAGAGAGAGAGAAAATAAATATTCCCATGATTTTTCATCAATTGACTATAGAAAAATGACACATTTTATCAATTAGAGGCAGAAAATTACGTCGAAATTCTGTCGTGTGTCATGTGTTAGGAACTCTCAACGGAGTTGTTAAAACAGATTTAGAAATTGTTTTTATTATTAAAATTATTATTATAACTTCACATGATTACAATTGAATTAAAATCATAATGAAGCTTCAATAAAACTTATTTATAATACAATCATCAAATCAATCTTCAGTGCATTTATAATTTGTCACGAATGTTAATGTTCAAAATTTCAAGCGATAACGTCTTTAACAACTTTCGTGTTTTACAACTTTCAAATTAAACACTCAATTTGAGCTTGACAAATTACATAGGTTACAGCTCTTCCGGTTGACTATTACACATACCTTCCACACCCGCAGAGTTTTGGAACGATGCCAAAAAGTTGTAGAGCTGCTTATGAAATATCACGTTTTCACTACTAAATATTTAACCCAATTGTAAAGTTAAAATGTATCAGTTTTCTTTTGCATTTTTCAAATAATCTTTTGTAGAATCTTATTATATCTTTTTCAAAGCTCATATAGATAAATTTTCGCTTTAAAAATGAAATGTAAAAAAAAAATTGCTGGTTTCTTGGTAATTTTTTTAAATCAATATTAAATTTTAAAAATTTAATCAAGTGTAAATATATATAGCATACATAAGACGAGACGAAACGTCTTCACCTATTTGCTTTTGAATATAAAGAGGAATATCCGACAACATCCGATTTAAATAAAAATAAAACTAGTATGTTGTGGCCACCACAAGACTTTCTTCTATATTTTCCTATATTAATTCACTAATTGAAAATAATTTATTAAACTATTATTTATAAAAATTAATTAACAGGATGAATGCCAACGATTTTCATATTGCAGAAAAATAACACTCTAAATATCCAAAGAAAAACAGTTTTATTGCCTATAAATAGCATCTTAAAAAATGCGTTTTTATAATGGTTATCTCACATATCAGGTTTCGGACAGCTATATGCCATAGATGTTGAGAAATAGCCTTCCTATTATAGAGGGAAATTGCAGTATAGAAGCGCCACCTATTGGCCGATAAGCATCGAATTTGAATCAGCATATTGTCTCGTAATCGCCTTCTGGCATATCAAGTTTTGTTTGATGATATGTAATAAAGCCTTATCTTAAATTGCGGAAATCACTGTGCAGCAGCGCCACCTGTTGGCCGATAAGCATTCAAAATGAATCAGTAAAATGTCTCAATGGCCTTCTTACATATAAAGTTTTGTTTGATTATACGCAATAGAACCTGAGATATAGCCTCCTCTTAAATTGCAGAAATCGCTGTATAGCAGCGCCACCTATTGAGCGGTTAACACCAAAAGTTGATAGGCATTAATTTAGGTCAAGGTGCATCTACATATAAATTTATATACAATTCTGAGCAGTAGTTCTGGAGATACAGTCACCACAAAAATTTTGTTACACACAGACAGACATTTTCTAAAAATGGTCAAATCGTATTCTAGACCTCTCAAAACGTATAAATCCGTCGAAAACCGCAAGTCGAAAATTTTTACGAATCCAATACTTTCTTCTATTGAATATACAAGAAAGTAAAAAGAAAGAAAGAATGAGAAAGCCGTTCAGTTTTAAATTTAAGGTTAAAAATCTTTATTATTACTATCATTTAGTATTTGCAACTACAGGCCGATCAAGCCTGTAGTTGCAAATACCACACTGGACCGACTGCACATTCGGGCCCATTCCCCTGGGCACGAAATTTCTGGAAGGCACAAAACTTGATGAATTGTTGAAAGTATATGATTTATTTATTTATCCTATAATTCAATCATGTTTCACTTATATGAATAACATTTTAAAATAAAAACCAGTTGTTAAGCTGATTGGAGTAATTTTATTTATCTTTTAAGTCAAAAGCAAGAAGAGATTCATCTCTTGGTCAAATACTTTTTCACGTTGAGCTGTTTGTTCAGGAGAAATTATGTTAAGATAGAAACTGACAATCAAAAAGTAATGTTTTTTTTTTGTTTTTTTTTCCCTTGTGGTCGATAAATCGACTAAATTATTTTTCTTAAACTTTGGGGGGGATTGGGGAAGTTACTGACTTTCCCTCTGATAATTTTTACAACATCATTTTTCTCAGAAGGCACGAAATTTTTTAAGTTCTTGCGCACAAAATTTTTTTAGTTGGGCTCTGTTCCTCTGCCTTCCCCTATTTCATCTCCCATCAATGGAGATGAAATAGAAGTGTGTTTTTAAATTTTTTTTTTTATTTATATATTATTTTGCGGGTAAATAACGTCAACTCCACCCGCACCCGAACAGATGCAGGACTCTACCACACAGTGAAAAAAAATTAAAACAACTTCCAGTCATTTGTACTAATATTAATCAAAATTGGTTGATATTTAAATATTACTTTTTTTTTTTTTTTAACAACTTCAAAAAATATTTTTCCTGTTTTTTTTTTTTTTTTTTTTTTTTCCGCCCCCCTCCCCATTTATTTTGCGAATTTTGCAAATTCACACAAATGTATCATAAAGCATTTATAATTCTACTTTTTGCAAATGTAACAAATATTAATGTTTATAATGTCAGCTGACAATTTTGTAAACTAAACAGAATTCCGTATTAAAGTGGGTGCAAAATTATTATCAATAAAACTGAAGTAAGATATGCATGAAATTTTTATCTCTTGAGGTATAATTAAACTAATAGTTCGATTACAGAGATGATAGTGATTGCACAGTGGTAGAACTTACGAAGATATAAAAATTTAGAAATAGTCAAATTAGAACTATATAAAGGAAGCGTTTTTCTTTTAACAGTATTTATAAAATTTCTCTTACATTTGCTCTCAATTTTTCCCTAAGCAATAAATTTAAGGGGAAAAAATCATTTAGCATGAGACTATCATAAATACCAAAAGTTGCTCTAGTCAAATATTTAAATAGTCAACACTTTGCGTTTGCTGTGCAACCATTTGATGACACTCCAAATCTAAAGATTATTATTCCTTTTTTTTTTTTTTTTTTGTTCCAGAAAATTAGTATGTTGTGATGAATCGCACAAGTTGACTGAATAAGAGAATTAAAGCATATTGAAGATGTGAATACATGTAATCCAGAATCTTCCATAATCTGTGCGCCCCAACAATGGCCGAGCGGTTCTGAGCTCAAAGCTCGTAGACGGGAAGTGCCGATCACAGTTGCGCTCGTCGACTTAGCCGTTCGGAGTTTTCTATGATTTTCTCCGAAACTAGCGTAAATACGTGCTAAAACTCCTTAGAAAGACCTCTCACGGAGGACACACCACCTCAGGCATAGGACACTCGTGTAGTCGATCAGCCTTAATCCCAAACATCAATCACAAAAGTTTCTTCTATATTTCCTCATGATGAATACAGACGATTTTCATCTCAGGGAAGTAGAACATTAAATGCTCAAAGAAAGTCAATTTTATGCTCTACAGACAACATCTAAAAAAAAAAAATAATAATGAAATAAATTGGTAACTTTGTTTTGAGTTATCACTGATCTACTAGTATGGTTCAACTATTCGTTTTAAAAGTACTGAGTTCTTTTGAAAAGTACTCATACTGAAAATTTTCGTCTCCAGAAAGTACTTTCCTGCAGGGGATTGGAGGATGTGCTGCTCTTACATATAATTTTCCCCCCTATTCGACTATTAATATTATAAACTAGCAGGCTTTGCCCGCTTCGCTGGACATTAAACTTAAATGAGTTGTCAAAATCCCATATCTTTATTAATAACCCAAGTTCTCGCTGTGATTGGTAGAGGTTTTCTCGCTCGCAAAGTGAGGAGTCTAGGTCTCCACTGTCTTCGGCTCAACTTACCCACCCACTTCTTACTTCCCCTTCCTCAGCGGGTGAGTTCGAAGTTTTGCAAAATCACACTAATGTACATAATGCGTACACTTAATCAATATACAGTCTGGGTCCCCACTGCCTTAGGCACAACTTACCCACTTGTTACATCCCCTTCCTCAGTGGGTGAGTTCGAAGTTTTGCAAAATCCCACTAACGTACATAATGCGTACACTTAATCAATATCCGCACACCAAAATTCGCCATTCTAAGATAATTCAAAGCGAATTCAAACGGAAAAACATGTTTTTACACATGTTTATTGGGAACGACTTCAGCATAAACCCACAACGATATTTGGCGATTTTTTTTGTTGGCGATTATGGCTAAATCATAAATCTAAAAATCATAAATCATATATGATAAATGATAAAATCATAATCTAAATCATAAATCCAAAATAAACAAAATATTAGGCTGCCATATTATATCGCAAACAGTCCAGAACGACATCGTTATCCTTCAAAACAACGGCAAAAAGAAATCGCCAAATTCAGCTGTGGGGTTATACAGAAGTTATACCGTTTATTGCCCTCTGACTCCGAGAAGGGGGGGGGGGAGATTTCGAATTTCGTGAAATCCAGTTACAATAAGTGCCGGATGCAAACAAACAATTTACGCACCAAATTTCGTGACCACATAAGTCTTTAATAGAAAATATAAATAAATAAGTACAAAATGCACAGCTTTAGTATGGGAACCCTTTGGTGACTTTAAATATTTTAAGCCATTTTTGCGATGAACTGAATTGGCTATCTCAATTGTGCAATCAAAGATCTTGGCGAGAAACGTCCGAGCTACTTCGGTTCCGAATTTCAAATTTTGCCAAAGGGATCCAATACTAAAGCTGTTCCATATCGAATCTAGGTTGAAAACGGAAAAAGGGTAAAATAAATTAGAAATATCAGACCTATATTTATAAATTTGGTACCAAATGAAAGAAGCGATTTTTCTGAATCCAGGGGTGCAAACAGTTTTTCGATGCGACAATTAGATATTAAAAAAATAACTAAAGTATGAAATTTAAGTGGCAACGGAAAAACGGAAAAAGGGGAAAATAAATTAGAAGTATCAGACCTATCGTTACAAATTCAGTACCAAATTAAAGAGATGATTTTTCTGAATCCTGGGGTGTAAACAGTTTTTCGATACGACAATTAGATGTTTTAAAATTAACTAAAGTATGAAACTCAGATGGCAAAACTTCATTTAAATCTTTTCATAATTTGTAGTGCGATTCACGCGAATGAAAAAAGTCTTTATCTTAAAAATTTATTTTTGTATTTCATTTTTTCATTCAAAGCGTTTTAGTGAAAAAATATTTATGGCGCATGCGCAGGCGTTTTTTACCCACAATTTAAACACTAATCAGAATTTTGAAAATTTCTTAGATATAATTTCAAGTTGGGTGAAGACCTAAGTTTCTGCCAAGCGCCGTTGAATTCCGTCCAGCCGTTCTCGAGTGATGCCCGGACAAACGTGTTTCAGTCTTTTACCCCCTAGGGGGGAACGGGGGGAAATTTCCGAAAAGTTGATAGATATAATTTTAAGTTGGGTGAAGACCTAAATTCCTGCCAAGCGTCGTTGAATTCCGTCCAGCCGTTCTCGAGTGATGCCCGGACAAACGTGTTTTAGTCTTTTACCGCCTAGGGGGGGAACGGGGGGGAATTTCCGAAAAGTTGATAGATATAATTTTAAGTTCGGTGAAGACCTAAATTACTGCCAAGCGTCGTTGAATTCCGTCCAGCCGTTCCCGAGTGATGCCCGGACAAAAAAAGCGACATTCGGACACGATGACATACACACAGACACACACACACACACACAGGCAAAATTTTCTGAAGTCATTTTCGGCTTTCATGGGGTGTGAAACGTGAAGATATCGCAAAATTTTTCGATTCCGACAAATTTACAGACAAAACTCTGATTTTATTAATATAGATAATTATTTTTTATCTCATGATGATTATTAGTGCTAGAGGCCTATTTCAGTCTGTACAGTTGTCGAATTTTTATAATACACTCTTAATTAGTGCTAAGGGCCTATTTCAGTCGGTTTATTGAATGGGGATTTATTGAATGAAGTCTCTCCAAGGCACAACTTTGACATGAGTCCCCCCCCCCCAGGCCCAACTTTGACATGAGTCCCCCCCAAGGTACCCCTATTTCAGTCGGTACAGCGTTGTCGAATTTTTATACGTCACTCTTAATAGTGCTAAGGGCCTATTTCAGTCGGTTTATTGAATGGGGATTTATTGAATGAAGTCCCCCCAAGGCACAACTTTGACATGAGTCCCCCCCAGGCCCAACTTTGACATGAGTCCCCCCCAAGGTACAACTTTGACATGAGTCCCCCCAAGGCCCAACTTTGACATGAGTCCCCCCCAAGGTACAACTTTGACATTAGTCCCCCCCCCAAGGCACACCTCCCCCTCATTGGGAAAAAGAGAAAAAAACGTTGTTTTGCGGCTATAAGACAGTTTGGACTTCCAACGTTATTTGTTACAATATCTGCAGCTGAAACACATTGGTTTGATTTAATGAAAACTTTATCATGGAATTCAGATCGTCACGAATTTACTAAAGAAGAATTTGTCGATATTAACAAGTTTAGCAGTAGGCCTCTGGCACTAAATTAAAATCTGTCAATGTCAGATTTTCATGTTTTAAATAATGAAATAATGTCGTGTCTGTATAATTTTTATTTGAAAATAATTTTCATCGTGCACGATCAAGTAAATGTTTGTCCTATACTGCGATATTAAATATTTAGAAAATACGGGATGATAACACCGCTTGTTGGACGATTTTCACCAAATATTGATAGGCACTAATTTATTCAAGATGCAACTACTATACATGAATTTAAATTCTGTGCAGAAGTTCCTATGCTTTGTACAATAAGGATGTCTTATCCTAAAGCTTTTCAAATTCTGTTTATTTTTTTATTTTTTTATTTTTTTATTATATTACTCTTCGAACATATTTTTTAGGTTACTGAGGAACAATTGGTTTAAAAAATACATTTAAATATTTCTTTAAGAGATTAAAAATTTGAGTTCTAAGTTTATTCAATGAAATATTTAAATTTATTTTATTACTATTATTTAAAAAAAAAAAATTTCATTAAGCTAAAAAGGCGACATGTTCAAAAAGTGTAATTCAATAAACTTAATTTTTGAATGAAATATCTTGATTGATATATAAAGCAAAAAAAAAAAAAAAAATCCACAGGACAACATGGGAAGGAACGATGAATTTGATGTGCAGCTTTTGACTAGGTGTTTTGGGCATAAGGTTGATTGGCTAATGTAGGGTCCTAGGCCTGAGGTGAGTGCCTTCCGTGAGGGTCTTTCTAAGGGGTCCTAGCCCGTATTTACGCAAGTTTCGGAGAAAACCATGGAAAACTCCGAACGGCTAGGCCGACGTGCGCGTCCTGGGATCAAACCCGGCACCTCACGTCTACCAGCTTTGAGCGCAGAACAGCTCGGCCGCTGGTGGGCTGCTTTTGACTTGGAAACACTGAAGTAGGTTTCATACAAAAGCTTATATTTCATTTAATATTTATAAATTGAACTATATTAAGTTTGTTGAATAAACTATATATTCTGGCAACAATATTTTTTATACATATTTTACAGATTTGAATTCATTGCGTTTTCTTAATTTGCATTTTTACATGGTCTTGAAACACAAAAACTTCTACAGATATTTCAGAAAAGACTTTTTTTTTTTTTTAATGTAGATAGAAGCTATTTAAAAAGAATTAGGTAAAGATTTTGCATTATTTTTAAAAGAAAGTATATTAAAAATAAAAAATATAGAAAATAATCACGTTTTTTGCAAATTTTTACATATACATGCACTTTATTATCATTATTTTTTTTCTCCTCAAAAACTAATTAATGAATTTCAAAGTCCCACAACCGCATCCAACGTGAAGTGGATACCAAAGAATCTAAAACATGAGAAACAAGATTGTGACACATTCATGACGCAACCACAATTAACCACTCTTTCGAAAGCCTCAGTTTAATATATATACAGATTCCAAGACCAACTAGTATGTTGTAGCCACCACAAGACTTTCTTCTATATTTTTCTATACAAATTCACTAAGTGCAAATAATTTATTAAAACTATTAATTATTAAAATTATCGAACATCATGAATGCAACTGATTTTCATCTTTTAGAGAAAACTAACACTAAATATCCAAAGAAAGACAATTTTATTGTCTATAAATAACATCTTTAAAAATGCGTTTTTATAATGGTTATCTCACATACAAAGTTTCGTACAGTTATATACCATACAAGTTGAGATATTGCCTTCCTTTAACGGCCCTCTTCACTTACCGTCGCCGGAAGCCCGAGCCAATGTTATTCTATGGGGAAATTTTCTTTACAAATAACTTATTAACTAATACATATTTTTAAATTCTGTTTTCACATTCAGGAAATTCCCAACTGTTAAATTGACGGACCTTTTTTAAAAATGTATTTTTTTTATTTTTAATATTTTATTTTGAAATTGCAAAATTGAAAAATTTCACATATTGAAAATTCGTATTTTGCAGCTTCAAAATAAAATATAAAAAAATAATTTTGAAAAAAGGTCCGTCAATTTAACAGCTGGGAATTTTCAGAATGTGAAAACAGAATTTAAAAATGTGTATTAGTTAATAAGTTATTTGTAAAGAAAAATTTCCCATAGAATAACATTAGCTTCGGCTTCCGGCGGCGGTGAGTGAAACGGGTTCTTAAATTGCAAAAATTGTTGAGCAGTTGACACCAAAGTTGATAGACACTGATATATGTCAAGGTGTATCTACATATAAATTTATATGCAATTCTCTGCAGTAGTTCCTGAGATATAGCCTTTCCTTAAATTGTCGAAATCGCTATATAGCAGAGCCACCTGTTGGCCAATAAGCATTCAAATTGAATCAGCTTAATGTCTCATAATGACCTTCTCACATATCAAGTTTTGTTGGATTAAACGCAATAGAACCTGAGATATAGCCTCCCCATAAAATGTGGAGATCACTGTATAGTAGCACCATCTGTTGAGCGGTTGACACCAAAAGTTGACAAGCACTAATTTCGGTCAAGGTGCATCTACATATATAATAAATTTACATATAATTCTGAGCAGTAGTTTTGGAGATACAGTCGTCACAATATTTTTGTCTCTCTCTCTCACTCACACAGACATTTTCTAAAAATGGTCAAATCATGTTATAGATCTCTCAAAATGTATAAATCTGTCAAAAACCGGAAGACGAAAATTTTTACGAATCCAATACTTTCTTCTATTGAATATAGAAGAAAGTAAAAATATCTATTCACTTACTCACCAGTCAGAAAAATGACGAAACATTATTTTGTTAGTGTTGAATAATTGTGATAAGTGCTGTTGAAAAATTTAATTCATATTCATTTTGATTACATAGACAATTTAACAAATCATCTTTATTTAAAAAAAATAGTTTATATATATATATATATATATATATATATATATATAATAAAGATGATCTATTAAGCATAGTAGAAGCCAAGCAACAGATAGAAGATCACTGAAACACCAATGACCAATAAGATAAAAAAAAAAAAAAAACATCAGTGGATGAAATACACTAATGAAAAAAAACCAGATCTATTAATTAACAGCCTGCAAAACAAACGAATCAATAAAGTAAAACAACAAATCTTAACTTAAAACCATAAACTTATCAAAATTAATGAAAAAACAACCTAAGAAACACAAGGTAGGAAGAAGGAGGCAGGCGGCAAGACTTGTGACTTGCCTGTGGGGTTACACTAGTTTTATGCCGGCAACACTCCCCCAGCCTGCCACAACCAGAACAGGAACCATATGGATTTAAAAATGCAAATTTCAAAGCAGATGAACAACAATGAAACCACGAAGCCACAATGAAATTCACCGATTGATCACATTGTGTTTAACAGTATAATTAGAACATTAAATATAGTTGACAACTCAAAAAGGAAAAAACTGAAATTTTAATGGAAAATGAAAGTTTGCATAGTACTACAAAGCAAATGCAACAAGCCTTCTACTTTTTTTTTTTTTTTTTTTTTTTTAAATTTAATTTCACAAACCCACCCAACCATCCAGCCTTACAACACCACCCCACCTCCGTAATCAAACATCTGCCCACCCAACCGCCACCTTTTTTATTGTCTTTTATTATTTTATAATTTTTTTGTTGATATACACAAGAGTGTACACAGCTTTTTTTTTTTTTTTTTTTTTTTGTACGCTGACAGAGACATGGTTAAAGATATAAAATAGAAAATACAAAGTTTTTAGGAAAACCCATTTTAGCAGTGGCTGTGATCAGTTTATTAATATTCTTGTTTTTAAACTTTGCAGAGCATAAATTATTAATTCGAAATAAATGGTTAATGATGATGTTTCTAAATACCGAAAGATGCAGACATGAATTAAAATGTGTAAATAAGTTTACATTAAAACAAAAATCTTGCCGTTTGTCATAGATATCTGTGTAAAGTTTATTACCATCGATGATTATTTTGAGATCTAAAAAGTTAATAGATTGATTAGTCAGAGTATTTTGAGTTAGCTTTAAATTAGGTGGATAATTGAAGGAAAAGCTGTTTTGTGAGTTCTTGTTGAGATAAAATACAATAATATCATCGATGTAACGATAAAATCGAACATCATCATTGCAAATTTGCTTTTCATAATAATAAAGATAGAGATCTGCCAAAATACTGGAGCTACAACCTCCTTGTGGAATGCCTAATTGCTGCAAATAGATATCGTTGTTGTGGAAGATATAATTATTATGGATAACAAAGTTAAGAAGTGTTTTAAATTTTTTTCTTTAAAGTTGTAAGGAAGATTAATATGAGCTTTATATTCTTGAAAAAGACTGTAAATGATATTACTAAGATCTGATAACTCAATATTATTGAAAAGATCTTGAAAGTCAAAAGTCATAATATTGTCTATTGAATCGAGCGATTTGATGTATTGAATTAATTGAAAGCTATTTTTAAGACAGTGTAAATTATCAACTTTGCAAGTACATTTGTAAATTTGTTTTAGAATATCCAGTAGAGCTTTATTAGCATTGTTGTTATAAGTGTTACACCCAACAGTGACAGTGCGAAATTTAATTGGAGATTTGTGAAACTTAGGTATATATATATATATATATATATATATTAAATTATAAATTAAATTCAAACTAGATAATTTAAAGATAATAACAGAGATAATTAAAGTTATAATATTTACTATTATTACCATACAGCTATTTACTATCCATTATCTTTCTCAAACTATTAATGCATTGAAAAAACTCTTTTTATTTAAAGAAATAATTTTTTTAATTTATTTAAAAAATTTAGTTTGCTATCAAGTATTTATAAATTTGTCAAGGTTTGGTTTAACTATAGTCTATCTGTTTCTAGATAATACCAATAATGACAATTATTTAAAGAAATCCAACTCATATCTTATCAAATCAATAATACATTAGCTAGCTATGAAATGCATATTACTTTAGACTAAAAGCGTGCCAAATATTTGACCTTGATATTATTCAATAAATTTTAAAGCCATTTTAAAAATCCTCGAATTAGCCAAATGTGAAAGACAGTAAATTTGCAAAAATTTTCCCTTAGGTTGAAACTATACATAATGCAGTATTCTGGTCTGTCTTGTTTGCATTCTTCAAACAAAAGTTTGAATGTTATAGTTATAAACTTATAACACATACACTGTAAAAAATATGTCCTATTTGCTGCCAGAAATTCTCTGTAATTTGATAAAATACGTTCTGACAACGTAATTTTTTCGTAAATTATGCGTATTTTCTCAAATTACAGAGAATTTCTGGCAGCAAATAGGACATATTTTTTACAGTGTAGAAAATAATCGTGCTGAATTTTTTTTTAGATAGTTTCAGGAGGGTGCTGCACCTTGCCTGTCTTTTGAAGAAAATAACCTTCAAACTGAAGATAAAGGATATACATACAAATAAAACTATTGTGTATAATGATTAGCATTCATTTATACATTAGTAACAAGCAAAAGCAAAGAAACTTAAAAATTAAAATGCTTTTCTTGTAATAGAAATTTAATTCTTAATGCTTTTATATTTAATACATATAATGAAGTTTTATATATATTTTTTCTTAAAACAAGTTGAAATTTATTCTATTAATCAAAATACAAATTTCAGTATGATACAATATAAATTCTTACTACTGATTAAACTTTTGTAAACACAGACAATACTGTTTGTTACAGAGATTTTCTCTCTCTCTCTCTCTCTGTGTGTGTGTGTGTGTGTAATCTACAATCGATCATTATTTCTTGTTTAAAATCAATATTTTCGTTAAGTTAAAAAAAAAAAAATTAAGTACCTAGCTTCAAGAATGACCTTATTTAAAATTAGCCCCCCCCCCCCCCCCCCATTTGATTTAGTTTTGAAATTTCAAAGTTAATACATCAGGACCATCTTTAATTTTTTCCTAAAAACTTGACTGTAAGTTTCATTATTTACTTGGTTGTGATACATGAATTTATGAAGTTTGTAAATTTTAGAAACACAGATTAATTTAAGTTTACTGTAGAACTCAAGTATTCTAATCTGCAATTATAGGTTTATTGTTAATTTTTATTCTTAAAGCAAATAATACTCTTGTTATGAAAACTGCCATTTAAATGCTTCACATTACATAAATCTTAAAAATAATTCTTGTTTATATTTAAAAAAATATATATATAAGAACTTGTATTTTAATAGACATTGTTAAAGTACAGGTTATATGCACAGAAAAAATACCAAAACATGCATGCAAATATGCATTAAAACCCCCGAAAAATATGCACTCTAAAACAGGGAATATGCAATTAAAATATTCATAATTATAACTTACATGATTTTTATATATCTGAATTTTTTGCAATTTTATAAATAAAATTCATATTTTATATTCTGCTCCAGGAAAAGAAATATTTATAATGCATGTTCCAATAAGTAAAAATACATTTTTCCAAATTTTCAGTTGTAAAATTTTATCTTTTTTTTCATCTAAAATAATTTTAAAATGGAGAAAATGTTCTTCCTATTAAAACATATGTCACCAGGCAATATTTATAATGTTCTGCTTTGATGGTTGCATCTGTACCAACAGTTCTATTTCATTTACTAAGTCATTTATTTGCTTTACTGCAGTAAATTCTCAATTTTTTAAAAAATGGATTTTCATTTTGATTTCACTTTTCCTGCTATGAAATGTGGAATAGCATCAATATCAATGTATTCTACATATCATTTAGACTATTTAGAACATATAATCTTACAAATTTTATCACTAACAAAAGACCCCTGGATTAAATTTTGTAATAGCCAAACATAGGAAATAAATGAGTTTCTAAAATCGATAAATTCTTTGAGATGAGATAGAACTTTCCTTTTGAAATGAAGTGAGAGACCCACAAAACAAAAAGAATATACATACAAAGGATAAAACAGGCAAAAGGCATGTGTAAAACTATAGAACGTTAAATGCGATTTTCAAACAGAAAATAGATTTTTATTCTTCAGAAATTTGTCTAAATATGCATTTAAAATTAAAAAATATATATGGGCTTTGATGCATTTAATTTGTGAATGCATATGCAGATATGCAATAATGCATATAATCCAATCCTTAATCATATTTTATTATTAATTATCATGTTCATGTATCAGACTTTAATTATAATGTTTCATTGCACTAAGTATGTATGGAGTGAGTAGTTTGCTGTAACACTGAAAATAAAATTCAGGCATGAAAAAGACTAAATACAGTAAAACACTGTTTATACGTCACTCATTTATATATATAATTTTACATTTCTATGTCCTTTTAAAGAAATCCTGATTAATTACTATTCATTTTAATGCAAAAAAATCTTCATTTATATGTCTTTTCCACTTTTTTAAAATTTATAAAATTTCTCGAATGGTCATTATTTTTCTGTTCTAAATATCAATTTTGATAAGCGTGTGAACAGTGATACCAATATTATGACTTCAGAACGATTCTCAATCGATAAACTAATTAAAAACAAACCAAATTATCTGATTTTAATATGCAATGATAATGTAAAAGAAGAAGTTATTCCACCTCTGTTTAAAGATGCAATGACTGCACTGAAAAAAATCAAACTTAGTTTCTTTGTCAAAACAATAAAAATTTAATGGACTTAATTTCTCTCCTGGCTCTGCATGCATACAGTCTCTACTAAGCTTGATCTTTTCTTGTGCAGTGTTTTAGCCAAATGTAGAGAGGTGAAAAAATTATCAACTGTCACATTCATTCCTCTGTTTAGAAAGGGTTGCATATCAATTGCATCACTACATATTCTGAAAAACTTTGGTTCGAGGGCCGTTCTTCACTTTTGCCTAAATAAGGGAAAGCATTCAGCAAATATTTTGTTTTAAGATCTACAGCTAGCCAAAATTTCTCTCCATATTCATCTGGTTTAGAAGGTGTAAATTGTGTAAAAGGACAACGAGTTTTGCTTGGAAATAACTGTTCATCTATTGTTATATTTTCCCCAGGATTGAAGCAGGCAATACAGTTTTCAACAAATCTGTTCCAAATTTCGGATATCATTCCAAATTTATCTTTTTTCATTCTGGTAGATCTGATAGCTTTCACATCAAATCTAAGAAATCGGTCCGTAAACCTATTTCTACCCGTAGTTTCAATGCAAAAATTCAAGCCCCATGTATTAGACCATAAGGAATGCATATCAATGACTTTTGCACCACTTACGCCTCAAGCATATAAAGTTCCAATGAATGCTTGAAGTTCATCTATCGTAACAGTCCAATTATCAGATTAAAGAACACAATTTGCCTCTATTTCAGTGCATTATTTTATTTGTTGCAAAATTTTTCTGTCTATAAATAATGACCAAGCGCTCAAAACACTTTTAGCTTTTACGAATTTTTTGGCATAAATAGTTGGACCAGGGACTTGACTCATCACATTTTGCTTCAAATATCTCCGAGGAGGCTTCATATTTGCACGCATTACTTTCTGCTGAGTACAATCAATCAGGAGCAATATGACATTCCCCTTTATTAGATCCATCATTTGGTGTGCCACCTTCTTCATTTACATCAGAATCTGACAAAATATTATTTTCATATATAATTTCTTCCCTTTCAACATAATTTTCGGATAAATCGCCGCTTTCAGATTCATTTTCTGAAAGCTCTCGTAAAAGCATAGTTATTTCTTCTGGTGTAAGACCTTTTTTACGCGACGTATTGAAATATTTTCTTTTCATTATAAAGAACACAATTTCTCAGCAAAAAGAAAAACAGACTAACGTGATTTCAAATGAAATGCATATCAAATAACTAAATGAATGCATTTTGCAAGAAGCAGGCAATCTTTACAGCAGGTGCACAGAACTAACCATTTTTACCCAACAAAGGGGTGGAAAGAAGGAAGGGACATGAAAAACACTTTTTTCCCATAACAGAGACAAATAATATGGATCCCAAGGTCATGAATCGTGAAAATAATATTTTGCTTTTTCTGAAGTCGATTCAACTCCAACGGGCATTCTGCGGGTATTTATTTGCTTATAACTAATTAACAAAATAAGCAAATAAATTAGAATTTTCAGAATAAATAGACATTAAAAAAATAATAAAAGTCATGGAAGGAAAGTAAGTAAAATTAAAATTTCAGAGAGATACAAGTGTTTAAATAACACTTAGAGTCGATAGGACTCCATCGGGCGTTCTAGTGTTAAAACTCCGATCAGCAAGTCAGATGAGTCTTTAAGATTTTTTAATGTAATTAAATAACTACCTGCATGAACACAAATTGTTATATTTATTATTAAAGATACACAATATATACGTATAATTAATACTTAAGATGTGTTGATATAGTATTCATGATATGTAAGACAATACTCAAGATATGAGATACATAATAAGTACTAAAGTCTGACAATCATTAATGGTATGGATTTTCTCACTTTTTGTAATAAATCATTTTTATTACTTAAATCTTTTTTTAAAATTTAATTATCTTCAAACATTCTGCTATTTAGTAATATCATAGTTACTATGTTAAAAGTACATTTTAGTATTTTCACATAAATTTTGTTTTAGTACCATTAAATTTATAGTTACTTAATCAATGTTTTAATTTTTTAATTTTGATTATACGTCTTTTCATTTACACTATGTCCTTTAATGTCAGCCCCTTGAATTGAAATACTGAAAGACATATAAACAGTGCTTTACTGTATTAATAATTTATAAAGAGATAATTTTTATAAAATGAAATTATTATAAAAGAACCATTTTTATGAATCTGAATTTTGTAAAAGAGCCAGTTTTTAGGAATTCGTATTTTATGAAAGGCGATTTTTAAAGTAATTGGAATTTTGTGAAAGCTCAGTTATTCTTATTAAATGGCCTCAGTTGTTTGGATAAATCTCCATTTTTAAATTTATTTTTTGAATAAAAAATAAATTTAATATTTTTTTTTTATCTAAAAATGGTACTTTTTTTGGTTAACATCAGTTGAACTAATAGTGCTGACACTAGGCTAATTTGGCAGCGTGTTCCAACCTGCAGCCCTTTTAAAAATATTTTTGCATTCGGCAGCCTTTTTAAAAACATTTTAGTACCAACTGGCCTTTTCAAACATTTTAAATGTTCAGAAGCCTTTGGATACCTTTCTTCCTCACATGTAACCTTCTAGCAATAGTTTTACATCATTCCAGGAACAACAAACACATATAGCCCACATATATACACATAAAATTAGTAATTTACTTTTACAACATACAAAAAGCACAACATAGGCGAGGGCAAATTATGCCCTTTTTGAAAGTAGGTTACTCTTATTAATGAATTCCCCTCGGCGGTTCTTCTATTCCAGAGTCAGCACTAACTAATACATGAAAAGCAAATTAAATTTTACTGTACTTTAAGAAAAATATGTAGAGAATAATAAAACATACTGAAAAATAAATAAATAAAAAATTTTGAATCATCTTAATTCGGTGTTTCTGCTAAGGTAGTATTTTTCGCAAAATGCTAAAAGACTTATCCAAAATGCAAAAATGAAATAACATGTTTTTGCTTTTTTGCTAAAGCATCTTACTAAACACAAATTGAAAAAAAAAAAAAAATCTTCAGCGAAAATATTATAACAAATTTTTCATGGAAAAAAAAAAATCACAACATTGATCAAGAAAAATCCATCGATTCATGTATATAAGGAAAATCAAACGCTGAACTACGCATAAGAATCGCATACAGGAAATCAATTTGTAAATAAACTTGAGGCATTTGTAAAGTGGTCTAATATGAAAGAAAGAAAAATTATAAATTATAAACCATAAAGCTTTGAATAGTAATAATTTTTTTTTTTGTAAGTTATGATTTTATTTTCATATACAGTATAAGCTTAATGTAGTCTTACATGCCAGTGGTGGATTTAAGGGGGGGGGGGCTAGGGGGCTGAAGCCCCCCCCCCCAAAACTCTGACATTCACAATTGAATATTGCAATTGTAATTTTTTTATTGGTCTAAAATAACACTTTGAAAAATCTCAGCCCCCCCCCCCCCCAAAGTCAAGTTCTGGATCCGCCACTGTTACATGCTATAGTGATAATTATATCTCCAGAAAAAAAATATAAGATGTTCATATTGCTTTAAAAAAGTTTACAATATAAAGTAATAATCTAAAAAGTTTAATATTTTTCATGTCTGCCAATAAATGTGTTAAAATATATGCTTCTACTATATTCTAATTGATCTGGTTACAGTGGTAAGTGTAATTATTAATTACTTCTTTGTTTTTCATTTCTAATTAAAACTTTTTTTTTTATCTTCTGTGTATAACTCTTTAAAGACCTGATTAAAAACTTTTAAGTTTAATTTACAAATGAAAATCAAACATATCGAAGCTTTTAGAATAATGTGTAAACTGATATTCATTGTTTTCTACTGTTTCTGGCATTTTAGCATTGTGCTAAAGATTTTTTTTTTTTTTTTTTCTGATTTTAGCTTTTTTGCTAAAGAAAATTTTTACTCAGCTTAAACTCTGTCTTAATTGCTCTTTATAAATAGAAATGTACTTCCTTCATACAGTCCCTCCCCTCATTGTTGCCAAGAAATTTATTGTGATTGCTTAAGGAAACTTAATTATTATATTGGGTTGTTCGATAAATAATGTCATCTTTTTTTTTCATGTTTTTCAAAGTGAATTTATTTATATTAACAACAAACATTAATCAATGATATATTGACCATTTTGTTGGATGACCTTTTGCCATCTTTCGGTAAATTGAAAAATTCCACGTTCAAAGAAGTCTTGGTTATAAGAAGCGAAGGTTTTAAAAAACGACATTATTTATCGAACAACCCAATAATTTATTGTATTATATTATTTAATCATATTTAATATTACTATAGTATTTAATTTTTTTTAATTACTATATTACTTATTGAAATTTATTATTAAATTTTATTATAAATCACTTTAAAATGCATTTTTAGGATTGACTATAATTTGCTAAAAGTTTTGATTATACTTTAGTCTGGCTTATTGAAAGTCCTCTAATCTTAACTACAGCCACATATTTAATTACTTCTTTTTTGTCAAGTTCACATTAATTTAACTTGGAAATAATAATAAAATATGCTAAAGATATTTGAAATTTACCCTTAGCAGAATTTAAAATACCAAATAAATACAAATAAAAGCATTATTATTGTTATTATTTTAGTAGAGGTAATTTTAAAAATCTCTAAAAAAAAATAATAATAATAATTTTTACACACAGAAATGAAAACAGATTTAGAAATGTAATAATTTAAAAAAATTAAATAATAATTATCATTATTCCAGAAATAAATAAATAAACTTAGTCTGGCACAAAGAATAAATTATACAATAGCATAAGATAATTTTTAAATGGTTTATTTGTATGCTTAAAATAAGAGATTTTAGATAAATATAATATAAGCATCAATATAGTTACATTTTAATTTTTAGTAATAGTACCTATACAATAACCTTTCATGAGTTAGTTGAAAATAAAGAAATAAATATTTATAAAAATAATGGAAAATATTTTTTGTTCAATCTACCTTTTATGAGATGAAGAATATTCCTTTACAACTGAATGTTTATGTGAATGTCCATGAGAGCAAGCACTTCTCAAAATCATAGGGCATGACGAAGCTTTCGAACACACACCGTTTTCAATACAACAAACTTTACTCATGTTTGATGAGCACTTTAATAAGTTTCAGATAAAATTCGAACACGCTCAGTCTATTATAAGTAAACATTTGGTTAAAACGTCACACCTATGCACTCCCACACTATTGTAATCTATAAATATCAGTGAGTACAGACTGTTGTCAAATTTAAATGGAGAAGCAATAAACAAATACTGATGAACGGTTGGTGAAAAAAAACTAGACCAGACTAACAACGCTGTGCGATTACAGTTAAATGAAACGAGAACTGAAATTTATTGTTGGTCTTCGTTACTCTATGGTTTATATATGGAACGTTCGTCGTTCTTCACAAAAGTTTTTATTATGAAAGAAAAATGAGGATATGTATTCTATATATTACGCAAGTGAAGTGATGACGTTACTGGCCATCCGTATGGCCAAGCAAAAGATTTCCAATGTTAATCATCCATTGGATTTTTTTGTAAAAAAAAGTATTAAAAATTCAGAGAAATTATCTCCATACTTGCCAACATCCTAATTAATATTCCGTAGTGTTGTTTGTACCGCTTTTTTTCTCGCACCAGTAAATTTTTAAAGTAATATTCTGCAAATGCAATTACGATTAAATAAGAAGAAAAATACTCTAAAAAGATACCGGTGGGTGAAAGAAGGCGGGGCCAGTGGCGGCTCGTGAACCGAAAATAGGTGAAGAGCTCAAAAATAATACTGAAGTATTTTTAATGCGTAATTTTTATTAAGCAGCGTCTTAACTAAAATTAACTAAAAATACTTATTTTAATGTAAATTTATATTCTATAAATGAATACAGTGTGCCTCTTCACCTATTTTCGGTGCACGAGCCGCCACTGGGCAGGGTTAACAATACTACGGATTATTAATTAATATGTTGGCAAATATGTACCGGGCTGGGATTGCGGTGCCTCGTCTGATCTTAAATCTTACGAACTTTCGTATAATGGGCGTGTTTAAGAACGATCTTAACTTGGTATTGCGGTGCCTCTCAAGCGTAAAGCTGGCTTCACACTGGCCGTTCCGCACCGCTCCGCGAAACTAGCGCATGCGCAATGATGAATTTTGTACTTGGCAACGGATGAACGCAAATCTTGCGGAAAACGTTGACTTCTGTCTGTGCTAGAAATGAACGTTCTCGCCGCGGTCGACCGCAAGCAGTGAACCAATCAGATTGTTGAATGAGAAATTCACTTCCTTCATGCTTGCCTCGCGTGTAACTTTGGATTGTTTATGCAAGGCTGAACTGGATCCGACGCTCTTTCGCGCCGATTCAAGGCTTTAACATTTCCCCTATTTTCACCAGACAAGTTTCGGATTTAACCTGCAACGTAAAAGCGCACCAAGCGGCAAAAGCTGAATTACAAACGTAAACATAAGACGCGATCTTTTATCGGCGCTGCGCTGGATCATTAAAATTTCTGTTTTTTCTTTGTCTACAACATGTTATTTGTTGAAATTTCTCTTAAAAATATACTTTGACACATTTGAAATTTCTCATAAAAATATGTTTTGACCATCAACATATAATATATTGCAGCTTTTTTATTTACGAATGTATATATACATGCGTGTGTGTGTGTATTGCTTACTAATATAAATAGTTATTTTAATATTTGACAATATTTTATTTAACAATAAATAGATAAATAAAAACTACTACTCGTACAGCTTAAAGCTAAAGATTTAGTATATTTTGTCAATTTATTTTTATTTCATTTTCTAAAATAAACAATATTCTCAAGTCTACTATTCAAAACGAAGTTCAAAGTAATTTCTCTTCTAATTTGAATTCGTGCAGCTTATTTTGTCTAAATGGTTTCTAGTACAGAAATGTATTTAAATGATTTCCATTAAATAAATAAATATATATATTCCTTCCTCTCTTATTATCTTAAATAAATGCAACTTTGTGTGCACTTCTAATTATAATGTAGTAGGTAGAAACTCTTATCTTTAACCCCCCCCCTTTTTTTTAAACCCCTTTTCATTGGTATAATTTGGCTTTTGCCTTGCCCCTTAATCTTACATTTTATCCTTGAGTAATATCAAGGCAAATTTCCTACGAAGTTAAGAACAAAAATTAAGCATAAAAGTTAAGCATACTTCTGTTTCGGTAGTGTTAAGCATACCCTTATTAGTGCAGAAATATTACAGATACTTCCAAAACTGCAGAATGATTACTTTTCATGTTTTATTTGGCCATTTTTAACCACCAAATTATTTTAATTAAACTTTATGTTGATTAAAAAAAAATTTAACATTGGAATTTTTTTTTTTTTTTTTATTGTATTACTAAGGTCTGTATTTTATTGTATTAATATAAAAAACTCATAAACCTATCCCAAATATAATTCAAAATACATAACCAATTCGGTATTTACGTATTAGCTCTCACTAGTTTGAAGTGAAACAGCTAACTCATCTTAAGAGCAGATAATATCTAACCTCACCAACAGCCCATGTTATTCTATGGGGAAATTTGTTTCCGTAGTTATTCATTATCAAATATATATATTTAATTAAGTTTACACATTTAGAAAATTCATAATCATTAAATTAGCACTTTTTTTTTCAAAAATTGATTTTTTTATTTCAATTTGCATCTAAAAATTGAGAAAAATGCACTTAGTAAAAATTTGCATTTTTGAACTAAAAATATAAATTTTAAATAAACTTTTTTTTTTTTTTTTTTTTTTTTTTTTTTTATTGATACTAATTTGATGGTTACAAATGTTTTAAATATGAAAACGGAATTTAAAAAATACATCAGGTAATGAGTAATTGTGGAAATAAATTTTCCCATAAAATAATATAGGCCTTCGGTGTCTGCAGGATTAACTATTATTTAAGGCTGCACATCAGTCAAATTGTCCCTTTCTTCCTTTTTTGGACTTTTTAAGGACTTGCAGAAGATTTTTTTAAGGACTATGTAGAATCCTTTTTTCCACATACATGTATATATACACACAGTGGCACAGGGTTTCGGACCCGCCCACAAACTCCCCCCCCTCTTAAAAAATGGCCTTTTTTGGGGGGGGGAGGGGGGGTTACCCACTTAAAAAAAAAAAAAAAAAAAAAACTCTCAAGTTTTTTTTTTTTTTTTTTTTTTTTTTTTTAATAAAATTTTTCACTTTTTAAAAATAATTTATTATTTTTTTACATATATATTTTCTTACTTCGCATTATTATACATAATTAGAGTTGTAAAATTCTCGAGAATAACCTCCTTGAAGAGAATAATCGAGAATATTCTTATAGAAGCTATAATAACAGGCAATTTTGAAAAGTGTGCTCTGTATAAGTATTAATTTATGTGGAAATTTAGAATTTTTTAAAATTTTGCTTTAATAAAATAATCGGATTGATTAAAGAAATAATTAAATTTATTTAGTTGTAGGTATTAAAATAAAATTCATTCTTTAAGGCTAAAAGATAAAATCTTGTAAATTACTAAACATGAAATGTAGTGATAATCCAAGTAATTAAGCGACAAACCATTAATGAAATTTTTTTAAAAAAATTCATTACCGATATTATTTTTTAAACGTGACATTAAAAAAAAAAAAAAAAAAAAAAAAAAAAAGAAGAAGAAGAAGAAGAATATATTTCTAATTATTTATATTTTCGCTTTAAAATGTTTTACACGTATATGTTTGAGATAAAAATGAATTTATCCAACAGCTATTTAAAGAGTAAACATACGACACTGTTTTCAAATAAAAAAGAAAAAGTGTGTTGGTAGAAAAAAATGGCAAATGGATGTATGTAGACAATATTAAATTAAAAGCCAAATAAAAAGCAAAAACAGTTGAGTTTATACAAAGTAGGTAATATTGATGATAAAGAATTAGATAAGTTGTCCAGCACTGAAGAAGCTAGCTTATCCCTTTCCGACCCGAAACATTTTTATCTTAAAACATTACATTGTTCTGTTTTTGCAAACTGAAAATATATATATATATATATATGGACTATAACCAAAATTTGTTGATTGAAAATTGTACTTTACACTTTCTGCTAATTAGCTCGATCGTTCATTTCCTGATTTTATTACATACGACTGTTCCAAATGCAAAAATGTAAGTGGATGTATAACCTGCATGATCGTATGATCTGGGCCTGAAAGGGTTATTTGATCTTTTTTCAGAAAATGAGACTGACTGTTTGTTTTGATTTTAAATTTTATGTAATGAATAACCAATTACAAAATTAAATTAAATTTCATTTTTAAGCTATTTGTTATTTTGCTTTTCATGCATGTTGGGGTACTATAGATACATTTTTCAATGACAAACTCAAATTTGCTCTTTTATGACTTGTGTCATTTTTAGGTAAATGACTTTTAATTCAGATTATTTCATTTGTACTTTTGCTTTAGAGAAGGTTTCAGTTATGTGTTTTATATGTGATTAGCAGGCTTTATTAAAAGTTATTATGTATGGGAGGGGGGGGATCTAGAAATTGTAGAAGAAAAATGTCTATATTAATTATCTTAAAAAATTATAAATTAAAGGGTCTAACGCTAAACGCAGTAAAGTAAAATAAAATAAATATTAATGGACGTACATTTATTTTGTACAAGATATAAAGTGAAAATTGTATAATTAAAAATATTGCTCTCATCTTTGTTTTATGCAAAACTGAACAAAGTAGTCTTTAAAAAAATTATGTATGTGGCATTTGTTATAATATGGTAATTAATAGCAACCTATTTTCTTATCTATATACTAAATCCAAAAGCAAGATATACTACTTTTAAATTATCAAATAAAAAAGAAGCTGCATTAGAATTTGTCCAGCCAGTTAAAAAAAAAAAAAAAAAAAAAAAAACCTTTGATTTTAAAATTTCATGCAAAAAGTTCTCCATTCAAGGACATTTTGAGAATTATTTTATTAAAATGTAACAGCTCTAGAATTAAGAACCTGATATTAAAAATTTTAATATCCAAGTATTAAAAAATGTTGAAATAATTCTAATCGCAAAAGGTTCTACATCCTAAATTCTTGAAAAAATAATAAATTATTCAATTACTTACGAGATGATCCTGGAATGTTTTTTAATCCAGCAAAGTTGAAAACACATTTTATTTTTACATATATTATGTTTCAAGTGTTAGAGAAAAAAAAATAGATACACAATTGTTTTTTGATACTAATTCTTCATTAAACAGTAAATCTCAATGTAAGGATTTAAGCAAAATATATTACTATAATATCATTTTAATAAACTTTTAATTTAACTCTTTTCTAAAAAAGCAAATTCGATAATTGCTAAAAATGTTTTTACAGAATCCATTTTCAAAACATGACATACATGTCAATCTTTTAGCAAGCAGTTTAGATAATCTTTCAACTGCAGAATCATCATCTCCTTTATTATAATTTATTTTATTTTAAGATAGAGGCGATTTAAGCATTTAATTTAAGGTATCCACCTTCAAATTTTTTACATTTTAAGTATTATTCAAAATTCCTTGATCTTTAAGAGTATTTACAGGTGGCATATTCAGTTCAGAGTTATGAGAAAAATTCAACAATAGCTCTGCATCTTGTACTTTCTACTTTTACAATTGGGGTTTCTTCATGCTTACGTTTTGTTTTGCTTATGCATTCGAATTACGTTCCCTTAATTACCGCTTTAAAATTCGTCTAAGTTTATCCTCAGAAGATAATTTATACAAAGGATATACTGGAAAAACAGAAGGCACAGACATAGGCTTCAGCCGTCGTCTTTTTTAATTCTGTATGCAAACTTCATTTTTAAAATGTTCGCTACAAAACACGTGACGAATTGGATTTATCGATTGCATAATATTCCTTACGAGAGATAATTTTTAACCAGGCTTTTAACCATCATTATCCGAAGAAAATTCATCAAACGATAGTCTTTATTTTTTCTGGAATTCGATTTGCAAAATGGAACATAGTAGTATGCCATATTCACGAAGTTTATAATCTATCTCTTCATTGACTGAAATCAAGTTCTTTCCAGAACTTAAGTTACTATTTAAAACAACATTTAATCAGAATCCTAATAAAACATATATTCGATAATTTCACAATTTATAGAAAAGAAAACAAAATAAATACTCAAGATCGTCCTAATAATTCCATGTAAATAAACCGCGTAAAGACCTACGTACGCAGCGCCATCTGGTGAGAAATCTTACGTAGATTTGTGTCTTTTGAATTCTTTTGTTATTTTCAGAATTGTTATAGCCTTGTATCCGCGCTGCGGTGGAGCGTCGGATCCAGTTCAGCCTTGGTTTATGTTTGCTTCAGCATTTGATATGATGTTTTGAATTTTGAATAAGAAAATACATGATTTCTATCACTGAAATATCTCAAGATACAAACATTTGTTTGATTTGAGTCGGCTAAAAGATTACATAGAGAGGAAAAATAGTACATGAAAGGTAAATATAAATTCTGACCTTAATAACGTATCAGGTTAATTGTATATTTATTTTAGCATTTAAAGTTTGTTTTCGATAAATACTAATAATTCGTTCATATTTAAAGACTTTTTAAACTTATGCGAGTTGCTTATGCTTTATTATTTACTAATTGTTTCACTTTGGAAAGTGCCTACTATCTCTTATATTATTAAATAAGTATTTAATTACTATTATTATATACTCGTTTTACTTTGTTTGAAATAGGAAAAGTATGCTTTTGTGTAAAATTATCAGTTTTCCTTCACAAATTTCTACTTTTTTTTTTCCCCCTTCACTAATAAGTGATCCTAAATTTTCAGATATTATTGATGTATACCGCTATCATGATTCGTATTTCACTTGAAATTTTGAGAATTAACCAATAAAACTGTAAGTTAATCAACAAAAAACAAACAAAATGTTATTAAAACGACGATTTTTCTTTCTTCATATTTTCGAATGTATTTTGAAACTTTAATGTTATGTTATGAAAAATAACGAATTTTTTTTTTTTTTTTAGTTCTTATTGCTCAGTTTCTCTGAGTATTTCAAAAATTTAATTTTGTAGATTTTATTTATTATTATTGAATTGCAGTTTGAAACGTGCTTTTAATATGTATTGTAATTTAAAAAAATAATGTGGATGCTTTTGAATTAATTATTTTTTATGCAAAATTTATGTATTTTTTTTTTTTTTTAATTTTGCTGAATTATGATGAATAGATTGTAGTGAATAATTTTCTCTTTGAATTTTTATATGTATTTTTTCTAGTTAAACTACTTCCATGCACTTGTTGTAAAGTATAGAAATTTTACTGTGATTGTTGATAACAGTGGATGTTACTTAAGATAAAAGCAAGATTGTAATATATAGTAGAAAATCTGTTTATTTATTTATTTTTCTTTAAAGAGGGTCTAGATATGGGTTAGGACCCCTTATAAAGACCCCTCTGGCTCTAGTGCAGTCAATTAGCCTTAATTCATATTCTATAACCAATCTTAAAAGAGGGGCACCAACCTTGTAGCTTATGATAAGCATTATAAGCACAAGGTTGGTAAAACATTGTTGAATTTTAATTTCCTCTTACATGAATGATTGTCACTTATGAATTTCCTTTAAACAAGTTTAGAAGCACTATCTTGCTACTTTCTTACTTTTTAAGACTGTTAAGTGTAATGTTATGGATAAAATAAAACTAAATCGTCATGTATTTTTGTCCATGCTCATCATTTTGATTTTTTATGATAAATTTTACTTCTGATTTCAAATTGTCATAATAAATTTTTTAGTACAATACTTTAATATGCAGTTTTCAGATAACACACAGCACTACACAAAGCCAGTTAATTCTAATAAATTAAGAATTTGGTCGCTGTAGAAGTTTTAGAGAATATATATATATTTTATTATTTCTGTTTAAATTTTCAACAGTATATGTAAGCATGTTTTTTCCAGTTTGATGAAGATGAAGCATATGTATATGGCAGGTTTACTTGAAACAGTCTTCCACTTTTGATTGCCAGCTGGATTACATTTATAGGCACAATTTTTATACTGTGTCTATTTATGTAATCTAGTTAGCGTATGTGCCTAGATGCCAAATGAAGCGGTATGCTAAAATCCAGGTGTAAAGGAAGAAGATAACTTAGATAACACATACATCTGAAGATGTGCCGAAGCTGACTGCTAAAGGATCCTTAAGGTAAAGTTTAGGTAAATTGTAATTCTTCTTAAATTTTAATCCTTCATCAGCTTAAGCATTTTTTTTTTTTTTTTTTTAATTATTTATATTTACATAAAGTTCTTAACACTGTGTTAAAATTGTTATAATTTCAAACGCACAGTGTGTAGGATTGGTATCAAATACTATATATATGTGTATTTTTTCCCGATGTATACACATACGTACATATGTATTAGTGATTGCTGCAATACAGAATTTTGTGTACTTTTTATGCACGGTCAAGTTTAGGGAATTAAGCTAGTAAACTATTATTCGACACTTTTATGGTTTAAATCACTGCTTTTTATTATTTCATTAAATTCATTGAAATTCTTAATTGCATAAATTTTTGAAATATATTTAGGAAGACTGTAAAAATTAATTTTATCATAGAAATAATTCAAATTTCTAAGTTAAAATTTTTCAGGTTATTTTTACTTCACATTGTCTTGATAATGTTACAAGATTTTTTTTTATCTTTTAACCACTGGCGTCCCATCAGTGGCCGAAAGGTTCTGCTCACTAAGCTGACAATCAGACAGTATCAGGTTCAATCCCAGGTCTCCAGTTATGCTTTTCGCCTTAGCCACTTAGAATTTTCTGTGATTTTCTCCAAAAACTAGCACAAGAATAGGCTAAGACAATTTAGTAGAGCCCCTCGAAGGGTAATTCACCCAAATCATGTGGTCATTAAACCTTAACATGTACACCACAACACCGAAGCTGATAGACAGGACACACAAGGTTTGAACCCAGGAATACTAATGTATGTTTGGAAGTAAAGCCGACGGACTGCATTAGGGTCTTAGGCTCTGAAGGAGGAGTCCTCTCTGTGGAGGTCTTTCTGAGGTGATCTAGTCCGTATTTATACAAGTTTAGGAGAAAATCATGGAAAACTACTAGCGGCTAGAATGGCAAGTGCAATTTGGGACTAAATCCAACACCTCATGTCTACTCCCTTTGAGCACAGAACCACTTGGCTACTGGTGGACTGGGCTAGTAATGTAAAATACCCGAGTATTTATTTTTCAAAGAACTCTGTTAGAATAAAACATTTGTATTTATGTATAATATGATATTGCTAAGTACAAAAAGAGATAGAGAGAGGAAATATATGTAAAGTTAAAAGCATTTGAGCCTTTTTAAAAATTTTTTAATTTTATAAAATCAAAAGATTTAATCATAAAAAACCTGTTAAAATAATCTTAAAATAAAACAAAAATTGGGTCTAAACTTTTAATGTTTATAGTCATTTCTTTTAATGTAACAAAGTATACTAAAAGTTTTGTAATAACTTCAAAAATAAAATATTACAAGTATATTGTGGACTTTGGTAAAGCAATGTTTTGTGTTTTAGAGCTTTTTTTTTTTTTTTTAAGAAAGAAAGAAAATAAACTGTTTAATATTTATGAATTTTCTGAATACAAAAATGGAATTTAAAAATATGTGTTAAGTTCATGAGTTATGATAGGACAAAATTCCACATAGAATAATCCTGGCTTTGGCTTCTGGCGACGATAAGTAGAGAGAGTCCCGTTAACATTAAAAAAAAATAAAAACAAGTCCTTTTTCATTCCTATCTTTATTTTTCACCTTTTAGCATAAAATTTAAAGTAACATTAACATGTGTACAAAGGGAGTGACTAACTGTTCATGAAATCAAAACTGACTTGTAGCATGGTATCTGTAAGAAAATTAAGAATTCAAGCTTCTCTCGCATCATCTATACTATGGCATAAACATAGTTAAAAATTATTTTATTATTAGTGACATTGCTTTACACTAGAAAAATTACACTGCTATCGCACTTAAGTTTTAGAATAGGGATGAAACGGATATCCGGTAACTATCCGGTATCCGGCCTATCCGGCTGAGTTTTAAATATCCGACGGGGTACCGGATATCAGCACTCCGGATACGGATATCCGGCAATTTCAAGACGGATATCCGAAGCAGAAAATTCAAGCTTAAACTCTCCTCAAATGAAAATTTTGCGACAATTATTTTATTTTTTTAAATCCGTTGTAGCATAAAGTTTTTTTTTTTTTTTTTTTTTTAAAGAAAAAAAAAAAAAAGTAAGCCTTTGTGAAATTTGAAATTAGCCTCTTTAGCAAACAAATTTAGACAAAAGTGGCTTCAGGTCTAAGAAATATAGAAGCCCTATTTTAATTTTATACAGAGTTAGCTAGGTTTTTCCAGAGTGATCTATATCATTCCCCCTAATCTTCCCCATAACAATAAAAAGAGCTGTTCCTAAACAAATCATATTCATTCTATGCAGTGCATATAACTCTGTTTTTATGACTTTGTTTAACATGTTGTTAGATTGTTTAGTAATATTGTTAGTATTGGAAATAAAAGTTGTTAGATTGTTTTGAAAATGAGTCAGATAATGCGCATTTATTGACTAGAACCTGCTTTTTTATTTACAATCCACTTTTTCATACATAAGAAAGTTCTTGTTTTTGTGACCGTATATTTATACTAGCAGAGCATCTACATTGCCTGCACCATCTACCTATTCGACTTGTATTATATATCTCAGCTTCTACTGTGTATAATTAAAAAAAAACTATGTCACAGGGCTATTATGAAACACGTTTATTTAATTTCTGTGCATATCGGTCATTAGGTGGTGCTGCTATACTGCGGTTTTCCCGTGATTGGGGAAGTTATATCTCAGATTCATTTGTGTATAATTGCACAAAATTTGATATGTGAGAGGGGCATTTTTATAAAACATCGCGTTGATTCAATTTTGGTGCGTACTGGTCAATAGGTGGCTATACTATGCTGCAATTTACTCTGTGAATAGGAAGACTAAATTTCAACATTTATAATATTTAACTGCACTTAACTTGATATGCAAGATAAATAATAAGAGTGAAAGCTGGCTTAATTTTGGTGTATATCGACCAATAGGTGGCGCAGCTGTTCCTCACCTTCTATGATTCTCCACAGGGCTACATCTCAAAATCTTTTGATTAAAATCGCACTAAACTCTATATATAAAATCTTTATTGTGAGAAGCTATGATTAAGTTTCTTCTGTGCATGTTAAACAGCATGTAGCGTTATCAAATAGAGTGATATAGAAGAAAGTTTTGTGATGGCCATAACATACTAGTTTAAAGCTTTTAGTTTCTTTATTTCTTTCTTTTTTTTTTTTTTTGTGTGTGCTTTTTTCTTTTATGTTTTCTTATAAATGTCTCAAAAGAAAGTATTGTATTCATAAAAATTTTCATCTTCTTGTTTTCGATTTATTTACACATTTTAAGAAGTCCAGAACCTGGTTTGATCAATTAAAAAATATATCTGTTTGCGTATATGTGACAAAAATTCTGTCCAACTGTACCTCTGAAATTACTGCGTATAATTACATACGAATTTATATGTAGTTGAACCATGACATAAATCAGTGCCTATCAACTTTTCATGCCTATGGCTCAACAGGTGATGCTACCGTACTGCGATTTATGCAACTTAAAGAAAAGTTATATCTTAAGAACTACTGCACAGAATTTCATAGAAATATATATGTACATGCACCTTGGCATATAATGTGCCTATCGAATTTTGGTGCCAATCATTCAGCAGGTGGTGCTGTTATGCAGCGCTTTTTACAATTTTAGGGAAGGTCATATCTTAGGTTCTCTTGCATATAATTACATGAAACTTTATTTTAGTGGGGCATTATGAGAAATTATGCTGATTCAATCTGTGTGCATGTTGGCAATTAGGCAATGCTGCTATACGGAAATTTCCCCCAAAAACAAGAAGGCTATACCTCAGATTCTATTGTGTATAATTGCACAAAACATGGTATGTGAGTGAGATAGCCATTATGAAACACTTGTGATTTATTTTGGATGTATATCGGTCAACAGGTGGCAATACTGCGCTGCAATTTGCCTCATAAATGGGCAAAGTCTCAACTTCTATGACATAAGTGCATAAAACTTGATATGTAAGACAACCATTATGAAAACAAATGTCGACCTTATTTAGGTGTATATCAGCCGATAGGTGGAGCTGCTATTATGATTTTTCACAAGCCTATATCTCAGGATCTGTTTATTAAAATTGCACCGAACTCCATATGCAAAATATTGTGAGAAGTTATGGTAAAACTTTTGTACAACGTAAACAGTAAGTGGCACTGTTATATAGAATGATATAACAGAAAGTTGTGATTGCCACAACATATTAGTTTTCCTATGAAAATAACCCGTCAACTATGATTATATTAGTAAAATATTTTATTTCACTTTTTTAATACTAGTAATGTAAAAAATATGTAAATAATAAGTTTTAGTCTTGTAATTCTGAACAAAACCTATCTTTCTGTGACAATACTTTTCAGGACAAGCTGCAAGTATAGGAATGAGTATGTTAGGCTTAAAGTTATATTCTTCATGGTGATATTGCACAAATAAATAAAATATTAAATATGTTTAAGTAAATTATATTTAAAATGTTTTTAAAAGAGTAGTATATGAAATTTGTTTATATTTTATTGTTAAAAAAAGAAAAGAAATATACAAAAAACAAAACTAATGCCGGATATCCGTATCCGGCAGGCACAAGAGCTCCGGATATCCGATATCCGGTAAAATCACTATCCGTTTCATCCCTATTTTAGAATATATTTTATCATGAATGCTGATTAAATTTTTTAAAATAAACTTCATCAAAACTTTTAATTAAAAAAATATTGTAAATTATGTCATACATATGAAAACCTGTTCAAATACAGTGGCAGATCCAGAACTTAACTTTTGGGGGGGAGGGGGGAGGCTAAGATTTTTCAAGATGTAATTCCAGATTAATGAAAAGTTTGCAATTGTACTGTTCAGTTGGGAATGTCAGTACTTTGAGGGGGGGGGGGGGTTCAGCCCCCTACCCCCCCCCCCCCCACCTTAAATCTGCCACTTTTCAAATATATTGCAGGAATCAAAAATCAATCCAATATTTCTGTATTACTGTTTAAAAAAGTCTCTTTGAATTATTTAAAAAAAAAAAAAAATCATAAAGAAAAAGAATGCAATACAATAATCAACATCCTTCAGTGTCATTAGTTGAATTATTGTATACAAAAAATTCTGTATATGTGTATTGCGTTTCATTTCGAGATAAGAAAATTATCACCCATTCACAAATACTTGTTTTTTCAAAATACCCAGGTTTTGGGTTCCCAGGCCTCGGCTAGATACCCAAAAATATTTACCTATTCACCCACAGGGTATTTAAACATCCCACAAATCTACCCAGGACAGGACATATCAGTCCGCCTAGCTGTTCAGAATTTTCCGTAGTTGTCTTCAAAGCTCTAATACATACCAGCTTGGATTGCTTATAAAGATTTCCATTAATGGTACTTTACCTAGGACACGGAACCTCATGTAATCAATCGGCTTTAACACCTACACCATTCCACCAAAGCTGGTAGATAGGACCTGCCGTGTTGAAACCAAAGTTCCATTTGTCAGACTCAGTGGCAGATCCAGAACTTAACTTTTGGGGGGCTAAGAGTTTTCAAGATGTTATTCCAGACCAATGAAAAATTTACAATTGTAACATCCAATTGGGAATGTTAGTGCTTTTGGTCAGACTAGTTACTTGGAGTTTTCCATTGTTTTCTTTGGATCGTGCATAAGTGCTAGCTAGGATCATTTAGAAAGATCCGCATGGAATTCACTCTGCATAGAATTTAAATATTGTGTAAGAAATAGCTTCATTTTATCCAAATAATTTTAAAAATTAAAGAAGTCATTCTTATATCAAATACAATAAATACATCCATTTCATCATTTAATTTTTTTCTTCCAAATAAAGCATGTCTCAATAGTGGTCAAGTAGTTCTGCTCTCGAAACTGGTAGATTGGCAGTGCCGGGTTTGATCTTGCGTCACGCCTGTCTAGCCATTTGGAGTTTTCCATGGTTTTCTTCACAACTCACGTAAATTTGGGCTAAAATATCTTTAAAAAATCATGATGGAGGCAATTAACTCTACAATTCCACTTAAAAATAAAACATAATTAGCATGGGGGACAAAAATAAATGCTTTTATTATTTGGTAAAGAGAATATTTTCTTTATCTCGATTAGTGTATCGTATTTAATATATTTTACAAATTTCTTCAGCTTTCAGTTCGTGGATTTAAATAACTTACAATCTGAAATTAATAATAATAAAAAGAAGAAGGAACATTTAGAAATATGGAAATGTTGTACAAGAAATAGGTGTAATTAATCCAAATAATCTGAAATTACATATTTTTAAAAGATGAAAAATAGAAAAAAAAAAAGTATAGTTATTTTAGAAAACACAGAGAATTTTTGAACATTTTATTATTTATTTATTTTCCATTCTAAAAACTAATCTAAATCTTTTCAATATACGAATTAAAAGAATATTAGATAGAATGTTATTTAAGTATTGACTTTCTGTCTTTTGATTAAAATTGCCAACATAAAAAAAAAAAAAATAATGATGGAAATTTTTTAATTAAAGTTGGAATGAATGACTGAGAAAAAAAAAAAAAAAAAAAAAATGCATAGAAATACTGCAAGCGTATTTTAAATAAAATTTGAAAATGTTTTTCAATCACATATATAGCACACACTTCAACAATTAATTTTTTTCTTTGAATTAAATCATGTTCCAACAATGGCCAAGAGGTTCTGCTCTCGAAACTAGTAGACAGGGATTGCCTGGTTCAATTCCAGGTTGCACTTGCTACTTAGCTGTTCAGAGTTTTCTGTGGTTTTCTTCAAAATTTGCTTATAAACAGGCTAGGTTCCTTCAAAAAGATTAATAGGGAAGTAATCTACCTAGGCGTAGGACCCAAGTGCAAATAAAACATTATAAGCATGAAAAGGGGGGAGGAGTGCAAAATAGATGTCTTTGTTACTCTGTAAGGAGAATTTTATCTTCAGCCTATGCACAAAAATTTCTCAGGTTTTCAATTCATACATTTATTTTTTTACAAAATTATTTATTTATTATTTTTTTACATTTGAAACGTTATTTATTTTTTTTCTGAATAGTGATTAAAAAAGCCTTATTTTACCTTTTGATTAAAATTGTTGTCATTATTTAAAATTAATAGTAGAAATTTTTTAATTAAAGATGAAATGACCAGGAAAATTAATCCTAACATAGAAATAATGCAAATTCGTTTTACATAAAATATAGATATACATTTCATTAGTTAAATTTCTTTCTTCAAAATGACTAGTAAGTGCCATGTTCGATCCAATATCGCGATCCTCAGCTTAGTTGTTTAAAAATAATTAGCTTGGGGGGAAGGGGGAAGTAAATGAATTTAGAAAGTAAGATATTATTATTATAATACTTATTTTGTTAGGAATTTTGTTTCTTCATCCCAGTAAATAAATTGCATTTCATATATTTTACACATTTCTAAAATTTCATTTTATGGATTTAAAGCTCTTACATTCTAAAGAAGTAATTAAAAAACAAAAACAAATATGGAAGCATTTATAAATTGAAAAATGTAAAAGAAATAGCTAAAATTTACATTAAATAAAATTTGTAAAAGTAAGAAAGAAATTAAAGTATGACTATTTCGAGAAATATTATGTATATATCGATGTCTATTATAATTCAAATTCTTTAATTTTCTATTTCCAAATTCGCTTTGAATGAATGTATGTAATGTTGCTCGCTGAATTCTAAAGAAAATCAAAACTCAAAACAGATGTTTTTTAAAAGGCTGGCTATTGCCTGTTACTGCCCTGCAACGTGATTGGTTCATTTCTTTGTACTCTCCCTGTCCTCGGGATTCTTCTGACGCCAGTAAACTCCTGCGGAATGTAACGGAGTTCACTGACGGAATCTCTGCGGACGACGGACAGCGGAACGGAACGTCCAGTGTGAAGGCAATGTCCCGGGAGAAACGAGTTAGCCAATTGGAGACGCCGAATGACCTACGTTGTGATTGCGAGCGCATCCAGTTACGATTCGACTTAAGATATCTCTGAAGTCGTCGTAAGATAGTAAGACACTGCAATACGACTTGCGTTTTGTTTACATCTTAAGGCAGAGTTTGTGCGTAAGATAGTGTTGAGCGAGACACCGCAATCCCAGCCTAAATCTCCATATTTGGGTATAGTTATATATAAGTTAATGTCTACATGTGTTAGATTGAGTTATTTTTGCTGTAAAATTGATAAAATTTTAAGACATACTCGACTGATGATTCGGTGAGGCATGACGTGTGTTGATCAGTTGTTCTTCAAAGTTAGTATTGAAGTTCTTTTGGAAATAATTTCCTTACTGACTGTTTGTAGATTGATCCTTTTTCGTTTGGTCTTCATTTGTATAGTCCTTCTTCTACAAATTTCGATTATTTACCTTGTTTCACAGGTATTAATGTAGTTCATTGTTATCATCCTTTGTGTCGGTGTGGGTGCTGGCTCTCAGTCAGTGCCCCACCCACTTAGGACTTGCTGAATGTTGATTGGTCAAAGACTTCTATTGTGACCAAATATATTTTCTAAGTTTTTTCCATTGCTTATAGACTTTTGTGAAAAACGTTTGTCACTATGGATAATAGCATGGAAACTTTTCCCACTTTATCTCAATCTAATGAGACAACGTCCATTAGACCATGGCCAACCATCTTCCCTTAGAAGGATAGATGAATTCTTGCAGTATTATAATGACACTGCGCCTACTCTTCGTTCCTCAACGATTGACCACTTTGCAGCTAAATCTACAATGCAAGAAGCTTGCATAATACTAAATTCCTGCTCCCAGAGACATCAAATCAGATTAGAAGATCACCTCTTAGGTATGTGAACTGATAAATTTGATCCTATACTTTCTTGGACTAGCAATACATCAACATAATTACAAGTTCCACGAAATATATTCTGGAATTTATTACTTCTTTTGATAGTAACTCTGTTACTGTTAATAATCATCTCAATAAGTCTAATAGTACCGATAGCGTAAATATATCTAGGGTAACTCACAGCGATAGTGATAATATACCAACACTCTTACTAATTAGAAACGTAACAGACCTAGTTCATCTAATTGCGATATTTATCTAATTGGGCTTCCGATTGCCCAACAAAGCTGTAAAAATAACTAAGATCGATTTGAGTCAAACTATTGATACTTCTAATAAATACAAAACTCTCGAAAATGAAGAAATAAATATCCCTGATCCTGAAAATGCACCTAAAAAGCCACCTAGGCCGGAGCCTATATATCTTAAGGCTGTTACAAACTGGCGTGAAGTTGCCAAAAAATTAGACGCAATAACAAATCCTGTAATCGAAAAAACCTTCAAAGGTGACCTCATAATGTTAAAACCTAAAACAATAGAACACTACAGAATAGTCCAAAACTACCTCTCGCCTCATAAATTGGAATTCTTTGGAATGAAGTTGAAAACTGAACGCAGGGACCGATTTACTCACTTGGAGGCCCAGGGCACTATTGTTCAATGGGCCCCTTTTTCTCGTACTTCAATATTACCAGCAAACAAAACAAACCGCTTATTTCCAATTCAGCCATCTAAAAATTCACTTCACTTATCATTTTGTTGGTAAGAGTAAACAAGATCCGTCGCCCCCCTGTATCTGCATTGCCGTGCGAGCCTCGGATTGGAATGCATCGCTAATATGCAGTTGTATTTGCGTTTAACCGTTTAGCGAAAATATTGCAATTTTTCCGATGAGTTGATAGTTTCCTTCAACGATCATCACGCCGATTTATAAAACAGCGCGGTAATCCCTACATTCATTGACGAAAAACAAAAACAACGATCATTATAACAAAATTTGGAAATTTTTCATTTTAACTAATTTTTTAAATGTATGATGAAATTTCATGGGGGCCCCTTCAGTGTGAGGGCCCAGGGCACGTGCCCCGAATGCCCTGCCTTAAATCAGGCACTGACTGAACGGCCAAGGAAGGTCCTACTTAAGGGAATTCCCCCTGATACCCCTCTATTGAGAAGGTTAAATACGAACTCCTCAATCTAAATTTTAAAGTCCATCGGGTTTCCCAATTGAAAAATTTTAAGACTAAGCTACCAATGCTACTTTACTTCGCTGAAATCCTCGCAGATGATCAATTTAAGCATGTTTATGACATTAGAGTATTCCTAGGCTTTCGCGTAACCTTGTCCTTTATAAATTTAAAGGTACGAGGCAGTGTTATAACTGTCAACGTTTCAACACCAGTTCGGAGAACTGTACATTCAAACCTGTTTGTATCAAATGCTCGGGCGAGCATACTGCCAGGGGAAGTCATAGTACTGACAAAAGCCAAATCAAATGTGCCAACTTTCATAGCAATCATACTGCTAACTTCGGGGGCTGCCCGAAAAATGAATTTAAAAAGTCTTCTCAGATCACAACAATTAGAAACCCAAATCGGTCCTTCAATAGCCCAAATGTTTCAAATCAGTTTTCCTTTTCCAGCATGGTTAATGGAACTCCTTCTAACCAAAAATCATCGATTACCTTAACAAACACTTCAAGATAGCAACAAAAGTGCTCTATCTGTTGATACCGTTCGTAATGAACCAATTTCCTCCGAAAATAATGTCATATCCAAATATAGTACTTTCCAGCTATAACTAACTTAATCGATACGGCGACGATCTTCATTTTAATATTAAATAATAATCTTAATATTGACGACTTAATTACTAAGATAGATACGCTTATTGACCGTGCCTCCAAATTAGCCCAAATTCTTAACAGTCAAATGGGAAATCAATACCTAAAAACACTTTGTGCTGATGGCATATCTCGCCCCTCAGCTAACAACCCGCCTAAATAATGGGCCCTTTAAAAATTCTGTTTTGGAATGCCAATGGACTCAGATCTCGACTCGACTAACTTAGAAATTTCATTATTGATCATCCTGTGGATCTCATTCTCTTTCAGGAGGTTAAATGCAAATTTCCCCAAAAGCTTAAAATTCAAAACTTCAATACTAACTTCACTCCTCGAATTGAAAATAATGAAATTTTCCCTTATGACGGGACGGCTATCTTTGTCAATCGCAGGATCCCACACTCCCTTGTTCCTAGCCTTCCCTTAATCTAATTGAGAATACTAATGTTAAAATTAAACTGTAACTCCCTCACCATCTCCGTCATTTACCTCAGAGTTATGCATCATAGGGATCTCAATTCTGACCTACATAACTTATAAGGAAAGGGCATGTTTACAAACAAATACTCCGTTAATCAATCTTTGCCACTCTCGAGTGGCAAAAGATCAACCCGTATTGGTGGAAATACCAATGTTTTGCCCCTTTACCCAAAACTTGACTGCGAGTGACGTCATGTGCTGGCGACTTCAATTCCCAACATTCCAGTTGGTGCAATTGCTCCCGTATTGATAAACTTGGGGAAACCCTCCTTCAATACTGCAACAATAATGGTATTGAAATTCACTTTCCGTCACTTTCCAATTTCTCCAATAAATCCAATGCTTCCACTTTATTATTCATTTTTAAAATTACTTTTCCCTCTCTATTTATGATAACATCATTAGGTTTCTTGATATCGTTAGATTTCTTAAATTCCCTTAATTTACTCATTATCTCTTGTCTTGTTATATCCTGCTTTGGTATTATTATAACAACATGATCATCAATTGTCTTCTCTTTTGTAATATCCAATGCAACTGCCGCATAAGTATTCATTTCCTTAATTTTTCCTGAGATGTCAATGTTTTTAGACACTTCTTTATTATAATCACTTTGTAGTTGCTCGAATTTTCCTTTCTGACGAGAGAGCAATCAATAACATGACACAATATTTCGTACAATACATATTATGAAAATATTAATATACAGCATCTGGCATGTATATTTTCGTAATACGATTTGATCGCCAAATACAGAAAAACGCCAAGGATGACAGAGTTTTGAAATTTAAAATTAAAATTTTGTTAATTTGACAGCAAAATAATTTAATCAAACACATGTGCACGATAACTATTTTATAATTATACCCAAACATGGGGATCAAAATCAGGAAATAATTTTACTTAATGATTTTTTCCAAAAAATTCAATGGATAATTAATATAGGAAATCTTTTATTTGGATTGGACCCACCGACGGTCAGTAATATCACACTTCGTTTGCGTATTGTATTAAAAAGTGTAGTTTTGTGTTTACATATATAAAGCGACCAAATTTTTGAAACCCAATTTCAGGACAAATCATCGCTAAGTCCTCAAATTGAAGGGCCATTATTAGAGGACAAAGCTAAATTATGCTTTAATTTGAGGACAAATTTGTAAATTCGAGAACATTTGTCCTCAAATGATTTTCAAATTGCTGAAGACATAGGTCGAAATTCGAGGACTGTCCTCATGATTCGAGGACGTTTGGTTACCTTAGACATATACATTTTTGTATGCTAGAACATTTTTTCCTTTGCCTTCTTTTAAGGATTTAAAAGAGGAAAAAGTAACAACGTGTTTAACATAACAGTAAAATATAAAATAATAAAATCAATCGTTTTAAAAGAAATCGTAGAGTATTTTTATTTTTCTGAAAATTAATTTTTACGAAAGATGAGGACAGCAGAAAAAAAACAACTGAAATTTAATAAATATCATAAGTTGATTGTAAAATTGGGTTAAGCAAATATTATTGTCAAAACAAATTATAATATACACTGAGCAAATATATTTAAAAATTATTGAAACGTACTTCATCCTAAAAGTAAAGTTTACAAAATTAAGTAAATGAAACTAATCACGTTCATAGTAAAAAAAAAAAAGGGGGGGAGCTTGTAATGGCTTATATGGACGTAAATTTGAACCTAAAACTAATAATAGCTCTGAGCAAGAGAGCGAATGGATAGGGCTCAATTAGCAACGGACTGGGACACATTTTTAAGGATGGTTTGAAGATAGGCCATCGCAATTTGCTGGCTCTGGACGAAAATACCCCTCTACTCCCATGGAAATGACAGATTTCGTACTGTGTCGCTGTGAAAAGGCTGCTCTTTGCTTTCACTGCTGAGGGAAGTCTGCTGCTGATATCTATTGTCCCGAAGTGGAATGATGTTTATTGTGCTCGTTTCGTTTCACCGTCCAGGGTTACCAGTGTCTTTTAAACGTAGTTGGACTTGGGATGACAAGATAGAAAGAGAGAACGTTAGCTTTGAGAAAGATGTCAACCAACTGATTATTCCTAAACTTGAATCTTAAAGTAACATGAGATGGCTACGGTCACAAGCCTGGATAACATAAAAATTAATAACGTTCAAGAAAATTGATTATAACTTCAATTCATAAACCGAAGAGTACATAATGGATGGGGAGGTGGAAGTTTACTTTTGAAGATGGGGAAGGGGTATTTCGAAAAAATTAATTTCTCCTTTTTTTTTTTTTTTTTTTATTCTTTGCGTTCATAATCAAATATTCGAACTCGAATGCAGCCAGTACAGCTGTTTGAACAGGTACTGTCTTCCCAAATTTTGCACACCAAAGCAAAACTCTTCATATTAATTTTCACAACAGGTGCATTTAGGCTTTGGAACAACAAGATATCAGGCTGGCCCGAGGGGCAAGAGTTGTTCTGACTGAATGCAAATCATTGTTATGACGAACCCAGTGACGCAGTGACGGTGAAGATCAACTGAGTCCGGACACCCCCCCCCCCCTTATAAACTAATATTTTCAAGTCCAATTTCGATCCATTTTTCTCTTCTTGGTCTGCGGAAAACTCAAAATACACCATTACCAGCAAAGAAAAACGAATGCTCCATCTCCTCCCATACACAAAGTTTTTTTCCCCTGCATGTAGCAAATCTTCGTAGTTGAAATTAAAAATCTGAACTATTTTATTTTTTGCAAATGGAATAATTTACAAATACTGTGCATTATTTTCGTCGAGTGCAGCTGGTGTGCCTTTAAGTTAAAAATGCATGATTGGAAGCATACCAGAAGCTTAAAATTTCATTCATGTACATACCAAAAACAAAATCGTAAATCAATTGATATTGATTAAAGGATTAAAGTTGAATTTGTTTTTTCCTGAAAGCGCGCAGCGTTCTTAGATAAGGTACTTCCGCAGACAGTGGATTCTAGTACCAGCGCACAGAGATTGTAAAGTTGCTGTTGAAAGCAGGATCCTAATTGCGTTTCAGAATTTCATTTTAATAAAGCGACTAGCAAAGCTGGCAAAATCCGCTAGTTCATTTAAAACACACTAGGGTGGCTAACATTAGAACTTTTCCATATTCCTTGACTTTTCCATGACTATTTTTTCACCCTTTTCCATGACTTACGCTGTTTACTTCCTAAACATTTTCCCAAAATTAGCGAACAATTTAGCAAATTACAATAAGGAACTTTTAAATATGGCTTATTTCCACAAAATTTGTCACAATTCCGTGATTTTACATGAAAATCCCCGACAATTCTCTTGCTTTTCACGACTCACTTAAATTTCCTGATTTTTCCATGATTCCCTGACTAGTAACCATCTTGTGATACACACTCCTCTATCCTTCCCTTTCCAGAAGCATTATTGGAAAGTGTTGAAAGAAGATTATTCTTAAAAGAACTAGTACATTGTTTGAAAATAAAATATTGTTTGATAATAGAATTTCCCAGGAAAAATAATATTTCTCAACTTTACATTTAGGGAAACAATCTATTCTCTCGGTTCCTTCCTGCTTCCGCTGCAGTTTCACTTCCTTTAACATTATGAAAATATCAAATAATAACAAATAAAAGTGTAAAGCTAGCTTTATGAAAATCTCGACCTTGAGCTTAATTAAGTATGAATTTTTTATCTGTATTGCAATAAAACATTTAATTTTCAGCCAAAATTAGATGTTTTTGGATTGTGAACATGTGAACTCATAATCGCAATTTATAGCCAATTTTGTGTTAAAACTGGTTGGAAATTTGCGATATTTTACAAAAGATTTTTTTATATTCCAATCTAAAAAACTATATGACTTTAACATGAGTTAATGTTTGGAATAGTGACAGCTCGTATATTTGAAATTATTAATGCAGAGTGGCCTGAGAGGAAAAAAAAAAAATTATTTAATTTTTTTTTTTTTTCTTTTTTTGTAATCTCTAATGTGTCAAATGAATTTAGAGATTTTTAGAGTGTGAACTCATAATCACTATTTATAGCTAATTTTATATTTCATTCCAAAAACTACGTGACTTATCTTCTAATATAAGTTGGAAGTTAGAATATTGACGCATATTTCAAAATATCAATGCAAAGTGAGCAGAAAAATTCACCTTTTAATCAATTTTAAAAAATCTACCAAACAGATTTCATCAAACATAGCTAAGAACCACCAGACAAAAATAGCGTTCTAATTAAAAAAAAAAAAAAAAAAAAAAAAAAAAACATTGAAACCGGTCCATACTTTTGAGAAGTATTGTGTTACAGAGGCACTTCACACGCCGACAGATAGACAAACGCTTTAAATTTTTTTTTTTTTTTTAAGAGACGGAGTGCAATAAAATGCAATTATCTTTTAAAATATTTGGAACCTATTTCTCTTACCATTTATTTTACCTAAAACAAGAAATAAAAATTACACGGTTCGCACAGAGTATGAAACACTTTCCAACTGTACTCGCCCAATCAGTCAGATTCCCCCTTTCTTCCTTCCCACGTTATCCTATGGCATTTTTGTTGTTCCGTTTTATAAGAATATCTCATTCAAAAATTGAGTTTTTTGAATATTACTTTTTGAACATAACGTCCTTTAGCTTAACAAGTAATCAAAAAAAAAAAAAAAAAAAAAAAAAAAAAAAAAATTAACGAGGCAGTCATTGGGGACTGCGGATAGAAGTGAAAACTAAGTAACTTGTGAATTGTATCGTCGAGCTATTAGATTATTATTTTTGAATTATTTTTGGTTTGTAAAGAAGTGTTAATATTGTAATATGACTAAAATAATTTTTTTTATTATTATTATTTATTTGAAAATTTATATTGAAAGCAAAAAGAAGAATATAACAGTCTGTATAAAAACGCGTGCTTGTACTTTGTGAATTATGTATATACTGTGGAAAAAGTACATACATACACAGAGTATAGAACTAGAAAGAGACAGCTGATGCAAGTAGCCAGTATACTACTCGTATTAGTATACATTTTATGCATATATATATATGTGTATATGAGGCATGCCGCGCCGTGCGCTACATATATGGATATATATGTAGAGAGATATACTCTTTGTTTTTGTATATATATAATGTATACTAATAACGCACGGAGGTGTATCTATAAACAGATCATGATGTGCGATTATCCTTGCAGATGGGGAAGGATGCATTTCTCCTGCACATCCAGTCATGAAAAGATGCAGTCGTGAGATGAGATGTGGAACCAGCATTTGCTAAATTCACGATTTAGGGCTATTATGACAATAAGCACCTGCCTAATTTGGGTCGCAATAAACAGCGTGAATAGAGCATTTTAACTCACTAATGTCCTTCTCCCCCCCCCCCCCCCCCAAGCAATATGGATCGAGGGTTCTTACTTCAATTCTTCTTACCTTCATTTTAATAAAAGAAATTTTATTTATAGCTCTACATTTTTATTCTAAACTTGTTGTGCAGATAAAAGATTTTGTATTAATAGTTTTTCTTCGACATGGGGCAATTTAGAAAAAAAACACTTTCATCAAATAGAAAAGAAAAACCTTCGACTCATTTTGAAACAGCTCTGTATATTGTCAATAAATTGCATGCTCATATCATAGTTTATTCAAATCTGGCACAGTAAAAAAAATGTATAATATAACTTGAAATGCATGTTAAGCAATGTCCAATCATAGCCCCTGATATATCAGAATTCTTTTAAGTAGACCTGCAAACGAATAATGAATATATCTCATACCATATAAGAAGCATGTTTTTGTGCATATAAAAGTATATGCTAATTTCATTACGTATAATGTAGTATAAAGATGTTACAATGTACCGACAGTAAATTCCCTCCCCCCCCCCATAACCCGTAGTGTATTTGGATTCTTTTACAAATCGATGTACACGGACTATTTGTCTGATGTTGTCCAAACAGCAAAAAGCTTCAATTAATATCACCATATTGCATTCCGGTAAGAAAAGCAGCACAAGTAAAAAAAACAAAATGAGAATTTCAGGTTTGACATTGCAAAGTGTGTATGAAGTATTCCCAATGTGCACGAAAAGCGTTTCATCTATACCTCATAATTTATTCACCTGAAAGCAGTTGTGTTAGTTTCATCTTCTATAAATAAAAGATGATGTCTGTCTGTCTCTCTGTCTGTCTGCGCATCTATACGTTCAGCCACTACTAAACGCAGAAGTATAAAATTTGGCATACGGGTGCTGAGAAGCCTTCCCGAGGGGATAGTGAAAACAAAATTTAAAAATTTTAATTAGTTGCGAAGATATTAATTAAAATGTCGACCCATGACGATCGAAAAATGACCGAGAATCTACGGCTAATTGCTTAAAAAGAAACATTCTATCAGCAGACGATTTTCTCTGCTGTCTGGAACGGAAACAAAACATCTGGAAATCATTAACGTCACATGTTCTTGAAATGGGTTTAAAAATTGCAAATTTCAAAATTCTTCAGTTTTCCAAATTGTTCATGAATTTTATTTGCTAAATTATCCGTGTGTATTCCCGAGTATATTCACTCGGGAAAAGACCACCATTGCATGGTAAAATGGACGTTTTATCTGAATGAAAAGGAATCGTATTTTCTCCCGCGATGATCAATCTACATTCTTTGCTTGCGGGTCGATTTCGGGACATTTTTTTTTTTTTTTTTTTTTTAACGAGTCGGGTCAAGTTAAGAGCATATTAAATTAAAATAATAATAATAATAAAATAAAATAATAAGCAGAAAATTGTCTGACAGCAATATAGTTGCATAACTGCTATAAGCATATATTACCCCCAATCAGCTGCATGATTTTTTATGACCAATATTGTGTAACATACAGAAATATAGACACCAAAATTTTTGAGTGTAGTGCAGCTGTTAAGACCTGGGTAGATAGCCCTCCGTAACGGACTTTTTGAGGTGTCCTAGCCCATATTAATGTAAGTTTAGGGGGGGAGGATGAGCGTGACATGGGATCGAACCCGGCACTTCCAGTGTACTTGTTTCGAGAGCAGAATCTCTCAGCCACAAGTGGAGCCCCAAAAATCTAAGTCTCAATAACATTTAGGCAAGAATTACAGATTACAATTTTTTAACAGTACATGACCACACAAAGAATCTGTATCTGTTGCCAAAATGAAAATTTTACTCAGTACAAATACAGTAAAAAAAATACAAATATTCTTAAAAAAAAAAAAAAAAAATGAAGTTATATGCTGAAATTTATTTGCCATTTCATACAATTACTTGCATTTTTCACTAAGCACTGAATAGAAATTAAAATCTGTTTTTAATTGTTAAATGTGTTTGATTACGCATCTGATATTTGTTTTATTTTTGAAATTTAAAACTCAATATTGAATAAAACTGAAATACATTTATTAATTCATCATTTCGCACAATTATTTTCATTTTTCATTAGATACTGAACGGAAATTAATATCTAGTTTCATAGCACACTTGACATCTGTTTAACTTCTGAAATGTCTTTGTTAATATTAAACTAAAATCTGTTTTTTAATTTGTCATTTCGTACAATTAGTTACACTTTTTATTAGATACTAAACAGAAATGGAAATATGTTTATTAATTGTGAAATATTTGACATATGAAATCTGTTTAAGTTTTACATATGAAATCTGTTTATTTTCTAAAATTTAAATCTACTTATTAATACTGAACTAAACTGAAATCTATTAATTTATCATTTTGTATAATTTCACTTTTCCTTAGACACTAAAAGGAAATTAAAATATGTTTATTAATTGTGAAATGTGTTTATTAATTTTGAATTAAACTGAAATCTATCTATTAAATTAGCATTTCAAGCAATTACTTTTATTTTTCATCAGATACTGAATGGACACTGAAATTTGTTTATTAAAGGTAAAATCTGTTTAATTACACATTTAACAACTATTTAATTCCTAAAATTGAAATCTATTTATTAATACTGAACTAGATTGAAATATGTTTATTTGTACTGAATTAGATTAAATCTGCTTATTAATGCTGAATTGAATTGAATTGAAATCTGTTTATTAATACTGAACTAAATTGAAATCTCTTTATTAATACTGAACTAAATTGAAATCTCTTTATTAATACTGAACTAATTAAAATTTGTTTAGAGATTAACGAAAATCAAAATCTGCTTAATTACAGACCTGACATTTAACGTTTGAAATTAAAATTGGTTAATACTGAATTAGAGTGAAAGCTATAAATATGGAATTAAATTGAAATATCTTTATTAATTTGCCATTTCACGCTACTTTTATTTTCATTAGACACTTAACAGAAATTGAAAACTATTAATTGAGAAATTATTAAACTTCCAATACTGAAATCCGTTTATTAATACCGAACTAAATTGAAATTTGTTTATTAATTGCAAAATCTGTTTAATTACACATTTAACAACTATTTAATTTCTAAAATTTAAATCTGTTTATTAATACGGAACTAGATTGAAATATGCTTATTAATACTGAATTAGATGAAATATGTTAATTAATGCTGAATTGAATTGAAATCTGTTTATTAATACTGAATTGAATTGAAATCTGTTTATTAATACTGAACTAAATTGAAATCTCTTTATTAATACTGAACTAACTGAAATTTGTTTAGAGATTAACGAAAATCAAAATCTGCTTAGTTACAGACTAGACATTTAACTTCTGAAATTAAAATTGGTTAATACTGGATTAGAGTGAAATTTATAAATATGGAATTAAACTGAAATATCTTTATTAATTTGCCATTTCACGCTACTTTTATTTTCATTAGACACTTAACAGAAATTGAAAACTATTTATTAATTGATAAATTATTTAACTTCCAATACTGAAATCCGTTCCGAACTAAATTGAAATCTGTTTATAAATTTGCCATTTAATACAATAACTTTTTTTTTTTGTTTATTAATTGTAAAATCTGTTTTATTACACATCTATCATTTGCTTGATTTTCGAAACTGAAATCGACTTATCAATACTGAACTAATTTGTAACCTATTTATTAATACTGAATTGAATTGAAATCTGTTAAAAAAAAAAAAAAAAAAACTAACCTAAATTGAATTCTCTTTATTAATTTGTCGTTTTGTATAATTGTATATATATATATTTATTTATGAAATACTGAACAAAAATTAAAATAGGTTTAATTGCTTATCTAACATCTGTTTAATTTCTGAAATGAAATTAATATTATATGTTTATTAATGCTGAAATAAATTGAAATTTGTTTATTAAAACTCGTTTAACCTGCACTATTTTGTTATTTCATATAACTACTTTTCTTTTTCACTTGACATTGAATGGGAAAAATGCAAAATAACGGATATCAAATAACTTTATATTAAAATTGCAAAAATCTTAACTTTTTAAAAAATAAATGACTAATAAATAGATTATAATACAGACTCACCAAACGTTTTCATTCAACACAAAAATATTTACATTAAAATTCAAAAATAGACTTTCACAAGGCTGTCATTCAAATCGATTTTCAATTAATAGGTTGGTAGGTTGGGTTTTAACGTCCAAGTAGTACTGCACTATGGGTATACTGGCCAAACGTCCCCGTTTTCTCGGGACAAATGGGGACTTCATATTTTTTTTAAGGCATTTTCCTAAATTTTAAAAGGCCGCGGTAGCCCAGTCGATAGAGCGCCGGCCTCGTAATTGGAAGATTGCGGGTTCCTGTACTCGAGCCGACCAAAGACTGTCGTGTACACTAATGGTGGCTGGTGCACGTAAAATCTGTCGTGGCCGCAATGTCCTCCATGTTCCCATCAAAAATTATACCTCTGGGGGGTCACCGAAGCGGGAGAGCCATCCCTTCCGTGGAGAATCAAAATTGTGATGGCATGTCTCCGGACAACCTCAAGGGGTGTGTCCCAGACCGTCGCCAATTGCCCATCTTCACAGCACTAGTGTGACGTAAAACCCAACCAACCAACCTAAATTTTAAAAAATTGTAGAAAGTAAATTATTAATCAGTAATACTTTAATTTTAGTCCTTATTTATTAGGAATGAAAAAATGCATCCATAATTGGATAGTTGTAGCAATTTTTAATGCTTCTCTCTTTTAAGGTGCTTTGATCTGGTCAGCCTAACTATGGGTAATGGCAACAATCTGGGACGCACCCCTGAGGATGATCCGGAGGCATGTCATCACAATTTTGATGGATTTTAATGAATACGAGAAAGCAACGTAATTGTAGTAGGTCGGGATTGAATGGCTTAACATTACACTAGCGCTACGCAGTTGGTGATGCGTCTGGGATTCCTCCCTAAGGGTGATCCAAAACATAGATACGACACTCCCGTATATTCAATGGTAACTAAAATTCGATTGCAATAAGCTCATTGTCAACAGCTGTAAGTTTCTCGAGCTCTCCAGCTTACGCAATCTCTCATCTTATTTTTATTGTACCTATGTTTTCTGTTGTCAACTTTGTTGTTTTTGATAATTGATTAGCCAACTACGTGCCTTTAGTCTTTAGTGCGACGTCAAACCACTGAACCTCAACCTCAATGTCACTAAATTGCTGAGATTTTAATTATGGGCATTCTAAGATATTTTCATCCACAGATTACGATCCCTACACGATTTTGAATAATAAATATGCGAATACTAAGGCGACCAAATTTTCTAATTAAAGAAATGAGGACAAATTTAGTATTTACGATCTTGAATAATAAATGTGCGAGTACTAAGGCAACCAAGTTTTCTAAAGAAAAAAGTGGGGACAAATTAGAACGGTGTCTTCAATTTCAAAGTAAGAAATGGTGACAAATGCAATCCTTAAAAAAGTGCACTATCATCAATTTTAAATTATAAATTACAACAATATCTTTACTTAGGGAAAAAGTTTATGCGAGGAAAAGAAAAAAAACTAAAAAGTGGGGACTGTCTTCACAAAGTGGGGACGTTAGGTCGCCTTAATTTTAAAGCAAAAATTCAAAGAGGTGCCGGCCAGGTGGTTCGGTCGGTATTGCGCTGCCTTCCGAATCTTATGGTCCCAGGTTCGAATCCTGGCGCGGGCATGGATGTTTGTGATGTCTTATGATATGTATTTCATGTATCTGTTCTTGTTATAATAATAAGAAAAAAAACTTGTAAACCCTTGTGGTGTGGATTTTCGAGATATAAGCGGCCCTAGAGGCAAGCAATAAATCTCAGTACTCATCAAACCAAACCAAACCAAATCAAAGAGGTCCACTACTGGGTTTTAGTATGCCCACTACTGAATCATTTTAAGCTCTCCGAATTTTTGCTTTTTTACATATATAAATACGATAATTAGTATTTTTTTAGAAAATTACACAAAACATAATCAGAAAATGTTCTTAACGGCCCTCTTCACTTACCATCGCCGGAAGCCCGAGCCAATGTTATTCTATGAGGAAATTTTCTTTACAAATAACTTATTAACTAATACATATTTTTAAATTCAGTTTTCACATTCAGAAAATTCACAACTGTTAAATTGACGGACCTTTTTTAAAAATGTACTTTTTTAATTTTTAATACTTTATTTTGAAATTGCAAAATGAAAAAATTTCACATATTGAAAATTAGTATTTTGCAGCTTCAAAATAAAATATAAAAAATTTAAAAAATATTTTTTAAGAAAAGGTCCGTCCATTTAACAGCTGAGAATTTTCAGAATGTGAAAACGGAATTTAAAAATATGTATTATTTAATAAGTTATTTGTAAAGAAAATTTCCCATAGAATAACGTTAGCTTCAGCTTCCGGCGACGGTGAGTGAAGCGGGCCCTTAAAGTGTCCACTACTGGCACGGCCTGATTACCGCACAGGCCGACCAGGCCTTGGCCTAGGGCCTCCTCTATCTAAGGGCACCAAAATAATTAAAAAATAATAATAATAAAATGGTATTTTTGAGAAAGATTTATTTAAAAAAAAAAAAAAAAAAACTTGCAAAAATTTCATTTCTATGCAAGTGAATTTCAACAGTTATAGAAGAAAGATTCTTTAAAATATAATCATAATTATTTGAGATCTCTTTGCAAAAAATAAACAAATAAAATAAAATAAAATAAATAAAACTAATTTCTTATGAAGGCGATACTTTAACTTTGTCACCAGCATTCAAACTTCCTGCAGAATTAAGATATTCGTTTTGAGAAATTTTGTTTATTTTGTTTGTGGGAAGAGGGGGAGTGGGCGCTTCAAAATCGTCTCGGGCCTTGAGCCTCAGTAGACAATAATCAGGCTCTGACTACTGGTGTTCTTGCCCTAATTAACGGTTGTATAAGTAAATTAAAGTAAGACAGGCCGTTAAATAAACGAAAGCGAAAATTATAATAGATTATTTGAGTATCTTTCTCCGCCGTTTAATTTTACGCTGTTGCACTTCAAAGAATTTGAGCCCATTGTTGTGAAGATTTTCTTGTGGCAGTTAAGATAATATTTCGTAGGATAATTCAGGTATGTAGAGAAGATTTTTGCAGGGAGACAAATGTAAATAGTGAAGTTTCTATTTCGATGGTCTCCACTAGGCCGTATTTTCGTACAGATGAAAAAGACCTCCTGTACTTGCGTTGATTGCCGCTAGAAATATTATTTACAATTCTTCCATTAAATAACCAAGATTCGATCCAGAGGTGCTTAAAAAAAAGATGAAATTCAGAGATCAATAAAGATTTGACAAAAATGTGCACAGTTTTCTTTATTGACTTGCTGCATAAAATAAGGAGGGAAGGTGCCCCTAACGTATAAATATTTTAGGAACTACATCCGTATCTTCTAAGCAGGAGCGATCAGAGAAGAATGATTGATGTTTCAGCCAAATTCAAATTATTGTTACATATTGGCATTTAATTTCATCGCCAGCAAGGACACATAAAAAGTGGTTTTTTAAAGATACGTTACACTCAAATTAGGCTAACAATTTTGAATACAGAGTAGGATTGCCATAATATGATAACCCTATGAAAATCACAAATTTCGCCAGAGATTCATCATGAGAAAAGTTAACCGCAATGGATAGATATACATAAAATATAGCTATAATTTAATTGTGTTCAAGGATAATTTTGTCTAACTGAATAAATTACGTCAGAAATAAGGCTACTGTGATTTGGGAGAAACATAAATAAAATGAGCCATGTGTTACTCTTTATGATAGGAAATGATTATGAGAATATGCAAGGAGATTGATTATATTTTACATTTATTTTTTTTATTTTACTGATAGAGGAAGAATTCGGCAGTTACTAAAGATTAATATTGAATACACGAGTGAATTATTATAAAAAGCGATAAAATAGATTTGAATTAAAATTAAATAGAGAATTTTTAAAATATATGTGATTTCTACATCACATATTTCTCCCCTTCACCCAGAAAAAATTTTATGAAGGAAGAAATTTTTTTTTTATATGTTCTTGCTGTTACATGAGTAAAATATTTATTATAATACTAAATGATATTACTGTTATATGAGTGTAATTTTCTCTAAAAATGTAAAAATATAAAGAACTTCAATGAATATTACACGAGGCACACATCCCATACAAAAATATAAGAAATAAAATATAGTCATGACATAAAATAATTTTAAAGGATCCACATCAAATGATGCATAATCTTTCGCATAATAAAAACAGCTGTAGCATATATATATATATATATTTTAAATATCTGGACATATGTAAAAGTCCACATTATATTTACCCTTATTTGGTAAATTCAAATGACCTGTATATAGATATATTTTTATTTATTTATAAAACAAGCATATGCATTTATTTAACATTGGGCCCAACAAAACAGGTCACATGCCAGCTTATCTGACTTAAATATGCTTAAATTTGAGCTCTTTTTTTATGTGTATATATAAACTTTTTTTAAATAACATTTATGCATACATTTAGAAAACATGATATAAACACATAATATATACACAGCATAGTAGCAACATATAAGCATTGGTAATTGAAGGATTTCAATGCATGTTTCCTCATATCATCTGTTAACCAGCTCACACCTGTCATGACGTCAGATGTGACGTAACTGTATTACGTAATCAACAGCGCATCTTCGCTTCTCTGAGAGAGAGTTTTATATGAGTCTGTACGAGAAAGCTTTGCTAAGCGTGCGGCAAGAAATGCCCGCATTATGTTATTGTACTTTTCTATATTATTAAATGTTGTGATTGTTTAAAAGACTCTGCTTTTCACTCTGTGGACCCATTTATACCAACAATGGTTATGGACCCAGAGACACGCATCTTACTGCGGACTTTTTAAAAATTTAAATTAACATTCGCTAAAACGAAAGTGCGACTTACAGTTAAGCCTAAGGGCTGAAATCGAAAGTATTTTTGATTCTATTTTTATAAAGAAGCTACTATAGCTGATTAAATATGTCGCAAGTATTAAATATAGAAAAGTTATCCAAAAATAATTTTGACACCTGGAAGCTGCAGATAGAAGCTGTTTTAATCAAGAATGATCACTGGAGTTATGCTAACGGAACGAAAATTAAGCCCGATGAAGGCGCCGAAGGTGAAGAAAAATGGCTCGAAAATGACCTTAAAGCTAGAGCCGATTTAATCCTAGCAATTACCCCAAGTGAGTTGTGTCATATTAAACATTGTACAACCTCAAATGAAGTATGGAATAAATTAAAAGAAGTTTACGAATCGAGAGGACCGGCAAAGAAAGCCACCCTGTTGAAGCAGCTACTCTTTAAGAAAATGACTGACAGTGAAAATATGTCCGATCACCTAAATATTTTCTTTGATATAGTGGACAAGCTAAAAGAAATGGACATTCACGTAGCCGAAGATTTATTATCAATTTTGCTCTTATACAGTATTCCTGACAGCTATGAAAATTTCAGGTGCGCCATAGAAGCAAGAGATGAATTGCCGCAGCCTGAAGCTCTAAAAATTAAAATGATGGAAGAATATGAGTCAAGAAAAAATAAAAAGCATCAAGAATCATCAAATGCGTATTTTACAACTCACAAGAAAAATCTTCCTGAAAAGAACAAAAGAGAAATCTTAAAGCCTGTGCAGAACAAGAACACGTATGGCGAAAGAAATTATGCAATCTTCAAATGCAATTACTGTTCAAAAGTAGGGCATAAAGCCTCAGAATGCAGAAAGAAGATCTCAGACAGAAAATTAACTTCATCGAATAATTACAAAGATAGATCTTTCATGGTTGAAGATAGTACAGAGTTCACGATGGCAGCCAGTAACTCTTTCCAAGAACATTCCGAGTGGTGTCTCGATAGCGGTACGACATCACATATGGCTCATAACAAGAATTTGTTTACAGATTTCGAACCTAGAATTGGATCATTTATAAAATTAGCTGTAGATGAAACAGCGGAGATCACAGGTGTTGGAACAGTCAAATTAAAAGTTCCCGGTAATCACGGTGTAACCAATTTAAAGTTAACAAATGTTTTGTGCGTTCCAAAATTGAAATGCAATTTAATGTCTATATCAAAAGCTACTGCAAACAACTGCCGTGTTGTATTTACCGAAAAATGTGCAAAAATTACGGAGCAGGACGGCTCTCTGATTATAAGTGCTACGAGAAAAGGTGATTTATATTTTTTTCAGCCACAGGTGGATATCGCTGCAACAACTCAGGTAAGCAACTTTCATAAATGGCATTTAAAATTAGGACATTTAAATGAAAAAGATTTAAAATTATTAAAATCTGAAAATATGTTAAGAGATTTAAATTTTAATGAAAAAGATTCTTTAAAAGATTGTAAAGTATGCATTCAGTCTAAACAAACTGTGAAACCATTTTGTAAAGAAAACAAATTTCATAGTAAGGAATTATTAGAAGTAGTTTATTCTGATTTATGTGGCCCTATAAATGTTAAATCCCATGGCGGATCACGTTACTTTATTACTTTTTTGGATGATAAATCTCGTTACATTGAAGTAAATTTTCTAAAAACAAAAGATGAAGCTAAGTACGCGTTCCGGAGATATAAAGCAGCAGTCGAAAATCGATTAGGGAAAAAAATTAAAATACTGCATACTGATAATGGATTGGAATGTTGTGGCGAAGAATTCAATAAATATATTGAAGAATGCGGTATTAAACGCGAATATTCCTCACCAATGACCCCTCAGCAAAATTCTAGAATTGAAAGACAAAATCGTACATTATGCGAAATGGCGAGGTGTTTATTAATGCAATCAAACCTTCCAAATACATTCTGGGCTGAAGCAGTAAATTGCGCTGCATATATTAGAAACAGGTGTCCCACTAAAGGAATTAAAGAAAATAAAACCCCTTTCGAATTGTTTTTCGGTTATAAACCAACTGTTAACTATTTTAAAATTTTCGGACAGAAATGTTTTGTTCTAAATAAAAAATCAAAAGGGAAGTTTGAAGCTAGGTCACACGAACATATATTCGTTGGCTATTCAAATGAATCACGCGCTTACAGATTATGGAATAAGGATACCAGAAAAATTGTCATAAGTCGTGATGTTCGATTTATAGACGAATTTGAAACAAATGATTCAGCCACTACTGATCAATTAGAATTAATTTTTCCGTCTGAGAATAAATGCAATGATTGTAATATTAAAAATGAAACTCCTATCCCTACTCAAACCGCAGACATCCACAGGGGGGAAAACAGCGGATCGATTTCCTATCCCCCTGAATTCAACGGAGAAAGTTTCTCTTTTTGGAAAGGGGGGGAAGCGAGCCACTCTGAAGGGGGGAACGTAGAAGATGTGAGTGGAGGGGAGGAGAGTGCTGGCGATATATGTAAACAAGAGGAAAGGATTAATAAAAACAATCCTATTTTTAAACGTGGTCCCGGAAGACCTAAAAAAAGTAAAAGTTGGAACTTTCAAAACTCTCATAAGGAATATATTACAGATACAAAATATAAAGATGAAACTTCTCAATTAGCTGATAACTCATTTAATGAAATTAATCCCAGCGTAATCTACGCGCTAAATGGAGATTATGCTAAAAATTGGGAAAACGCGATGAAATTAGAATATGATTCTTTAGTTAAGCAAAACGCTTGGGAAATTGTAGATAGACCAAAAGATAAAAAAGTAATTGGGTGTAAATGGGTTTTAAAAACAAAATTCAAACCAGATGGTCAAATTGAAAAATTTAAGGCCAGATTGGTTGCCAAAGGGTGTTCACAGAAACAAGGTATAGATTTTGAGGAAAATTTTTCACCAGTAGCCAGATTAAGTTCTATAAGAACTGCAATCGCGTATGCTATCCAGAATGGTTTCACAGCATACCAGTTAGATTTCATTATGGCATATGTTAACGGTAAAGGGCAAAATTAACGGTCGCCACCGGCCACATGGCGACTAAATAAAAAAAGACGGCGATTAAAAATTATGCATCGATCGCCACTAAAGTCGCCACTTTTTGTGATCATTAAAATATTCTAAAAGTCGAGCGACGATAGGCAATCGAAGCCTTGTGATTTTCAATCTTTTTCCATCCATGACATAAATGTCAATGTTCATTTTAAACTTGCTTTATTATATTCTACAACCTATAAAGAAGTAGAATTGTTTAATATATCTCACTCATATAATTTTTTGGACCCTCCCCTTTCCCTTTCCCTTCCCCTAACGATCTGTGATCACACAGCTTATAGAAAGCTTTATATTTTCTAATCATTCTCCATTTGCTGCAAAAATATAAATATCTATTTTAAACTTACTTTATTAGATTCTAGAATCTGTAAAGAAGTAGAATTGTTTAATATTTCTTACTCATAATTCTTGTAATCCCCCCCCCCTCCTCCAACAATTGGCAATCACATGCTCCACTGAAGTCTTGTGATTTACAATCTTTCTCCATCCATAACATAAATGTAAATATTCATTTTAAACTTTCTTGATTAGATTCTAGAACCTATAAAGAAGAATATAGATGTATCCCCCCCCCACACACACACACATGTGCGCTCCATTTCAACTAGCAGTTAATGATCAAATGTCCAGCAAAGCACAATCTTTTTCCATTAATATCTCCATAGTATTTAGTGTATATTTAACACATTTAAGATATTTCACAAATGTGTGTATCAAAATTTGATTTGGCTTAAATGTGTATTTTTCAAAAATTTTTGTATTTGCTTTCTTTTGTGTAGAAATCTTCCTTTTTCCTTCCCATTTTAAAGTAGAAATCTCCCTATTTTTAAAGCTACAAATTTGGTAGCTAAGTAAATTATTTTTAATGAAGCAGCTAAGTTTCCATATCTATACTTTTTAAGAGGAAATATTTTAACTCTATTGAAATAAAATCATTTAAAAAAGTGTGTCTTTAGAAATAAGAAAAAACAATAAAACTGCTAACTGTATTTACACATGACCATGTAAAAGGTTGTGATGGTGATGAATCAGCTGATTCATTTACTAGAAAATATCAATGTGAACTGTGAATGATAACAGCTTATTTCACTTAAATAAATTGAAAAAAAAGTACTACTGAATTATCTGAAAGATAAAAACTTTTGCTGTTATTATTACAGCCCTAAGCAGATTTCAATTTAGGATTTGCAATTTAGGATTTTTAAAAAGAGCGTAGTTACAAATTACAATTTCAGTGTTTATTTTATTATTATATGTATTTCTTATTTTCATATTTTTCTTGTGGTAATTATATGGCAAAATGGTGACAATGCTTTTTGCAGTCTGAAAGAAATAGTCTTATCATGTGAAAAGTGGCCACTAACTTAAAAAAGTGGCTACTAATGAAAATGACAGTACCGGCCACTGGCCACTAATGAATTTTCCCAGTTTTGCCCTTTAGTTAACGGAATGTTACATGAAGAAATTTATATGGAGCTTCCTGAATTTTTTGAAAATGATATACACGAAAATAAAGTGTGTTTATTAAAAAAATCTTTGTATGGCCTTAAGCAGTCAGGAAGACAGTGGTTTAAGAAATTAGATGAGGAATTGAGAAAAATGAAATTTAACCCTTTGAATTCCGACAAATGTGTCTATTACTCAAAATATCCTTTTGATGCTATTATAATCGTCTATGTCGACGATTTAATTTGTCTCACTAAAAGTGAAGAGCACTATTTTGATATAAGAAATAAATTAGCAGAATCTTTCAAAATGAAAGATATGGGCCTTCTGCATTATTGCTTAGGCATTGAATTTAATCAAGATAGGGACAGCATCACTATAACACAAAAGAAATACATTGAAGATTTATTAAAAAAATTTAATATGGAAGATTCTAGAGTGGTGAATACACCTTTAGATAGCAGTGTAAAATTAACTAAACAAATGTGTCCAAATACAGAAGAAGAGAAATCATACATGTCAAAAATTCCTTATAGACAATTAATTGGTTCTCTTATGTATCTGTCGGTTGCTACCAGACCAGATATCACCCATGCTGTAAATTATTTAAGTCAGTTTAATAACAATCCAGGAAAACCTCACTGGATAGCTGCTAAAAGAATACTAAGGTATCTCAATGGCACTAGAAATTTAGGAATTGTGTATTACAGAGACGATAAACCATTGACAGCATTTGTTGATGCCGATTGGGCATCGGATATAAATGATAGAAAATCATATACAGGATACGTCTTTAAATATGCCGGTGGACCTATTTCTTGGGAATCTAGAAAGCAGCGAACCGCTGCTCTATCCACAACAGAATCTGAATATATGTCTCTGTCCGAATCCGCAAAAGGGACAATTCATGTTAGAAATTTCTTAAAAGAATTGGATCCTGAAATTGTATCAAGTCCGACTGCAATCATGTGCGACAATCAATCTGCACTGAGATTAGTAAAAAATCCTGTTCATCACAATCGATCTAAGCACATTGACATTCGTCATCATTTTGTGCGAGAAGTTTACAATAATAAACTAATTGACATTAAATATATTTCATCAGATGAACAACCAGCAGATATTTTAACAAAAAGTTTAAATGCATATAAACATGAAAAATGTTGTGGTATGATAGGACTTAATACTCAGGACTGAAGAACTTAAAAATATATATATATTTAAACTGTGTTTTCATTAAGAAATTAACTGCTTATATTTTACGTATTTTATTTTATTATATTAACCATAATTATTTGCTTATAATTCTATTTCTTTACTAACACTTTTCTTATTTTAAGTAACTCTTGCATAAAAATAATTTTCTGTAATTTTTAATATGCTATTATAATGCATAAATATGTTTTATTTTCGAAACATTTATTGAATAAGGGGGAAATGAAGGATTTCAATGCATGTTTCCTCATATCATCTGTTAACCAGCTCACACCTGTCATGACGTCAGATGTGACGTAACTGTATTACGTAATCAACAGCGCATCTTCGCTTCTCTGAGAGAGAGTTTTATATGAGTCTGTACGAGAAAGCTTTGCTAAGCGTGCGGCAAGAAATGCCCGCATTATGTTATTGTACTTTTCTATATTATTAAATGTTGTGATTGTTTAAAAGACTCTGCTTTTCACTCTGTGGACCCATTTATACCAACAGTAATTAAGTGTGTTAATAATAATTAGGCATGGCTGTATTATGATAAAAATTGACATAGCAGGTTTTTTTTTTTTTTTTTTTTTTTTTTTTTTTTCATAAATTGTTGGTGTTTACATAGGTGAGAGAAAATGAATATTTGATAAAATATGATAATGTTGATTTAATAAAGTGACATAAAATAATGCCTGCGGTAAAACAATGTGCATCTTAAATCTGTGTACTGTAAAGTAAAAATTCTCACTATTATCATTTTTTCTTGCTTTTTTTTTTTTTTTTTTTTCTTTATACTTATAATAAATGATTTTTTTTTTTTTTTTAACATGTATAAAAGTGTTAAGTATAATTTTAATAATAATATAATTTACAAATATTTAAAATGTGAATGTTCATGCTGTAATTGTAATCGAGGGAAAATATTAATCATCTGTGCAAGAGTCTAGAGTGAATATTTTTTTTTCTTTAGAAATTATTAGTATTAAAATATTTAAATGCTATATTAGATATTAAAAAAGTTAGACATAAAACATAAAAGCAACTACCTTTTCCTTTGATGATCCATAAAAGCGGTAGCTAAAGATTCGCTAAATCGATATATTTATTCAACTCGATAATTTAAATTCGCAAATCCTGGAACCATTAATACTGTCAAACGCCAGTTTATCGGATTTATGGCGCCTTGACACTCTAGGAATTACTAATGAAGATAATAAATCGAAACAGGATTTAGAACAAGAAACCAAGAATTATTTTCTAGAAACTGTTAAACGAGATAAAAGCGGTCGATATGAAGTCAATTTACCATGGACAGTTGACCATTCGATTTTATCAGATAATTACTCGTTGGCAGAAAAGTGCCTGTACAAGACGGAAAATAAATTAATCAAATCTGATAGGAAAAAGGAATATGGGGAAATTTTTGATTTCTGGGAAAACAATCAGATTATAGAAGAGGTATTGGACCAGAAAAGGGACAAGGTACATTATTTAGCACACAGACCGGTGGTTAAAGAATCTAGTGAAACCACTAAAATTCGTCCAGTATTTAATGCCTCAGCACACACTAGAAACAGTCCCTCCCTTAATGATTGTTTAACAAAAGGACCTAATCTTGTAGAAATTATACCAAGCATTTTGAATAGATTTCGCACATACAAGATAGGAATTTCGTCCGATATAGAGAAAGCATTCCTCCAAATTAAAATAACAGAGAAAGATCGCGACTTTTTGAGATTTTTTTGGTTTAATAGCGAAAATAAATTGAAAATTTATAGACATTGTCGTGTGGTTTTCGGCCTAACTTCAAGCCCTTTTTTGCTTATGGCAACATTAAATCACCTTTTAGAAAATGTTCCCGAACAATGGCGAGAGACAGCTAGTCTCTTAAGAGATTCCTTCTATTTAGATAATTCCCTCCTCAGCTTGAATTCAATTCCAGAAACAGAAAAATTCATATCAGAAAAGGAATTTTGGCTTCGGCACATTTCAACTTGAGATGTTGGCGATCGAATTGGCCCCAGGCTATGATCGACAAAACTGAAGATGAACCTAGGTTTGCTCCCGTGTTAGGATTACTCTGGGATTTGAAAAATGACAGTTTAGTTTGTAAAATTGAAGAACCCCTAAGGATAAGTGAACCCCTTACAAAAAGAAAACTTTTATCAGTTACCCAAAGAATTTTTTATCCTGTGGGATTCACAGCACCTGTCAGTTTAGTTCCCAGACTAATCCTTCAAGAAACGTGGATTCAGAAGGTGAAGTGGGATGAAGAGCTCCCTGAAACTTTAAAACAACAATCTTCTAATTGGCTGAAAGGAATAAACTTTTTATCCCAAATTAAAATACCTCGGTGGCTTAACATTTGCCCAGAGAAAGAAAAGAAAACATCATTACATGTTTTTTCTGACGCAAGCAAGCGAGCATATGCCACTTGCGTATTCACAAGAGTAGAGACCTCAGAAGGAATCAAGGTCCAGTTAATCAATGCTAAAAGTAGAGTTGCACCTATTAAGGAATTGACCATACCCCGCCTTGAACTGTTATCTTGTCTTATTGGCGCTAGGTTGGCCAAAAATGTGCAAAACGATTTAAACTTACATGTAAATTCCATGTTTTGGTCAGATTCAACCACTGCTTTAGGTTGGATTAGAAGAAAACAAGAATGGGGTACATTTGTACACAACAGAGTATTAGAAATCCGAAATCTGACCGAAATTTGCAATTGGAGACATGTACCCGGAAATTTGAATCCTGCGGACCTCCCGTCTAGAGGATGTTCCTTTGAACAACTACAGAAATCGAGATGGTGGGAGGGTCCGAGTTGGCTTTATTTACATGAAAATGAATGGCCTCAAATAGAAGAAGACCCAAACGAAGAACTCATAAACAGCGAAAAAAGGAAGACAATCCTAAATCTTTTAGATAAAAAAGAAGATAATTTCAATCGATTTTATCAGTATTTTTCCTCTTACAAGAAAACAGTTAGAACCATTGCCTGGATATATAGATTTTATCATAATTCGAAGACTACTGAGAAAATATCCGAATTGGATATTTCAGTTGAAGAATTTTCGAAAGCAGAAAATGTACTTCTACGATTAGTACAACAAGAATCTTTTTCAGGGAGAACAGATCCAAAATTAAGAAATTTAAGGCCTGTCGAAGATAAAGCTGGTCTCTTAAGAGTAAAGACCAATATAATTCAAAGAAACGACAGTGAAAACTTCAGATATCCTGTGATCTTACCTTACAAGCATCCCGTCGTCCAAAGATTGATATTCGAGAAGCATTTAGAAAATCAGCACGCTGGAGTCAGCACTCTAATGACACTACTTAGAGAAAATTTTTGGATAATGAAGTCTAGAAAGTCCATTAGAAATTCAATAAGAAAATGCGTAATTTGCAGAAAACTTCAGACTTCCAAAATAGATCTTGAACCTGGAGTACCACCCGAAGACAGAGTACGAGAAGCAGCCATCTTTGAAGTGGTAGGCGTAGATCTAGCCGGTCCTCTTCATCTTTCTGATGGATCAAAAGCGTGGATAGCCTTATTTACTTGCGCTGTCTACCGAGCCATACATCTTGAAGCCATTACGTCTCTGTCTACAGAAAGTTTTATCCAGTCTCTGAGAAGGTTCATAGCAAGGCGAGGCAGACCCTACATCATCTATTCAGACAACGGGAAGAACTTCCTAGGAACCAGCAATGCTCTCTCGAGTGTAGATTGGGAAACCATCTGCAAGGTAGCTTCCACCCAGAAGATCAGATGGAAATTCAACCCTCCTGCAGCACCGTGGTGGGGAGGCTGGTGGGAGAGACTTGTTGGAATGGTTAAAGGAATCCTGAAAAGAAACTTAGGTCGTGCATCTTTGAATTACGAAGAACTTTGCACCATACTGTGTGACTGTGAACAAGTGATTAACTCACGGCCTATAACCTATGTTTCCGAAGATAACACAGATCCCTTACCTTTAACCCCAATGATGTTCCTAAGAGAACTACCAACATCAGGAGTACCTGACCTAGATGCTTTGGATTCTAAAGATCTTAACCGCAGAGCCAGATATAGGCAAATAATCAGAGAAAACCTAAGAAACAGATTCAGAGCTGAATATTTAGGACAATTACGAAAACATGCATCTAAGACCAAAAGATTCAAACAATTGAAAGTCGGCGATGTTGTCCTATTAGAAGATTTCAATAAGAAACGTGTTCACTGGCCTTTGGCAAGAGTGATAGAAATTTACCCAGGCAAAGATAATGTGATACTTCTAGCTAAGGTGAAGACCGAAAATGGATTTTTTCTGCGTCCATTACAAAGATTGTTTCCTTTAGAAATTGACAGTACCGAACTTAAGAATCACCCCACTTTACATAGGTCTCTCCAAGAAAATTTAAGTCCTTCGACTTCCGAAAACAAGAACCTCTCACAGAAACCGATACTCAACCCCAGAGAAAAGGAACCTGTGAAAGACCCTCCAGAACCTACCAGTTCCAGAACCCATGATCCCACTTCCAAACCCCCGGTGGTCTCCCGAACTGGCCGTGTGGTGAAACCCCCTCAACGACTTCAACTTGGATTGTTGAGTTCCTCCGATTAGTCGCTACTCAAGGTGGGAGGATGTCGGGAATCTCCCGTTCATTCTTCTGCTTTCAGAACAAATGCCTTTCCAGACAGACGGGCGCCTCTTTTTCGAGAAAGGTGCTTTTTAGAATCAGAAGCAGAACAGAAAGGACCTCGAATAGAGAAGGGGCTATGCTAAGATCGTCTTGTTTACAGACGCCCCGGTCCTAAAACAGAACTATTGAAACTTTTAAGAATTAGAATAAATATTTAAGAACTAATGACAATTTAAGACTTTAATGTTAAGAAAGACTTTAATATTTAATTGTAAATACTGTAGATAGTTTTTGTTCTGTTTTCGTTTTTACATGTATGCTAACAAAGCATTAAAAATTCTGTTTTCATCTAAGAAGTGCTACATTCATCGAGTTTATAGTTTCTTTAATGGATGATAGTTGCCCCATCCACACCCGGACCCTTGGATTAGAAGTTTTCAGGTGAGACCCATCCATATTTTAATATTTAGAAGAATAAATATTTTATCAGAAAATTTAAGTAGTAACTGTAAGAAAAGAGTTAAGATTTGAAATATGCTGTATCGGGTCAGTAAGAATAATTAAGTTTTAGATCAGAAATCTGGTACAGCCATATTTTGTGGCATCCCTGCCGGGATGTGGGCAGCTATTATTTATAATTATTTATAATTGAATCCATTATTTATAATTGAAAAGATAGATAATATTATAAAGTTTTAAATTTTTGTATTTATTATGGCTAATTTAGTAATAGCTAAAAAAGAAAGAGCTGTCATAAGAGACAGTATTAATAAATTTATAGAGAAATTGAAAGCTTTATATGATGATATAAATCCAGATGTTGTAGATTTAGAAGAAACTGTAGAATTATTGAATGAAACTACTATAGAATTAAAGAGTAAAGATGCAGAGATTAAAAATTTAACTCAAGAACTCCAATTAGAAGCCGAATTAGAAACGGCAAATGAATATCGTGAAAAAATAATTACTTGGCGATTTCGAGCCAACAGAAAATTAAAAGAACTAAAGAAAAGTGAAACAAGTATTTCATCAACAGAAATTGAAAGAAGAAATACTTCAAAAGAAGCAATACACATCAAATTACCACCGCTAGATCCAGTTAAATTTAACGGGAACGCAGCCGAATGGCTGACTTTTTGGTCGTCATTCGAAACGGCTATTCATAATAATGAAAATTTAGATCCTGTAGATAAATTTAATTATTTGAAATCATTTTTAGCACCTGACCCCTTAAAATGTATAGAAGGATTCTCTGTCACCGCGAGTAATTACATAAAAGTAGTAGATATTTTAAAAGAAAGATATGGCAAACAAGACATCTTAGTAAATGTACATTTGAATAAATTATTAAGTATTGCCCCACTAAAACATTCAAGTGACATTAAATCGCTCAGGAAAATTTACGATGAAATCCAAACTAACATTAGAAGTTTAGAATCATTAGATGTTTCTTTGGATAGCTACGGCAGTTTATTGTCACCGATATTACTAAAAATATTACCTAAAGATTTAGCATTACAATTTAATATGGAATTTCACGGTGTTAACTATGGCGTAAAAGATATATTATCTTTCTTAAATAAACAACTCGTATCGCGCGAATGCTTAATAACTACCAGACAAGAGGATAGCGGCGAAAGTCATTTCTCCCCCCCAGCTCAAAGATTAGATAATCAAAATCGTAGAGATGTTTTTCCCCCCCGCGTTAATAAATTTGATACTCAGAACCGGAAATTGCCTACTGCTTGTGATTTATTAAATGAGAATAAAGGTGATAGGTGTAATTTTTGCTCAGAATCGCATTTAAGTAACAAATGTGTCAAAACTCGTAATTTACCATTTGATGAAAGAGTTAATCTATTGCGTAAGAAAGGATTGTGTTATTTATGCCTTCAACCTTCACATTTAGCTAGACACTGTGTATCAAAAACTTTATGCAAGTTATGTAATCGTAGACATTCAGACATAATGTGTAATGCAAATAAAGATTTGAAACAGGAAATAAGTAATTACGAAAGAAATGATCAATCTAAATTGGCGTTATCGAATCATAATCTACAAGCGAATGTTTATTTGCAGACGTTAATAGTAGCAATTTCTAACAGAGATGATAGTAAATCATCATATATTCGGTTAATTATTGACTCCGGATCTCATAATAGTTACATCAGTAAGTTTGCAGATGATAAGTTAAAATTAAAAAGAATGAATAAAGAAACAATCAGACATGGTCTTTTTGGGGGCATGGAAATGTCAGCTGAACATAATCGTTATGAATTTACGATCGGGAGTTTAGATAATAAGTTTAAGTGTAAAATACAAGCACTAGATCAAGAAAAAATATGCACAGGCGTGAATTTATGTCGCGATGATAAATTAGTAAAACTCTTAGAAAAGGAAGGTGTATATTTATCAGATGTCCCTAGAAATAATAAATCTTGTTTATACCAGAAAAATCCAGACGAAGTACATATACTTTTGTGAGCTGATATGTCCGCTAAACTGTTCACAAATGACATAAAATATTTTCCAAAATTGGGATTAACTACATTCAGAACTAAATTGGGTTGGACCATTTTGAGCAAGACAGAGGGTCACAAGAGTGAGCAGGGCAATTCTTTGGCGGGTCTATCGTTGTCATTACAAATACGAAACAGTACAGTGAATGTTTTCACTGGATCATTTCTAACTTAACGAAACTGCAGTTCTCCTTTTCAGGATCAGAGTTCAAGACAAACACGAAAGTCGCTGACCGAAATAAAAACGTCCATAGGAAAGAAACACTGTTAATAATTCGATTCGCATACGATCTCCAAGAATATGGTAAATCTTCTGACACATATTAAATAATAAAATCGGATAATCGTATTAAATAATAAAATCGGATAATCGAAGATGATTGTTTTATCTTGAGTTAAAAACAGTTCGGAAAACTCCATCTAATGAAGTTTAAATATGATCACTTTCATATAGTAGATATACTAATAGACTAACAAAATACAGGAACCATGTAAAAATGCATTCAAGTATCTTCATAAAATCACATGGCGAAAAGTTCAAAAATATCCAGTGGAGTAATAGAAGTCGATAAATTTCTAAATTTCTTTTTTTTAAATCCAATTGAAAATATTTAGTCGCAAAAAGTCATTTTTAGACTAAAATATATATTTCCATCTATAAAGCTGCTTATTATATGCATAAATATATTTGAAAGTCTATTTTAGCACATACTTTTTGTTTATTTTCTTGGGGTACTTTTCTTGAAGACACTAGTTCAAAAGCAAAGCTTAAAAGAATAACGAGGATCGTCATAAAAAATAGCTTGTCAAAAGTTCATAAATATCCAGTAATAATGTTCATAATTTTATCCAAAGATAGCAGATAATTTTATTATTTATTTCATCAATATTAAAATAATTTTGTTTCCTTGGGGGCACCTCCCCGACATAAATGCTAATAACACCTCTGGTTCCTAAAGTACTTGGCACCAGGTTTGTTGTGAAAATTTTCTTGTGGCAGTTAAGATAATATTTCGTAGGATAATTCAGGTATGTAGAGAAGATTTTTGCAGGGAGACAAATGTAAATAGTGAAGTTTCTATTTCGATGGTCTCCACTAGGCCGTATTTTCGTACAGATGAAAAAGACCTCCTGTACTTGCATTGATTGCCGCTAGAAATATTATTTACAATTCTTCCATTAAATAACCAAGAATCGATCCAGAGGTGTTTTAAAAAAAGATGAAATTCAGAGATCAATAAAGATTTGACAAAAATGTGCACAGTTTTCTTTATTGACTTGCTGCATAAAATAAGGAGGGAAGGTGCCCCTAACGTATAAATATTTTAGGAACTACATCCGTATCTTCTAAGCAGGAGCGATCAGAGAAGAATGATTGATGTTTCAGCCAAATTCAAATTATTGTTACATATTGGCATTTAATTTCACCGCCAGCAAGAACACATAAAAAGTGGTTTTTTAAAGATACGTTACACTCAAATTAGGCTAACAATTTTGAATACAGAGTAGGATTGCCATAATATGATAACCCTATGAAAATCACAAATTTCGCCAGAGATTCATCATGAGAAAAGTTAACCGCAATGGATAGATATACATAAAATATAGCTATAATTTAATTGTGTTCAAGGATAATTTTGTCTAACTGAATAAATTACGTTAGAAATAAGGCTACTGTGATTTGGGAGAAACATAAATAAAATGAGCCATGTGTTACTCTTTATGATAGGAAATGATTATGAGAATATGCAAGGAGATCGATTATCTTTTACATTTATTTTTTTTATTTTACTGATAGAGGAAGAATTCGGCAGTTACTAAAGATTAATATTGAATACACGAGTGAATTATTATAAAAAGCGATAAAATAGATTTGAATTAAAATTAAATAGAGAATTTTTAAAATATATGTGATTTCTACATCACACCCATAGATCATAATGACAGATAATTTTTCTTTTTGTCCCTGTTAAAAAAAAAAAAAAAAAAAAAACTATCAGCTCTAGATTCACCAAAATCAATAGGGTTCGTGCTACGGCAACCTATAACATGCGTACTAACTTTCAGCTCATTCGAACAAAGCGTTTAGGCGCTATCATGTTCACTCACACACATATATCATCGTAAAAATAGTAAAAATGAACTTAGGGAACCTCAAAACGTATAGAAACACCAAAATCTTAAAGTCTGATTTTTGACATGATTACAATACTTTCCTCACATAGGGTAGGTGCTCCAGTGATTGGCATGCTCCAGTAATTGACATCTATCCCGAAATAATTAATAAATAAGAAAAATAATAAAATCATATAATTTACATATAAGAATTTTAACATTTTATGTCAAACACTGGAGCATAGGGTGCTAATAGCGGGTAAAATAAATAACTAGCAGTGTCAAACACTGGAACATAGGGGGCCAATTACTAATAAAATGAAAAACTGGCAGTGTCAATTACTGGAACACTGAGTGGGTGTCAAATAAAAATTCACACACACAAAATAATAATAATAATAATTGTTTTTAAATGTATATATTTTAACATATATGTGGTTCTGAATGTCTTTCATGACATATATATTAACTTAAGATTTCTAAAAATATTTTCTGATGACTTTTTTTTTTTTTTTATAGAACATTAAAAACATCAGAGATTGCTCTAAAAGTGTCAATCACTGGTGCACTTACCCTATGTATGCTTAGAAAGTAAAAAGATTTACCTTGAATTTTAAATGCCTGACAGAATTACCTTATTGTAATCCAAGCCAATATTTCCCTTTTAAATAAATAAGCAAAACAACTGATAAGAGCTTTGCTAAGTTCAGCTCTTATAAACAAAAACTTATCACAAAGTTTCTTTCATTAATCATTCACTTAAATCCACTTAAAAGAGCTGTACATGCAGAAAAAGAACCTTGTACTCGTACTTCGTGTAAATGCAATTGCTGATAACATACATGAAAGACAATATTATTTTTCAAGTGCAAATTGTTTAAGATTTTCAAGTTTCGGAAAGTTTAAAGGTAAATTTTTGACGGACGAATATGTTCGTAAAAAAGTTTTAAGGGGAGTTGGCACCTTTGACGGCCCCACTGAAGCAGGTTTCATATAAAAACTTACATTTTAATTTAATATTTATAAACTGAACTGTATTAGGTTTGTTCAATAAAATATATGTTCAGGAAACTTTTTTTTTTTTTTTTTTATGTATATAGAGTAAGTGCTCCAGTGGTTGGCATGCTCCAGTTATTGACATCTATCCCGAAATAATTAATAAATAAGAAAAATCATAAAATCATATATTTTTCATATAAGAATTTTAACATTTTATGTCAAACACTGGAGCATATTAGGGTGCTAATAACTGGTAAAATGAATAACTAGCACTGTCGAACGCTGGAACATACGGTGCCAATTACTAATAAAAGGAAAAACTGACAGTGCCAATTGCCAATTACTGGAACATTGAGTGGGTGTCAAATAAAAAATCATAAAAAAAAAATTAAAAAAAAAAAATGACTTATCAAATGTGTATATTTTAACATATACGTAGTTCTGAATGTCTTTAATGCTATATGTATTAACTTAAGATTTCTAAAAATATTTTCTGGTGACTAGAACATTAAAAACACCAGAAATTGCTCTAAAAATGTCAATCACTGGTGCACTTACCCTAATATATATATAATAGCAGATTTTAAATCTTTCAATTGCATTTTCTCACTTTGCATTTTTTCATGAATTCATGATTTCCAAAATGGTAAAACTTCTACAGATATTCAAGAAAAGACTTTATTTATTTTTAATTGTTTAATAGAACCCATTTAAAAGAATTAGCTGTGGATTTTGCAATATCTTTAAAAGAAAGAATATTAAAAATAAATATATAAGAAAAAGCGTGTTTTCATTGCAATTTTTTCCAAGCTATGCACTTTTTAATTTTTTTTCTCTCCAAAACTGATTATTAAATTTCAAAAATTTATCCCTAATACACATCAGGCCTAGGACCCTAGTGCAGTCAATCGGTCTTAATCCCCACAACCCAATCCATCACAAATTCTTTTAAGTAGGTTCCATTAAACATTCAAATAATAATAATTATAAGCATTTTCATAAATATCTGCAGAAGTTTTAGCATTTTGAAGAACATGATTTCATGAAAAATACAAATTGAAACTAGTATGTTGTGGCCACCACATGACTTTCTTCTATATTTTCCTATACAAATTCACTCAGTAAAAATAATTTATTAAAATTATTATTTAAAAAAATTATCTTCCATGATAAGGCAGACGATTTCCATATTAGAGAAGTATAATAGTATGGTGTCGTGCCCTTAGCGACCGTGCCCTTAGCGGAATGGGGTGAAAGGAAAGAAAGAGGAATAGAAGAAGCCGTGTCCTTAGCGGAAATAAGAAGGTGTGCGTGTGGCAGATTGAAATATGTTATTTAAGCACAAAAGAATGCTTTCTATAGAATGTAGTATGATTAGCAATGGATTTACAGAGTCAAACAAAAATATTCAGTTGACACTGAGGGTTATTATTGGAAATTTGCTGAATTGCATTTTCATTTACATTAAGCGTTTATTCTACCATTTTTTAAAACGTGAATATGATTTGAATTAGAGCATTTGTGTACTCTACTGTCCGTTTGTCCGCCTCCAGTGTTCGTAAATATTTTATGAATTTTTTATATTTACTTTCTTCTATATCCAATAGAAGAAAGTATTGGATTCGTAAAAATTTTAGACTTCCGGTTTTCGATGGATTTATACGTTTTGAGAGGTCTAGAACACCATTTGACTACTTTTAGAAAATGTCTGTCCCTCTCTCTCTCTGTGTGTGTGTGTGTGAGACAAAATTTTGTGGCAACTGTATCTCCGGAACTACTGCTCAGAATTACATATACATTTACATGTAGATGCACCTTGAGCTAAAATTAGTGCCTACCAACATTTGGTGCAAACCGCTCAACAGGTGGTGCTGCTATATAGCGGTTTCCACAATTTAAGGGAAAGCTATATCTCAGGTTCTATTGCGTATAATAAATCAAAACTTGATATAAGAGAAGGCCATTATGAGACATTATGCTGATTCAATTTGAATGCTTATGGACCGACAGGTGGCGCTGCTATACAGCGATTTCTGCAATTTAAGGGAAAGCTCTTTTCAGGAACTACTGCACAGAATTGAATATAAATTTATATGTTGATGCACCTTAACCTAAATGAGTGTCTGTCAACTTTTGGTGTCCACTGCTTCACAGATGGCGCTGCTATACAGCGATTTCTGCATTTTAAGAGGAGGCTATATCTCAGGTTCTATTGCGTATAATCAAACAAAACGTGATTATATGTGAAGGCCATTATGAGACATTATGCTGATTCAATTTGGATGCTTATTGGTCATTAGGTGGCGCTGCTATACTGCAAATTTCCTCGATAACGGGAAAGCTATATCTCAACTTCTATAGCATATAACTGTACGAAACTTGATATGTGAGATAACTATTATAAAAATGCATTTTTTAAGATGTTATTTATAGACAATAAAACTGTTTTTCTTTGGATATTTAGTGTTAGTTTTCTATAAGATGAAAATTAATTATTTGCACTTAGTGAATTTGTATAGGAAAATAAATAGTCTTGTGGTAGCCACAACATACTAGTTCTTATTTTATTTTATTAATGATATGTGTTATTCAAATTCTTTATTGAATTTCCATACTTAAAATGGCTCTAATAGAACCTATGCCACTGGTTTGTGTACATGGACATCTAAAAAATGCCAATGCATTACGCTTTAGGGGAGACATTTTTATAAATCACATTTAAATAACTTCATCAAAAAATCATAAAGAAATTCGCATTTATTGTTTACTAGCCGCCTTCGGCGACCAGCTGGTTCGCGATCCCTGAAAAATCCGACTTTACGAAACTCCCGCTCGGTGGCGCCTGCGGCGCCTTATCCGCGTTTTAGAACTTACACCTTCCTCGCTCATTGGAATTTGAAATATTGAAATTTTAAAATATAGCAGCGCCATCTGGTGGTAGAAATTTCTGTAATATATTGTTCAAATCCAAATCAACAAAGCTTTCAAATGATGTATTACTTATGAAAATATTTTAATTAGTAGCTGAGATACAAAAGAAAACCTAAAAAGGAAACCTTAAAACGTGTAAATCGGGTAAAATCTCGAATAATACTTTCGATAATATAAAAGAACTTTAAAATATCTTTCGAATGATGTATTAAAAATAATATAATCATAATCAGAATTTGAAATATTGAAATTTTAAAATATTTCAGCGCCATCTGGCGGTAGAAATTTCTGTAATCTGCTGTTCAATTCCAAATCAACAAAGCTTTCAAATGATGTATTACTTATGAAATTATTTTAATTAGAAGCTGGGATAAAAAAGAAAACCAAATACCTTGCCTTAAAATCTTAATATGCCAACCAATTTCAAACGTTGCAACTCTTTTTTTTCTTTTTTTTTTAATTTTTGCCTTTTTTCCCTGTCCCTCAAGCCCTCCCTAATAATCGTACTCTTTCAAAAATATTCACAATCGAATTATCGGGCATTAAAACTACATACTACGAAATTTCGACGGCTGCAAATACTGCAAAATATAAAAGAAGACAATCTTTTTCCAATAAATATGTCATTTTTTTAATTATTCATATATTTTCATGAAAATTGAACAGTAGCTTTATAATATGCTGTCTAGGCCGAATATTAATTCAAATGTAACGTGAATGAAAATTTGAAAAAAATTGAAAATTGCAATTTTTCCCCCCAGTATAAAACACATGATATCTTAATTGATTACAACCATTTCCGTTTTCATCACAGACATCACAGACAGTTGTCTCGTATGTGTTTTGTTTCCGATCGAGACCGCTTAGAAAATCGTCTGCCTGTTGTCAACTAAATTTCATAGTTTAGTTAATTTTAAAAAATCTAATTGATGTATCGATAAGCCGCTTGCACTCTTAGATTCGGAAAAAATTCTTCTTTCATTTGGTACCAAATTCGTAATGATCGGACTAATATTTCTAATTTATTTTCCATTTTTTCTGCTTTTAACTCCGTTAAAATATCTACTTTTATGCAATCTCGGTGAATTCTGAGTCATTGAGATCGCTTTTTGATTAAGACATAGGTCTACATTTTAATTACTATCTCCGCAACTAATTAAAATTTTTAAATTCTGTTTTGACTATCCCCTCGGGCAGGCTTCTGAGCACCCGTATGTCAAATTTTGTAGTTCTGCGTTCAGTAGGGGCTGAACGTATAGATGCTCAGACAGACAGACAGACAGAGAGACAGACAGACAGACAGACAGACATCTTCTTTTATTATTATAGATATGCTAAGAAAATGTTTTGGATAAACTATAATATGCTTAACCTCCAGATTTACAAGGCTAAGCAAAAAGTTTCGAATTATTAAGGGGTGCAAATACGAAATTAAGAGCAGCATTTCTGTTTGTGTTAAGCCTTTTTAACACTTTCCAACAATGTTTCAGAGTGATTATGAATTCAATTAGTCTATAAGTATGTCTTTTTGTCTGTCCATTGTGTGATAATATAGACAAAGAACGATAGAATGTTATACGATACAACAAGTACGTACAGTTGGAAAGTGTTGATAATCAATGTGTACCTCCTGACTTTTCGTTTTCGTTTTAGTTTTAAAAGGTGTAATGCTCAATTATATTTCCAAAAACTTAAATAAAATCATAAAATGGCTATAATGTACGTTTCTATATGGAGTACTGTGATTCATTAAACTTTATATGGTTACATAACACCTTTCCCTCAAATAACGGATATTCTACAGTACGCATACCTATTTTTGCGGCAAGTTTTACTTCTGAAGCAAAATATAGTGAGTGCTAAATGTGGATAAAGTGTGGAGGAAAATTAAACAGTTCATTTTTCTATTAATTTATTTAAAAATTTATTATACATTTCCGCTAAAGGCACGTATGCTAAAAGCACGCCACCGAGGGGGGACAACATTTCCGCTAAGGACACGGGTTTATAGATTTCCGCTAAGGGCACAGTAGTATAACACTAAATAAATAAATAATAATAAAAAAAAAGTCAATTTTATTGTCAATATTACAAAATATATATATATATATTATTATTATTATTATTATTATTATTTATTTTTTTATTTATTTTATTTTATTTTTTTTTGTTAAAAATGAAAAAAATTGATAACTTTATTTTAAATTATCGCAGATCGATTGTTCAACCATTCGTTTTAAAGGTATTGTCGAGCTCTTCTGAAAGATACCCATCAGGAAAATTTACTCCCCTCGAAGGGGGGGGGGCTTCCCCCCAGGGGGGTGGCGAGGCTCCTACACATACAAAAAAATTTTCCCAGTTGACTATCTCAATTATAAATAATTCTTGTAAACTTCATAATGATTATTAAAAAATAATTCTCTTTATGCACATTTATACAAAATTTTGTCCTATATCACCATGTTAAAAATTTAGAAAAAGCGGGATGGCAACGCAACCTGTAAGACAATTTTTACCAAAAGTTGATAGGCACTAATTTATGTCAAGGTGCAACTACATACCAATTTGTATGAAATTATGTGCAGTAGTTCCTGAGATACAGTTGCCGCAAAATTTTGTCACACACACACACAGACAGACAGACATTTTCTAAAAATGGTCAAATCGTGTTCTACAGCTCTCAAAACGTGTAAATCCATCAAAAACCCGAGGTCGAAAAATTTTTACGAATCCAATACTTTCTTCTATTGAATACAGAAGAAAGTAAAAACGCAATTTAAAGGTTTCAAACCAGTAAAAAAAATACCATAAATCATAAGAATTGTTATCTGAATATATATTTTATATTTGACAAATATAATTTAGTTTAATTTATAAATACTAAATTGAAATATAAGCTTTTATATGAAACCTACTTCAGTTATGACGTCAAAGGTGCCACGTCCCCTTAATGTAGCCAATGACTACGATATAAACATTAACAGCATAATATAAGTTTCTTGGGAGAAGAAAACGTTCAAAATACTCTATAACTTCCTTCTATATATATAAGACGAAAATATTGAATTCGTAAAGAATTTCACCCTCCAGTTTTCGATGACTATGCATGTTTTTAGATGTCCTAAACAAGATTTGAAGTTAAAAAAAAAAAAAAGTTTTTGTGTGTCTGTGCAAATCCCAAAAATTGTGGACGCTGTACCTGACCGAAAAATGAACAGAATTTAACCAAAATTAATCTTTAGTTAAACCTTAACTAAAATTGGTGCTAAATACATTTTGGGATCAATCGCTCAACAGGTGGCGCTGTCATCTATTCTTTTTTTTTAAATATTTTTTAGCATGGCAGTACAGCACAGAATTTCGTATAAATATACACATTGAGAAATACTTTTAACTAATCATTGTGAGCTTTAAAAAATAATTGTAAAATAGTAAAAGCCAACAAGGAAAACAAATACGTTACGTAAGAGCATCGCCTGTCCCAGAGGGTGCAAATTTTTAATATGAGTATTTTTCTAAAGTTCAAGTTTTTCCCAGCTCTTTAATACCTTTAAAACGAATAGTAGAACCCATTAGATCTGTAATAATTTGAAACGAAGTTATTGATTTTTTTTTTTTTTTTTTCATTTTTAACAAAAAAAAAAAAAAAAAAGAAAGAAAGAAAGAAAAAAGAAAAATCTCCAGATCTCGTTTGTAGGGCAGAAAATTCACTTTCTTTCGATATTTAATGTCATATTTCTCTAAGATGAAAATCGTCTGCATTTATCATTGAAAATAATAATTTTAATAAATAATTTGTACTGCGTGAATTTGACTACAAAGATATAGCAGAAAATTTTGTTGCGGCAACAAAATACTCAGAGCCCGATCAAGCCAAAAGTAGGCCTAGGTCGCAAGAAGTATCCGGGCTCCCAGCCGATTATTTTCCCCATTGTTTTTACTACTCTGAAAAAAAGACTTAAATTTCCAGACTATTCACACAATAACACATATTTAAGTAAAATACTACCTTTGTAAAACTTTTCATTTAGCTTTCAGCAGTAAATTTTCATAAAGTGTCCCCCCCCCAAGAGAATTTTCGTATATTTTAAATTAAAATATTTTGAACTGTAAACAAAATTTCAGGCTCCCCCAAGTCAAGGGCCCCTGGGGCTATGGTCCAGTTGGCCCAATGTGCATTAACCAGGCTCTGAACATACTAGTTTACTCATTTAATTCGCTTTCAAAAAATAAGGTAAATTAGGGCTTTAGTAGGTCAAATGAAATAGAAATAGCAATATTCTGCCAAAATAGAAACAAAAATTAACTGTAGGGACAATTGTGGCAGTGTGACATATACGTTCAACTGGTCTTTCTAGATGACACACGTGTCCTAGTTGAGGTAATGATATAAAACAGGGCTGGTCAACCTACGGCCCGCTGTGAAATGTTCTGCGGCCCGCGGCAGAATTCAGGAAATTTCTAATCTGATATCTTCGGTTAAAACGTCTAAAATGAATAAATTGTTTCTGACTTTTTTTATTGAATATACCGATTAAGGTAGCTAAAGAAACTGATATGCTCGTTGATGTTAATAAAATATTTTCAGATCAGCAACTGATTCTTACTATTACATATATATAAATGTATAATCATAAGTTTTTGACTGTTTTATAGTTATTTTATGAATAAAAATATATTTAATATACATATTTTCTGTTTGAAGTCCTCACAATTTCATCGGTAAAAAAAATTACTATGTATATATAGTTCATGCATTTATACAACGCGGCCCGCTTGTGCAAAACAGATTTCTGATCCGGCCCGCCTGTGTAAAATAGATTTGAAATACGACCCGTCAAGAGTTTTGGGTTAGACGAGTCTAATATAAAATACAGTGAAAGGTTCAGTTCCTTAGTTCTAAATTAATTTTACTTTTGGAAATATATACATACTTTTGAAAATATGTACATGAAAATAAATACATAAAATTACACTAACGTGTGAACATAATTACAGAAAATCAGAGCCTAAGGCAGGGGCATACGGGGCAGTTGCTCCGGGCCCCTACATCAGAGGGGGCCCCAAATCTATTATAACTATTTATTATAGCTATTTTATGTTCTAATCAATTTTCTTATTATATATCTATAATAAGGTGAAAAATTTAACTATCTCCATAAAGTTCGGTTCTTCATTATTGAAGTAGTGAAACATAGGGGGTGCAAAGAAGTTTTTGCCCCGGGCCCCAATTAGGCTAAGTCGGGCCCTGCAGAAAATCAGTGGGATATGCTTTCCAATAAATTTCCCGCTTATTCATCTCATTAGGTGAATTAAAAATATCCCCAAGACATATATGTCCCAGTGAAGTTGAACGAATTAAAATGAAAATGCATTTTTAGATCCCTTTCATATTACAGGACGCACAAAAATCCATGCGAAAAATCCAAATTGTGCTACATTATAAGTACGAGGTCACTGATTTTTCATAACCTAGAACTCTAAGAAAAGGATGAATAGCGTTCTTTCTCGTTTTGCTCTCTTTCTTTCTTTCTTTTTTTATTATTATTTTCTCTTTCTGTGCCTCGAACTTACTTTTTTTTTTTACGGTGCTCTCTGTAGTAATTGTATCACATATCCCACTAAGTAGGGCCGTTGACTTGAGTTTCAAATAAGAGTTCCTTTACTCGCTCATTCATGTGACTCATCCTGACAGAGCGTAAGGAATGAAGAAAAAAATTGTAAGAAACGTCATCTTCAAGGCTTCTTCAACGGTCATACACATTCCCGTGTTTATCCACAAGAAGATTATATACTGTTCAAGCCCTTGACTTACATATACTGGTCGATCTACTTATCAAGAAAAACGGCATATACAGGACAGGGCCCGATTAAGCTTTGAAGCTAGAGGAAGCTCAGCATAATTTCTGGGCCCCCTTTCATTTTGGAAAATCTTGTTTTCCTGTTACATTTACATATTGTAATATAAAAATGCTATGGACAAAAAAAAAAATAGTGTGTGTTTATTATTTTTATTTTTATACATCTGGGTGGTTTCTACACAGAACATTAAAATCATACAACTTTTTAACTAAGAACATTCAGATTTTTGAGGTTAAATAATAGACTTTTCCCGAAGTAGCGAATATTTTGTCTTGTTTTAGGTAACCTTTCTCAGAAAAAATTCAATCTCAGTGTGAAAATATGAAACAAAAAATTCAAGACCATGTTTTTAATCCTTATGGGGCCCCCTCTTAAATTTTAGAGGGGAAGCTTGTGCTTCCTGAGCCTTTTGGATAATCAGGCCCTACTCGTTGAAAAACGACATATATATATTACTGTGGGTATAGATTATTGTACCTTCAAGCCCCCGTTGAAATATATGTATTTTTTTTTTTTTTTTTACCCTATAGATGGGTGTAACATTGCTGAAAATACGCATTTAGTATTTATCACTCGTAGTATATAACGTATCAAAATTCTTTTATATAACTCTGTAAACCACTTATGAATTCTATGCACCCCATTTTCATAGAATTCACCACCACCATTCTTTAATCATTTTAATAATGTGCGATAATTCCGTTATTGGAAAGGCAGCGTAACGGTGTTAAGCTGTATTGTATCAAAATTCTTTTGTGTACGTTTCTACATGAACCACAAACCTTTATTACACCAGACTATATATACAGTTCATTCCACGTGTAAATCATAAATATTTGTACTAAATTTCATGTCAATCGGATAAGGAAGTTTGACCGCTGTCGTGATCATTCATATCACAAAATGATTCAGATATAATAGGAAGTATAAGTTAAAATTGTTGGAAATGCATTTTCAGTAGTATTATGCGTTTTATTAACACTTTGAAACGTAACGAAAAGTGTTTGCGACTTCGGTTGGTCTACAGTCTGTCCGTCTGTCGGCTCGCATTCTTAATTCTGTAAATAATTGTAGAATGCTTTAATACTGATATATGTTCATCGATTTTACTACAGAATGCGTCCTATTAATTGTAGCATAAAAAAGTACTAATGTTTTATGCAAAAAGAATTAAAATACATTACAGTTTATGAGGAGTATTTCTTTGGATCATATTTTAATAACTCTAATAACCTCGCATCGCAAAACACAGCGAAATAAACACAAATCCGATGCAGAAAAGTATGTGTATGCTAGAAAATGGTGTGGCTATCATTATTGATTAATTTAGAGCAGGCCTGTCCAACCCAAAACACTCGGTGGGCCGCATTGGAAATCTGTTTTATTCAGGTGGGCCACACAGTATGTATCTATGAGTATGTGTTTATATTTTTGTGAATCTATGGATCATGTATGCATATACTTTTTTCGGGGGGAGGGCAGGGTGAAGATTTGAAGCAGATTATATAAAATTTTTTCATTCATAAATTAACAACAGAATCGGGAAATTTTTATGATAATATATTAAGGGCCCGCTTCACTCACCGCAGCTGGAAGCTGAAACTAATGTTTTTCTATGGGAAATTTTTCTTTATAAATAACTTATTAACTGATACATATTTTTAAATTCTGTTTTCACATTCTGAAAATTCTCAGCTGTTAAATTGACGGACCTTTTTTAAAAAAATATTTTTTTAATTTTTTATATTTTATTTTGAAGCTGCAAATTATGAATTTTCAATATGTGAAATTTTTTTCATTTTGCAATTTGAAAATAAAATATTAAAAATTTAAAAAATACATTTTTAAAAAAGGTCCGTCAATTTAACAGTTGCGAATTTTCTGAATGTGAAAACAGGATTTTAAAATATGTAATAGTTAATAAGTTATTTGTAAAGAAAATTTCCCCATAGAATAACATTGGCTAGGGCTTCCGGCGACGGTAAGTGAAGAGGGCCGTTAATAACTATCATTAAAAAAAAAAAAAAAAAAAACGAATACTGGATTTAATAATATTTCATTACAACAGTGTGACTCTTTAGCTACCATAGTCGTTGAAAGGTATTTTTACTTCAAAAAGTGAGAAAGAATTTATTAATTTTTAATCTTTTAACCAAAGTTGTCAAAATTTAAATATCGTTAGACCCCTCGCGGGCCGCGGGCTGGCCACCCCTGATTTAGAGGACCACGTAAATAAAATTCCACTTTTTATCTATTTATTTACACTTTACAGTGATGTTCAAAAGTACTAATTACTTTTAATGTAATGTATAAGAATAAATGAAAAGTGTTTCCAAACCTATGCAAACCCCGTGTTTTCTCTTTACTGCGTATTACAGTAGAACTTGGATAATTCGAAATTGAAGGGACCAGGGAAAAATTCGAAATATCCAAAAATTCGAATTACATATACTATTTTGTCAAAAAGAAGAGATAAATAAAAAAAAATAAATAAAACTCTACGATCAAAGATTTAAAAAATAAACTTTATATCTAAGAATACTGCTACATTCAACCCCCCTCCCCCCCCCATTAAATGAATATTTATTACGAGCTTAATTATTTAACACTTTTTTAAAAATAGTCAGATATTTTTGATTGCTTCTTTAAGTACAATCTTTGTGTCATAGCATATGACTTCAATCTATCAATTGATATAAAAATAGAATTTTCTACATTACATTACACTGTAAAATATATGTCCTATTTTCTGCCAAAAATTCTCTGTAATTTGAGAAAATACGTTCTGACAACGTAATTTTTTCGTAAAATACGCATATTTTCTCAAATTACAGAGAATTTCTGGCAGCAAATAGGACATATTTTTTTTACAGTGAGACATGACTTTTAATTTTAAAAAAACCTCGAAGTTCATGTATATGGACCATATCTTCTGATGCACTAGGTAGGAAATACTCTTGTATTTCCTTATCCTTCTTTTGAAAGACTGTTAAAAAAAAAAAATCACTTTAGCTGAGAAAAATCTCGGGAACAAATTTTACTGTAATATTTTAAAGGTAATTGTATGAAAAATTCGAATTATCCAAAATAGGTTTCGAATTATCCATGATTTTTTAATTTTAATACAAAATTCAAGGGACCGAGTAAAAAATTCGAATTATCCAGAGTTTCGAATTATTCAAGTTTCACTGTATTATTATTTTATTTATTTATTTTCAATGACACGGTACTTGCGAGTGAGCACTTACCAGGGGGTCGCCGAGCTGATGGCCATTCGTGAAAGAGCCATCGCTACCCCTAACAAAAAGAATACACATCCATTGTCGGGATTTTTATTGCGTATTTATCTATCTGAGATAGTTCACCTTTGAAATTTAATATATTTCATTGATACAGATTTACATCTAACGCACATATAAATACCAAAAATTTGTTGAATCTGAGCAGGGAAGCTTCGTTAATATTTCGCAACAAATTGATATTGTTAAATAAAATAATATTATAAAAAAAAAAAAAAAAAAATCCAAAATTATTTCGAAAATTTTAGATTTGCCTTTGACGAGATATGAAACAATCTTTTATCAAGAAAAATTGTTATCTTGAAGTTAAGTGTAATAAATTTCTTTTCTTTCTTTTTTCTTTTTTAGTATTTCCGTTTTCAGACATTAGCCACACGATACATTATATTTTATATGCCACACCCATTTATGTATGCGAACAAAAGAAAAATCAATATCAATTCAGCTGATCCAGAATAGATCGTAAATAATTCACGGATGACTGATTTCACAGATGGGATTGTAGATATCTCTCCCCTTCGTAAAATTCATTTTTTGTATCTCTAGAAAAGGCGAAAAAAGGATTAAGAACTAGTATGTTGCGTCCATCTCAATAATTATATATTTTTCTACATAAATTTACGACGTAATTCAGACAAAGACACGTAATTTTTCGTAAAAAAATGGGGGGTGGGGGGAAATCGATTATTCTGTTTCAAATTATTGCAGATATATGACTCAATCCTTCGTTTTAAAGGTATTGAATTCTCTTGAAAAATACTCATAATGAAAAGTTAAACACGTCGAAAGGGGTACTTTCTCCTTGAAGGAAGCAGCGATGAAAATAATAATAATAATAATAATAATAATAATAGAGATGCAGTGATGCCAGATTGGGGATTTTGTCCCCATTTTGGGGGATTTTTGAGGCTTCTGGGGACAATTTTGGGGACCAAATGTTTGTGGGGACTTTTTTGGGGACAAATCTAGGGAGTTCAACTTTCTATCAATGTTGGCAACGTAATGATTTATCCCTACGACCAGGGATTTTCAATAGCTGTCTTTGGGATTATTTTCAAAAATTGCCTTCATTCGGGTAAAAATCTGAGCTTAAAAAATCACTTTAATCTCCTTGATATTTTTTATTGAAATTTTTTTTTATTTTCCCTTTTTAGTAGAAATCAAGTTGGGGATTTTTTCGAAAAAAAAAAACCCCCTGATTTGGGGAAATATGAAGACTTGTTTGGGGAAATGATTTTCGACCATCTGGCATCACTGGATAATACTTTGTCGAATATTGTCTGACATATTACATGAACACACATCTAAAACACGAACGCACGATCAATATTTGTTATATACTTCTTCAAATTACTTTTTAAAATGACTGATGTCCAACTTTTCCCCCCATAAAATAATAATGATCAATGGTGACGTTTTATCCATACATTGAGACTAATATCCGCGATTGTAATGAAATGCTCGCCCTCTGGTGGGCTAAGGTGAAATTATCACACCACTGCATATCATCATATTATGCAATCGATTTTCCATGATGTTGTAATGGCGGAGAAAGAACAATTATTCATACACGTGGCTATTATATTTACTAACAACTGCAGTTCAGAGAGTGCCATCTATCGATCATTACAAACGCGGATACCTCTATACTGAAAAAATAAAATTAGAAATTCTAACTTCTAAACTTTTATTAAATTACTTTAATTTATAACTGTTGCCAAAAAAATTTACGAGTTAAATAATTTTTCGAGATATAATAAAATATATTTTTACGCGAATAATAATAAAAAACTTTTTCGATAGTGTTTGTTTCGATACTGATTATTATTCAATTTCTTTTCTTTTCTTTTTCTTACAAAGAGAAAAAAAAAAAAAAAAAAGGTTTCGGTGAAATTCTGGCAAAAGCAGAATTTAGTTTAGGACAAAGAGATATATAAAGTAGAGTGATAAATGGTAACCCTTGAGAAGGTCCAAGATGAGTCATGTGACATGCTCTCCTTGTACCTGCGTATTCGGTGGTTCCCTTGGTAACAGCTTATTTTCAGTAAATTTCTATGGCAACGGTTTGAAGATTGTTCTTCGCAGCCAATGTTTTTGTTTACTTACGTAGTTTAATATTCTTTTGTTCTAAATCATTTTGATTCTGATTTTACTTCTTTTTTATTTCGTATAGTTGAACTTTAACCGACAAAATGCTTAAAAATAGTTGAAAAATTATTATTTGTTGTTAAATTCAGCTCTTTAAAAATTTAAATTTTCTTTTATAAACACTTTTAAACTTTGTTGGGAAACGATGTAAAAAAAGGTATTTTATTATTTATTAAAATGTGAAATGTGTGTAAAATTATTTTAAAAACAATTTATTTCGGTCATAGGACTGTCATGTTACCTAATAATAATGATAATTTGTCGAACTGATATTTTAAATGCCAAAATAGTGATAAAGGGCCAAACACAGTAAC